>CM072897.1:17760642-18360642 GCA_037013685.1 Acridotheres tristis | reverse complement strand
AACTGGCGGGACGTAACAGGAACTGTATAATTAAAATCATACCCTATAATTCCACTAAAGTTACGAATGCAAATATTCGAATGATTACTTGTATCTACAATAATATCACCTACCCACATAAAACCACAAAAGGTCCTTAAGAAAACATATCCTTTTCCAATATATGTAAGTGCAGTTGCAGGGATTTCATTTGCATGTGTTTCAAAATGACAAACATTTTGCTCAGTGTCAAGACATGTCTTGGGGTTTCATGGTGTTACTTTTACAGGTGAATCCTTGTTGTTCCCATATACTGTTTGTCACTTTGTGGTATCCATACTTTATGTTCTACTGGAAAGAGGATGCCTTTATTGTGATTTAGTGCAACAACTGGCTATATGCTGTACACTGAAGCATTATATTATTAAGACAGAAACTGTGACCTTATTGTTTATGGGGTCATAATTGGCCAAATACCACCAGGACTGAAATTCTCTTCCAGTTGTGTTGTCCCAAGCTACTTTTCAAACCTCTGTGGGTAAAGTGCTGTGTTCACCTACCATTGTAATTGCTGCCACTGTGGAGTGCATCCAGAACTGAGTGTGGATACATCTAAGAGCTGGTGAAAGATTGCCCTGGACCATTCCAAGTGCCTCTACAATCAGCCAGTGGTCTCTCTCATTAATTTTCTCCCACACAGAGAGGCAATATATCAGATAAGAGCCATTGATTAGTCCCCAATGCTAACAGAGAGGATCGCAGTGGGTGTTCTAATTTGCTTAAATCATTTGTTGTTGCACTTAGTTTATTTAGGAGCACTTCAACATCAATACCCTTAGGACTCCCAGTCCTGTCCCTGTAACACCAGTTGCATCCCTCTTTGTTTGCTTTGAAGGGGGACGAGCAGAGAAAGGGCAATCAGTCCTGGGTCAACACTTCACAAGTGGTGTTAATTGTGTACTATTACTTCTTAAACTATATCTGTCATCACGCAACAACTGGTATTAAGTCTTGAGCAGCAGCTGGTATTATCAAGGCAATGAAACCTGTCCTGCTTACCTCTGCCCCAGGCTAAGTTATAAACCTTATCTGATGGACACCAGAAAGTAAGAGCTTTCCTGTCAGGTGTTTCAGGAATTGGGAACCTTGTTCCTATATAATCTAGGAAAACTATCTTCCCTTTGGATTTGTTAACTATCCACTAATCCGGATCATCCATCATTTTTATCCTGAGCTATGCTGTACCAGTAACAGAGTCAATAATACCAAGAGTAGTGAGATATCCATTCATTCTTAGCTGATGTGAGAGTTTTTCCAGGAGTCAGTCATTTGTCAGTTGGCTGGCTAGTTACCACGTGCTTGATGGGAGAATGGTATATCCATCTTTCTTTTCCTAAACTTTTAACAGCAAAATAGGAACGTAATAAGATGGTATATGGTACTTCCCACTTAGCTTCCAGTTTGTGTTTTCAGAACATCTTAATTTAAATGACATCTCCAGGTTGTATATCATGGACCTGTATTTTCAGAGGTGTGGACTGATACCATTGAGCATATTCTGTTATTTTCAAACCCCTCCTGCATATATATGATATATTGTGTCAACCATTCATCAGATGAGACCAGTTGGTGTCTTAACTGAGTATTCCCTTCTTTAATGAGGTCCTGTGTCAACCTTTCTTGTGGGAAAAGCTTCTGCCCAGCCTTGTAACTGATGTATTATCACTGACAAGTGTATCCATTGCTGCTACATCAGCCAAGGCACTTCCTTGCCTAATTTCTGTTAGTGGCCTTGGTATGTGGCTGGACAATACATTGCAGCAATTTCTCTGAGTACCAGGGCTGATTCCAGCACTTGTGTATTTCTTCTCCACTTGATATTTTTTCCCCAATGATGTGAAAAATCCGCATTTTTTCCATAGCTCTGCCATTGTGTGGCATACCCTGAGAGCATATCAAGAGTTTTTTGGCTCGTTTCCCTTTTCTCAGTTCTGTACATGTCAGGGCTACCAGTTCACCCTGTCCTTGCTGGGAGTGTGCACTAAGCAATTAATACCCTTTATTTCTTCACAAGGTGAGGAGCCAGTCCCTCATCTTTACAGCTGGGTGTTTGTACATCCCATGCCTGGTGCTGCTCCTGTTTGCAGAGCTGATAACTGATGGCAGAGAAGACTTTACTGTCTGAGGAATACTTATGCAAACAATCACAATGGCTTAATAGGGAACACCCGGAGAAATCTCCAAAGAAAGCGCCGTAAATTCCCCTTCCCGTGGATTTATGGGCAGATTTTTCACAGATATTTATGGTTTCCCAGGTGCGTTGTTGTGACTCCTTAGCACAGATTTGCATGGCGTGCTCCAGGAGCTGATGAGAGGGGAAAGTTGATGGGGCAGCCCAGTGTTCATACCAGGATGGTAATGATGGAAATAACTCCTTAATCCCATGGTGAATTCCTCTTGTGTGTGGCAGCTTTACCTCTGCCAGCACCAGCTGAGCACCTGGAGAGGCTGGCGAGTGGGGCTGGGTGGATTTAGGTGGCTCTGATCAATTTAGATGGTCCTGATGCAATCAAGGATAGATCACCTGCCACAGTCCTGTCTGAATGTGCTGCTCCATCCACGCCTGCAGGGCTGGACCGTGCCAACATGCCCCTCCTGCTGTCCACAGCCAACCCATTGAACCCCTTCTCTTTTTCTCCTCTTTTCCAGGTTTCTTGCCTCACCAGCAGGTCCTTATAGGATTTCAGCTCTGGTAAGTGCAGTTGTATTTTCTCCTCACTGGGTCCACGTCTGTTGCAAAGTGTTGTGTGGGGTTGGAGGGGCACTGGGGCTGGGCACCACAACTGCTCCCCGGGCAGGTGGAAGAGCCTGAGTGTGCCCCTGTTAAGGTGCCAGCTCCTGCTGCATTTTGCTCCAGAATTATTTCCCCTGTGTGTGAAAACACGCTGAGATATGTCTGTCAGTGCCCTCCCATAATCCATGAAGGGAAATGCTGTGGGCATCTTTAATCCTCCCTGGGTAAACTTTGTTGGATGGGAACTGAAAACTTTGGTGATTGGCATGATGATTGTAATAAGAGCTGGGAGGTATTGCCCTCTTGACGTGTTCTCTTTAAAAAGTATACATTTATCAAAAAAAGCAGCCTCTTTGATGTCTGTTGGTTTGATAATTAAGTCCTATGGAAGGCACTGACATCAGCCATGTGCTCAAGGATTTGCCACTGATGTCCCAGGCTGCATGGCCCCATTGAACTTGAGGGGTTTTCTTTTCTTTAGCTGCAAATGGAGCCTAACGTTATTGAAGAGAGGATTGTTACAGTGATCTCAGGGTTTTGGGGTGCTGCTGGCATGACCTTGCTCTGAGACAGAGCTGTTCTATGACAGGGACACCATTGTCTGGGGCATATCTAACCATGGCAGGGGGCAAATGAAGGTTGTGGATCCTGGTGCCTAGGGAACTGCCCTGATGTCCTCTCCTTGTGCATCCGTCTCACCAGAGGGCATTGGGCACGGTGTGAACTTACCCAAAAGCTATTCCTCACTCCAAAACTGTGCAGAGACTCCTGATCCGTGATGCTTTGCTTGTGACCTTGGCAGCCTCAGCTGGGAGCAGCTCAGGCCCTTGGGAAAGCTGTGCTGTGTGGAGGAAGCACCACTGCCCTACTCCAGCACATGGAGAAACTCCAGCCAATAGATGAACCAATCAAGAGATTTTTCTGTGTCAGGGCTGTGTAACATTGGGAAGTGAACATACAGCTCTGTCTTCCCAGACAATTCCTGCAAGAGCAGCTCAGGCCACACTCCCTCCAGCAGCAAAAAGCAAGTGTATGATGCTGCAGAGTGGAGGCAGGCAAGACAGGACCCATTGGTTCTCTGAAAAGGGGAGAAAGTGGAAAACGGCCTGGAAGAGGGGGCAGTGGGGGAGAAGTGGCCATGGTGGTAGAATTGCCTCTCCTGACACAACGTAATCAGCTCATGGCTGCTTCTCCTCAATCCCCTTACACCCCTCCCGTTGCACATCTCTCCCCAGACGTGGCCATGTGTGTTAGCAGAGATAAAAGCTCTCTTCCCACTCGGGCTCTTCTCCCCCAGCATGCTTAATCATGAGCCAACGTGGCAAACAGCATTCCTGAGAGAAGCCCCGGGCTTGACTCTTCACTCTCCCTGCTGCCTTTTGCCTCGGCTCCCACTCTGCCCCGCACCCCGGGGCTCCCCGCACACCCCTGCAGCCTGCGCAGCCATCACGTGCCTCTGATAAATGAGCTTCATCTGCACCCAAAATTAATCACGTTGTCATGCTGGCAGAGGATGAGGCAGCTGCGCCGAAATGCCTGAATCCCTGGCTAATTTATCACAGGGGCTGGATGCAGAACTGCTCTGCAGCTCCTGCTGCATGGGGACATGCTCCAGAGAGGCAGATGGTGACAAGGAGCTGGGAGGCCTGGGAGCAAATGCTTGGGACGACACATTTTTCTCCTCCCCAGAGCTCAGCCACTGATTTTCAACCAGGAGAAGCTGGGGGGAGATTGTCTGTGCCCAGGAGGGCTGATGATGCTGGTGATAACCTGGCTCCTCTGAGCCACCTCAGACCTGGAAGCTGGTGGGTCCTCCAGTGCTGGAGCATGCTCGGGAACCTGGAGCAGAAGACTAATGAGGGAATTATTCCAGGATTTCCAAAGCCATGGTCTTTGTGGATGGTGGAAGCAGGAAGCACCCAGTCACACTGATGTGTCTTGTTCACTTCATTGCTCCGGTTTTGCTCATCAGAAGCAAATAGTTCACTGGCTGTGCCCGTGCTGCCTCTGATGGGCTGAGATCAGCATGGAGAACCAGCTCCAAGCCCAAGGGCTTCCACTGGGCCAGTTCCTGGTACAGGATGTCAAGGATGGGGACCAGTTGTGATGTTCTCTCCTGGTGTTGTGCATCTTTCTGGGATCCACATCATCCTGCTTGCTTGTTGGTTGCCAGCTGCTCCTCTCCATTTTCAGTGTGGGGTTGTTGGGCAAACTCTCTTCTCCTAAGTCCATCCCTAGGACAGACATGGATTTCTCCAATACATTCACCTTGCTTGTCTTGTGGTAATTAATTACTAATTCCAGACCAGACTCAGCTCTGGAGTGCTTGTTAACTAATTGGATGCCTTCCAGCAAATCCCAGCAGTCCCTCCACGATGGGAAAGTCATGCATTCCTTGTCTGCTTCCTGATTGCTTTGTCCCTCCATAGTCGATGGGAGCACCTTGGAAGAGATCCACTGGGGCTGCTCTCCTGGAACTAGCAGGGGGCTGCTGACAACACAGCAGTTGCTCCCCTGGGAGTGCATAATAATGGACTGCAAAGCAAACCAACACATAGATGCCCTGTACAGTGACTGGTGGCATCCTTTGCTGAGCTCCCAAATGCTGCAAGAGGCTGGCAATCTGCTCTGCCCACTGGTCTCTCAGGGTTTCACACCGACTCTCTTTGCAGATGTTGTCAGATATGGGTTTTTTCCTCATAGCCTGGCAGAAATGCTGGAAAACTGTTGTCCTGTGCAATCTGAAGCTCTGCGTTGCTCACGCTTTGCTGTCATGGGGAGAACTGGGCCCATGTTTTTAAAGAAAAAAGGCTTTTATCAATAAAATTGAGCTGCTGGTGCTCCCAGCAGCTTGCCCAGACAAAACACGAATGGCTTTTGTTAAAACTTTAAATCTTAATTTAGAAGGGCATGGACTGCCTTAGATCAGCCATAAGCTGGTATTCAGATAAACATGGTGATTGTTTTGTGGAGGGAGAAGGGGTGTTTTGGTGTCCTGTGCCTGAGAGGGCCCTGTGGGGTCTCTGGCCACTGGGCACCAGCAGTCAGGGGCAGCTGAGCAAGAGACAGTGGAAAGCTCAGTCTGAGCATCTCTGAGCCTCCTGCTCAGACCCTGCAGCCTGCTGGGCTGATCCAGGAGCTCTCCTCCCTCCTCACCCGCATGCTTCTGAGTGGATTTTGGGGCTGGGCTGTGCTTGTGACTCTGTTTCCAAGCTCTTTGGAGAGGCAGATGTGTGCGTGGCTGTGAGCAGGAGACATGTCTGGCCTGATGTTCATCCTTATTTCAACTCCCTCAGGGCTTTTGGGGGATGATGCAGCCCTCAGTCAGCACAGAGGAAGAATTACAGTTCTCTTGGCTCAGTTGCATGTTCAGAGTGAGCTGCTGCCAAGGCAAGGGCTCCCATGAGTGCCACCCCTAACCCTGGTGGCATGGTGATGGGTCTCGGTGGTCAGCATTGCTCAGCCTTGTTGGTGCTGCCTTATTTTTTTCCTATGCTCTTATTTTTTTTAAGTCAAGGCTACAGCTGAGGCTTTGTAGGCACCCCTTTTCCAAAACGTGACTGGTTTGTGCCTGATGTTGAGTGGAGAGGCCAGGGATGAGCAAGGAAGCAGCTGAGATGGGATGTGGGGAATTGGAGATGTGTGGTGACACCAGAGCATGAATTGGTCACACAGCCTAGGAAATAACAGCTCGGTTTTCCAGAGAATGTGTTGAGAGAGTGGAAGGCAGCGCTTCTGGGATACTGGGATCCCCCAAGAGGTGCCTTTGCTTGGGCTGTGTGAGGAGCAGTGCTGAGGGTCAGTCCCAGGTCTCACAGGGGTGGCTGGGCTGCTGCTGGTGCTGGGACAGGGCAGGACCTCCAGCCAGAGGGAGGCCTGGGCAGCCACTGCTGGCTCTGCTCAGCATTTACATCCCCTGGGCTGGGAGGAAGCCCAAACACTGCTCCAGGAACAGCAGAGAGAGGCATCCCCGGGGCATATGGGGTGCTCCAGGGATGCTGAACCACCTTGGCAGAGGGAAACACTTGTCTGCCCAAAGAAAAGGCTTTTCCAGACTCTGTCAGAGTATGGGGAAAGCCTCTTGTGGCTATTTTGAAGCACTTTGTGGTTGGACGTACCCAAGTCTTTTAGGACTTGGAGTACAGTTTCTGAAAGGACCTGTTCCCTAAAAATTCAAAGTAACTGACTCTGCAGATCCCTGTGTACCAACAGGCAGGGCAACACTCAGTGTGTCATGGCGGGGCTGACACCAGCCTGCTTTTTCCTAGGCACAAATAACTGTGCCACAAATTGCATCAGACTTTGCTATCCATTAACAATCTGCTCCTTTGATCTTCTGTCAGTGTGAAGGAACTGGAAGTGTTTCTTTGGGTCTAGTCCAGCCCCAGGGTAGTAAATTGGACATCTCCTGTCTTTCTGTCTCTTGTAGAGTCCATATGGATGTAATGGATTTAGTGGCATTTTGCATTTTCCTCTGTCAAGGCACAAGTAATGGTATTTCACCCTGGCACCCAGTGGTGCAAAACCCCTGCACCCACATTTTGGAGGGGGCTGTGCTGTGAATCCCTACCTGTGCTCCTCTGAGCTCAACCTTTGGGGGTTGGGCATGGTTTGAGAGGGGTTGTGCATGCTTTGTGTAGGGGTTTGGCATGGTTTGTGTTTCCTTGAACCACCACACTCTTGGACAGAGCTGGAAGCACCAGCCTCACTGGCACGCTCCAAAGACAACTCCAGGGAGCTGGAATAACCTGGTGTGACTCTGCAGAGCCTGATTTCTAGTCCCTGTCATTAAACACCCAGCTGTTGAGATCTTTTATGTGTATTCAAATTGAGACTTGGCAGGCTTAGGTAGCAGGGAGCTCACCTCAGTGACCAGGAAGATCTGTTAAGCTCTTAAAGCAAACTCCATCATACCTCAGCCAGGATGGGCAGGGATCTGAGCACACCAGAGATGCTTTCGTGGGCTGAGCTGGTGAGACTGGGTGGGAAACTCTGCTGTGTTACTGCTGGTATCCAGCCCATGGGCAAGGGAGCAGGAGCTTCCTTTGAGATGGGGTCTCCAGACACCAGAAGAATTACCCAGCGCCCTCTAAGGCACATAGGAGCTACATTTTGTGCTGAGGTCTTGAAGGGAGAAGAGGGCTCAGCATCTGGAGATTTTCCAGGCAATGTCTGAGCTGAGCCTGAGGATAACTGCCTCATCACACTGGAGCTGGCAGGAGAAGATGACTGCCCCCCTAAATTCCAGATTTGTCCATCACTAGCGATAATGCACCGAGAAATAAATGTCACTTACAAAATTTATGGGAGAGCTGCTTTGCTAGTCTCCTTTTTTAAGGTTATACTAAAAATTAAACCACATTTTGCCCCAAGGGGGAGCGGCAGGCTGTCACCGTAACAAATGTCCCGGTGTGTCACGGAGCAGCGCACATGTGTGTGCACACAGCGCGCACCGAGAGGCAGGGCGGCGCAAGCGGAGCCACTCACGTGGATGGTTAGCTGAGGAAAATCCTTATTTTTATACTTACACTTTATATGGCAATTTCCTGGCCGCGTAAAAAAAAACCCCCAAAAACCCAAAACAAACAACAACAACAAAAAAATCCCCAAAAAACCAAAACCGTCGGAGAGTTCCACAAGCTCAAAACCGAGTTCCCAGTATAAAACCTGTTTTTGCAGCGACAGCCCGGACTCCTCGCCGGTGCGGGCACACACGGCCTCCCGCTCGTGTAGAGCATCCCATCCCGGCAGGATGGCATCCCGGGGCCCCACGGCGTAGGCACCACCAGCTGGCAGGAGGTGTTGTTTTAAGGTTAAGCAGGGGCTCGGTGTGGCTTTGGGGACTGTTTTCCCTCCGTGCCCCGAGCGCTGGGGCGCAGCTCGAGGTGCGGCTCCCCCCGGCCGCTCCCGTGTCTGGACGGGGCGCTCCGGCTGGGGGACGTTCATCAGCTCTGGCAGCGGAGCTAATGCGATTAAAGGCTTTTCTCACTCTCCGCTCAGTGCTCATTAACATTTCCCTGCTAAGGAGCTCTGAAGCGTCGCCTCGTCTCGCCGCAGCTTTGGTTTGTGACGAGGGGAGCGGGCGGGCGGTGCAGGGGGGAAGGTTCCCCGACCCTCTGGGCTCTGTCCGAACAGCGACAGGGCCACAGAGGGAGGGGACGAGGCTATGAGAGCCGCTGCAATGCACTGCAGTGCCAGCGACAGCAACGCTTCCGGCAAGGAGTCCTGTTTTCTGCCGGGGACTGGGAGCTGGGCAAGGCAGATGCCCTGGTTGAGGGAGGGTGAGGATGCCTGCCTGCCTGGTAGCCTGCAAACGGAGACCTACAAACAGCTTCTGTGTGGTGTCACAACCCCGTTCTCTGCGCAGGCAGGGAGAGAACCCAATTTTGGAAGCCTCCTTCCCAGATCTCGCATGGAGAACCAGGAGAGATATTTTTATTTGGTCTTACAAGTAGGTCTTGAGACATCTCTAAGTGGGTGCTTCATAGTCTGCGTGGAAATAAAACCCTCCCATGCGCCACACAAAGCCCTGCACAGCAGCACGGCTTTGCCCTGCTGCGTCTACCCTGTGCTCTCCTTTTGCTCCGTGTCCCTGGCCAGCTCTCCTGGGGGCACCCGGAGCAGGCTGACATGAGTTCTGACCCCTGCCCAGCAAGATTTGATGCAGAAGATGCATCTAGACGTTTTGTGGTGGGTCCCAGATGTCTTTTTAGTCATCTGAAATGTGTCAGTCTATGTTGAACCAAAGAAGAAAAGTGTGTTTGATGATTTTTTTTTCCTGAATATTTTAATTCTTCCATCCAGAAAACCTGATTCTCCCATGAAAATTGTGTTTCCTGTTTGAAAACAGGTTGTTAACACGCCACTCAGCACTACAGAAGGCTGCTTTTCCAGGGGCTCATACTTGAAGATTGACTGATTTCAATATCTAGCACGCTACATCCTCTGATTCAGCCTTTTCCCTGCATCATCGGAGCTTTTGTGCTTTTCCTTTCTCCCATGTGGATCCTCTGGTGCCTTGCAAGACCCAGGCTCCTGCTGCAGCCTGGCTCAGCTGAGCTGAGGAAGACCTCTCCACTCTGTCTGCCTGGCTATTTCTATGAAACCTCCAGGAATTTAATAACTTGGAGATTTTCAGCTGTCACTCACAAGCTGTTGAATTTCACTCCCGAGTCGGAGAGTAATTAGGGTAGACAGACAACACGTGGGGCATGCAATGGCACAAGACTTGTTTTCTTAAGGAAACCATGCCAACAAAAAAAAAAAAGGAAAAAAGATCTAAAAATATCTCTTTTCAAATTTTTTGCCTTGTTCCACCTGCAGATAACTCTTGACTGGCAGTAAGAGAACGTGGGCTGCCTCAGGGTGGTGACACCCAGCACTGGGTGCTGTGTGGGCAGGATGGGTGTTCTTGTCCCTGAGAACTCAGCATGGTGACTTTGGTCCCTTTGAGGTGACACCGGGTGTGAATGAAGGATCTGACACGAGCATTTCCAGCAGTGCTGTGCTGTTTCAGGGCAAACCCATCGACTCAGAACCATCTCTTATAAATAAAGGAGATTTCAATTAAAACCACAAATTGTTAACAGCCTGTTAAACTGCACATTCTGCCAAAGAGCAGAGCATTCTTTAAAGTACCTGTTAAAATACTGAATGGTGCTGCCATTGAGGGATTTTGGCTGGTTGCTGAAGGTGCTGCCTTCAGCCGTAGGTCTGTGTCTTGCTCCAGGACACTTTGGTGGTGCAGGAGGTCTCAGCTGAAGCAGCCAACATCGGGTTTGGAGGTGATGCCTGATTGCTTTGTGTGCCCCATCTTGCCCTTTGGAAGGGGGTCATCAGCATCAGGAGCAAGGGGCAGGCAGGGTTGTGCCAAGGGAGCTACTGAGCCTCTTACTGTGCTGGGAGGAATGGAGGACGCTGCCTAAGGCTTGTAGTGGAACCTTGTTGCTGCAGGCAGAAACAGGCAGGAGGAGAAGGACGAGGGCTGCTGCTGAAGGCTGCAGTTCCTGGTCAAATCGCTGCCCTCCAGGGTCTGGCTTTGTGTCTGGGATGCTCAGAGAAACCCAGACCCACACAGCTGCCTGCCCGTGCCAGCTTTTATTCCCTTTACCCGCTCCTCTCTCTCGGTGCTGGCGGGCAGCCCAGTGCCAGGCTTTTTATGGTTTTCTTTTTGTCTTTTTCAATGAGAATAAATCTTTTATCTGTTGACTGTGAGACTGTGCTGCAAACAGAGTCGTACAGATCTTGTGGTTTTTTATAGCCACCTCCATCTTCCAGGTTGGTGGTTTGCAGCTTGGTCAGTGCCCGGAGTTGGCACCGCTGGCTTGGATGGAGATTAACCCCAGCGGCTCCATGCTGGAGAACGAGATGCAGGGTGCCCTGCCACCCCCATGGCATGATGTTGTCTCTGCTTGCCTTATACTGAGCATAAGAGGAAAGGGAAAGCATGTGGCTGGAAGGAGGCAGACATAGAGCAAGGAAAACCAGCTCATTTTGCTTAATTATGACTGACTGTGACAGCCCGCATCTTTAGTTTGAAAAGTATCTGTGAGGTACGGGCTGCTTCTCTCAAACAGGATAATTATGTTAATTAAAATGCTTTCTTTATGGCAGTTCTGATTAATAAAAACAGTTCCAGTGCTCTCTTTAAACACGCTAACCTTCTGTTGTGCAGGAAAACTGGCTTTTCTCAGCAATTTATGACTTTTAAAACAGATTAGAGTGGGACAGCCTGCTGCTTTCACACAGTAACGCTTCCTCCCCGGGGGAGAGCAAGGCAGCCCACCAGCACAGTGCCCTGCTCGTGGGGAACAGACGGAGCAGAGCACTCGGGCAGCGACGCCAGAGCAGGCAGCAACATGTGCCCGTGTGGGAGCTAGGGATGGGAGGCATCAGAGAGCTCTGTGAGAGTGCCAGGGAATAAAAATACCACTTATTCCTCTAATTGCTGTTTATTTCCTCTGCAAAGTATTGCGATAATTAACAAGCTCCCAATTAAGAAAAAATTGTGTGTAGAGGAAAAGCAGGTATGGGTGCCAAGAGAGCTGGGTTTGTGCCAGAGCGTGGTGAGGGGCAGTGGTGGTGGTCCCTTTTGCTGGCCACACGTGGGATGGGGCCTTCTGGGGACTCCAGCTCTCTGGAGGATGTGGTGATTTCCCAGTTCCTCACCAGAGACCTTTCCCAAGATGATGATTGTGTTTCCAGAGGTTTGAAAGCCTAGGAGCTCATGTGACCACTGGTGTGTGTTTTGTCCTTTCGCTGATTTGCTGGTCCTTGAAGGGGTTTACTTCCTGCGTGGGGAGGTTCAAGGCCCTTGAGCAGAGTCTGGTGTGGATTTGGAGAGGGGCTGAGTATTCACCACCCTTCTGAGAAGCAGTGGCAAATTGGGAGGGCTTGGCATCTCTGCAGATAGCTCTGAAAATATAATCAACAGGTGGTGTTCATAAGGAGGCACCACTTGGTGTTCATAAGGAAGATGGATTTGCTACACACTTGTCCACAAATGCCAGTCCCCAGCTAGATGCTTGTTCCCACTGTGGCAAGGAGGTTTTGTGTCCTTCCCACCCTTTTCCTTTTTTCAAATCTTCCCCCTGGCTTGCCACCCCTGCTGGCGGATGGTGCCTTAGGCTGGGCCAGATACTGGAGCAACACAAGAAGCAATTCTTAGCTCCCACTTCCCAGGCCCAGCAAGGGATTCTTACAGAGGGGTAGTGACTTACATTGGTTCCCTTCCCTTCCTCTATGCCCAGGAAGGGACCAGTAACTCAGCAGCCCATCCTCAGGTTCGGGGTGTGCTGCTGAGCCCTCTGCTTGGGTAGGTGCTTTGGGAAGGGTGACTCCATCCTTCTGCCCTGCAGTAGCTGCCCAGAGGAGTTTGGGTCTGTTCTGCTCCTCTAGGAGAGGAGGAAAGTGAGCGCTTGTCCCTGACTCTGTGAAATGCTGCATGTGACCAACAGCCCCTGCCTAAAGCATTGGCTTGCCATCGAGCTGGGACTCTGGATGTAGAACTGGTTGACTTCATCGGGTTTGCTCAACCTGGTGAACTGTTGGCAGGCAGTCCCACTCCCTCTCTCTTGCCATGTTTGAAATATTTTAGGAAGGATTGGTGTGGGAGAAGGGGAGTAAAAACCCCTAGAGGCTTTAGTGTATGGAGTGTAGGCCAGGGTAGGGGCTGTGGGGTGAGGTTCCTGCACACATCCAGCAAGGCAGCTTTGCCCTTTGATGTGTTTGCAACCCACAGATCTTGGTGAGCAGTGCA
This sequence comes from Acridotheres tristis, assembly GCA_037013685.1. Classification (NCBI taxonomy): domain Eukaryota; kingdom Metazoa; phylum Chordata; class Aves; order Passeriformes; family Sturnidae; genus Acridotheres; species Acridotheres tristis. The sequence continues at coordinate 18,347,611 of CM072897.1, read as the reverse complement.
GTCATTCAGGGAAGCTATTCGGAGTTTCCCTGCAGGTTATCCCCCCAGCCTGGGGGACTGCAGCCACCCCAGCAAGGCTCCAGCCCCCTGGCACAGCCCTTTCCTTGCCCTGCAGGCTCGGCTGGGGCTGGCTCCGCTCCGCTCCACTCCTCGCTGCCCCGTTTACCTCTGCTATATTTACATGTCTATTTTATGATTTCAATTTTTAATGCTTCTGCTCTTTGAAGATGCTTAATGCTTTGGAGTGGAACATTTTCTTCTGAGTCCTGAGTGCCAACTGAGGACAGACCAATAAATCAACTAATAACTGGAACCTCATTTTCTGCTCCCATGGCTGTGACTTAACCCTCTTTGTGCCTCCAAGGCTCTCCTAGTGCTTCCCATCTCCCTGGGCAGGAGAGCTGCCCTTACCAGCTATGAACATCCTTTTGGTGGGCAATGTCAGGCCTTTGGGATTCCCATGCTGGGTGTATCTTAAGTGGTGATTCCTGGGTATGTCTTAAGTCATGGTTTCCAGCTGCCACCTTCTTTCCCTTTCTGTCACCACTGGTCCTAATGCCTCGTTGGGTCAGCAGAACTGGAGATTTAGGAAAGCAGCCTGTAGAGAGTGGGGAGCATGGTAGGTGGGTCTGGCAAGTCACCCAGTGAGACCCAGGCTGTTCCAAAGCTCCTCAGGATGGGACAACCAAGTGCCATCTTTGTGGCTTTGTGATGCCACAAAATCCAGGACCTCTAACTGTGCTCTGCAGGAATGACCTCCAGAGAAAGCCACATCCTTGCTGCTTGCACAGGGAACTCTTGCTCTGCCAACAACCTGTGGCAGAACTGGAGGAGCACCTCAGGAGGTTATCCCATCTCCCTTTCACTGGCAGCTGGAGCTGATGAATCCCCAGCACAGGAGGACGTGCCCTACAAGTCTAACAGAAAGTGGCAGATTTTAGGTAAATCTTCTTTCCAGCTATTCAGCCTAGCTCCCAAGGGCTGAGGACTTTCCACACTGCTGCCTTCATTAGTCCAACTCTTATTTCCTGTTCTCATTCATCTCAATAACATGCTTTTACCTGATCCTGCAGCGAGGTCTGCAGGATGCTTGCAGGGCATCTGTTTCCCCTCTGGATGTCCACACCTGCAGGTTTGAGGATTCAGGTGCTAGCCCCGCTCTCAGGATACCTTCCCTGAGACAGTCTGCTGGCCTTACCTTGCTCTAATCCTTTATTGCCTGTTGAATTATGAAAGCACTGCTTGTATCACCTGGCAGATGGCCACAGAGCTGCCTCTCAGCTGCTCTTTAACTTCTGACTCCAAGGTGTTGCATGCATTAGTCTTGTCTGCTCTGCATCTGGAGCCAGGCTGTGCCTGGGCTGTGCTAATGTGGGGTGCCCAGGTCCCTGGGGAAGCCCTGGCCTTGCAGAACGCAGCCATCCCTGGGCTCTGCTCCCCTCAGGGGGCTCTGGTACTGTAGTGCTGTACAGTGGGCAGGGGTGTAGGCAGAAGAGGCAGGGGGGTCCCCTGGGCCAGCAGCACATGGGGCTGGACACACCAGTGTCCTGTGGTGAGCCCTTCCAGGCAGGAGGGCTTGGCATCCCCATGTCCTGGTACCTCACCAGCAGTGCTTGAGGCCCCTTGGTCTCTCCACACCCTGCCACCAGCCATGTGCCCTTGCCACTGCAGATAGACTGGCAATGGGCTTCACAGGGCTCCATGGCTGCCTAATGAAGTGCTAGACATTCATTAAATGCTCTGTGAGCCAGGCATATCTCCTGGTACCCTTCCTCTGCCACAGAAGCACAGGGCTGCACAGCAGGACACCAAGGCCATGCTATTCCCCACCTTTGTTTTTTGTCTCTTTGATGCTGTGGGTTTACTGCTGGGGGCTGGAGCCCCACAGGTACATCTGCAGGGGCTGGGGCTGTACTGCAGGTGCCCAGTAACAACCAGGAAAGGGCTCAGCCAGGGTTTGATTCTCTCTTGTTGTCTCGTTGTGATTTGTCCCTGGGGAGCTCTCACAGTCCTTGCCTTGGCACAGCCTGATCTCCAGCCAGGAGTTTTGGACTTCTCCCCAAGACAGGACTTGGTTTTGGCAAGCCAGGAGTGCCCAGGGCTGGTTGGCAGAGGTGCTGTGGTGCACAGCTGATGGCTCAGGCTGCCCAGTGCCATCTCCTTCGTTCCCAGTGAGTGCTGGGAGAGGGTGGGGAAGGGAACAAGGCCCTCCTTCCAGCCTTGTGTTCGGTTGCTCTCTGATGGCCTGCCTTGTGTTTATCCATAATCATATTGTGGTGACACGGCTACAGTTTCCAAACCCATACACAAATGCTTAATAACCCATGGGAATGCTTTCCCATTCGTTAAGGAGCACAGGCTGGGTCCATTTCCCCTGGTCCTGCACAAGCCAAGCGTGGGGCAGCATCTCAAGGCTGGTCCCCTCTCTGCTGGGGACTTGCCCTGGAGTGACACCACCTCTGTCCCCTGCATCATCCATCAGACACTCTGGAAATGGAGGCAGAGGGTATCAGGAGTAAAATTTTCCATTGGAAAATGTATTTTTTATCAAACTGCATAATCAGAATTGGCATGTAGCCATGGAGCCAACATTCAGGTGGGAGAATATTGAAGCAAATCATCCTGGCTTCTGTCTGTTGACAGTGTCCAGGAAATTCAAATGTGTCTCTTTGATTTGATGTGTTTTGACTTTTATATTTTAATTTAATATCCAGGTTGTATTTAACATTTTATTATGGTTCGTGCTTGAGAAATTAAATACTTTTTCCCTTACTGCGGCAAAATTCCTGAATATTTCCCAGTGAAATGCCAGGGCTTGGATTTTTCCTGAGTCCTGTCCTGCAGGTGATTTTGATTCACTGAGTTCAGTGCAAAACAAAACTTCTCATTTAGGAGCCTTGCACAAACCAGATATTGGTTTGTATTAGGCAGTTTCTGAAAATTCATGGCTTTTTGGTTACATGTGCCCTGGAAATACCCTGGAGCAGGTTTGGGGATCTGGGGAAGGAGCATGTGTCCTTGTCTGGTATTTGGAGGTGCTGCTGAGGCAATGTAGAGGTAGATTTACTGATGGCTTTGACCACCAAGGGTGGAGGTGTCTGGGGAGCACCATGTCCTGTCCTGTTATGGGGATGGTGCTGGGAGGTGGCACATCCCTCTGGTGGGATGCCATGGGGTGCATCCCTCTCCCCTGCTGCAGGGCAGACGGACCACTCTGCTCTCACTGAGCCATAACAGGGTGGGGGTGCCACAGATTAAATCCTCCTTTGCACCCCCAGTGACCCCCCAAGGGAAGTGGAGCTGTAGGCAGAGCTCAGGCCGACCAGAAAAGCTGCGGCCACTGGTGCCTGTTGGCTGCTCCCATGCACGTGAGTACGTGTGTGGGTGTTTGTGCATGCATGTGGGGATAAAGCCACTTTCCAGGCAGTTCTTTTAACAACCAAATGACAGCTTGTTTGCTGCTAGGATTGCAGGCCTGCCTGGCAGAGGCCCCACACTAGAACTTAGGAAGATGCTGCCAGTGAATAGCCAAACACATTTGTACGGGATCAGTCGACAGCGTGTTCAGCCTCCAGCTCTGGTGGGGGGAAAAAATCATCTCCCTGATATATGTGTTTCAGCACCAATTATCCAAGCCTCATTTGCTCTAGACTCACAAGACCATGTCCCATGACATCTATTAATTGCATTAAAGATCTCTCATTATCCTAAATCTCCAGGATGCCGAGTTGGAGTGGCTCAGGCCCAGGTTTTCAGGAGGGCACAAGTGTGTGAGCCCACGGTACACAGGATGCACCTCATTCAAGGCAGGCAGGGCAGGCACAGCCACTGCTGGCAGCAGTGGTGTGTTCCTCCCAAGCCTCTATCCCTGGTTATTCACAGCTGGCTTGTGGCTGATCCCTGGGGCTGGATGTGACACTTGGCTCAGAGCAGCCTGGCAGAGCCTTTCCTGTGGTCCCTGAGGTGTCGGTTCCGTGAGGGAGCAATGCTGCCAGCACTCCGCACCACACGCTGCCAAGCACGAGCCCACTGCCCCTTCTTTGCCAAATACTTATTGTTCCTGCTTTGAACTTCTGCAGAGCGAGGTTTGCCAAGGCTCCAACATGAATCATTAATTAATTCCTGGAGGGCTATTTTTTTTTTAATGTTGTTTGTTTGTTTTGAGGTTTTTTTAGTTTTGTTTTTTGGTATGTGTTGTTTAGCTTTCATAATTGAAAACAGGGAGAGGAAGGCAATGTAGGTGCAGGATAGCAGAGGTACAGTCATAATCATTTCACCATCCATGGTCAGCAGGGTGCCATGGGTGCACTTGCTCCTTGGACTGGGCTGTGGTTGCTGCTGGGCCTATGGGCACCCAGATTCCTGCCCCTCAGCCTTGGCTCTCATCCTGCCTGCCAGGCTCTGTGTGAGCATCCCTCTCCCCTTGTCACCCTCCTCCTTCCTCCTGTGTCATGGCTGGGTCTCCTCTGGTATTCACAGTTCTGGGGGTGCCCTTTGCCAAGAGCCTTGTTGGATGCAGGGACCCTGAGGTTCAGTATGGAATTGCATTGCTGCCTTTGGAAACATCATTCCTTGATGAAGCCTCTGGAGGGGCTGGTGGAGGCAGAAAGCTCAGCAGGGCACCAAAGAAAGGATTGGAAAGGAAAAGGCAGAAGTAAAAAGGACAGGAAGGTCTCATTAAAAAAAGAGGAAAATACATTTTTATTTACTGGGGCAGCCTCAGGATTGTGGAGAGCGGAGGAGGGCAGCAAGTTTGATTGGAGGCTGACAACCCAACAACTCCTTGTACACTGTGTGCTCCAGTCCCCGAGCATCCCGGTGCATTCCAGTGCCTTTTGGACTGGGGAGCACCAGCTGGGTCGCTCTCATGGTGCTGAAGGGAGGGCCGGGCCTGATCCCAGAGCTCAGGGAACTCAGCAGGAATGGGCAGCATTTGCAATAATGCCCAGGCCCTCGAGCCTGCATGAGCTCTTGCCATTTCCACCCTCTTTCTGGTGTAATAACTTGTTCCTTATTGACATTTTTATTCCGAACACAGGGAAAATGCCAGAATGGTAATTGCTGTGCATGTAAAGCAAGGCACCGTGCCATATCCCCCAGATCATTTCCTTCCCCCTTCTCCCAGCTTGTAAGGCCTAGGTGGAAGTGAGCAGTGGCTTGGCTGGAGGGTGGGATACAGGGACCTACACGTGCCATGGAGCTGCCACCGGGTGGGTGGGGACGAAGGCACTGTCCCCTCCTCCGCAGTGACTCACAGGGCAGCGACAGGGCCGGGAATAGCACCAGGTCTAATTGCTCTGCTAACAGCTAGAGCCGCTGCCTCCAGGAACACTTACATCTGCAGGTATCTTGTGGTTTCTAATACCATCAGAAATCCCTCTTGCTCTCATGTTTACCAGCATGAAATTGCGACCCTTGATGTCTGCATAACAGCTTTCCATCTTCCGGTTCCCCACAAACAGTGACAGAGCTGTGACAATCAGGAAGAAGGCAAACAAGAAGCAAAAACCCACTGGGATCCAGGGAAAATGCTGTGTCCTGCAGGATGTAAATCGAAAATAGAAATGCTCTTCCCTCCCTCCACCCCGAAAGCATTTGATAAAAAGATAATGTAGAAAATGTAGAATTTTGCAAAGCCACGGTAGCCACGTTTTTTCATGCAATAAGCTAGAAAATGTTTACTGCATGAGCAGAGCAGAAGCTGTAATGTTGTAAAATGATAGTGCTGGGGAGCCATCTGCTTATTGACTGAAGTCTGGAGCACGGGCTTTCTGCTACTGTGTCTTGCAGAGCTGGGTGTGCCCACGTGTGCCAGGGATGCACAATGAATGTGTGCTGCCAGCGTGATTCCTTGTGCCCAGGGGCTGGTCCTTCACGCTTGGAGAGACCTTGGGGTGTTGTGGGTTACCCAGGATGGGTGGTGGCTGAAGATGGCAGGCTCTGAGGATACAGCAGGAGGAGCTGGTGCTCAAAGCAGGTAGAAAAGCAAACCTGGGGCAAACAAGCAGCCCTATGAGCTCAGGAGCTTTCAGGATGGCTTTGGAGGGGGATTTCACGGCTACAGCACCGACAAGGGGCACATCAGAGGGCTCAGCACAGCTCTGCCATGGATCTGCAGCCCATGAGAGCCCAGGCTGAGTGCATCCCTGCATCCCAGGCTCCTCCCGCCAAGGCCTCTGGGCCACGCCAGCACGTGGTTGCCTGTAGTGAAGTGGGGGATTATGCACGTCTGAACAGTTGGCATTGAACTCCTAAAGTCTGGAAATGAAATTGTGCCCTGCAGAACGGCCGCCCTGCTGCTGCCGAGGTCAGGGGGATTTGTGGCTGCCTGTTAGAGAGCCAAAGCTGTCTTTTCTTCCCCTGCTGAAGGTCGTGCCACAGTGCCCTCAGCATCTGGCTCATCCAGCTGGTGCCCTTCACCCACACACCGACCTGCCCATCTCCAGTGCCCGCTGAGGCCACCCTGGTACTCCAGCTCACACAGGGGAGCAGCAGGGACCCCCAGACACCTCTAAGTGTGACAGCCTGGCTGGGAGAATCAGTCTGCAAGTCTCCAATGCTGTGAATTTGGTCTGTAGCATTGTTTTGATGACAGGAGTGGTGAAATAACACCCAGGGGACAGAAGGGATACCAAAATTATGATATTGCCCTTTGGAATTATTTCACGGTCAATGTAGCTTTCCTGTCCTCACAGTGATATTTTACCCAGCCACTGCTCAGAGGATCCCTGTCTTATATTAATCCATTTCTGTTGATGCACAGAATGAAATGCTATATTCCCCCCAGCCCTCCTGCTGTCCGTTTTGTTTCCAAGCAGCAGCTTGGGCAGCAGTGCTTGCCTGCTGCTGGGAATTCTGATGGGCTGTGGCAGAGCAGGGCTGGGGTATGGATTCATTCATCCCCCTGCTCTCTCACAAGCTGCTCGTGTATTATTGATAACCCAGGGCTGAGGCATTATTACATATATAAATTTATTTTAATTTCTTATGATTGCTGCTGTGATTAAAGGATGTGCTAGGTTGTACATAGCCTGGTAGTGATTAGGCACTACAAGCCATGGCAGAGATAATGTGCAGGGCCTGGCTCAGTGAGGCTGATAGATGAGACAGGACTGTTTTTTCCACGCAGGGCTTTGTCCCAGACCTGCAGAGGGATTTCAATGCCTACAGTTCCTTGGTTTCAGTTCAGGTGTGTCTGAGTGCCGGTGTTCAGCTCAGTGGTGGGATGTGCCTGTGCCCTGGGATTGTCTGCTCCAAACCAGGCAGGAGCACATGGCTTTTCCTGGGCATCCAAAAACAAAAACAAACTTTACTTTTGCTTATTTTTTTCCAACCTCTTCCATTTTTCATAGAATGATGAACTTTGGGCTGGAATTATAAAGGTATCATACAGCATCACAGAGTATCCTGAGCTGGAAAGGACCTCCGGGTGTTGAGTCCAGTGATCTTAGGTACTTAGGCAGTTAAAGATGAAAAGCTGAGGAAGTTGAGGTGGCTATGCCCTCTTCACTTGCCCCATAACACTGGCCTGCATTTTAAATGTCTCAATATGTGGCCATTAGGGCCAAGTAAAGCTAATTGTGTGAGTAATTCTGTTGACTTAGTTATTCCTGTAAACATTGACAGAATCAGCTCTCCTATTCCTCAACAGAAAACACTTCCCAGCAGAAAATACAAACAAATAGCTCTTCATATCTCATAGCATTTAGAAATAAAAATATCAATAAGGAGCTAAGTCAAAGCTGCATTTTAGATTCAACAGATTATTCAGCAGAAAACACGAAAACAATGAAGCTCCTCTGAGGATGGTAATCAGCACACACAGACGTATTGCTTTTTCAGATCACAAAATCTCAATACCCAAGATCAGTAGAAAACTAAGTAGAAAATGCTTTTTATAGGATTCAAATTCCAATTAAATTAGAGCAGATTATTCAACAAGAAAGCCTACAAAATGAAGTCTCGGTTTATGTATTGGAAAGCAAAATGCAAATATGTTGCTTTCCGGCTCGCAGGATTTCAAACCAAAAGACAAACTTACTTTAAGTAAAAATTATTTCATTCAAATTCTGGGGGAATCGACTCAAGTAACTGATCCTCAACTGAATTATTCAGCTTTTTTATCAACAGACTTATTTCTTCCCTCTTTATTCTTAATTTGCCTATTCATAAATCCCACTGCTTTGTCAGTCATAAGAAATACTTTCCAGTGGCTTTGACAAAGCAAAAATTAGCAGGGAAGGGAACTGGCACATCACCGCCTCACTGCAGAATGCTTCCTTGCAGCGTAAGGTATTTTTCTCTTCCTGGATCTTTAATGCCAGCAGAAATCAATGCGAGATCTCAGCTCACCCTCCTGCCTGATGCTCACTGCAGGGCTTCAGCCAGGCTTTGGGCCCCCCGTGGTGGCTGTGTTGGATACCTGTGGTCCCCAGAACATGTGTCGGGGGATCCTGGTGCTGCTGCCCTCCTGAGGGTCCCTGTGGCATCCTCAGGGGAAGAGCTTTGCTTTTGGCAATGCTGCGTTGGGCTGAGAGGTCCTGCAGGGCAGAAGATCGTGCTCTTCAGTCAACAGCTCTGGTTTCCTTTGCTCTTAACCACTGGTATCTTCTTCCCACCTGGAATTACCTGGCTTTGACTTGGAGTCATTGGATCTCATTCCGTGAGCTTGTGAGGGTCATGGATGTTTCTAAAGGAAACACCAGTGATGATAAATATTTCCTTTTGATCTGCAGGCATCAACCTCTGGTGATCTGAAGAAGATTGCAGCAAGAGTTTGAGTCAGAGCGGCAGAGCTAGACGAAAATCTTAGTTCTGTAATTTTACTAGGAAATGGGAAATATTTTAACAGGAAGATTAAATGTATCTTTAAATACAGAACTGAAAAAGAAGAAAAGGAGTTGTTCAACTGACACATTGGAGGAGTTGTAGGAACCTTAGAAACAATTTGTAAAACCTCATTAAATAGGAGAATGTTCTGCAAATCCATCCAGTTTTCCTGAAGAGCTTTGAACTTCCTTCTCCGTCTGGTCTGCAGTGATTTACTGCTGTGTCCATAGCACAGTAACCAGCCTGCAGCCCCACAAGCTGCATCCTGGCACCCTGGTGATGGGATGTGGGATATAAAAACAGTCAGGGTCCCTCCTCATAACCGATTCTCATTCTCCCTGTTTCCCCGTGAGGCTCGTGTTAGTGGAAGGAATGGAAAGAGCAGTGGATGCCTTAGGTCAGGAGTGACTTTGAGGGTGATGTTCCTGCTGCTCTGGAAACGTGACCTTGTGTCCCTGCTGCAAAGTGGCTGCTTTTCCTCACCTCCTTGTTTCGAAGTGCTGCAGGAGGGCCACTGGGATGGTTTTTCCATTTTCCCTTCCCTCAAGAGCAGGCTGGGAGAGCACAGCGAGGAGCTGCAGGGGTTAGGGGTAGTTGCCAGAGAAGCACTGGCAGGGGGTGACAGCTTGGGCGTGGCACCCCACGAGTGGGAACGTGTCCCCATCCTGTCCAGCCCCTCTGCGAGTGCTCGGTGTGCTGCAGCCTTGTGCCTCCTGGGACGTGAGAGGAACACTGGAGGTTTTGGAAGCAGCCCAGAAAGCAGCTGGGGTTTCTGGCACCTGGGAAGCTCTTGAAGATGGTTTACATGCTTGACAGGCACTTGGATGTGCTGCTTCTGGAACAGGGATGTCCCTCCACCTTTCCTCTCCCTTATTTCTTGCGTAGGGATGAGGGTTCCCCACCCTTTGGTGCTCCAGCTGTGAGGGAGACTCCCTGCACAAGGAGTCTGGGGAATGGCACAGCTCCAGGGTTTTCCTGGCAGTTTCCCAGCCTTCCCCAGCAGGCTGGCAAGGCGACCTTGACTCATCTCATGGAGCAGTCAGACCCTGTAGCTGCTGCTGTTTAACACTGGCTTCGTGCTTCTCAAGCCTCCTTCTCTCTGGTGGCAGAGGATATAAATTTGGGGAAGAAGGTTTCTTATCAACCTCCTTACAGATTGCAATGTCCACCTGACATGTAGAGGGTGGCAGCAGAATGGAACCCCAGCCCATATCGTCTTGCTCATGTGATCTCTGCCTTGTGCCCACAAGGGAAGGGCTGCTACAAGTACCACCCAGCAGTGGGGCTGGGATTCTCTGAGGATGGAGCTTTATCAAACCCTCAGCACTGCTGAACTGGTGGCTTTTAGGTCCTGTTTTGGGGCACAGCTAGGAGACAGTTCAACTTTTGCTGGAAGGAAAGGACAAAGCAGAGGACAGGGGCTGCCCATGGTCTGGGGGAGCTGGGGAGGGAGAGGGAGAGAGAAGGAAAGGGAGGGGAGATAAAAGGGCTGCTTCCTCCATCTCCTTCCCCATGAGGGTGGCTGGAACAGCCCACAGTGTCCCCTCCCTGCAGAGGGTTTTCTGCAGAGCTCCCTGCTCCACCAGGAGGGAATGAGAAAGCAATGTCAAATATATGTTTGAAATGTCAACAGAAGGGCCCTGCAAGATTGACTGCAGTCTCGTGAAATATTTAATTCTTTCTCTCCTTATGAAGAGAGACGTTATTTTGGATGAAAGATAAATTCAGGGGGAACAGGGCAAGGGAGGAGGGAGGCAGAGGGGGAAGAAGTGTGCAGGGAGAGAGGGACCAGCTGTTTCCCTCTCTCACTGCACCCCTAACAGGGCTCCTCTTACTCATCATGGGAAATATGGGCTGTTGCTTCATTATCTCAGCCTCCTTTCTCTCTATCAGCTTATTTTCTCTTTCTGCTGCCTTTATCTCTGCATAGATGCCCATTGCAGAGCCCATCTGCACTCTGCCCCCCAGCCCCAGACAGCCCTGGCACAGCCCACCGCAAAGCACGGGGACACCAGTGGGGGCACAGGGCCCTTGGTGGGACAGCCATGAGGGATGTGACAGAGGGGTGGTGACCAGGACACCCTTTTTCTAGGCTTGCAGGTTTTGTGCTGCCTGGGAGTTCAGTCCTCCTTTCTGACATGGGGTGTGATGCTGCAGATCCAGGGAGACAACCAGGCTGAGGGAGACAGGGAGGGCAAGAAAAGCATTCCCCTAATCTGCTCCCTGCTCAGCACCATCATCTGCTCTGCTTCCAGAGGCTCTCTGCCTGTCCCTCTGCCTGCTGAGGGGAGCATGGGGACAGCCAAGGCTCCGTGGGACCCAGCACACTGCCCTGCCATCAGCACGTGTGACAGTGACAGCTGAGATGGTGGCTGTCCCTCACTCCCACGCTGTGCCAGGGCTGGCACTGGAGTGGGAGAGGGCTGGATGTCTGCACACAAGCTCACCCAGAGCCTCCAAAGCCTCTGGCATCTGGGAAAGGCACTGACAGCCATAATCCAACTAAAGCCAGAACTGGCTCAGGAAGCATCTCCCCACCCCTGCAATTCCTGAGATAGAAAAGAAGTGAGTTCCCACCAGCAGCAGAGATGAAAAATTCCAATGGCAGTAAGAGAAAAAAAAAATCTTGAAAACCCCCCTTTTGATTCCACTGAATAAGAGGTTTTTATGCTTTCAAAACATTTTGATAGTTGCTTTTAGTTTCTAGTTCTTTTTTGCAAACTATAAATTACCTTAGATTTATTAACCTAAAAATTGATTCTTTCTTATTTCAAATGTGTCAAAAATGGGACATTTTGACTTTTTGAGCCTTTTCCCAGGATTTTTGTGAAGTGGGTAATTTGTCACAATTGATCCTTTTTTTGAGAGGCTTTGAATTTCAACAAACTGGTATTTACTGCTGAAAACACAGTGAGTTGACAAATTCCCAAACCAGCTACTGTGATTTCAGGCTTCCAGAGCAGAGTGGAGGAAGGTTTAAGTACATGACAAGGAGCTTTAGACCCTGGGTGGGGATGCATTCTGAGAATGGGCACTTCTTAGACTCTTCTAGCTCTCTGTGCAGAGACCTGGAGCTGAGAAAGGTGCCAGTGTCCCCTCCTGAGTCCCCTGGGTCACCTCTGTCCCTGCCATGGAGCAGAACAGCTCCATGACTCCACTTGCAGCTCCCCACAGAAACCACAAGCACTGGCATCACTGGCATCCGTGCTGTTGGACTCACTGCAGCGTTAAACCTTGATAAATGCCTTTAATATTTAATTGGTCTTTAAAAAACATAAATAGGCAGGATATTAAATGCAACTCCTCAGGCAGAGTAAGGCGAGTAATGAATGTTACCCACAACTGGTGGCATCTGCAAAATGCACTTTTAGTGTGGTTTGAAACCAAGGCCTTGGGAGATGTTTCCTGCTCCTGTTTCCCAGACAGAGTTTGTAGGTGCTCAGACATGGGACTTTCACTTGGAAATGGGATGTGGGGTTCCTTACACACTCTCCACTGTGTCTGCTGACAAGGTCACCAGCGGTTCTCCTCCTCCAACCTCTGCCAAGCAGGAGGTGGGAGTTTCAGCCATTAAAACCTGTTTCCTAAGGGTCCAGCAGTTTTTGTGGCATTTACAGTAGTAGATGAGGGCAGAAAGCACTGGGAAGTTCAGACTGGAATAAGGCCACAGAGCCAAATTAGGGGTCAGAGTCCCAGGGCACAGTGCAGCACTGCAAAGTTGCATCTGCTCAGAATGTTGCAGGATTTGCCCACAAATTCTCACCTCCAGCTGTGTCAGGTTTTCAAAAGACTTCAGCTCCAGCACAACATGTCCTGGAGTCAGTCCTTGGGAAGTCAATTCCACTGCCCCACTGTGACATGAGATCACAGTCAAGAGCTTCAGCCTGGCTACGGGCAAGTTATGGACTCTGCAGTGGGTGTATGGGCAGGCAACCCTTGGGAAAACTGAAACAAAGCCCCACTCAAATACTTTTTGAAGTTCACTGGTTTTAGGGGAAGCTGGGGTTCAGTCATGATCCCTAACCAGCAGTCCTCCCAGGGAAGGTGGCAATGATGCAAAGAGCATCCTGCCCTGCCATCTCCAGCACACTTGTACGACCACTCCAGTGTCACCAGCACAAGTGGTGGGTGAGCCTCTGCATGTCTACAGGCCGATTTTTCAATCAGAGGAGCACTCAAGCTGTCCAGAGTTCTTGTACTTGTCTCTCTGATGCCACTCCAGTGTGATCAAGTGGGCTGCAGATCCCAAGGCAAGCAGCTTTGCTATGGAGTTGCTATTGCCTGGGGCTCTTGGGCTGGGGGTGGCACCAAAATAGCCACTCTTCCAGCTCAGCTCCCTGTTGTTCACCCACAGCAGTGTCTGAGCCACCATCAGCTGCTTCTAAATATGGAGAAATGCTGCAGGCCTTCGGCAGCTACGCTGGGGAGCTGCTGCTAAACGCCCTGGAATAATGATCCTGCTGCTGGGAGGCCCTGGAAGAACAGAGGAGACAGGAGGGAGCGGAAGCAGCAGCAACAGCAATAATAACTGAGGAGCAATCCAGCAGGGAAGGGCTTTGATCTGAGGGTTGGGAGACAGGTCTGCTATCTGCAGGGGATTTTTCCTACACAGATTGAGGGAGGGACCAGGGATTTGTTGAGGGGAAGAAAGAAGCAAGAGTTACACCCCATCCACATGGTATTGTGCCCACCTCAGCCATGTTCTGTGTGCAGCAGGGACATCCCTGCATGGTCACAGCCTGCTGCTCTCCCTCCCTCCCGATGGAGTGGGTGTGGGTGGCTGCAAGCCTGCATCACAGATCTCACAGCCCTGCCCTGTCCCGCTGCCTGCCCAGCACAGATCCGGCTGCCACCCTGTGCCAGCCAGCACAGTGGTACTTCCCAGCCAGGAAACACACACGCTGCACCTCCTTCACTCATGGAGCTCCTCAAAACCCACCCAGAGCAAGATGGAAGGAGCCACCGTATTCCTGCAGGAGCTGGAAGCATCCAACTCTCGGCCTTTTCCTTTCTCTCTTCTCTTTCCTCCTTTCATTTTTATTCTCCCTTCTCTGCAGAACCAAAACATTTTGGAGACTCTGCACTCCGTGCTAACCTATTATTCACAGAACCTCCTATCTCCCTGCTTCAGGATGCTGCCTGGATCCGACCAATTACCAGCTCCCTTGATGTATAACACCATAAAACCCTTAACCTCATTATAGAAAATTTCTTTTGAATGGCCTTTAAAAACCATCTCATTACACAGGAAGAACTGTAATTACCTTTAACGAGACTGAGATATTGTGCGAGCAAGTGCGTTTGGGCTGTCAAAACAGGAGCAGTGGGAGATCATCTCCAGCCGGTTTCGCCACAAGGGCAAACACTTTGTAATTCCCTCCCCTGCGCCGCTCCTTATCCCGGCCCTCCCTCTGCCCCTCACTCCTCCTTTCTCCACGCCTTCCCCGGGCAAACACTCTGCTCATGTTGCTCTGCTTCCTGAGGTAAAGCCCATCCTCCCCAGCACTTGTGTCTGAAGCTCCTGGTGTCTGCACCGAAAATTCACCGTGGGTGCTCTCAGAGGGCCGCTGTGGTCTCTGCACTGAGGGCTGGCCTTGGCCAAGTGGGGCCAAGAAGGTGACGATGTGGCTCCTGGGACACGCCATCGTCACAGCTGAGGGATGACAACTTTCTCAAGCAAAGCCATCTGGTGTGACAGGGAGGGCTGAATTTTGCCTTCATCATCTTCCAGCGAGGAAGAAAAACACCTCTTTTGTAGGGCAGACTCATCTCTGCTCCTTCCAGCTGTGGTCTCTGGTGATCTGAAGAGCAGGGGTCTGTCCCTGAAGTCTATCAGGATTTGGCTCTTTGCCGACATGATGCAGCTCATCCCTGGAGGGGGCCCAGAGGGGTTAAGTTTTTGGGTTTTTTTCGTTTCTGCATATGTGTGACTCAAATGAAGATTTTTTTTTTTCCAACCAAAATTTTTTCCATCCCATCTGTCACTAATGTCAAGGCACTCCTTTGCCCAGATCCCTTTTTTATAAAGAAAAAATAAAAATCTAACATTATTTTAGAAAAGTCTGAGTACATGTTGAGCAGTGCTATGTTCCCTTTCTCGAGAAGGAGCTATTGCAGTGTTAACCCCTGGTGTTCATCCCCAGGGCTTCCCCACTGGGCAGCTCTGCCACCTTCTGTTCTCCCATGGGGTGTTTCTGGCTGTTATTCTTTATTTCTGTCTTTTCTTATTTCTACCTCTGGGTCGGGGTCTTTTTTTGGGCGTGTTTTGCTATTGACAAAGCAGCTCAAGACGCTGAGCTCAGCTGACACGAGTCAAGCTAATTGTTCAGAGCCGTTGTTGCCCTAATTACCCTAATTGCCCTAATCACCTGCACCTGGAGCTGCCCCACTCCTGCTCTGAGCCCTCTTTACCCTCAGGCCCGGCCCCCTCATACTTTTCCGGAGCTTCATTGTTGGTAGATGTGTTTTCTTGGGCTCCAGCCTGTGGATTTTGGGGCCTCTTTTGTTGCTTTTTGGGGGACCTGGCTGCAGCTCGCTCCTGCTGTTTTTGGAGCCGTGGACATGTGCCCATCGTGGAGAGCATCTTCTGCTCCTGGGCTGCCTTCCCTGAAAGGACAGCCAGTGCTGCACCCTTGTGTTCCGGGGACACGTTCCTGAAGCCAGCCGGTGAGTTTTGACCCCATAGTGGAGGAGCTCCTGCTATTGAAGCCTGTGGCTGTGAGAGAAGTTAATTCCTGGAGCTCTCCATTGCCTCGGGAGCAGGCAGAGGGAGTGCTGGTATGATACAGAGGGGGAGTCATGCTTTATTTTGTGTAAGATGGTTTTGCTGGACAGGAGTTGAAGAAAAGGCTGTGAGGGAAGCAGCTGTGCTGTCCCTGCTGCTGCATGCTGTGCTTGCCCTGCTGCCTGCTGGCAGGGCTGGTTTTCCTTTCGTTCCCCTGAATGCCCTGAGGGAGGCCTGGACTCAGTGTCTCCTCTTACATCTACTAGAGATGGCTGATAATCACCTTGGGTAGTTGCCTTCTCTGTCCCGTGTGTGTGTGCCAGACGCTCTGGGAAATAATCTTGGTGCTTCCCTCTGCCTAAGCAGCAGCCTCAGGGCGTTCTGTGGCAGCAGTCAGAGCCATTTCTGCAGCCTTCCTGCTGCTCTGGCCTCTGTGCTGTAGCAGCACAGCCCTGGCTCGTGTTTTGCTGTGATACGAGGTTTTTATTGCAGGAGCTGTACCAGGGTGGGCAGGTCCTCTTGCAGCACCAGCCGGTGTGTTTGGGAGCAAGGATGGGTGTGGTGCAGGACCCTGCTGCCCCAGGGACCCCACAGCAGGAGCTCTGTCTCCAGAGGATCCCTGGGGCAGCAGGTCTGGTCTGCTGCTTATGTTGGCTGAGGAGTGTTCCTGTCCTGCTCTAACCACCCTCTGGAGAGGGCTCTGCTCAGCCTCCGTGCCTCTGACCTTTTCAGTGTCGTGTGATAGCATTGGCTGTGGAGCTGCTTTCGGAGCTGCTCGCTGTCTAATGAGCCTGTGGGGATTGGGGGGAAATGGGCAGCCAATAAAAATATGGAATATTGAAAAGGTCAGAGCTATTTGCTGGGGACACAATAACTCACAAAACTTCTCGGGTGTTGCATCTCTGGCTGCCAGCCCCTGGGTGTGTGCCTCAGTGCAGGGGCTGTGGGCTTGCAGCATTGCATGTGCTCTTGGGGCAGGGCTGAGCTTTGCAGGTGTGCCAGGACCTCTGTGGGTTGGCACATTGGCTGCACAAGAAGGGTTGGAGAAACCCTTGTCCAGAAGGAGCCTTCAGAACTTGAGCTTCGCTTGCATCTCTGTGGAGGGAGAGGCGAGCCTGTGGTCAGGGTGTTCTGTGGCAGGTTCCTGCCATGATTCCAGCAGCAGGGAGCTGGGCGGACAGGAGCCTGTTTGAGGTCGTTTCGGTGTTGTGCTCTGGATCTGTGGCCCAGGTGTCACAAGCAGGGACCGCAGACCTTCTGGAGAGTACTGAGGGCACATCCCTAATTGCCAGCAGCTGAGTGCATTCAGAGCTGTGGCGTTCCTGTGCCCCTCCTACTTGCTAACAAGGCACAACTCTCATGCAAAGCTGTGAAACTTGTGCGTTATGGGGCTGGGGAACATGCATCCAAAAGTTCCCAAACTGACTCAATTTCTCCAGTGTTAGCACAGAGGGGAGTCTCCCCTCTCTGTCTCTGACCCCTTCTAGTCCTCAGCTCTGTCCCAGCACATCTGTCAGCTTGTCCTCTGCCACAGGCTGCTGGCTGGTGGGGGCCTCACCTCTCCAGTCAAAGTGCATCTGATGGCCTTTGTGGTGGCAGAGCAGGGCCAGTGATCTTGCCATATGCCAGGTGCCGGGAGCAAAGGGAGAAAAAGGTCTTTTAAAACCCATCACACCATTTCACCTTACCAAAATTGTCATGACAATGCAACACTGAAGGCTTTGTGACTGCCCTGTGCCCCAGTGTTGGCTACTGGGAAATACCAAACAGCACTTTGTGCAGCCCCCTTTCCTGTAGGCAGGAGGCATTTGGAAATGACAATTCATTGAGTTTAACAGTAAAAATTTAAGTTCTGGGAGTGAAACCAGGGGAGCAGGGGAAAGTGTGTGTTGGTGCCAGGCAGGCAGCAGCCAGGACTGTGCACTGGCACAGCAGCAGGTCCCACCCTGGATCTGCTAATTCTTCTGCAGACTCTGTGCTCAGCAGTTGTGACTTGGGCAAGTTTCTGGCAGAGGAGACAGTGCTTTATGCTGCTTTCTTTGTTTAGATGTGATGGTTGGATTATTCTGTGGGCTCCTCACAGCTGTGTTGCTGTGTGCCCAGCTCCTGTATGTGCCCTGATCCCAGCTGTGGGCACTGTGGATGTCTGCCCAGCCTGGTGCTTTTTACAGCCCTTAGCTTTGTTATTCCAAGTGTTGGTGTGGTGTCCTGGGGACAGTCTGTGTGATGTGTAGTTCAGTAAATATGTAATGGGGTGTTTTAGGGCTTTATTGCTTTTATGCAGCACTAATGTAATGCTATTTAGAGAGCTCTGGCACACCCATCAGCAGCTCAAGTGGAGCAAAGGAAGGATGTTCTTCCTCTCCAAGCCCATCATCTTCCCCACTTGATGCTCTCAGCCATGATATAGTGGTCTAAAGGTGACAACTTGTCTCTGTGAGCACTCTGAAAAGCAGGCAGTGGGATCATTAGAAATGACTGTGGATTGGCCCTGTTTTAAAAGGGAGCAAAATATTTGGCCAAAGTCCCATTGGAGCATTTTCAGCTTTTGTGAAAACCTTCTGCTAGAAAACTTTTTTCTAGAGTTTCTACCAGAATCGAGCTCTTGGGTTTCAGATCATCTCTGTGAGGAGCTGCAGGTGCTCTGTAGGGGCTTTAGCCAGCCTAGGAGGTGTCATCAGGCCTTAGCTGTGTGTATTGGATGGGGTTGGAAACACTGCCTTGCCTGGCATTGCCCTGCTTCAGGGCAGGACTTGGCTCTTGTTCCTATCTGTGCCCGTCTTGTAGGCTGTTCCTGGGTAGGACTGCTACCCAAGAGCAAAGCCTGTTCTGTGGGGAGCTTTGTGCCCCTGTCCCACCCCACAGCACTGGGGGGCTGGGACTCCCCTGTGCTGTGGATTGTAGAAGTGCTGTTATTCTGGATTGGCACCTCAACACTTTGGGCCCCTGGCACTTAATAACTGCAATACCTAATTTTAGTGCAATGGCACTCATTCAATCTGCTGTTCCCAGAATGTGCAAGTGACATAAATTAATGTTACAAGAAAAAGTCAAGTTTCTAGTGTGAGATCAATAGATCATAACGTGGTGATATTTGAAAATACATCTTATTAGCAGTTCATATTTTGGCACTTTCCATGGATTCCCACGAGCTCCCTGCTGCCCCAAGGAGCTGCTGTGCATGTGGTTGCTGACAGCATCAGTAGTCCTGTGAGATAATATTGCCTGTGCTGGATGTCACTCTGTGGCTTTTATCCCACAGGAAATGAATGGAGAGAGGTTGGAGCTATTGGTCACTGTAGGGCAGAAGCAGGAGCCTTTGGCATCTTGCAGCAGTAATGAGAAGGATTTCTTTTTGAGCTAGATGGGGTTTCCAAGCAAGCAGATGCCACAGAGTTGGCATTGTGTGGTGCTGCTGTGAACCAGCCTGAACAGAAAAGTGAGGTAGGGAGGGAGCCCATGGCTGCTCTCCTGTCCTGTATAAAGACAGAGGTTCATTGGAAGGATGCTGAGCAGCCATGTGAGCTGGGCTGTGCCTCTGGGTAGATGAGCAGAGGCTTTGAGCTCTCAGGGCCCAAACAGCTCCATTTACCTGCACTGAAGAGGAAAAATAATGTGAGGGGGGGCCCCCCATGGCAGGGCATGGCTTTGCCTCAGCACAATCCTTCTCAGCTTATGGGGCCTCTGCAGAGGCCATTGTTTGACAGCTTAAAGTGACTTCCTTGAGGCCAGGACTCAAGGCGAAGGCCGGGTGTGTTTTGTCTGTGGACTGGGGTCTCTGGTTACTCCTGTGCTTATCTCCTTCTCCCCACGTGCAGTAGATGGTGCCGGGTTGATTTGTCTGCATGAGTCAGGCTCTTTGGCAAGAGGTTCAGAGCTGAGCTTTGCAGCCAGCTGTAAAAATATCCCTCCAGGGCATGTGCACTGCACCTCTCCCCTCACATGCCTTGTGCTGCTTCCTCCTCCCCGGGAGGAAGCGATCTCCTCTGCAGACCTGACCATCAGAGCAGATTAGAGCAGCTCCCAGCTCCTGCAGTGCTGCAGAGGAATTGCCAGGACCAGAGGTTTGGATTGTAACTGTGGGGAATGATCCCTCTTTCTGTAAGCCTGGATGAGGAAGGTGGTGTGCAGTCATTCTGCATCGGTGAAGTGTGCTGGAGGAGATGCACTTCCCTCTGGTCCCCAGAGCCAACGGAGCTGTGCTGGGCTTTGCTCAAATGGAGGATGCTTGTGTACACTTCTGTAAGCAATGAAGTGACTCAGGTTGCCCACTCAGTCTTCTCTTTCCACAGACTGTTCCCAGAGTCCCTCCGGATGTGTCTGAAGCATCCTAAATAAGACCTGTGCTCACTGTGCTCCGAGGTGGAGGCTGCTCTGAGCTGCTCACTAAAAAATAGGCCATTGCTTTCCTCACGCAGGCAGGCATTTAAAGAGCCTGTGCGGGAGGAGTGTGGGCATGTGGCTAAATCAGAAGTGAGGAGCCATCCCCTCCTTTGGCACCTCACCTGCCTTCCACAAAATGGGGCCTCTGGGAAGCCAGGCTGCAGGCTGGCTGGCTCTTTTTGGTAGCTTACTTGGTGGCACTGGCTTTGTGTGTTGCTCCCAGCACCCAGTAGAAATCACTAGGGAGAAGCAGCTTGCTTTTTGCCTTGCCTTTAGGACCAGAGTTTCCAAAGTGGCTCGGGTTTTTACCTTTTCTCCCAGAAAAGCTAACAGCAAAACCTGCTTGCCTGAAGTGGGATTAGGCAACTGCCCTTGCAGGAATCCCTTCCTTGCTCTCCTGATCCTTCCTTCAGCCAGTTGCCCAGGCAAAGCATCTATCTCTGTCTTCCAACCTGAGATGCTGTCTCTTCACTAATTAAATGAGGAATATCACCTCTTTATAATTGTCAGATGATTTCAAATTAAAAAGGGACCTGTCGGACTAAGAAGAACCTTATCCTCCCTCTGGGGACTGCCTTCGTTTTTATTTAAGTTTTTTTTCAGGCTGATAATTCCATCTGAAAGTCTCCTGTGATACTGTGGTAACCCTTGGATGCTATTCAAGTGCATCCTGGCCCCTGGCGTGTGCTCATTGCCTCTTAATTGCTCTAAATAAGTTGGGAATGATGAAATTAAAGTGCCATTGATATGAGGCAGCCCTGGCATGCTGCAGTTATAGGCATGTGAAGGATGTGGACAGATGGGGAGATGTTAGGATAATAGGTATTAAATGCAGATTTTACCCTGTTTGGGATCCCCTTCTAAGCACAGTTCAACTTCTTGGTGCAGCAAGTTTGGCAGCTCCTGTGCTGGTGCCCCAGCTGAGCATTTGGCATGGGTTGCTGATGTGCAGAACATAAAACTGTATGACCTCTCTTAGTTTCTCAAGGGTTCCTGGGTTATGGATTCGCCAGGGACCCGGACACAAAATAATCCTGAGTCCACACAATGTCCCTGGGTCTGTAAATCCCGGGTTTCTCGTCCTTTGGGTGATGTGGTTCAAACTGAAACAAACAGATGTGGGTACTGGATCTGTTCTGATTCATTGACTAGGGCTTGTTGTTCTCTTCATTCCCTTAATCTGTAATTTTGGAATTGGGTTCAGGTTTCAAACCTGAAACAGCTGGGATTTTGGTGTTGAACCAGAAGTGAGTGGATATTCCCCCTGCCCTGGTGTGCAGGAAATCTGGGCTGAGATCCCAGTGTGCCTGGGAGCAGCATTCCCTGCTCCTGACCTTGCCCTGGAGTGGGAACAGCACTAGCAGGGGATGTGGCAGCTGGTGGCGTTGGGGGCTGCATTGGGCAGAGGCTGGGAGCTGGATGGTGTCATTCAGTAGCTGCTCTTGTGCTCTGCTCATCTGGAAATGTTGCTGCTTTTAGTGTCCTTCACTCTGAAAGAAAATAGACTATTTTTGGCATATGTAGTCAAAGGGGGAGAATGATACCTTGCTGGCTGGTGGTGTTGCAGTGTCCCATTGCAGCAGAGGGGCCTGGATAAGACCTGACTCCAGATCTTCAGCAAAGGCAGTTTTGTGGCAATCTGTTCCCAGCCAGAATAGACTCATCACATCACCCACAGGCTGAAAGTCATCCCAGTCCAGCGATTCAACATTCATCCCCATGACTCAATATCCCATCCCTGATCCTGCAGCGAGAGCATCTGGGCGTGGTACCACGGTGCTCAAGGAGAGCATCTTGGCCAAAGCAGCCCATTTTTGGAGCATACAGGGGTGGCTGGTCCCAGAGCTGCAGGTGAAGATGAGCCTCATCAGTCTGCAGGCACTTTTGTAGCCCTACAGGTGTGCTTGGTTTGGTGATTGTGCAGTTAATAGTTTTCCTAAGATGGATGGCAGGTACAGCACAGCAGTTTGCTTTCCAAAAAAATGCCAGTCATTCTAATCACTTGCCTAAGATTTGGGTCAAGTCCAGCCACCTGGATTTGGATAATAACTCTCCCAAGTCTTCTTGAGCTAGTCTTGTGAAGCATTGGCATTCTCAGGACAGTTGAAATGGATGGGAGATGCTCTGACATGGCAGCCAGCTGGCCTCCAGGATGGATGGCTGATTGCAAAGTGATGGAAAGTTACATTTGCTCAGTCTGAGCCAATTCTATTCCTGTAACTGGCCTTGGCTGTGACTTTGGCTTCCCTGTGGCTTATCGGATGCTCACCCTGTGACGTGCTCACCTGGAGGCTTTGGGCTGAGATGGCAGAATCCCTTGCTCTGGGCAGCCCTCCAGGCTCAGGGCTTATCTATCAGAGGAGTTCAAGACCTCTGAATTCTACCTGTTGCACATTTAAAGGCCAGAGGAATAGATTTATGACTCTGGTCTGACCTGCCTTGGAACAGAAGCCAGAACTTGTCCCTGGCTGATTCCTTTGTCAAGTGTAGCAGCTCTGGGCACACTCAGGTGTGTGTTTCCCAAAGACACGGGAGCTGCAGAGTCTTGACTCTGCTAGCAGGCAGCAGAGGTCTAGCTGGGGTGTTTGGGGTAATCCCTTTGAGTAAGAGATGCTCCCACAGTGCCTGGGCCTGTGTGGGGTGTAACTGCCTGCTTGCATGAAAGATCATGGGCACTGCCTGGGCTGGTGCTGGTGACTCAAAGTTCCAACCTCTCCAACGTGTGCTACCTCCAAACTAACAGGAGGTGGTTATAGTGGCTGTAAATCCCCAAAGGCAGGAGACAGCCAGTGTTTGGAGGGATTTAGGTGTTAATTTTCTGAAAAGGATCTGTGAGCTGCAGGATTGTCAGTATGATGCCAGTTGTGCTTTCCACTGGGCCAGTCTCCCTGGGGCCCAGCACCCTGAAGTGCTCTGCTTGTGTTCAGGGCTGTGCTCCCACCCTTTGCTGCCGCTCCCTCTGCTTGGTTAGAAGTGCTCCCAGTTGCAGCCCCTCTACAGCTGAGCTCTCAATACAGCACATGGAATTCTCAACAGAAGCCAAGGTGTGTGCTGTGACCTTGAGATATACTCCCAGTGAGTCCTTTTCTCCTCATCTTGCTTGCATGTCTGTCAGATCATCTCTGCTCTTTCTCTGCTTCCCCTTGCCTTGGCCACTTGGAGGAGGTGGCTGTCCCTGGGCCCTGTGCCTTGGGCAGGAATAGGTCTGTGCCAGCTCCCACCAAGAGCCATCCCCTTCCCTGCCTGGCTGAGCACAGAACAGTACGTCCCTGGATCTGCAAGGAAAAGCTCCTGGTGACTTCCATCAGGAAACAAGCTGGGTACTTCCACGGGACCATGGAAGAGGGAAAGCACAGGGCAGGGCTGGCTCATCTGTGCCAGCACACTGAGTTTTGGCCTGTGCTGGAATTGGCTGTTCCTGCCCAGCATGGAGGAGGAAGGAGTGGTGCTGGGTGGTGAGCTGGGCTTGGCATGGCTGTGGGAGGAGAGAAGGACCAGTGCTGACTGCTCCCAGGAGGAGCCACAGGAGCTGTCACCATGTGTCACCCCCTTTTTGGCAGCCCCAGCCTGCTTGGCCATCAAGTGCAGTTAAAAAGGCCAAGCAGGCACCAGGACTTGCTTTGCCACCAGAAACTGCTTGATACTGTAGGCAGCTGCCTTCTTGGTCTGTGCCATGCAGAGTCTGGGCAAGGATTGATCTGGGAGTTCACATGGGGAGCAGATCCCTTGGAGTGCTGCCCTAGTGGTGATGGTGCAGTTTGTTGCATGAGAACTTTGCTAATTTGGCCAAACTTTGGTATTTTGTGGGCTTTGCATCCCCTCCAAACAGGGTGGTCTCAGACCCTGGCTGGCACTGAGCAGAGCAGGCTGCTTCTGGTCCCCTCTTGCTGCAGGTGCCCAGAGATGTCCTGGCATTGGGGCAGGGCAGGGAGCAGATGGAAGGATTTGTTTACCCGTCTCAGTTCCTTGTGGCTGAGATTTCTTTCAAAGAGCCTTTCACCCAGAGGTGAAGTCACTCACCATGGCCACCTTCAGCAGCTGCTTCTCTGCATTGTGGGTTGTAAATGTCCCCTTAATTTACTGCCTGCAGTGCACTAAAGCAGCAACCTTAGCACAGCTTCTGCATAATAACCAGAGAGGCTCTAGATCCTGAGCTGTGACACACAGTGCTCTCCTTGACTGCTGTAGTCCCAGGGGCTGATGTCTCCTTTACCCTGGGTGCCTCAGCTTCCCCACCACTTGCTTTTGAAAGATAACTCCCTGTAAAATAGAGAGATTTAGTCTAGTCCAGCTGGGCAGGTCAGTCCAGGCAGTAATGCACTCACATCCTAAATGTTTCAATTCTTTTGGCTAAACTTCCTGGTGAAAGCTGGTTTTTTTCTCCTTCACAAAAGAGGATAACAGCTCTGACCTTGAGGAGAGAAATGATGAGGGTTCAGAGTTCTTTCTTTTTTTGTTGCTATTTTTCTTGCAAAATATTCCAGTTGAGAGGGATTTTTTGCTTAAGCAATTTATACCCAGTGGATAGATTTATTCCGTTTAGCTGCCAGCCACAAGAAAGCCTTGTTATTCCCTATGGCATGGATTTTTTTTTTTTCCCCCTCAATACTCATAAATACTCTTTGCTAAATGTGAATTTTTACTACTTTAAGTGTGAGGGACCAGGTACTCCTGCCCTGTTCTGATGCTGGAGGAATCTCCTTCGCTGCCCTGACCCTGGATAACCTGAATGGTGCTCAGGATCAGTTGTTAAATATCCCTCTGTCTCCCCATGCCTGATCCAATTCTGCTCCCTTGTTATTTCCATCTCTCAGGGATAAAGGATCTGCAGAAAATTACTTTTTTGAACATCCTGGAACCAAGAGGTGCTTTGGAGGCAACATTTCCGAATCCCACCTGGCTGCTACTTCCCATGCCTCTGCTCCCAGCCAACACCCTGCTGTCCTGGCTTTTAGCAGGAACCGGGCAAAAAATGTTTCCTAGCCTAGCATCATTATTTCAGGGGAGAAGAGGAAAGCATGGAGGTTTGGTTTGAAATAATTTGAGTGAACATGGCAGAAATGCAAGGACTTGACAGCAGAGTTGGTTTAGATTGGGATAGAAAAGAAATGAGGAGACTGAAAATGAAAAGTGGTCTCAGAGGGAGGGGAAAAAAGGCAATGTTTCCTTTCAAACACATCAACCCTGGCTACTTTGATGCTGATGGATCACTTGATACTCTTTGTGAAACCATTCCATATGACAAAGCCAGTTTTCCGGGCCGGAATTGTTGCTGGTGGGTTTGGCTGGGGTAGCTCCTTCTACCCCTGGTGCCTGCCTCAGTTTCCCTTCATAGAATCACAGAATGTTTTGGGTGGGACAGGACCTTCAAGGACACCTTGTCCCAACCTCCCGCCATGGGCAGGGACACCTTCTACTGTCCCAGGTCACTCCAAGCCCTGTGCAGCCTGGCTTTGGACACTTCCAGTGACCCAGGGACAGCCACAGCTGCTCTGGGCACCCACTGCCAGCCCCTCCCCACCCTCACAGGGAAGGATTCCTTCCTAATATGTAATCTATTCTTCCCTTGTTTGTAGTTTTTCCATGAGGTTTGGGGACTTCAGCTGCCTCATCTCTACCGGGGTGGGCTGGTGCAGGGGACACACATGGCATTGGCAGCACCTCCCTTGCTCGAGACTCAGTTGAGATCCTCATAATCATTGCCTGAAACAGCATCCCTCCCCTCACACACAGCTCTGTCTCTGTGGTTTTAATTTCTTTGGAGCTCAGATTCTTAGCCTCCTTACCTCTCCAGTAGTGCAGTGTTTTAGGAACAGATGGGCTTAATTTCCGATTGCTGCCCCCTGAACTTGGGAGGAGGCTTGAGTTTGGAGCCAGTCTGCCTCTTGTTCCATGTGAGTCCATCCAGCAGGCTCCTGCCTGCCCTGGCCCTGTGGACATGGAGCCAAGGACCCAGCAAATTCCCCTCTCTGTGATGAGAGAGGCTCTCAGAAGTAAGATTTTTTCTCTCTCAGTGGATAAATCTGTCTCCATGTTACCTTAGCAGTGGCAAGGGCTGAGTATCTTCTTATGGGTTGATACTGTTGAGATGCTTAGTCTAAGCTCCATCTAATCCTCTTTCAGGGAGATATCGGGCTGGTGATCTCCTACAAACAGGTTTTCTGACACCAGCCTTGGCATTCCGTGGTTTGTGATCATGCTGGAAGGGTGGTGGTCCTGCTGCATCTCTGCTGCTGCTCCTGAGCTGAACCAGAGGTGAAAGGGAAAAGAAAATGAACCTACGAGTTTTCTAACCTGAACTCTGGTGGATTTTGGGTTTAGGTGTCTTCTCCTGCTTTCATAGGATTTTGTGGCATGCGATTTCCTTATCCAGCTTCTTGTGCAGCATAAATCAGTTTTTATAACTGATTTTGTGTTGCATTAAAGCTTTGGGGTGGATTTTTTGAGAGCACTCTCATGAATCTTGCCTGTTGTGCTTCTGCCAGTGTACCCTGGGAATCTTGTCACTCTTTGGGATTCAATAGCAAATGTAAAGCAGATTTAAAATACTGCCATTGCCCTCCTGTGAATCGAGGCCCAAAACTGAAGGCAGAATTTAGAGGTGCTGCAATGTGCTTGAAAACTCTTGGACTGTTGAACTTGGCAATCAAAACCTGATTCCTGCTTGCTAGAGTGGAAGCCTTGTGTGTGGCTGCCCTCCATGATCCCATTGTCACCCAGACATTGTGTGTGGGGCTGGAGTCACCTGGCAGCAGTGCTGGCACAGGGCACTTGTGGGGGCTGGCACCCAGGGCATGGGAGATTTGCTGTTGGTAAGATCTGATCAGCACCGGCCTGGTTGTTGGACCTCATCTCTGGGATGTGGTGCTGAGCAGTTTTGGGATGGACATTGTCCTTCCTGGAACAAGGTGAGCAAAGCCCATTCTGCAATGGGGAGTGCTTGTGGAGAGGGCAGGTCCCTCTGCACCTCCTGACACTGTCCCCTTCCTCCTGTCTTGCAGGGCTGTGTGTCTGGGGCTGAGCCAGTGCCCCCTGCTCCGCACTGGGTCCCATGAGACAGGCAGGACCACGCTGTCCCTCGCGCCCGGGGCCGCAGCGCCCGCTGCCCGGGACCGCACGGCGGGGCTGCACACAGCTGCTGCCACGGTAAGTCCTGGCCCCCCACCTGCCTTCCCAGGACACTCCTCTGCACGAGGATGTGCTCCAGGTCTCTGTTTCTGTTGGCTCCATGTGCACTCCCTGGCTGCAGCGGGGTTACAGCGTGGGGCCCGTGCAAAAAAACACTCAGAGGGAACAGCTTATGCACCAAAAAAAAATTCAGGTTTCAGTCAACAGACTCAGCTCACGAATTCAGGTTGTATTTAGCAAGTGGCTTTGGCTGGGGAAAAAAAAAAAGTGAAACACTGAAAAGTTTGATTTTGACATTTTCAAAATGAAACCTTTCAGCCATCTGTTTCAAGATGACATTTCAGTTCGAATTTTTTCGAGTTTTTTTTTTTTTTTTTTACAGGGTGGGGGGGAAGCCACCTACAAACAAAATGAAAGCTTCACTTCAGCCCAAACAAAATGTTTCATTCAGCCCCGGATTATTACTGGAGCTTTAAAATTTGGCAAAGAAAAAAAAATTACTTTGGTCATCCTGAATTACTTTCTTTACTCTGTTTAATCACCAGGACAAAAGACGAGCGTGTGAGGGAGTGGGAGCTGTGGGGCCCATAGCACGCAGCGTTGGGGGTTTTTGAGTGGGAGTTTGGGAAGAGCCTGTGGTGGCAGAACATGTTGTACCAATGACTTTGGTGATGGCAGGAGCCTGTGGGAGCCAATTTTAGCTACAGCAGAAAGCTTGTGCTGGAGAGGAGAGCGTGCTGTGCTGAGCCCACCTGGAGTCAGCATCCTCCCAGGCTGTGGGGGTGGCCCCAGTGTCCAGACCTGTGCTGAGTGCCAGGGGTGTGTGGCAGGTCTCACCCAGTGCCATTTCCTCCCTGCAGAGCAGCATCTGTGCCTGTGATCTGTTTTTCCCATCTGGTGTTTGGGCAAGCCCAGTTTGGGGAGATAAATGTGATGCAGAAGGGACCTTCTGGTCTGCCCAGAACCTTCTTGTAACTCTCTTTGAACGGGAGAAACCATTCTGGGGATGGAGGAGGGAAGGAAGGGACTGGGGCAATGGGGGAGAACAAGACCCTCCCTGTGGGGCTGCAGGAGAAGCTGTGTGGGCTCCTCTTGGTCCTCTAATGACAAAAAGGAGGTGATCTGACCCATATGTCCCAAATCCCATCATGGCTGACACCAGGGTAGCACTTCCACTGCCTAACTCAGCTGGAACTACCCAGTTGGAAAAAACAGCTATGCTTTTCATTTACCACACCGTGTCCACCCCCAGTCTATCCCAAATGTGACCTTATCCAGTCACACACAACTGCTGCATGTGGAGGCAAGTGTTGGAAGGGGGCTGTGCTTGGTGGGGGCTGCTGGACTCCTTGGAATGGGGCTGTGCTGGTTCACGCCCCTTGTCAGGAAGGGAGGAATGGAGGAGCTGAATCGCAGAATGAGAATAGGAGAGCCCCAAAATCAGGCCATAAACAACATCTGTGCAGCAGCACGGGGGGCTGCAGGAAGGCATCCTGGGCTGATTTCCTGGGAGGAGTGTGCTGCTGGCACATCCTGGCTCCCACAGCCTGGGCGTGCAGGACTCCCACTCCGGCAGGAAGGCTTCAAACACAGCATGCCAGGCAGGTGTCTGGGAGCGTGGTGGGACTGCAGGTGTTCCAGATCTGTTTACATGTGCTCCCATGCTTCTGTCAGTACTGGCTCCCTGCTGAAGTGTTGTAGGGTTGCTGCCTTTGTTGCAGAGGAAAAAAACCTGGCTGTTCAGAGGTACGTGAGATCAGAAGGGATCAGGGTTGCTGCAGGTCTGAAATCAGTGTCTGCCCTTGTTTGGAAGGGAGCTGGTTGTGCCCAAACCTCTGCTGGCTGTTTTACAGGTGGCCATGACCCCAGCGTCTGAGTGGCAGTGCTGGAGAGGGTGGTAGGACCTTGTCCCTGTGGGTTTACCCCATAGGGAATCCCTTCACTCTGCTTTGGGAGTCTTTCCCCAGGCCCTTACTGGAAGC
Organism: Acridotheres tristis; assembly: GCA_037013685.1. Lineage (NCBI taxonomy): Eukaryota > Metazoa > Chordata > Aves > Passeriformes > Sturnidae > Acridotheres > Acridotheres tristis. The sequence goes on along the minus strand of CM072897.1, from coordinate 18,318,565 downwards.
CCCTGAAATCTCATGTACCTCTGGGTTTGCATTTAGTGTTCCCACCTTCCTTTCTCTTTCTATTTTCATTTCTCCCTTTTTCCCCCCCTCGCTCCATCTTTATCAGTAGCTAATGAAACAGGCAGGGAGAAACCCAATTCGTACAGTAATTAAATTTACTTAGAGGGTATTCAGCTGGAGTAATGAGAAGTTTAATTCAATGATTAGTTTTTTCTTTCATTAATTAAAAATGGAACAACGGTGCAGTTACAGTGGGCTGCATTGATCCTCCTTGTGGAAAGCTGCTGATGGAGGAGGAGGAAGGAAAGCTTCTCATTTTATCTTCTCTGGATGCCCTCCCCACACACAGATGCCTGTATTGTCCCCTGCTCCCAGCTGATCCCTTGCCCAGGTGTCCCTGAGTGACTCTAGGTAAGGGGTGCTTGGGGTGATGATGAGGAGAGCAGTGGCACTGTCCCCCACACAGGTCCTCTCCCCGATCTGTCCCCAGCCTTTCGGTTTAAAAATGGATTTGAAATATTTGCTGTGGGTGGAAGATTGAAAAGCAGGTCCCAGCCTACAAGAAGCTTGGGGTGGGAGAGTTGTTTTCCATCCTTGCTGAACAGATTTTGATCCATTTAAATATGTTAAACTCATAAACATGTTTTTAGTCTTTTAAAATAAGTGATGTGTGAAAGCAAAAAATAAACCAAATAAGTAATTTCCCATTTTTCCAATGCCTTCTGTGAGATCTTGAGCAATGTTAAGACCTCATATGTCCTTTGAAGCATGATTGGGCAGGTTCTGTTCCCCTAAAGTAGAGGCATTTGTGATCCCAGTTTTGACACAGACAAGCTTTTTTTGGTATTTTGGGGATCGTTGTAAGATCTGCTCATGTATGACTTCCTAAGGAGGAGTAGACAGTAACAGAAATAACCCCAAAAAAACCCCAAGGAACCATTAATTGGAGTTGTGCAGGAGCTGTATGCAAAGGGGGCTGGGCAGGTGAGCAAGCACTGCATCCCCCTCACCTGTACCCTCCCTGCCCACCTGTCTGCCAAGTCCTCTGCCGCTGTGGGGGCCCTGTGATGGTGAGAATTAGCCAAGGACTGGGGCAGCAAAAGCGGAGTTTGAAGGCAGTGAGAGCCAAGAGCACTTAACACCTCTGGAAATCAGATGCTTTAGCTTTTCTCGGGTTATCTTGAGTGATAACTGCTTCGGGAAAGCTGGTGGGCAAGGAAGGGAGAGGCTCCTGGCCAGCCCAGTACTGTGTCCCTGTGCTGGGAAGACAGAGTCCAGCAGTGTTCATACATCCTTGAGGCTCCTCTGTGCCCCCTGTTTGTGGAGTGGCTCAGAATTCAGAGAAATGGCTTTTTATGGCAAGAAAGGAAGAATACATCCCCCTGCTTTGACCTCATCTCCTGAAACAACAAAAATTGTGATTGGAAATGATGAATGTGGGGCACCTCTTTCCACACCTGTAGGGGAGGTGCAGCTGAGCTCTTCTATCTCTGGCCTGTGCCTCGGCTGTGGTGGCAGTGGGAGGGAGCCCCAGGCTGGGAAACTTGGGGCACCCCAGTGTTGGACTGAGCTCCTGGCATCTCTCAGGGCCAGCCTGTTGTCCCCAGGACTTGTGGCAGTGTCCTGGGTTGACCCTGGCTGTAACACGGCATCTCCAAATCCCAGCACGTCTATGGGAGAGCCCCCAAGCCCCCTGGGTCTGTGGGATGCAGTGTCCCCAGACTGAGCCTCGTGCCTCATTGCTGGGGTCCTGAGCTGCAAGAGCCTTTTGCAGCCCAGCACTTTGGTGATGTTTTGTAATTCCTGTCCTCTGTGAAGTGTTTGGCTGGGACACAGGGATGCAGCCAGCAGCTGAGCTGCGTGGGAAAGCTCCTGGAAGGAGGTGTCAGCCTGTGCTGACCAGTGAGTGACATTTAGACTCGTGTAATCAGCTGCAGCAGTGCCTTACAACAGTGTTTTTCCAAGGGGTTTTGCATGCATGTGCTTCTTCAGAGATCACTGCAAATGATTCCCAAGTGCTCTGGCCCAAATCTGTCCTGGTAGCTGTCAGCAGATCAATGCTCTACTAAGTACAGACCTGCTCTATTTCCGTGGGAAAATGGCTCTCTTAAGCAGTTCATTTTGGGCCTTCCAGCAGCAGGGCCACTAAATTTTGGTAGTTGTGTTTTTCTGTCTGTTACAGCCTGATTTATAATTTCTAAATATCAGCTTGGATGAAGATTGAGCTTGTCTGAGCTCAGCTTTGGGAGGGAGAGAGGGAAAAGCATTCACAGCTTTTTAATTTCTCTCCTGCTTGCCTCTCAAATGCCATTTTTAAAGCCCTAATTTTGGTTTCCATTTGCCCACAGTGCATGAGTGGAAAGCAGAGGAGAGGCCAAAGCCCAGTGCACACCTGGCAACTGATCCCCCAGCATCCTGCCTTCATCTGACCCAGGTAAGTGCACCCGAGCTCGGAGCATTGGTTTATGTGATGTTCACATGCATTTATTGTGCTGAGTCCGGGGCTGGACTGGTTTCCATTGCCAGAAGCATGGTAAAAATGCCTTTTTCTTCCTCCATACTCTGGGCTGGCTTCCCAGCCCTCCTGGTGGGGGTGAGGCAATGTGGCTTCCAGCTAGGATCTGGGGCAGGTAGAAAGTGTTCAGTCAGTCCAGGGGGAGAGGCCTCTAAAACAAATATTTGGATGGTGGCACTTTTGAGAAAGGACTTTGTGATGGTTTTGTGTGGCACTGCTTAGGAGGGTTTGCTCCAGCTCATGTTACATCAGGGAGGGACAAACGCTGCCCACGTGGAGTGATTTGAGCGTGGACGGCCAGACGCTGCAGCTTGGGAATGCTGGGCAGGAGTGGTTTTGTCCTCCAGGAGAGGGCGGGCAAGAGGGTCCTCAAAAAGCAGTGGCTTTGTAGATGTCTCTATGCTCCTTGCATGGCTTCTGCACGCTCTTGCCGGGACAGTTAAAAGAGACAGGAGCAGATTTGGGCTTGTTCTGCACATCCCCATCCTCAGCTGAAATCTGGGAGCTGTCAGCCTGATGCGGGAGATGCGTGAGACAGCAAACATCAGAGCTGACTGGGTTGAGGCAATTTCCCAGGATGTCAGTCCTCGAGAGAGAATAAAAAGGATCTCTCGGTGAAGAGCAGAGTTTGGTTTCCTAATGAAAAAAAAAATTAGGATGATTCAAGCATCTTTCATCTGCCACAGCTGGGGGAGGGTTTGTTGAAACTGGATTTTGTCCAAGGTAGTAAGAGATAGAGGAGTGTGTGCTGGGATCTCAATTCAACAGGAGTGGTGGCACTGGGAGGGCAGGTCTACCTGGGGCAAAGCACACTTGGGATTGCCCAGAGGCAGTGTTCCATGGCTGGTTCAGGGAAAAGAGAATCAAAACGGTAAGGCAGAACTCTTGCACACTCAGATATGTAATTTCTCCCTTATGTTGTTCTTTGCTCAAAGCAAAGAGCAGGCTGCATAGGCTCAACCTGGTGCATGCAAAAAAGGGACCTGTCCTTACCTTGCCTCACATTCCTGTGTGAGAGGAGCCCGTGGAGAGGCATTTCCAGCTTTGCAGAGAGGTATTTGTAGCTTCTTGTTGCTGTTTCCTGTTTTGTGGTAATCAGGAATGAGCCCAGACATCCCTCCCTGCTCCCACAGGTGCTCTGTGTGGATTGGACCCTGGGAGAAGCTGTGTGTGAAGGATGCTCCGAGGAGGAGCTCCCACTGTGTCAGGGCTGACAGAGCAAGTACAGGGACCATGGAAATAGCAGTTTTCTGTGAAAATACCTTTTCAACAGCAAGCTCTGAAGTGCATTTATTTTTAGTGATTGTCTCTTAAAACAAGATTCTGCTGGGAAATGATCCTGCTGGTTAAAGCCCTCCTGAAAATGTAAGCACCGAGAACCATCTGCTCTGTGTTTGGATTTGGGTATTTTCTTTCAGAGTGCTCTTTGCAAAAACTGAAGGTTTTTCCTAAGAACACTATTTAGAAAATTAGGTGGTTTTGATTTACCTTCTGCTTTTTCCTTTGAGAAAAGGAGAGAAGTTATTTCCTAGGGAATTTGGGATGATGGAGGGGAGCTGTATTCAGCTTCTCAGGCTGCTCCGTCCACTAAGTAGTGTGAGAAGAGAGCAGCCAGGCACAGTTGGGGTTCCAAACACCTCACAGCCTCCTGCCCTGCCCAAAAGCTTGGAGGGAAGCAGGATGTGGTGCTGGGAGCAGGGATCTCAGCCTGAGCATCCAGTCAGTAGGCACATAAGCCCTTTCCCCATGGAGCCTGCAAACCTTGGGCTGGATGATGTGGTCAGAGGCTTTATTTAGTTCTGAGCCTGAGTGGATTTTTAATGCATGAATTTTTAGTGTTTAAACTGAGCAGATCTTTGAACTGCTGTGGTTTCTGAGGGATGTTTCTCTTCCTCTCTGGCTGCATGTGCCATAAATGCTCCCAAAAAATCCCCCATGTCCTCTCCGGTGTTGCTAGCTCTGATGTGGCCACAGACTTGCAGCAAGGTTTCCACTAAGCCCCTGTGGAATGTCTTGGATTTTCACTATTGAAAAGCAAGTTGTTGGCACCAAGGTTCCATCAAAAGCCTGGTGTCCTCACAAGGGAGGGCGACATGTAGGAGTGTCAGCAGTGTTGGGGTTGTCCCCAGGGACAGTGGGGTCCCCAGGGCCACTCTTGTCTTCAGCTGGCCCCAATGCTGTGGTGAAGCAGTGACTGGGAGAGCTGAGAGAGAGAGAACTGGGCTGGAGAAGCAAGGTCACAGAGGGAGAGGTGTCTGTGGTCTCTTTTGGAAGGTTGGCTTCTTCACCCCAGTAGGGCCAAGGGAAGCCCTGAATTTCTGTTCTATGCCTTACCCGATTCCTACCTGGCTCCATGGATTAAAACAGATTTCTTCTCAAACATCTCCCTCCGAGGGCTGACAAAGCTATTAAGAGATTTTTCTCTTGTTAAAAATAATTATGAATTTTGCAAAAGTCTACCTAGCCAGACAGGGAGCCAGGCTGCCTGCCCAAGGGTGGCACCCCGAGTGCATTTGCTGGATGCCACCATCACGGTCCAGCAGCTCTGCAGAGCCCACTGGTGGGATTTTATGCAGAGTGCCTGGTGCTCAGGGCTTTCCAGCTTTGGTGGGGACCATCAGGGACTCTTTGTGGCAGGAATCTGGGCACTGTGTTTGTGAGACTGGGAGGCTTCTGAGCTTTTCTAGCCAGCTTTCCCTTGTCTTGGGATGGAAGATTATATTGTGTGCACACAGCTTTGGGATGTCACATCAATGTTAGCCACAGGGAAGAAGTGAGAGTGGAGGTGAGTGTGCGTGGCAGTTTGTTTCTTTGGGTTTATGCGTTGATACTTTCTGCTTAATTGCACCCTGACATGCACCAAGGGGCAAGGAGGGGTTTTAAAGCATCTTAAAAAAAAATTACCTCCCATGAAATATTTAGGATAGGCTGCTTTTTAAAGACTGTTCTAATTACTCCTGCAAGGCTTCCACTTCTCCTGATGTCATTGCACATGGAGAGAGGCAGTAGGAGTGTTTGTCCTGGTTAGCCCTGAGGGGCTGGGATGGTTTGTATTCACTGCAGGGAGGTCATCTCTTCTTTGACCCTTGGAGATGGGTGAGGGGAGTCAGAGGGCTGGTTTGTTCCTGTCAGTATTTCCTGATGATGGACTGAGGGCTTGGAAGGGAATGGAGGCAGTTTAGTGATATATTAGGGTATGCTAGCAACAAAAATAATGTCCCTTTTGCACCCTATGGCTCTCTCCTGGCTGTGTCCTGCCTCCCATGGCTGTGGGGAGCATGTGGCTTGACCGTGGAGACAGGCTGCTCTAGGAAGTGCTCTCCCAGTGGTGTGAGATGTGATCCAAAACTAGTGTCCCATTACTTGCTCCTAGCTGTGTTAACTCTGCAAGGCTAATAGGACTCCAAAAAATCAGTACTACTGAAATCAGTAGCTCTGACTCAGAACATGCAGAGGGAGCAGACTTGCTGATTAAGGCGATGTTGATGTTGTAAGTGCTCACCCGGCCACAGCGGGGCCCTGGGACTTGCCTGAGAATCTCTATTGGAGCCTGGGAGGGGTCCTCGGTTCCCATCTTGGTGCCTGAACCACCATGTGAGGAGGATGAAGGCGTGAGCATCAAAGCCAGCCAAACCACGGAGCGTTCCCAGTGCCGTGCCATGTTCCACAATTAATCACTTCCACCCACACTACACCTTCTCCCTTCCTTAAATCCTCCCTTGCCTGGTTCTGGAGCAAGGAATGGAAGCAGCTCCAGTTTTATGAATCAATCAAAGACAATGCTTGCTTTTGAGGGCTGCTGATTTAGAGAGCCCTTTGCAAGCATGTGTGCAGCATGATTTCTTATCAGAGCACAGCTCTGGATGAGCTTGCCAAGAGGAGCTGTTCCAGCTCCTGGCCACATCCTGGGGAGACGGCCTGAGTGGTCCTTTCATCTACAAATAAAACAAACAGGAACAAAGAAGGCAATAATATTGACTTTCATCATTGATATTTCCATTTATCTCGTACAGTTACTAATAATTAGTAATTCTGTAGCTGGATGGGTATAGCTCATAATCTCAGTGTTTCAGGGGAGCCTATTAATGTCACTGCCAAAACCAGGCAAGCATAAAGCACTGGACAAGTGCCGAGTGGGGCGGAGGGATGGCAGTGGAGCAGGGCTGAACCTGGAGGAGAGGTGAGAGGCTGTGGAGCAGTGGGGCAGCAGCACCGGGGAAGGACACAATGGGCAAGGCCTGAGTCAGCACTGCTGTGCCTGTGGTGGGGTTAGAGAGCTATGTGGGCTTGGTGAGGGGAGCTGGGCCTCTCGGGGCTACCATCAGGCAGCCGCTTGCTGCATCCTCTGGCACAGCTGGAGCACAGCTGGTCTGTTTGGGAGGGAAGGGCAAGACTGGCACTCATTCCAGTGGCGCTGGGGTGGAGGATGTACTCCAGGTGGAGGAGCTGCTGAGATGCAACCCCAACGCCCTCCTCAGGGTGTGATGTGCCCCCAGACTGTGGCAGCAACACCCCCATGTTTCCAGCACACTGGATATGTGAGGAACCAGGGCAGATTCCTGCTGGGTCTGTGCCCACCTGCCCCAGAGCACCTGTGTGGTTCATGCACACACTTCCCACAGCACCTGCAGCCTTGCTTGTTTGCTGGTGCTTCATTAGTTATTCCCTGTTCTCTTTTAAACCCACTTATTGTGCTGTCTGCGGGTGCTCTGTGCCTGCGTGTCCACGTAGCTGGCCTGGATCTCCTCTGGGATTCCAGAGGAGGTGGCACACTGAGGTTTCCATGCTGGTGCTGCTGCTCTCCTGTGTTACCGTGAAAGCTTTGACACACAACTGCTCTGTCAATCATCCTGGGTGTCAGTCTGGAGGTCCATTTCTTGCATCCGTGTTTTTAATTGTCCTGTGAAGTGTGCATCCTGACCCCTCCTGTGAGGGATGGCTTCCGGTGTGCAGCCTCCAAGCATTACCAATTCCACAGGAACCGCTGTCACAGCAGCCGCAGGGACCTGCAAGCAGCGAATGCAAATGCAGGGCGGTGGTTTTATTAGGATTTAAATGAGTTAAAGGCTGCTCGGAATTACAATGTGATTTGAGCCAGGAGGGGCTTATAAAACTAGTATGAGTTCATATATTATACGGTAAACATGCCCAAGCCCATGGCTCCTGCTAAGCACTATCCTCTCTGAGGTGGGGAGAGCAGTGGGCAGCTGCTGGGACTCAGCCCTGTTGCCCCAACATGTTCCCATGGGGAAAAGGCTGTTTGGGATGGGAGATGGGCTGCAGTCACAGAGGTGGTTGTGCAGGGAAGCTGGTCCCTATTAATAAACCTGAGCCTGTGGTGCAGTACAGGTGTGGTCTCTGGCTGGAAGGCAGGGGTGAAGGAGGGGCTTGTGGGCATGTTTTGGGTCAGGGTTACGCTACTTTATCCATTCCTCACTCTATAGCTCCCCTGTGTGAAGGTGGTAGGGATGCCTCAGTGCTGGAGGATGCTGTGCAGTGAGTTGTGGCTTCCCTGGGTGTTGGTGCACCTCGTGGCAACCCTTCCCCTGGGCTAGACCCCACTCCAGGTGTCTGGGAGCAGTGAACTTCCTCCAGTTGGTCCAGGCTGTGCCAGACCCAGCTTGCACCTCCCTGGAGACCTCACAGCACATAGGTCACCTGCTGGTCGTACAGGCAGTGCTCATAAAGGCTTTAATGGCCATTAATTCAATCACTGGCAGCTCAGGGCTCTGTGCACAGATGGGTGGTGTGAGAGAGCTATACCTGTGTGCACAGGAGTCCTGGGCCCGTGACACCTGGGAGCCACCACAGTGATGGAATTCTCATCTGCTTCCTCAGCCAGAACAGGAATGAAAGGGAAGCTTGAGCTATTGGCTTGGGATGTTCGTGCTTCGCCTCGTTTCAGTGCTGTGCTTTTGATCTCTGAAGGATACAGCTGAATATTTGAATGAGAAATACGTGGTTGTGTTGAAATCCTAGACAAAATGCCTTTTGTGCCTCCCTGCATGTTTATTTGCGTAAGAAAGTGTTTTGCTGGAGAAACACGGGAAGGAGCTCGAGGGAGAGGAAGGAAGGCAGCAGTGAGAGCATTGGGGAGCTCGCAGTACAATTTCAGGACACTTAAGAGCCTCTTATTGTCAGTGGCGAGACAGCGACATCGGAGGCAGCTCAGGCTGCCACAAATTGTCTGAGACAAATTGCTTCGTTTGATGCCTTTGTTGGTACCTCAGTGGTTAAGTTCCTGGGTTATATATTTATTATTATATAAAAAGCACAGGAGAATTACAGAAATGCATACATATGTATACACATCTCTGGATCCATGAATGACCTTGCAGGCAGGAAATAATGTCACCAGCCTGCGTGGTGCCTCTGAGCAGCTGGATGTTTGTTCTGTAGGTCCAGGGAGTGAGGGAGCCAGGCCCCTTTTGGGGCTCCTCACACCAGGGAGCGGGGCTGGCACTGGGTTTGCCACAGGAGGGAGCATTCCCCTAGTTCCCAAAAAGAAAGGTTTCACTTGCTTCAGGAGGCACCGAGGGAAGAGCCTTTGACAGGTAACATGCTGCTAAAGAAAGCTGCTTTCCCCAGAGAGGGAAAATTGCTGCTGGTGCCTGCGGGAGAGGTGAAAGTGGAGGTGTGGCAAGAGAGCAGCCCTGCTGCTTTGTCCTACTTGGAGGAGAGATGGCAAACCAGGATGGAAAGGCTCCCTGATGAAAAGACCTGCTGGAGGCATTTGGATGGCATTGGAGAGGCTCAGCTTCCCTGTTCCCATGGAGCCCTGGCTTTGGCCAGCCCTGCAGTGCTGTCCTCGGGGTGTGGGTGTGGGAGGAGGGGTTGTGTTCAGGGCTGTGCTGGCTGAGAGATGTGAGCTGCATCCAGCAGCCCAGATCAAAGGCACCTCAGCCAGCGACATCCACCAGAAAGCCTTTAATGCCCAGCCCTGGAGCAGGGAGATTTGCTCAAGGGACTCATTTCCTTGCCTGAACGTAAAAAACTGTGTCAACTTGACATTTAGGAAATTTTATTTTATACCCTTTTATTCCTTTAACAGTTTAGCTAATTGCAATTTTTTTTTTTTGCTATTTTTATATACTTCTTTTTCATTCATTCCAGCTTTGTCCATATATGCACTTTGTTCTTTAAAGGCATTTTATTATGGGTGTTTATGACCTGTGCTGGTTCTCTGGGTGGATGGGGCAAAGAGGAAGGGTGCCCCAGCTGCACCCAAAGCTGTCAGTAACACTGGTGACACCAGCCTGTCTCAGCAGTTCAGGACGAGATATCACAGAATTGTTTAGGCTGGAAAACACCTCTAAAGATCATTGAGTCCAACCACTAACCCACTACTGCCAAGCCTACTGCTAAACCATGTCCCCACATACCTGTCTCTGTTTTGCTGAATTGCTTGTTTGGGGAAGAAAAAGGGTAATATCCCAGGGTTTCATTGTGCTGTTTTCTCTCTGAATAAATAGTTACTTTCCTTTAGTAAGAAAGCTTTGGTTGGGAAGTTCCTTGACTTTTGTTTTAGAGAACTGGGTAATCCTTGGAAATGTCCAGATCTAAAGTGAAAAAATGTCATTTTTACTTCTGTTTTAGATTCACCAGCACTTAACAGAAAATGTTTTCTTCTGTTAAGCTAATTCTTACTGAATTGTTAAAAATACAGAAAGATAATAATTGCAATAATTACACTAATGGCAATGGGCTTTCATTGCCTTGGCTTTTACGACAGCTAACTGCTCATCCATTCCTCCTGTCTCCTCCTCACTCAGGACTTTCCCCAGTGGGTCCCTACACAGCCCCCCATGTGTGACCTCCTTGCATGCAAACTTGCAGCAGCCCTGGCCCTGTTGTGTACTGAACCCAGCAAGTCTTGCTGGAACTGCCTGTGCCTGGTATTATCCCGGTAGATCGACTTGAATTTAAGCTGGACCTGCCTCCTGCCTTTCTGCCAGGAGCTCCATGGCATCAATACCTGCAGCTTTGGCACTGACCAGCTGAGCACAAGATCCAAACCAGGCTTCCTGTCCCATTCCTGAGCAAGACACGCTCTGCCTGTGTCCCTGTGGGGTGTTAGCCCGGTGCCCAAATTGCTGCTTTCAGTGCTGGGAGCAGTTTGCAATCCCTGTGCAGTCCTAGCTCGGCCTGTACGTGAGCCACCGGCAAGGAGCATAGCTGGGCAAAGATGTCAAGAGCTGTTACAGTGTGTGCAGGGAGCTTATATAAAAGGATCCATTTTCATTCCCCTGCTTGTCTGCTTCAGTCAAAATACAATGCCACAGCTAAGAGGGTGCAGTGTCAGGGCTGACCGCAGCGAGCTAATGCATGGCTGCTGCGGCGGGCGCTGCATCTCCCCGACCGCAGCAGTGCCGGCCCCGCCGCAGCCCCCGGAGCCCGCAGCTCGCCCCGCTGTGAATCATGGTTCCCACAGAGCTGGAGCTCCCAGGCTGCCAACCACAGCCCTGCCGGGCTCGACTCCCAGCCAGGGGAGCGGCTCTCCCTGCTCTGCCTTCGCAGCATGAGCTGCAGCCACCCTGAGAGCTCACAGCTGAGCCCGCTGCAGGGGCCCTGGGAGCAGCACTGTCACGTCAGGGATCTCTTCCTGCTCAGTGACACGAGTGTGCACATGGGCACACACGGACCAGAGCGCCCTTGAGGTGTCTGGCACCCGGTGTCTTCATCTCCATTATTTAGAGGCTGTGAAGAGCATCTCAATCTGCCTGTTGCTCCGTGGGCACGCTGTGGGGCCACTGGGGGATGACTGGCCGGCTGGAACTGGCAGGGACCAGAAGATGGTGCCTTAGGCAGAGGGGATAGTGGATGCCTGTGTGCTCTGACCACCGTAGCCAGGGCAGGGTGACAGCTGTGTAGCTGAACCTATGCTGCGAGTCCTTGGAGATGTGATGTGGGGAGATAAGCAGTGTGTAGGGATCTGTGCTTCTCTACCTCTTCTCCAGTACACTTCCACCCATTCCCTTGGCAGTGCTTGTCTCACCTGGACCCCTTCCTTTTGAGCTGGACCCTTCATCCTGAGGTCACTTGGCTTTTTTCTGCCACTGTGTTGGGTAGCAGACATGTTCTGTGTGGCTTGGAGGGAGTAATGTATGTGCCCGTCTGCCTGGACTTGGCAGAGGCTCACAGATGCTTTGGGCAAGCCTTTGCTGTTGTATTGTCCCCCTTCTCCCTTAAAAGTCCCTTGCATCTCCTCTGGAGGTCTGTGCTGAGGCTGTGTGCTTGTGGAGAGTAGTGGCTGTGCTGACTTTGCAGCAGCCAGGAGGGTGTGTTTGTCTACCAGGTGGATGGGGATGGCTCTGCCCTCCAGCAGCCCTGCTCCATGATCAAGCCCATTGAGGGATCATCCTCTGGCCAAGGCACCATGTCTTTGTTCTCTGTCTGCAAATTTCTCCTTACTTGAGGGTTCCACAAGCAGGGCCTGGTGCAGGAACAGGCAATATGAATCCTGAAACCTCAATGCACCGAGCAATTTTCATCAGAGGTTTTCACACCTTGCCTTTTTCTGCTCTCTTTTTCCCCTCATTTCTCCTCAGTTAGGAAGACATGGAAGCAGTTCTCCTGGGCTTTGCTGGGTAGCTCACCACCACCCCTCGCCTCTCATTGGTGCAGGCAGAGCAGCTGATGGGGCTGTGGGGATGCAGCAGAGCTGCAAAACTCTTCCCAGCACTGGCTGGACTGAGGCAGAGGCCACCAGCCATTTCCTACCCCATCCCCCTGAAATGTCACTTGCTTTTAAATGCACTAGTAGTTTAAAATAAGAATAACCTGCTCCAGGGCTTCTTAAACCGTGGAATTAAATATGGTTCTAGTCTCTAGGCAGAGTCTGACTCTTCAATTCTAAATCTGCTCAGCCAAGCGAAATATTGCAGGGGGAAAGAAATCAATATTTCTCATGCCCAGCACAGAGAGGAAGCTGTCTGTGTGTGGCTGCAGGCATGCAAGTGCAGATGTGCACACACAGGAGGCTGGGCTTGGGAGAGTGGCAGAGCTGAGACCCAGGATGGGGAGAAGGACACAGTGTTTGCAGTGCCAGGGCTGTGTGTACTGCTCCAGGAGAGGTGTGGGGGTGAGTCCATCCTATTCAGGTGTGTGACACAGCTGGGGTTCCCTCCATGGGGTTCCCAGCACAGTCTTTTAGAGAAGGAAATACAGTTTTTTCCCATTTCAAGACGTGTAATTTAGTGGCCAGTGAGAGGCTGTGAGCTTACTGCAGAGCAGATGCATTCTGCATGTCCTGGTTTCAGGTACCTGGTGTGTGGAGCTGAGCTATGCAGGAGATGGGAATAATCAGGGATTCCAGCAGAGTGAAGGACTTTGCCAGTGATCCACAGGCCCCATCATTTTGAGGATGGGAGTGTTTGAGATAGTGAAAGCAAGGGGTGCTTTGGCTGCCCATCCCAAAGACTGATCTGGATGCACCACGTTGTGGCCTCTGGTAGTGTATCCTGGGCATGGCTGTCCTTGTCCATGGTGTTTCTCTTGCCCAGAGGACACAGGCTGTGTGAGGAATGGCCCCTGGTGTCTGCTCTGGGAGCATTGCTGGAGATTCCCATCCTTCCCTGCAGAAGGGGTTGTAGTTCAGGGGCAGGTGAAGTTATTTTGCCAGGTCTGAGTTCTCCAGGTGATTTCTGTCCAGCCTCTCTCCCCTCTGTCACTGCTTTGCAGAGTTCTGGTGTTCTCCTCTCTGCTCCTCCGTGGTGGGAGGAGAGAGCTGTGCCACCGTGTCGAGATCAGGGGTGGAGGAGGATCTCCATCTGCAGTGGGAAGGACAAATGTTACTGACCTGTTCTGGCATCTGACCAAACCACAGACACTCACCCCTCCCAAAAAGCCTCTCTGATAGCTTAATTTCTTAATTGCTGTCTGTGATCAGGATGTCAGCTCTGGCTCTCCTCCAAGATCTGTCACTTCCAGCAGGCTGGTGCTCACTGCCACCTTGCTTTGGTTCACTATTTTCAGCTCACCTGAATAACTGGCTGGAGAGTCTCTCATGTCCATGCAGGCCACCTCTGCTGCCCCTGAGGGCAGTGGTGAGTATTGAAGGAATTCAAAAGACTGAGGAGTGCCAGTTCAGGGCCCCAGCTCCAAGCCTGGTGCCTTGGCCAGAAAGCGAGGCTTTGAGCAGAGCTGAGTGTTCTGAGGTCCCAGGTAGGGTCAAGCACAGTGATAGAAGAGGTGAAGATGCTTGGGGGTGAATGGGACCCAAAAGAGAGCTGCCCTCTGGGCTCTGGCACTGGGTGATGGGAATTCCCAGTGGTTCTGACTCCAGTTTAAGCAGTGCTGTGAACATGTGCAGCAGGAGCTTACAAGCTGCAGCACAGCAAGGCTCTGTATCTCAATAAGCAGCACTCCAAGGCAGACCTGAAAATAAATATTTGAAGAAGAAATAGTACTCTGTCTTCTGTTGTCTCTCCTCCTTCCCTTTCACTCTCTCTCCTCCCCCCCTTCTCCTGTCTTTCACGTATGACTGAACACAAGAGTTCATTGTTAAAGAGGGTTTGTTTTCTTGTGGGCTTTTTAACTTTTTCTGCTTCCAAAAGGAGGAAACTCCAGGTGCTGCACTGTTAACAGCCCCATACAACAGCAAGGGCTGTCTTTGTGCCGGGTTTGTCCGTGCCCAGGACGATGGGTGCTTGTTTATTTTCTCTGTGCTTAGTTTGTTTCCATGATAAAACACAAGTAGACGGCTCTTCCTTTGCCAGGGAACAGATCCGATGGGATCCAGCTGCCTGAAGTCTGTAAGTGCAGTTCAGTCCAGCACTACAATAGGTTTCCTCATTCTTAGCAGGTCAGTGGTGTCCTGAGGGCTGACCTCATGCTCCTGGTCCCTGTTCTTGGTGGGAAAGGCTAAAATTGGGCCAGAGAGGAGGCAGCTAGGTTTGTGCTTTCCTGGAAAAAAAGGAGTAAAGGGATGCTAAGCTGTGCATGGATGTGAAGGTCAAGGCTTGTGGCACTCTGTGTCGGACAGAAGGTGAGCTACTGAGGCAGAGGTGGGAAAATCAGCCTGCTGCTAGCTGGGCCACCAGAGAGAGGGGTGCCCATGCCAACATGGTGTGCACCCTATGCCAGTTGTATGGGGCTGTGAGGGAAAGTTGGGGTGCTGTGTGCAGAAGTTGGTCCTGGAAAAGCGAATGCAGAGTCAGCCCACGGGCTTTGCCATCTCCCACTGCATCTGAGGATCCGTGGGCTGGGAAAGGAGCACTGGCATCATCTAGAGCCCTCCTCCGAGCGTGAAGGGAAGTGTTAGGAGAAATCAACTGTAGAAGTAGAGGTGGAGAGTGGTAGTGAGAAAGGAAAGGCTCCAAAGAGGAAATGGGACTAAAAAACGCAGAGGTGGTTTAAGGATATCTGAGACATCACAGGCAAGGGAGATATGGGCCGGGGGAGATGTAACTTTGAAAGAAGTCTTCTCAGACTGGCTGCAAATGTTTGCTAAGCTCCTCGGCTATATTTAGCAGGCTCCATGCCCTTTGGAGAGCTCTCCAGGCAGATGGTGGAGGAGCAGTTTGCCAAATGGTGGAAGCCGTGTCGGAAGGGGGTGCCCAGCATTCGGGGGAAGAAGTTTAATGTCAGCTTTGCCCTTTCCACAGCAAAGCCAGGCAGTTCGCTTTGCTGCCCGCTGGACAGGGCTGCCAGATGGCCAAATAGTTGCTTATAAATTAGCAATGGGAAACAGGCGATGCAAAGCCCTAAATTGAAGAAACCCAGGGCCTGGATTGGACTCTTCCTGCTGTGCAGGATGGTCTCTGCAGAGCAGGGCTGGGTGGATCCACTCTGGGGGCAGCACAAGGAGATCTCAAAGCCAGTGAGCCCGGGCATGGCACTGCCATCTCTCCCCTCCTCCTCACTGGCACAGTCACAGGCCATTACTCAGGCGTGTGCAGCCTCTGGCTGTGTTTGCTTTAAACCAATATGCAGAGAAAAACAGCTTTTCTCTCTAGGTAAAAAAAAAAAAAAAAGCTGCTTGGTCTTGTATCTGTGCAGTATCTCACAGAATGGGATATGACTGGAATGAAATTTCCAGGCACTAATGCAATAGAAGTACTTGTAATTTGTGTGTGTGCCTGTGTGGGCACAAGCAGTGTACCTGATGTGGTCCTGAGCAGCATTCCATATGGTCCTGCCTTTCTGGAGCTCACCTGTGCAACAGTTCATGGCTCATTTGGGGTGTTTCTGCATCACACCTGAGCTGAGGCACTGTACCAGTGGGGAATTAAAGCCTGAGAAATGCCAAAAGCTTTTGAGGGTGGGGGGATGGACAGGAACCACAGGGATGTGCGCAGATTCTCACCAAGGTAGTGCTGATGCTGCCTCTTGCAAGTCCTTCAAATCACAGGACTGTCCAACGCTCTGCTTTCTGCACACCTTCACTCCAGAGGCATACAATTATTTTAAAAACAAGTAAATTTAAAAAGTATGGCTTCCTTTTATTTGCTAGCTGGAGCTGGGTGTTTGCACGTTCCCCAGTGTTCCTGTGCAGGCGGGAGTGCTGGCCTCTCTCCTCTTCCTCTGGTTTCTTATGAAAGCCAAACTTCCTGTGTCTTAACTTGACTCCAGGGGCTGGGGCTTGGAGAAGCTCTACCTCTGTAATGCTGGCAATAAAATCATAAGTGCTGGCTACGCTGCTGTAAAACTTTTATTGCTGTGGGAAGAGGAACAGCGAATCCTCCCTCTCTCCCTTCTCTCCTTCCATGCTGCTCCCCAACTCTGGGGCTGCTCGCCCTCCAGGGCTCTGAGCCTTTGTGCCAGGCAGCACCGAGTGCATCCCGTTTCCCTTTGCTTCTGCTCCCTTTGATCCCATCCTGCATCCCTGTGCCTGGTCTTCTACTGCTCTGGCCTCGCTGTGCCCCATGGCAGGTGTGCTCCTGCCCCCTTCCTTGTCCCCTGGATGCTGTGTGGCTGTGCCTCAGCTCTGCAGCATGATCTGAAGGAGAGGAACCATCACAGCTCCCTGTGTAGTGGGGCCTTGTGTGCATTTTGCATTTCATGGTGACTGGAAGCATCGTCTGCCTTCCCACACCATCTCTTACGTATTTATAGATCACAGCGGCATTATCCGTGTGGATGCAGATCGTGCACGACGGTTTTCTATAAATACAAATGCTCTGTAATTATCGTTAGAACTATTTAGCCCAATTCAAAGGTAGATTAAATAATGAATGTGTGTGTGATATGCCTGTCGACATCAACAAATGGAAAGAGACATCTCTGGATGCAGATCTGGAGGTTTCCCTGGTGAAGGAGTTGGGGGAGGAGAGCAGGGAGGGAGCTGAGCCGAGTGTTGCTGGAAGTGCCTCTTCCTCAGGGTTCAGGTGGTGCTGTGGGGACCGATGGCCACGCTCGGCTCTTGGGATGTGCCAAGGGCTGGACAAGGAGGACCAGCACACACAGAAGCCATTGGTATTCGTAGCTACCCATGGCTCTGCATCTTTGCTGTCCACTTTCACTGCTCTTGGGAGCAAGGGGAGGTAATTTCAGGTGAGGCTGCTGATGGAGAGCTGTGGAAGGTGTGTGATAAGGCTCCCCAAGGCCTCTGGCCCCTTGTTCGGTGTGGTAATTGATTTCCTCTGAGGCCATGCATGCCCTGGCATGTTTCCTTTCCTGCTCGTCTCTCACTGGGCACAAGCTGGTCCCCAGCAGAACCGTGTGGGGATGCTGGCTCTCTCCTCTCTCCTCTCTCTTGGCTCCTGCCGCGCCTTGGCAAAAGGAAGGGGGGAGCTTTAGAACACTTGCACAGGAGCAGGTTCTTGCTGCGGATGGATGTGGCTTTATTAACATCACAAAGGGGTGAAGCAAGGGAGGACTGACACGGTTGGGAAGAGCAGTGGATTTAAAGGATAGGATGGATGTGTGGGAACCCCTAAATACTGTGTGCCCCAGGAGGGGAGTTTGCAAAGCCAGTGGAAGAACGAGGAAGAGTCAGCACTGCCTTTAACACAGGAGCCTCTGTCTCCTTGCCTCTTCCCAGGCGCAGTGAAGCCTCAGCTCACAGGTCACAGCTCTATTAGCTCCTGTGTGGCTGTGCTGGGTCTCAGCCCTCCCTGGACTCCATGTCACATCACGGGCTGCTCCCCTGCCCCGGGGACAGCAGCGTCGGGAGCGTCAAGGAAAGCGGGGCTGGGAGGAAGGGCTCCATCACAGTAACTAATAACTGTGTGCTGACAAATTGAATTATACCTTTTCCAGTTGCCTGCACTATTGATCAGAGAAAAGGTTTGTGTTTTTGTTAGGCTATTTTTTTCTTTTTCTTTTTAAGTTACAGTTGCAATGTCCTGGGGGCTTATAATGAACTAAATAAGGTCAGGTTAGTAAAAGAATCAAATATACTCTGGCAGCAGAAGCGTGGGCTTTTCCTGGTGCCTCTGAGTGGAGAGGAAAACAGCAGCAGCTCCTGCTCCTCCATGCCCTGGTGCATGGGGATGTTCTGCCCTCGGCTCCTGCTCCCTGGAGGGCTGCTTGGAAAAGGGGTGATGTGGATGGCTGTGTAAGTGTGGCTGTGCTTGGCCCGATCCCGAGCAGTGTGGCAGGAGCTGGGGGGGAACTGGGGCTCACCAGGTCTGTATGTTACCAGCCCCAGGTTGTGCCAGGCTGTGCTGCCCTGGCAGCTTGAGTGGCTCCTGCCCTACCTGGGGGATTGCCAGGCGAGGCAGGAGATGCCCAGTGGCACACAAGGAGCCAGGATGTGGCCAGGCACAGCACTTGCCCCGTCGCTCTCTGTGGGGTCCCTGCCTGGGGAAGCTGGTGGTGTTTGGTTCTTTGCTCCGGAGCCGAGATCCTGCTGTGAACTCAATTAAAGCCGTGTTGGGGAAAGGGGGAATAAATTACCCAGATGAAAAGGATGAGTAAAAAAACCATGTGCAGAGAAATGCCAGCCCACCTTTGAAAGGCTTTATTGAACTCGGACACGTGTCACCTTGGCAGCAGAAGCTGCAGGGGAAAGGGAAGCACTCCCTGGTGTTCTCCTTTGTGTCCCCACTCCTGGACTGGGATTGGAGCAGGACAGGGCTGTTGCAGGAGGAGCAGAGGGTTGGGATAATCTGCCAGTGCCAGGACAGGGGTGAGGCTGGAGGCCTCAGGTGAAGGTTTACAGAGGTAGCAGTGTCTGCCTCAGAGGGAAGGGAAGCTGCAGGTGCAGCCTGTGTGTCCCATGCACTGTTTAACCTGCTGCTCCCAAAGGGGAATCCAGGGGATCTGTAGTGCAGTGGCCAGCTCCACAGCCCTGGGGCTGTGCTCAGCCTTTGCCTCGGGTCACCTCTCAGTGAGCAGTAGATGTAGGGACATTCACATCTTGTTTTTGTGTAACTCTGTTTACAAAGACCTCAGCTGAAATCTCAGCTGCCCTGGGGTGGATCTGGATGCTCTCCAGAGCTGTCTGTGCGCTGGCAGAGCCACTGTGCTCCACACAGTGGGTTTTCCCACTTCGCACACAAGTCCTCTCCCTGGTGACCCAGGAGCCTCAGGCTTTGAAAGCACAGGCTCTGCCAGGACCAGTTCCCAGCCTGCCCCATGTCCCTCCTGCTGCATTGGGACTTGCTTCCCTTCTGGACCCTTCCATACAAAATTCACTACAGGCAAGGACCAACGAGCTGTCACCCCTTGTCTCGGTGTATTGGGCCTTGGTGAAGGAAGAGTGGCTGAAGAGCTGGGTCTCATCCTGCCTGGTGTCCCCCAGGACCTGCCAAGGTGTGGCCAGCAGCTGGGGATACTCTCTGGACAGACCTCATGGTTATTGTCTTAATTGCAACCTTCCTCCTCCTGCACTGCCTTGCTTGAGAGTCTGGCCACATCGGGTGTGGGATTAACATTCCTGGCACACCGTAACTCCATCACCATTTCTATTAAACTCATTTGCTATCTAAAGGAATTCATTTTCCACTTTGTTTGCCCATGAGGGAAAAAAAAAAAGCCCTCTGAGCTGAGGCCTCAGTGTTTGAGGAGGTGGAGGGAGGAGAGCTGGGGTGAGCTCCCTCCTTCAGCTGGGAGAAGGGATGGCATTCCCACCATCCATAACAGAAGATGCCCACCTCTATGCTTCCACCATGCTCTTGGAAACAGGAGCTGCCCATTGCTGGCACCAAGGCTAGTGCTTGCTTTCTGAAACAAATTATACTGTTTCACCCTAGGATGAATGTTTGCAAAATCAAATTGTCCCTTTTTCATCAGGGATATCCCTGGACTTCCTGGAACTCTACCCCCTTCCAAGAATCAAGTTTCATTGGAATCCACAGCAAATTCAGGGAAGGTAGATCCAAGCTGGGTTCTCTCTGCCTGCTCCATCATCTTGTGTTCCACATCATTCTGTCAGTTGGATTGCAACAGGCTCAGGAGCTGGATGGACTCCTGCCCCTGTCTGGGATGTGGGGCCAGTCTGTGTATTTGGGTGCATGAGGGAGGAGGAAAACAAGGCTACAGGGGTGCCAAAAAGAGAAGAGTGTGTGTGTGTAGCATGTGAGGAAACCTCTTCTGTGCGTGTATGCCCTCCAGGAATTGTGAGGCTCCTGTTGGCAGCCCTTTCATGGATTATCACCTGCTGAATGGGCACCTCCTGCCCAGAAGGAGGAGGGAGACACTCTACAGCCCTCTGTGCTTCTGCTTTCAAGGTCAGAGGCTGCTGATTATTGATCTACAGCTTCACTATAAATCTGGTGCTGAGGGGAACCTTCCCTGCTGCCTCCAGACAGCAGCATCCATCCTGCACGGCTCTGCCAGCCCAGCCACCGGCAAGGGAAGGGGGGCTTTAATCACTCCCTGCCTCTGCCAGGCTGCATTTGGGCTTGCAGCTGGCCTTGCTCGCTCCCAGCTCTGCCACACCCCCTGTGCTGCTTGTGGAGGTTCCTCCTGGGGTTGGTGAACCCCTGCCAGGGTGTGCAGCAGCAGGGCAGGAGAGTAGAGGAACTGATGTGGGATCTGGGGAGCAACTGCTGGGGCCGAGTTTGGGATATCCAGCATGGCTTTGAGAGCCCCACAGGACCCAGTGTTCAGGGTAATCTCCCAGCAGATGGGAAATCTGGCTCCACGGTAGGCAGAGGAGCAGTTGGAAACCAGCTTCCCAGGGAGCCTGTGGAGCCATGTGTTATGGGGGAAGAAGGAAGGTGGTGATGGAGGCCACCAGCTGTGGAGTACTGGGCCACCCTTCTCACGTGGTGGCCACCAGCTGGATGTCAGGGATGGTCATTGGCTGTGATCCCTCTGTCTGATGGATGCCGTGGTCAGAGCCATCGAGGCTGCTGTTGGCATGCGAGCTCCTGGGTGTAGATCACAAATTGAATTGGAGCCCCTGGAAAATGACAGCCCTTCATAACTGCTGAGCATTTCCCTTCATCATCATCATCATCATTTGCAGCTGAACTGTGGCTCTGACAGGGATCACAGCAGTTTTCAGCCCAGAGCTGAGCTGGTTTTGAGCCTTCCTCACCTGCCGTGGGCAAAGCTTTGCTGTCCCTGTCCCTTCCCACGGGATCGGCCCTGTTCCCAGAGTATATCCTGCTTCATCCGGAGAGAAAGCAGCTTCCCTCCCACAAATCCTTTCTCAGTGGCTGCTACTAATGGAGAAGAGGAGTAATCAAGCCAGTTTAACCCCCCTGCTACCTGTGACTCTCCTCCAAAGCTCATTAATGAGCCAGCTCAGGTTGTGCTAATTATCGAAACCCTGGTAGGCCGGTGAGAGCACCAGGAGTTAACTAACACTCAATTAACCCCTGGTTGCTCGTGATGATTTCCCCTGTTCACAGCAGCCTCAGAAAGCCAACAAGGAAACAGTGGCAGGCAGGGGGCAGATGAGCCTCTTAAGCAGCTGGGGACGTGACAACTTTCCTGTGTGGTTCAGGAGCCACAAAGCCAAGGGATCCCAGGCCACACAGCTGAGCTCCTCAACGCCTTTTCCCTGGTGGTTTGGGGCACCTTGGAGCCCCTCTTTGAATCAAGAGTGTCAGGTCCTAGCCACTTCTCCATCCCTGGAAGAACCCAGCCAGATAGATACAGGGAGCATCCAGCCCTGGTGCAAGGGAGCAGACCAGATGGGACAGAAAAATCAGGAGGGGTTGATGTGATCAGGAGGGTCCTTCACCAGGAACACAGAGTCTCTGCGTCTCTGGGAGCCTTTGACCATGATGTATCTCATGCCAGTCAACCTGCAGGTTCCCGAGACACCTTGGCTGCAGGGCTCAGTTGTGTGAGGGTTGGAACCATCCCAATCCCTTGTACCCCACAGGCTGTGCACAGGGGCTGGGGCAGCCCCAGCTCTTGAGAATGCCTGAGCTGCTGCCCAGAATGTGCCCTGCAGTTGCTATGGTGACACTGCCAGTTTTTTACCTCACTGGGGGGAAAAAAGCCTCCAAACATTTAATTCTGCAGCCCACCTGGGAGCCTTTTAAACTCCCCATTCGGTGTTTGACATGTAATAATTTTTCTGCTTTTAAGATTATCCTAAAATGCTCATTCTCTTTCTCTCTCTCGAAATCTCAGCAGTGGAGCCTCAGAAAGAAATCAGCATAAAAAATACCAATACAAGTTTCAAATGCCAATTTGTCACCATCACCAGGAACAGGCAGTGACAGGCACCAGGGAAGGAGACACAGCAGAGTGAGTCAGGGCTGACAGCACCAGCACACTCCAGCCACTGCTGACCGGCTCCTGGGGGAGATGCCAGGTGGAGAGCTGAGCCCACGCATGAGAGGGGACAGGAGGTGTTGGATAGAAATGAGGAATTTGGGGAGGAGAGCTGATCGTGGTCGGTAGCAAGGAGGGCTTTGATCTGCCGCCCCACATACACAGCAGTGCCGCTGCTCAAGAGAATCATCAGTGCAAAAAGGAAAAGAAGATAAAACCTCCTTTAAGAAACCAAATTAAGATTTGGCTCAATTCCCCAGGTCTGCCTCGTGCTCCCAGGTGACCTGGGATCCCCCCGGATTTCCCGGATGGTGCGGGGGAGCAGAGCCCAGCCCTGCCAGGCTCCCAACCTTGACGTGCAAATAAATATAGTCAAAACTGTCAGGCGCCGGGTGCTGCGGTGCCAGGAGGCACTTGGGTACCACCAGCGGGACCCCATCATATGGCTCTTCATGCTTGGGTATCCACACACCTTCCCAAGCAGATGGTCTGCTCCACAGCACTGGGATCCAGCAAGCCTGTGGAGCAATTTAATCTCCAGAAATAATTTAATATGGCTTCCTCCAGAGTATGGTGGTTTGGTTTTTTTTTTCCCCTGACCAGCCATAGAATAATTTAATCCTGCCTTCTGTGTGAAGGTCTATTTTGAGCTTGCCACCTGCAGAGTGTTTTAATCCCACAACTCGCAAAGTAATTCAATCCTCTCCCTTGGTGAGTAATTTAATCCTCTAATTCCAGGGTAATTTAATCCCCTCCCTGGGGAATAATGGAATAATTTGATCCTCCATTTCTAGAGTAATATGATCCTCTATCTGAGAAGCTCAAAACTTCAAACCAGCCACCTGCCTATCTGCAGGCACTGCCATCCCTGCAAAACGCTCTCTGCCAGGTGGGGATCTGGGTGTTCTTCCAGTAAATCCATCCCCACACTGGCCAGGGTAATCCATGCAGGTCCAGAATGGGCAAAACCATTCAGCACTGCCTGACCCTGGGGCACTTGAGCCTGGATGTATGTGATCACTTCATTTAAATTCCTCCTCAACCAGTTAATCCATTTGCGGATTAATTAGTTTTAATCTGGGTCGGTGCTGTGGTTGTTAAAGCAGGGCAGCTTTTGCCCCCACTCTGGGGGGCTGCTGGCATGAGGGGAGGGCTCCTTTGGGCTTGTATTGGTCTGAGTGCTCAGTTCCAAATATATATATATATATGTATGTACCCACATAGATATATATATATGGATTGTCTTCCCATTTACCTGGAAGGTAGTGCTATGTCCCCTCACATAGCATTATCCCCATCAGGACTGGCCTTTGAAATGTCTTAACCCCAGGGGCCATTCAGTCAGGATCCCAGCCTCCAACTCTCCCTGAGGAGCTGGGAACAAGGCAGGGCCCTGGAGAGCACCTGCCCTGCCACAACATCCTGGGCACATTCATGGCCTCTGTCGACACTGCCCACTCCCACAGGGCCCTTGGGCATGTCACATGCCACCTCCAGTATGGAATTCCACCTTGAAAGCAGTGAAGACTCCATATGGAGTGGCAGGAAAGAGAGATTTGCTGCAGGAGCCTGACTGGTTTACACCTCTTCTCCCTCATTTCTGCTTAGCAAAGGCTCAGTAGGAGAAAGAGTTTCCTCAGCTGAGATACTCAAAAGAGAAATCCCAATAATGATAGTGTCCATTTCCATGCAGAGGAGGATCTGTGGAGTATGCAGAACAGAAATATTTCCCCATCCCTCTAAAGGCTGCAGCAGTTTGTACTCAGGAGAGGGATTAGCATACTAGAAAGGAAATAATACCCTGAGAAACACTGTGGGAGAGGAGAAAGAGGGAGCAGGGCAGGAGGAGAGACCTGTAAAGGGCTCTACTGATGCCATGCTGGCCCCGGGTTTGGGATGCCAAGGCACAGAGGGGAAGGAAGGTTCCCCACCATGGCACAGGGGATGGGTTTGGAGTCCATCCTGTGCCTGGGAAGTCCCCAAGCCAGGCAGCCCCACCCACACTCTGTGGGGCCCTTTTGCACAGGGTGGTCTGTCCTGCATCACCTGTCACATCCCCCGGGAAAAGTAATGAGGCTGAGAGTGTGATTATTCTTTTTGTTTAATTCTACTGTCAAGTCAGTTCTTGAATCTTGGAAGCCAAAGGGGAGGCAAGTGGCTTGGAGGACCAGAGCCAACTTCCATCACTCCCTGCCTGTTGCTCCTATCTGTAAAGTGCTGAAGTTAACATCCAGTTCCCCCCACCTTGCTGCGACCCCCCGGGACCACCCCATCACCCACCACAGCTCTCTGCAACCTCCCTCTGGGCTGCACTGGGCTTAGAGGTGCCAGTGATAATTGTCTTTCCTAGGGAAAGAGAATTCAAACAAAATTGCTTGCCTGGGCTCAAGAGAAATCATTGCTCATCCTACCGCATGCTTTATATGCCCTGGTCCTGCCTGGGACTGCTAAAATTCTGCTTTTTAAACTCTGCTTTGTACAAAAGCCTGTCCTGGATATGTCATCTCGCATTCTAATGTGATATATTAGACAAATAATTCTTTATGTGCAAAGCGTTCCTAAGTACCTGCAGGCCAGAGGGAAGAGAGAGAGGGGCTTGAATATCTTTTAAAATCCCATTCTGAATGTTTCCACTTCAAAGTCTCTTCTGCAAACTCTGTTCCATGCCACATCTCATGCCCAAAAGTCAGCTCTGCTGGTGCCTTCTGTGTCATGAGGATGCCACATGGCAATGCTCTGTGGGGCAGTGGTGGGCTTGTGCAGGCTGTGCTGTGTCTCCCAGATGTTGCAGCCTTCTGTTGGAGTGGGGGAGAAGAGCAGGGGAATAGTCTCTCCCTTTACTCCTTGAAATACGAGCTGCTCTCTTTAACCAGTCTTGGTGTTCACTCACCTCTCTTCCCCTCTAATGAGTCGGTTTTTGTTCTCCCATATCACGTCTGGATGCACATTGTGGGTAATTGATGGACAGGACCCGACCTCTGAAAGCTATCAACGTAGCCACTGTGAAATCACACGTCCAAATATGTTTATCTTCCCAGCTTTTTGGGCCTGAGCACTCTTGGACATGGTTTTGTGTACTTCAAGGAGGAGAGCAAATTTCCTTCCAAATGTCAGCATAGAAATGAAAGATAAAAGGGAAGACGCAGGGGCTGCTTGAGCTTTGCATTCACGGCAAAGCAGAGTGGTGTGGTTCAGAGGGAAGGAGCTGGAGCTCAGCCTTGGGCAGGCCGTTCTGGGGGGGTGGTGGTACCCCAGGGGTCTGGATGCTGCCCTGTGGGTGCATTTCCAGTGGTGACTGCCAGCCAGCACTGCTGTGCAAACTGCCTGCTCTTCTCCACCTGTTTTACGCAGGATCCATCCCAGTGGGTTGGAGTATGGGTGTCTTCTCCCACCACGAGCTGAACTCCCAATATTTGGCACAGGTGGGTCCCTGGGGTCACACCAGTGTCCACCCCAGCACTGGGGGAGGTCTCTGTTCACCTGGTGCTGCTCTAGCATGTGAGGAAGCAGCCCTGGCTGCTCTGAGCCTCTTTGCTGTGCCAGGACAAAGCTCACTGGGAGTGGCAGGCAGTGGTCCCACGGTGGTGGGCTTGTGTCTGTGCAGGTACACCCTGCCTGCCCTCGGCGTGGCTTTTGAGTGCTCTATGAATGATTCGTGATTGCGGGAATCACTCTCTACACAAGCACCTCTCCAGAGCAGCAGCAGGTGTTCCGTGTTCCTCCTCGGTCCCTCCCTGACCTGCGGGCACAGGAGGAAAGTGGCCGAGCTGCAGTCAGGGAGCTGGGAGGACTTCCCCGACCAGTGAGGAGGATGGAGACCATTCCTGCCACCCGAGCATAGCTGTCATCTCCTGGCCAGAGCCTGGCGGGGCTGCCCACGACCACCATGGAGGCATTTCAGGGAAAGCACGAGCCCTCCCCCGCTCCCTGCGTGCTGCTGATTGACAGCCGAGACGCGCGGCCGCACATCTTGTTTTCAGCAATCTGGGTGTTTGTGTTGGCAGAGCCTGGCTCACGCTCATGACAGGAGCTGCCTCTCCCTGTCAGCAGCAGCTCTGCCATCGCTGAGCCTTTGCACACCCACCCCTTCCCCGGAGTTGCTGGCGGCTCCATCAGCCTCTGCTCCTGGCACCTCTCGCATGGCTGCCTGCAGCCGTGGTACTGCCAGGCACCCGCTCCCTGCCCTCCTGCAACTCAGGTTTTTCCCTCTTTTGATGTATCCTTGTTGCTCACCATCCCCCAGCCCATATCCCTCTCCCACTGTCCTGGAGAGCTCCTCATGCAACAAGATCGAGGCTTACTCTGCTTCCATCCTCACTCCTGAAGTCGTCTGCTTTAAATACCAACAGCGGGTGAAGTGAGGAGCCCTTATGGATTTGCTGTGGAGCTCCTTGGGGATGGTGTCCGTGCTACACAAGAGCTGGGAGTATAGGCTGAGAGTGGTCTCTCTGGGCTCTCACCTCCCTGTCTCCAGCCTTCCTTTCTTGAGGAGCTCTGTGGGATGAGGAGGAGCTACCAGAGCAGGTCCATGGTGGGATGTGGGTGGCAGCAGAGCCAGGGCCCTGCTGAGAGCTCACCCAGACCATCAGCTGCAGCCAGTCAGTCCTGCTCTCACTCCCAGAAACTCTCCAGGAGCACTGGATGGGGATGGGGCTGCCTGTCCAGGCTCTGGCTCCTCTGGGCTGCATTTAGTTCATCCAGTGTGGGATGCAGGTTCTGGATGTGAGCTGCACCTACTGAGCTGCAGCCACTGTCCTGCCCCGTGTGAGGAGTGCAGGTCCCCAGCCCTGCTGTGGCTCCTGGCTATGCAGCCCTGCATCCATCCCTAGTAGTGCCCTGTCCTCTTGTTGCACTGTCACCAAGAGGTCCCACTGCAGGGCCAGCGAGCCCTCAGCCTGCCAGCAGGACTCAGCTCTGCCTGCTGCTGCCATACAGGGACCTGACAGCAGCACAGGGCGAGAGCCTTGTGCCTCTGCCTTCGGATGACAGATACTGCCGTGCCCAGGCAAAGCTTCCAGGCTCTGCCTGAGAGTGGTCGGGACTGGAAGGAGCTCTTGCCTGGTATTGCCAGGAAAGGGAGGTGAGGAGAAAGAGGAGGGTGAGCTGCAGCACGGGTGCATCTGGGGACACGAGCTCGACAGCAGGGCTGCAGGGAGGGGAGCGTGCGGGAGAGGAGCATGGACTCGGGTGTGTGTGTGTGTGTGTGTGTGTGCACAAAGGTCATGTGTTCATTGCCTGACAACATGTCCATAATAGCAAAATCACCTCTGAGCACCTGAAAATCACCTTCCTCACTCCAGGGAAAGCAAATAATACTGAGACATCTGTAGATGCTTCATGAGAGTTTGGTTGCCAGCCTACTCCTCTCCTTCTTTCCTACTAGCACTAAAAAAACCCAAAGAGGGTTTTGCAGCCCTAAATCCAACTCCTGGTCCATTTACAGCCTGCCAGCAGAGTATTAGGTTGGGGCGTTTGGTCTACAAAGGTCAGGGCTGCAGGAGGAAGCTTTGAGCCACCTCTGAGACGTCTCAGTAGCCCCAGAGCACCGTTTGGTTCTGTCATCAGAAATGCGTCCAAAAAGGCACCTTTTTGATGGAGAAATGGGCATAGAAATAGGCTTCTGGAAGTCCTCGCTTCTATGGAAGTGAGGACAAGCCACATTTCATCCCACCCTCCCTGGAGCTCTGGAAGCCTCTTGTGCTGCCAGAGCAGCTCTTGCACAGGTAGCCCCTCTTGGGAGGCATGTACCCTGCTCTAGCAAATGCATTTACCACAGTGTGAGGCACAAACTTGTCTTCTCTGTGTGTGACTCCAGGCTGTATTGTAGATTAAAAGATTTGTCTTTCTCCTTTATCCAGCAGGTGGGTCTCTGGTGGCTGTTTCAATACCATTCCTGCATGGGCTCTGGGATGTCTGTGCTGAGGTTCTGGGTAAACTCAATTACACCGTGGTAATAGCATGGTATTGACTCAGGAGCCTCAGCAGCACAGGACTCTTGCCGTTTATTAGTTGTTTAATTATATGGCACATCAGGCCAAAATAATGTCATTAGCTAATTAGCCCATGTTGGGGGTATTTGTAATTTTTCTTAAATGAATGTTGGCATCAGTGAAAGGTGCCAGCTGGTAGCCCAAGAGTCAGGGCTCCTTTTGTGCATAGAGCAGGTTGAGACTGATGCCAGCCTAGATGCTTCTTCATGTATTCCATGGGCACAGGTCCCCTGCCACCTCTGGAAACAAGATGTCCCTCTTCAAGGGTTTTGGTGAGCTACTTTTACCAGCACCTTCTCACAACGTGACTGGGACCCCCAGCACTTTCCAAAGAGCTCACTGTGGGCATGGCTGGGCCAAGCTCCTGTGCAGGGGTTGTTCAGTAGCAGCATTTTCAGGATCTGAGGAGTAGTACAGTGGCAGTGAAAGGCCCAGCTCCCCAGGACTGTCATGCAGCTCAGCCTGGACACTGCCCGTGTGCTGCCAGAGCCGCTGTGAGTCACTGCCCCCGTGTCTGACACCAGCTATGCACGGCTGAGCACACTGAGGAGGGAAGCCAGGGGCATGTGCTGCAGTCCTAACCCACCAGAGGGGGTGACAAGGGTGACAGCAGCACAGCCCTAGGGCTGAACCTTATCGTGGCATCCCTAGTGCTCCTCCCACTGCCTGTTTGGCCCAGGAATTCACCCAGTTACTCAGTGAGGCCTCGTTTTCCTCTGCCTGAGGGGCTGTGAAGGCAGAGCCCTGCGTCCCGTGCAGGAGATGCTGCCAGGACTGCCGTGACTGCCGGCACACAGCCCATCCCCACTCCTGTGTGCAGGCTCCAGTATGGGCTTCCCTGCATTCCCAGACTCCAGTATGAAAGCTTTTGGGCTGGGGCTGGATGCTAGAGATGGATCAGTCTGCCATGGGATCTGCTCCTCGTTTCACCCTGGTGACAGGGCACAACTCAGCAACATCCCAGTGGCTCACCCAGAGGTAGATGCAGGCTGCTGGCACGGAGATGGGGTGTGTAAATCCTGTGGGATAAATCCTGTGGGATTAGGAGTTCTACAAGACAGTTCTGGCTGTCTCCCTGTGGTTTCTGTGGCTTTTCTGAGGAGGAGGCAGTATTGCCATGTGAGAGCACTCTGGGCAGGATGCTGCAGGATGTCCATCAGGGATATTGTTATAATTAGCATTTCTTGGCTGCTCTTTCCCACCAGCACCAAAGGTTTTCAGAGTGATGACTCCTGACTTAATGTTAGTCCTTCAGCTGGCTGCTTTGGGCCTGCAATGCCCAGTTGTGTTGCCCCCACAAGATTCTTACCACTATTTAACCCAAACAGGTCAGCTCTGTGCTTTGCAAAATACATTTGCTGATCCTGAAGATTTCTAAATGTCTTTCAATCTGGCTGGGTCTCTTCCAAACTCTGAAAAATTGCAGGCCCCTGCAGATGCTTTCATGTCCTTGAGGACAAGTTCTGCTGACTGGAGAACCTCCCTGGGGAGCCCATGCACTTCTCAGAGGTTCAAGAGTCCATAGCAAATAACTCCAAAATTAACCATGCAGGCCTCCCCCAAGTCCTCAAAGGTACAAGTTCGGATGAATAAAATAAATTTGGAGTTAATAGACCACACTGAATTTGAAATACAACATTTCTGACAGGGGGAGGGGGAATAGAAGACTTGTCCAATAGTTAGAAACTTTCTCTCTTTCATACCTTCTTATCTCCCCGATACCTTAGCTGCCTAATTGGAGACTCTCTCGAATAATTATACTCCAGAGTAGAGAATTCTTTGGTGGACAGATTTTTATTTTTTAATTTTTTTAAAGACACATTAGGGGGAAACAAAACTGGGCTTGTAAGGAGAATGAGTTACATCCTTCTGTTGGCCGTAGCTGGTGTGGTTCCACAGCACTGCTGTGAGATAATCACCCATTCTCCCATGCTCTGCCGCTCACCTTAATAACTCTCCCAGGATTTGATGTAATGGTTTACATAACCTTTCTGAAGCATCCTGAATTCTGATGCATCCAGCACTTAAATGTGACATTGAGTCAACTCTGAAGTACTTTACAGCTGGATGATGCTGCTTGGGGCTACGGCAGACGATGAATGGAAAAGTTTCACTTACCAAGATGAACTTTTTACCAGCTGAGCTGTGTGTCTGCAAGAAATCTCAGGGTCTCAAATCCTGAGCTGGGTTTGCTTACCTGTCCTGTGGATGCGTGCAGCACCAGGGTTGATCCAGGGCAGCAGCTATGGACTTGAATCCCTGTTACCTGTCTGCATGTGGCCTCTCTGTAGGTACCTGCCTTGGAGCCCAGTGGCTGGATGACATTTATAGTCAGTGGAGAGAAAAAAGGCACGTCCAGACAAAATTCATCTGACCTTTCCCAGGCAGCCACCTTAGAAGGAGATTAATCCTGCCCCTGAGCGGCCTTTTCTCTCTGTTAGCAATACAGCAGTTCACCCAGCTTGTCCATGGATGCAGGCTGTGTTTGGGCAGATGTATCCCCCTGGATCCCTGCCGGGCTGTAGGATTTGTGCATGGCCAGGGGAGATGCTTTGCTCCTTCCTGGGGCACTGTGCAGGGTGCAGGTGTGAGAGATGGGCAGCCCTGCTTCCCCCCAGTACCCTTCCCAGCTGGGGCTCTGGCACATGGCATTCACCAGCCCAACCAAAGGCACAGCTCAGAGGGCAGGGATGAAGAGAGGCATTTTCTGATATCTGGGGCTGATTCTGCTGCCTTCCAAATCCCGCAGTAATTGCTGGTGTTGACTGTATATGTAAATCTGTATCTAAAATAGTCTCTCTCATGTATGTCTGTGTATATATATATGCAGGCACACGTAGATGTGTGTGTATCTAACATATGTGCTCTCAGCCCACACAGCATATGGGGCTCTGAGCGCCACTGCAGCGCGCACCTTCCTCGGCCCCGGCTCGCGTGGCACCCACGGAGCGGGCGGGGTGACGTCCTGCCTGTGCCAGCCTCACCACTCATCCCGACCTGCCACTGCCCTCCCCAGCCTTCCCACTGGGATTGTCACCCTGCACAGCGTGGACGTGGTCCTGCTGTCACCACTGTCCCCCCAAAAGGCGTGTGGGGTGCTGGCACCCTCCTGTGCTCCCCAGGCTTTGCTGGGAGAAGTACGAGGCTTGTGAGGAGCCTTGCACAGCTCCCGGTGCAGGTGGATGCAATGGGATGTAGCAGGCTCCCAGAGCTTCACTGTGGCTCGTTCATTAGTTCATGTGTCTTAATAAACCAGGTTGGCCCTCTGCCAGCAGGGAGTAACTCAGGCTGGGCTGCGGGGGAAGCACCTTGGGAATTCGAAGGAGCCCGTGGAAAGCACATCTGTGTCCCAGGCAACAACAGGAGCCTATCCCAAAGCCCCTGGGGCTTGTGCTACTCCAGATCCTGGGCCAAAATCACTCAGAGAAGGGGCTTCTGGCTGTACCTTTCACCTTGCAGTGAGATGCGGCTGCAGGGTGTCCCCAGGCCAGCACAAGTGGGCAGGACAAGGTGCTCTAGGTCTGCAGGGAGAGCAGGCTCTCCAGGGTGCTGTCCAACACTCCAATCCCACAGTAGTTGGATGTGCTGCCTGACCCTTTACCCCATCTCTAGAAAGGTCACCATGTCTCCCAGCTCTTTCTTTTTGCCAGTGTGAGTACCTACATTAGACACTGAGCACTGCCCCAGTACTGTGATGCAGGTCCTGCTACCATGGCTGGTCACAGTGAAGCAACATGATTTAATTGTGTGATTTCCAGCCCCGGCATATTCACAGAATCACAGAATATTCAAAATTAATCCAGAGGAACAGAGCTGAGGGAAGCAAGGGTCTACAGGAGTGCAGGGATGAGGAGGGAGAGCACGCCCAGATGAGGGTGGTCTCTGTAAGGGCTGTGACCTGTCTGTGTCCTGCCAAAGCATAGGAAGCAGAGCAGGTAAGGGAGGAGAGGGCAGGTGTAAGAAAATTCAGGTGTGCAGCTGGGAAAGAGCCTTTCCATAAGGGAGCTGTTGGTGTCAACGATGTTGGTAGTGTCACTGATGGAGAAATTCAATCACTTCCAATGAGGGAAAAATAATTGTCTTTCGAGGTACAGTAGGTTGTTGTCATTTTCCTATGACACACTCCATCAACTTTCAATTTCTAGTACAAAAGCCCTTCGTTCTTGCTCGGGTCTCTCTAATCCATTGCAGTGAGGACTCGTGGCAGACATGGCATAGGCTGGGGGACTCGTCTGGGAACAGAAAGGCCCAAATTGTACCAAGCTGAGAGGAACACCCAGACCCTGCTGGGCACAGAGGGGGCCAAATGAGGGAAACCGGCTTGGGTCAACAGTCAGTGAAATATCTCATGCCCTTGAGCTCCAGGTTCTGTAAAACAAGGAAAACAATATGGTGAGGGGCTCTCATAGCTTGGGTAGAGGGGTTTGAGGTGACCTCTGGCACTGAGATCCCAGGCAGGTTTGGCACAGGGAGGCTCAAACCCTCTGGGCCTGGAGGATGCAGGTTCAGTGCCATCCTCACCTCTGGTCCATGGTGGCAGAGAGGAGAGGAAGGGGAGAGTGGCCAGCCGTGATTTGGAGCAGAGGTGTGTGCACAGGAAAGCCAGAGCTCAGCATTTCTCTGCCACTAGGTGAAATAAGAGGTGATTAGCAAAATATCCCAGATCCCAGCCACAGAGCCTTCTCCTCTAGCACTGGAAGAGGAAATATGTACTTAAAAACACTGCTCTAACAGAGAGAGGTAATGATGTGTTTCAAGGCAGAGCTGGTATCATTCATAAAGCCCGTGCTGCTTAATTATATCTGCCCCATTTAGGAGAAAAATGATTTCCCAGTGAGTTTCTGGTTTGTTTTCCCTCTGTCCCACTGTATCTCACCATGGCTCCAGCTGTTTGTCAGGCTCTTTGGGATCTCTGTCTCCAACCACAGCTTGAAGCTGGCTGCCAGCCCTGGGAACTGAGGCCTGTCACTGTCAGCAGGTGCCAGCCACCCAGAGGGGCCCCAGAGCTCAGGATGGGCAGAACTGAGGTGATGCCATCCTGCACTGACCTCGGGTGGGGTAGCAGGGATAAAGTCCTTGTTCTTATGGGACAATAGTCAAGACTAGTTGACCCAGAGTCACAGAATCACAAAATATGCTGAGTTGGGAGGGACCCACAAGGATCATCGAGTCCAGCTCCTGGCCCTGCACAGGATTATCCCCAAGAGTCACTCCAGATGCCTGAGAGAGTTGTCCAAACACTTCCTGAACTCTGTCAGGCTTGGTGCTGTGACCACTTCCCTGGGGAGCCTGTACCAGTGCCCAGCCACCCTCTGGGTGAAGAACTTTTTCCTGATATCCAACCTAACCCCCTGCTGTGGGCACACAGCCCTGCTGTCCTTGCTGGGGACTCTTTGGGGACCCCAATATTTTCCTGGCAGGCTCTGGCACACTGCTGTCTGCTGCCAGTCCCGCTGCCCTGTGGCCCCACAAGCCGGGGCTCTTCCTTCCAGAGAAGGGCTTTTCATGCTGCTTTTAATCAGTCTTAGCCTCTGGTGCTTTCCTTTTGCCAGTCAGCTCTAGCCTAACATTATTTGGGTAGAAGCAGAGGGGTGGGAGTGTAGAGAGGCAAAATGGTGGCTTTTTTTTATTTCTTGCATTCATAAGACATTTCAAGTGACACACAGAGACAATAACGTATCACTCAGCTCGAGTACAGCTTGAATGGTTTAAAAATACACTTCTGAACTTTCCACCCCTATTCATGCACAGGCGCCGTCCCTTTGGGGTCTGCACTTTGGCAAGAACAAGCAAGGAGTTAAGCAGCTCGGCAAGATGAGCTATTTATGGATGTTGCAAACTCCCTGCTCTGCTCCCGTACCCCATTCAATCCTCTAATTATGTGCAGTTGTTTCATGCTGTGTCTCACCGCGAGCTCTCTGGGGGAAACCGCTGGGGCTTTGCCAGCTGATGAGGAGGGGGGGAAGGGGGAAGACTCTGCCACACGCGCCGATGCAGCCTGGGAAAACAAGGGATGCTGTGAGGTTGTTTGGCTGTGGGGATACCAGGGCATGGCCCTGGGACCTCCTGGATAAGGAAGCAGAGCTTGCAAGGGTCCCAGTTGGGAAGTTACCTGTGGGAAGGAGGATGTAGCAACAGAAGGTGTGGAGAGACTTCCCCCATCCCTAAGTTCAATCCCCTGTGTTCCCAAGCCTTCCCTGTGAAATGGAGCCCAGAAGCTGCAAGACAAACATGAGAGAGCAGGAGGGACCACAGGGCTTGCCAGTCACTGCTGCCCTCAGACAATCCCTCTACAGCATTGCCAGCTTGGAGAAGAGAGCAGCTGCTGCCAGGACTCTGAGCCTCCTCTTTTCCCCTGGCAAACCCACCCAGCTGCAGACTTGCTCCAGGGTAACTGCCCACGAAAACTGCCCCTCCACCTCCATAAAGCCCTGCGAAGATGCTGCTCCAGCATCATAAGAATTTTAGTTAATCCAATAATAGTCTTTGAATAAGTCGACCAAACAAGAAAGGAGATGAAAATAATCTCTGGTGCCTGGAGCTGTTCCATTAAAGCAGCTCTGTGAGCATCCTCAGTGCAGCAGCCTGCACCCGTCACCCCTGGTGTTTCACACTCCCCAGACACTCTCAGCAGCTTTTCTGGTGCTTATGAATGGTGACAAAGTGGTCTGGGAGAGACCAGTCACAGCCAGCACCCTGTGTCCCCTCCACACTGCAGGGTGAATGGGCACTGGAAGGACTGGAAGGGGCCAGCAGCCCTGCTCATCCATAAGCTGGACAGGGCCAGTGGGATGTGTGCAAATCCTTCTGGGCACAGGGTCCCATACCTTCTGCAGTCAGTGCTGTCGGAGTGGTAAGAGCTGGGGGCTCTTGCTGGTTGCACTGGTCTCAAATAAGTTGTTCATGGGAACTGGAGATGCCCAGATTCAGTTTTTTGTGTGGGTCTACCAGGCAGGTTACCAGGCAGGGCTGTTACCTTCCCTGTGGATCTCTACAAGTCCTCTGCCTTGCATTTCCCTTCTGGCTTATCCTGGCCAGCACCAGTGATCCTGAGTCTCCTGGGTCCCCCTTCCCGTGCAAGTGTGCCCAGGAATGACAGTGAGAGCAGAAATGTCTTCTTCTCCCTTTACTCTTCCCAAGTTGGACCAAAGGTCATCTACCCATACATTGCACCCCCTGGGAACGGTGCTCAGACCCAGAAGCTTTCACAAAAACATCCATGTGGGTGAATTACCTGACCTGTGCCTCTGCTGTCAGTTGAGCCTTTCCAGCCATCCACCGTGCCCCAGCCTGCTCCCCAGGCCATCAGCAGGGAAGGGAGGCTGTGGCCAAGCCTCTGTGTGGTCCCAGCAGGCAGCACAGGCAGTTCACATCCACCTCCATCTGCCATGGCATCCGGAGTCACAGGCAGCCCCTGCACCACACACCTGGGCTCAGGGAGCCAGCCTGTGCCCTCCATCTGCTCCATCTGTGGGGAGTGGGGCTGTGCCACCAGTGCCCCTCCAGCAGCTCAGTTCAGCTCTGGACAGCCTTGGGTGGAGGCAGGGTCCTGGCAGTCCCTGCCTGTAGAGGTTTAGATGCTGAAAAGGCCCCACTGTACAGACCCAGTGCAGCAGGAGTTTGGGGTTCAGCCCCCACGACAATAAGGGGTCCCTTCCCCTGGAAGCCCAGTTTGGTGGATGCTGGTGGGGTGCTGGGGACCACTGCCATGGGGCTGGGAATGCTGCCAGGAGCCGAAGGCTCCCCCTTCTTTCCACCTCTGCTCTGCACAGGTTTGCTGTGTTCTCACCTGATTAGGGGATTTGAAATACAGCCTTTGGCTTTGAGACCCAAAATAGATGTCAGGTTGTCTTTACTCTGCTGAAGGCTCCTTAGTATGCAAATCCCTCCCCAGCACAGTCTGTGCAGCCCGGTGCTTCTGAAGGGATGGCACCTCCGGGATCCCGGCTTTCCTGGGGATCCCCACCCCAGCTCCTGCTCTGCAGTGTCCTGCTGGGCAGGGGCTTCCCCAGGCCCTGCTTACAAGCCCTGGTGCAGTGGGGTGCTGGCACAGCCTCGTGACAGGCACATGTTAGAGATGGTGCTTTGCATCCCTCCTCCACTCCCCCCTTCTCTCCCTGCACTACATGGGACCTGGCAGATTTCCAGGGAGGCACTGGGGCCAGCGGGCAGTGACATTTATTTTGTCACTTACGCTGTCGTCACCAAAAAACCCTAAAAAACAGCTGCCTCTAGGGGAGAGCTGGGCCCGGTGACATTCGCTTCATCTCACAGCAACTAAGGCATCCAGCAGCATCCGCAGGAACCGCGCGCTCCGTGCCGGGATACAGGAGCCCCGTGCTGCCAGCGCAGCCGCCTCCCAGCCCGTGCCCTGCTGGGGACCAGGCAGGACCTGCCAGGATCAGGGTGTCAGGGACACCCCGCGCTACAACAGCCCCCCACGAGCTGTGGGCTCTGTGGAGAGCCGGGAGCGGATGTTCATTTAGTGACGTTAATTGCTTGATACTTTTGCAGTGTTCCCTACCTTGTAAAGATTGAGTCAAAAACCAGCGCCTGAGGAACTGCCTCTATTAAAGTGATGTTCATTAGAGCTGACTTGGCGCTACCTCATTAGGCTGCTGTAATTGAAGGAGTTAATTGATTATCAATAGTTTGAGTTCCCTCTCCTCATGCCCACAAGGCCCTACTGGGTGTTCTTCGGGGGCCAGCATTCATCATGAGGCGGGGACGTGCCTCACTGCTGGCAGTCACAGCTTGGGTTGCTCCGTGCGTCCCCGTCTCCGTGCTGTGCCCGTCGTGATGCCGCCACTGCCGGCAGCGTTTTCCGCGTGGGTCCTTTGCGTTCAGCTTACTCACCCAGATTTGGCACTCTCTCCAAACTGTCTAAAATACTTCTGATGGCTCCCCTTTCCATGGCTGTTCCATAATGCAGAATATGTATTCTATTTGGAGAGGCTGCGTGTGGGGGCTTGGTGACTCTCTCCTGGGTGCGAAAGCAAAAGCAGAGCCTCCGAAGCAGCTGCTCCCTGAGCGGCTCTGTCCCGCAGTGCAGGGGTGGGGGCACAGCCTGGGGAGGCCTGGCCGCCCGGCAGGGACTGCGTGGCCGTGCTCGCACGCTGATTTTCCTGAGCTTGGACTGACTCCCTCGCACAGACACGTGCTGCTGACTCAGTCACACCTCTGCTGTTTTTAGAGGCAGCCTTCTAACACCCTGCCTCGTTCAGCAGAAACCAGGGAGATGCTGTGCTTCCCCCAGCCAGCCTGAAAACACATCCCCTGCTGCTCGAGCATCCCCTCAGGCTGCTCGTCCTGGCCCTCGGCTGCTGGAAATGGGACAGGCGTGGGTTTTGGGGTGAGACAGGTCTGTGCTCAGCCCTTCTGCCGTAGAGATTGCCTCCTGCCCTGTCCTGCCCTCAGAGTTCACCCTCATATAGCCTTCCTGCCAGGAGCAGTGCCCAGAGCATCCTCAGGTACCCCCAGGAGCTGATGGTCCATTGCTGCACCCAGAAGACCACGGGTGACATGGAAGTGGTGATGCTGCAGCAGGCAAGCTGGGAATGGAAAAAAGGATCCTGTCCATACCTGCATCCTCACACCTCCACGAGGGCACAAGCAGGGCTCAGAAAGCCAGAGGGTAGGGCTGCCACAGACCATCTATCTGCTGCCAGGCTTTTTTTAGACAAATACCACGCCCCTGCCCCAGCTCAGGGTCTGTGCAGCGTCACAGGTGACAGCACAGACAGAGAGGTGGGAGGTAGACAAGCCAGGAGGAAACTGTTGCTCCCCAACTTCGTTAGCTTTAACTAACGAGCTGTTTATAGGAGTGACATGACACCTGCTTTCCTCTTTATAAATTCAATAATTTATGAAAGGTATTAAAGGCAAAACAGCCTCCCGGATAAAGCCTGTGATGCGTGTACGCTGGGTATTAGCCAGATGGGACAATGAGCTACACTTGAATAACACACGAAGATATTTACCCTCTCCGTCTATAAATTATTAAGGGACTTTTTTGCACATAATTACATGAGCTTTTATGTTTCTCACTCCCTGCCTTTAATCCTTTTTGGAAAGGTGCCAGTCATTTATAACAGGAGCTGAGCAAACAGCAAATGCTGTGGCTGGGTTTGGGGTTGGGTTTGGGGTCGCTGCAGATGGTGGAAATGCAGGAAAGGTCATGGCTGTGAGCCCATCCCGCTCAGCACGTGGCACACCCCGCAGGGAGGGACACAAACGGTGCCAGCCCTGTGGGGCTGGGATGGGGTTTGGCCCCACCATGAGGTGCTTTTCCTCCAGAGTGGGTTTGGGGAGGTGGGAAAGTGCAAAGCAGGCTCCAGTGTTTTAAACGCCCTCCAACTGTGCATGCAAATCAATTATATGCAGATGTAATTGGGCATGCAAATGTCACTAGGAGGCTGTTTACATGTGCAGTGTGCATTAGGGGAGCACGTATGTGTGCAAAGGAACACTGAGATATTAGTAATAATTACACCCTGAGAGTGTCCTGGTGCTGGGTCTGCTACTTCTGCTTCTTCAGCTCTGGCCTTCAGGGAGCAGAGCTCCCTCCTTGCCCTGCCCCTTGCCAGACCCTCCTTCCCTGACTGATGACTTGTGTCCAGCAGTGCAGCTCAGCTCCCCCCATTCCCCAGCATCGCTCTCCCCGTGCCCCTTGCCGGTATGGCTGCAGCCCCAGCTGAGCCATGCCCATCTCGGCCTGCCACATCAGGCAGAGGCCAAACTTCTTTTCAACATTAAGGTGGGGAGACCATTTCATCCCCTCCAGGCACCCTGACCCCTTTCTCTTAGTTGTCAAGTATTTGTGAGTCAGGCCCAGCAGGATGGCTCCCACATCACCTCCCCATCCTCCCTGCCCAGCACAGCCTTTGCTTTTTCAGTGTGGGCAATTGACAGGACTCTCCTGTCCTCCATACTCACAGCTCTCTCCAAGTCCTTTCCCTTTGTGCCAAATTCTTTAATCATTGCTCTTTGTCCTGTTGTGCAGCTCCTATTCTTACACCAAGCTGTTAAAAAGCTGTCACTGTCATAAATTCCTTGTCCCAGAAATTATCTTTCATCTCCTGAACGTGGGCTACAATAGGCACTGAGGTGCTTGATATTATTAATACCATCTACGTATGTGTCAATGGGCTTAAGAACTTAATGGAGCCTGTTCCCTCAGCCCTTCGTGTTTGGGCTGTTTGACAGAGCAGTCAAGCTATCAGTGCTTGACTCAGACTGACATGAGGACATGTGGCCTCTCTCCATTCCAGAACGTGTCATAGAAAGGCCTCTTTTCCACACACGGAATTCAAATGGGTCGGGGTGGTGACAGTGGCCTTGCAGAGATGTGGATGAGTTGAGCTAGGGCAGACCCTGTGTATCAGAGCTTATCCCAATCTTCAGTAGCACTTGCTTGAGGGGTCCTACAGAAAGGCTTTTTTTTTTCTCTCTTTATCCCTGTTCTCCAGAGCTTGAGATGTGCAAGGCATGAGCACGGCATCTCCTGCCTCTCACCTCTCTTTCAGCTGGACAGAGAGCTGGAGGAGGGTCCAGCCACGTGCCTGCAGCAAGCAGGGCTGTGCTGGGGGAGTGGAGGGATCCCCTCCACGGCCTCACAGCCCCAGCTCATGTCCAGGGGGACATTCTGTGGCTCCTGCCACTGCTATCCCAAGTGAATGGCAGGTAGTCAAAGAATTTTTGGATCATTCTGCTCCAAATCAATACGCAGAGCAGGGAGGAGTACAAGACAGTACAGAGAGAAAGCACCATGATAATACTTGATAAGGATCCTCAGTTTCACTGAGGAGCAGCCATACAATGCAGAATTTGGATTCCCTCCAGCTGATAATGAGAAGCCACTGGACTGACTCAGCCTGCTGTGAGGAGGCATCAGCACACATCCAGATGGCCGTGGGGATGGGGGAGCAGGAATATCCTGCCTTGCCTCTTCGTCCCACTCCCCCCACACACCCTGAAATGTCACCACCTCCAAGGGAGAACGTGCTCTGGGAGCACGTTTCTCCCTGACTGCATCCGCAGGGGCCCGATGGAACAGCCATTCCCAGGAATGAGGGTTCCTCGGGAACAAGGGTTCCTCAGGAAGAGGTCCTGCTGCCAGCAGCGCTGAGGAGCCCAGGGGAGCTCTGTGTCCATGTGTTGTGCAAGGCACACACGAGACATCAGCGTGACCTGTCCTCCCTGTCCCGAGCAGCCAGGAGTTTATGGTGCTTTATCCAGGGTCTGGTTAGGACTGGGCAGGATCAAGGAGCTGGCTGCTGCTCGAGCTCAGGGGACATGTGAGGTCCCCTCCTCTCCGGATGTGCAGGGGAAGAGCAGGGACAGACCCTCCCCCGTTCCTGTTGCCAAAGGGAGGAGGCTGGAGGGGCAGACAGCCGATCTGGCGTTCCCAGAGCCAGCGCTGGCAGTACTTCAAGGTGTGGTACATCTTATCTCTGCCTGGCATTTGCATGTATTTTCTCAGCTCAGCTTGTTACGACAAAAGTGTGAAAATCTGAAAGAAAAGGAATGATAATAATAATGGGAGTAATTAAAATCCACCTTCCTCCTGCCAGCTCGGCCCTTTCTGGCATTCCTGGACACGTGCACTGAAACCAAGGGAGACGAGCACGTCCCAAGTCTCTCCCCTGAGGGGCAGGTCTGTTCCCCACTGCCCAGGTCCCTCATGCCGTGTGCAGGTGCCGCCTCTCCGGGAGGGAGCTGAGAGCAGGGATAAACTCCTGCCTCCTGCCAACAGAAGGGAACCATCTGCCACAGCCTGTTATCATCTGAGGATGGCAGTGGCAAAGAGCTGGAGCATCTGTCTGAGGGACGAGCCCCCGCAGATGGACACCCAAATGTTCTTGCTGTTCCCTGCAGGTTTTAAAGAGGAACATGTTCAACGAGGGCATGTGAGCCGAGCTGCTCTGCAGCTTCCAGGGG
Organism: Acridotheres tristis; assembly: GCA_037013685.1. Lineage (NCBI taxonomy): Eukaryota > Metazoa > Chordata > Aves > Passeriformes > Sturnidae > Acridotheres > Acridotheres tristis. Next base: position 18,277,498 of record CM072897.1, on the reverse strand, counting down.
CTGCACGCAGGTCAGCACAGCACAGTGGCACCTGGAGGGCTGGGGCACTTTGGGTCACTCCATGCTGCAAAAAGGAGGTTGGTCCAGTTGAGGAGTTGACCCACAACAGGTGGAGTTGGTCTCTACAACATGAGGGAGGCCAGTAATGGTAATGGAAGAGGGAAAAAAGGCATGTTAGCTGCAAAGCTGTCAGCTGCACATAGCTACAGGCTGTCAGTGGGGACAGGAGGGGTTGGTATTTTCAGCATGTGCTACTGGCTGTCCCCAGCACACTGTTACCCATGATACAACACCTCAGGGGCATTTACAGTAAGCTCACCAGTCATGACGGGTCAGTAAATGCAGAAACATGTGAGCCTTTGGGGCTTCTGGGCAGGGGCCAATGCAGTTCCTCCAGCAGAGATCAGCAGGGTTCATTGCTGCCAGGATGTACCTTTGCCCAAAGTATCCTTGAGGCTGTTGGGGTGAGGAAGTGCTGCCCATGAGGTGGGCTGAGAGTTAAAGAGAGGAAAACCCAAATGGCAGTGCTGCTCCTTGGGCAGTTAGGTTGTACTGGCTCCTCTTACACTCTGGCACTGTGGGCAAGGGCCTTGGGGCTCCAGCAGAGACAGCAGCTTTTAGGTGATGTTTTTTCCTCCCTGCACTCTCTGTCCTTCCCATTGCCTCTCCCCACTGTTGGCCAAAACGCACAGTGTACCTGTCAAAGCAAAGCAGGGCTGTGCCCCACTGCCATTCCTGGGGCACCCGTGCTGCCCTCACCTCTCCTGCTGCCCCTGGTCCCTCCACCCAGGTCCAACATCATGGAGCCATAGAATGGTTTGCATTGGAAGAGGCCTCAAAGATTCTCTAGTTCCAAACTCCTGCCATGAGCAGGGACACCTTCTACTTACACAGGTTGCTAAGGGCCTCACCTAAGCTGGCTTTGGACACTTCAGGGAAGGGAATCACATCACACGCTGAGGGTACACAGAAGGCAGGGTTTTCACAGGGCTTTCTACAGAACAGGTGTGCACAGATGCCATCTTAGCCCGAAACCTCATCCCTGCTCCTGCACGCCCCGTCCCCCATGCTGTGCCACTCGCCTCGCTCCCAGGGTGCGGATGGCGGTCGGAGCCAAGGTGGAAAGACGGTCTTGGAAGGCCCCCTGCTTCCAGGCAGTGCATAGCATCACTCTCACACGCCACCAGTGCTCCGTGCATGGCGTACTTGCCGTGTCTTTGTGGAAGGGCTGAGGTGAAATTTCCCCCCTCACACACCAACAATTCCAGGAATTATTCCCGAGTGTTACTATTGAATACGCGGTGCCCTGCACTTCAGTGGGGCTCTAACGGGGCGGGGCGGAAGCATTAAGAACAGCATTCAGAGCTCTTAGCCTGTCTTTTGTCCTCTGTTTGTTTTTTTCCTGGCCGCATTCAGATTGCCGGCTTTGTCTGTGTTTGTGAAGTGCTATTAACATCGATGGCATTGCTGCCATAGCTGTAACAATAAGAGGCATCGATCCGCACCGGGTAAAGGTCTGAGGACCACCGAGAGGGGCCAGGCTGAGTTTCCTTGATGGCAGGAGAAGATCTCGGGCAGGCACACACGCCTTGTCACCCCACTGTGTTTCTTGCCACGAGGATGCTGTGCCCAAGCCCACGCAGGGACACACACCTGACGAGTACCCACTCTCCCAGCCGAGCCGGGGACTGTGCTTGTGGGAGCCGAGGAGTGGGCAGAAGCGGGAGCGGAGAGCTGAAGTGATTCAGCCCTCAGCTGGCGAGTTCACCGTGCCCACCCTTTGTTCCTCCTCTGCTCAGAAGCTCTCCTGTGCCAAGCAGGACGATAAGGGGGCTCCGGGGAGGCAGCAGCCTTTGCCTGAGTGCCAGGAGGAGCTCGAGCTTCCCGGGGCTTGCTCGTAGCCCACTGAAGGGACAGGAGCTTGGGATGGCCCCTCCTGCACTCCGTGGCAGCACAGGAGAGGCCTGAGGCCAGCTCAAAAGTTCCCACTTGCTGAAAGAGCCATTCAGTGGAAGGCTCGTGGGACTCAATGAAGAGACGCGTGGCCCTAGCCCGTGTTACTGCCGAGGGCCCTGGTGCCCCTGCCTTGGGTCCCCCTTGGCCGGCAGCCGGGGACAGCTGGGTCGAAGCAGGACAGAGCAGGAATCACCCCAGGAGAGCCCAGCCGAGAGGAAGCAGGAGGGGAAGTGCACATTACAAGCAAAGTTTGTGTCCATTACTGCTAGAGAAATCAGCCTCAGCTGCCAGAGCCAGCACTGGGCAAATCTAACGCTGCTCCATAAAGAGTGTCCATTATGGAAGAAGCAAAGCGGTGGGCAGCGCTCGGGAAGTCGAGCACTTAGTCCCGAATGAAGGGCCACCAGCTCAGCATGCGCCGGACCCTCCGAAGGGGCCTTTGGGAGCACCAGATCCCAGGCCTGTCTTCGGAGGCGCCCCCTGAGCGCTTGCAGCCCTTTCCCTCTTACATGCCGGGGTAGGGGGGAACAGTGCAAAGAGGAGCAAAACGCAGCGCTGAGGTAGCTGCTGTAGGATGGACCCTCCGGAATCCCCAGGGTAGCCCGGCATCGTCTCTCGGCGGACGCGGGCAGGGCTGGGCACCGACGCGACGGTGACGGGCAGAGCTCGGTTGGTCCGTCCTCTGCGGACAGCGAGGCTGCACCGGCGGCTGCGGGGCGGGGGCTGCGGGGACCCCCTTGCATCGAGCGGCCCCGGTTCGCGGAGAAGCTGTCCCCGCTCCCCCCCCCCCCGCAGCCCCGGGGACCCACACCCCCCGCGAGTAGCGGGGGCGGCGGCGGGAGGAGGGACCGGCCGCGGCCGCCGCTGCCGCTGCCGTGCCCGCCGCTCCGCGCACCGCCCCGCGCCTGCCGCCGGCTCCTCCCGGAGGGGAGGCGGGGGCCGGCGGCACCCAGCCCGGCCCCGCCGCGGCAGACCCGGCCGGCGGAGCGGGCGTGCGGAGCCCGGGCCGAGCGAGCCGCCCGCCCGCCCGCGGGGGCGATGCCGCCGCCGCCGCCCCAAAGCGCCGCCGGCCGCCCGGGCGCGGAGGGCAGGGAGCCGCCGGCCGCGCGGCCCTAGGGCGGCCCCGGCGGGGCCCCGTGCCCAGCCCGGCCCGGCCCTCCCTCCCTAGGCGCGGGACTGGGGGGAGGCCCGGCCCCGGGAGCGCCGCCGCCGCCGCTCGTGCTGTCGCTGCGGAGAGGGGGAGCTGCGCTACTGCAGGTGGAGGTTTGGCGGGGGGGCCGGGGGAGATGCCATTTCTGACCGAAGGAGATCGCCGGCGAGGATGAGATGCGGGTAAGCGGGACGGGGGACCGGAGCGGGGCACGGGGCTGGCGGGACAGGCGGGGCGGGGAGCGGGGTGGGGTCTCCGTGTCCCTGGGACGGCGCCGCCGCGCTGCCCCGGGGCCGGACCCTCGCCTGTGCGGAGGGCGCGGGGCTGGGAACTCGGTGCGTGCCTCGGGGGTGCGGGGGAGCCGTGTGCTTCGGGAGCTGCCGCCCTCCAGCCCCGCGGGTGCGGATGCTGCCGCCTCCCCGCCCCGCTCTGCCCGGGCGCTCCCCTCTGCCCATCTCCTCCCCGCACCGTTCCCGCAGCCTCGGCGCAGCCCCTGCGGGAGCTACGAACCAGGCGGGGCCGGGGTCCCAGCGAGGGGGCTGGGGCTCGGCGGGACTGAGGCTGTATGCTGATGGGGAGTATCCTCCTCCTCTCCGGGTAGTTCCCGGGTGAATTAGCCGGCCTGGAGCAGATGCCTTGTTCAGGTAGGGAACGGATAGTCTGGACAGCGCTACCCTCCGGGACTGGCAGGGGAGTAGGGATCAGACTCAAGCTGGCTGTGCCTATCTCCTGCCCAGAAAGAGTTAACTCAGGAGGAGGAATTGTTCCTCTGCCCATCCCCAAAGCAGAGGCATTAAGGGTTAAAGACGGGCAAGGAGAGCTCTCCAGCCCTGAGTGACCAAATCGGAGGCAGCAGTCATGGGGAAGGGGCATTTTTCAGGGCAGGGGTTCACCTCTCTGTCACCAGCCCCCCCAACCTGGAGATAGGTGAGTCGGGGGACGTGGGGAGTTAATGCCGATTGATGTTATTCCTCGGGCTCGGGGAGGGCTCTGGGGGCTCTGAAGCGTCCCCCTGCCTGGGCTCAGCCCCACATCCCGGAGCCAGCAGCCAACCCAGAGAACTGGAGATGCTGGGCCAGGGTCAGGCTGCCGGCGCGGGCTCTGCCCTCGGTTTGTGTCTGGCAGAAAAAAAGAAGTGGTTAATGTTTAAGGAACTCCATAGGGCAGTGAGGATTGCGAGGATGCCCAGGAGCCTGCTTGGCAGAAGGGCGCTGGGAGCCCTCCCGGGCGGTGCCGGTGCTTGTTGCTCTCCGTTACTGTGTGTAGGTTATTGGATTTTTCACCTTGCGCCTTGGATGTATAAATAGCCCGAGTGACGGGTAGAGACACGACTCGATCCAGGTGCTAGAGATGCCACCTCCAAGAAGGAATGGGAGTATTGGTGCCGCGAAAGTGATTTGCACGAGGAGGGAGGGACAGCGGGTGAGCGTGGGCACCGGTGGGATCGGGTCTGCTCGGGCTGGCTGGCGTCGCCGAGGCTCTGCTGCTTCTCCCTGCCTGTCCCTGCCCCAGCTGCCGCCCCAGCAATCGCCATCCGCGATCCTTCCCAGCAAACGCCCTTTCCAGCAAGCGACTGTCGCCACTGGCCGGCAGCAGGGGATCGCTGTGATCGCTGCTGCTCTCCGGGGTCTCGACTCGCGGGGAGAAGTTCGGGCATTCCCAGGAAGAGCCCCACTCCATGGATCTCCCTCCATCTCCCCTTCCTCTGCACCACCTCCCAGAGCCCGGCTGTGGCTCTGCAATGATATCCCTTCCACAGCCCCATCCCAGCCCTCCTGCCAGCCTTAACCCTCTCCTCACTGCTCTACACCTTGCAGCAGCCCTGACCTGACCTTCACGCACGCTGGAGACGGCTGTGGAGCAGCAGTGTGGCCGTGCCTCCAGCCACCTCCTCCAGCACGGGGGCTGCACGGACCGTACAGGACTGCCCAGCCCATCCCATTCCCACCCAAAGGCAGCTATCCCAGCCCAGCCCCTATCCCAGCCCATCCCCACCCAAAGGCAGCTATCCCAGCCCAGCCCCTATCCCAGCCCATCCCCACCCAAAGGCAGCTATCCCAGCCCAGCCCCTATCCCAGCCCATCCCCACCCAAAGGCAGCTATCCTAGCCTCTATCCCAGCCCCTATCCCTACCTCACAGTAGCTATCCCAGCCTGTCCCCACCCCAACACCAGCTATCCCAGGCAGCATCACTGCCCAGACCTTTTTTCCCCCCTGCTTCTTCCTTGTGCATTCCCCTGTCCCTGTCGTGGAGCTCTTGCAGGGGCAGGTAGCCAGAGCAGCCGTGTCTGTCCCAGGTGCCCGCAGCAGAGGGGCTGCTCAGCTCCCTCTCCTCTCCCGGTGCCAAAGCTCCAGCACAGTGGGATGAGGTGCCATAGGAGGATATCTCTGGGTTGGCTGTGCCTCCTCACCTGCTGCTCCTTGCTCCTTCCTGGATCCTATTGGCACAGCTGCTGAATGCCATGGAGGAGAGGGGCCCTCTGGAGCTCTCAGATGATGAGCAAAGCCAAGAGGGAAATGTGCCCCTGGGCTAAAGCCTCCATGGCTTCCCACAGAGAGTTTTCTCCATAGCACCTGAGCTTCAGTGCTCAGGCAGCTCCAGCTCTCACCTGGGTCTCATGGGACAGGCAGGAGGTGACTGGAGGGAACAGTGGAGCTGCTTTTACAGCTCCCGGGGAAGCATCAGGTTTTCCAGGCCTTCTTGTGGACGGATTAATTACAAAACAAATGGCTGTACCACTGTAACACCGTACTGTGCTGCAGTTACTCTACACCTGTAATGTAATTACTGTGTGATACCTCTAATTACCGCTGTTTCCTGGAAGGTTAACAGCAGCACTGAAGGACTTCTGTTTTCTTTGGTGTCCAGCTTCACACAGCCACAGTAGCACTGCTGAAGTTAGTGCTGCTCCATGTAAGTGACAAGTATAAAATCCTCTAACTTGAGGCTTTAATTCAGGGGTTGATAAATCACTTTATAATAACACCACAAGTATAGTGTAATTACAGTTGTTGAATTATGGGCTTGATGAGGTATGTTGGATGACCACTGGGTGCTGCTATTTGGTGGGACCCTGTCCTTGGAGGCAGAGTTGGCAATGGGCACATCTCTGTGAAAACACAACTCACAGCTTGGCCAGAGTGGGTGTTTGGTCTCTCCAACACAGCCAGTGCACTGAGTCAGCAGCTCTCCTCTGTACTCTGCTGAACCCCTATCAGGGTTCATCCTACCACAGGCAGAAATGGCTTTTGTGGGAAAGACCCAGAAGAGCTTTTCAGGTAGCAGGGAAGGCAGGGATGAGAGAGAAAAGGGCTCCAAATGCTTAACTCAAATCAAACAACCCAAGTAAAACAAAGGGAGAAAGAAACGGAAGGCCATGACCTCAATTTTCTCCTAAGTCAATTTTTTCCATATAGGAGAGTAAAAATGGGAGCTTTTGGCAGTGAATGGCTGCAGGGACAGAGATCTCTGTGCCTCTGCCGTGTGTCCCAGCACATTGTGAGTGTGCCTGGAGATGTGCCTTACTCACAGCCAGTGCTGGTGGCTGTTTGAACCTGCTGCCTGTTGGGCAATGCCAGGGCATGTGTGAAGCAGAGGGAGAGGGGTGTCCCGAGTCCCCCCCTTCCCAGTGCTTCCACAGCCCCCAGGCATTGTCAGCAGCATGGTGTGGCCTCTGTCCCCTTGTCACCAGGAGAAAGCTGGGTTGCACAGAGGTGGCTGCATCTGAGCAGCGTTAATTGTCAGCTTGACCCGGGCAATTGAATAAATGCTGATAAATGTCACTGAGAGTGACATCATCATCATCTCCCCTTCAGCCCAGGCAGGGAGTGTGTGGCTCTCTCCATCCCTGGTGGCAGGAAGTCACACCCATCTGGCTCAGGAACTGGGGACAGTGCAGGGAGCACCCAGCCTGGAGCAGAGCTTACAGCCATTGTGCTGGAGTGTATCCTGGGTGATTCCCAGCTTTCAGGAGCAGCAATCAGGAATGGCCAAGAGGACCTCTGGGCCTGCAAGGGATGCATGGACTGTATTGGTGCAGCATGGCCATGCTGGGGGAGCCCTGCCATGAGCCCCACCAATGGCTCAGTCCTCCCACTGGCCTCATCAACATCTTGGTCACCTTCCCTTGCCTCACCCAGACAGCATCTCGTACCTGAGAAAGGATCAGGCAGGGCAGCAGGTCCCTGTCACAGGGTCTGGGGAGCTTGGCTTCGTTTTGCTCATTCTCATGGTTAAGCACAGAAAGGTTCTGGTTAACCATCCTGCATGTTTTATTCTGTTATTTTATTCACGTCTCTGCAAGCTGGTCAGTGCCTCGGCATCCTGCAATGGACGTGTGTACAATGAGCATTCCTCTCCTGGGCTCCACACGAGTGTCCTGGCAGAGGCCAAAGGCTTTCCCCACTGAAGCACTTGTGTCTTTTGTCTCAGGGCTGGGGTCATTGTCCTGAGGTGGGGACAGTCCTTGGGTGAGCTGGAGGGTCCCCAGAGGGAGCAGGGACAGAGTGAGGAGGTGCAGGACTGGGCTGTGCCTTCCAGGACATGATTCCTGTGGCCCAGTATTGTCCAAGGGATGCTCAAACGGCAAAATGCCTGTGGTTGCCATCAGACTGGGCTGACCTCTGCTCTGGGGAACAGGCTGGCCATGGCTCCCTGGGGAGTGTGTCCCTGAGCACCCAGCCCTGGCCTTGGGGCTGTAAGGTTCCTGATACAGCCCAGCTCCTGCCACCCCACACAGCCCTCACTTCCCTGGCAGCCCTTCCCCTCCCCACCCTATATTGCTCTTAGTTATATCAGTAGGACCCACAATTATTATTTTTTTTTGTCATTTCCATTCTGTTTCTTCATCAGAATGCAAAACATTAAATATCGCTCTGGTAATTATGGTTAATTTCATAACCTGCACCTTAATTGGATTGGTCTCTGATGGGGAATTCTCGTAGGAGGGAGAAGCAGAAATATTTTGACGTGATCTATTCTTTCAGCTCTTTGTTTGGATTTGAGATGTCGAGTGTGAAATGGGAAACAACTGATTTAGACCTCAGAGGCAACCTGGGGGTGGTGAGCAAAGCCTGAGCATTCCAGAGGCATTTCTCACCCTCCAGCAGCCAAACCTCTCCCTCCTGTACCCGAACCCAGCCTTTCTCCACCCGTCCTTTGGATTTGGAATAGTCACAGAGAGACAGATGCATCTGGTCTACCCAAAATGTGAGCCTGAGGAGCTGGGGAGGCATCACAGTCAGCACTGGCCTGGTGGCTTGTTCTGCTGGCCAGTGCTTTGTGTGATGTAGCACAGAGCAAGGCACGGCACTCCACAGGCTCCCTGTGGGTCTGGGGACTTTAGGGATGCGAGGGACGCCCACAGGGACACCTCTTTTCTGCTGGGAATTGGCCAGACAACACTCCACGGATATCTCCAGGGCTGGAGAGGGACACCAGTCCCCTTGTGCCATGGTGGACCAGGCTCTCAGTGCTGCTGCCCAGGGCAGCCAGTTCTGAGGAGCCCCGGCACCCCCTGTGCTTGTCTGGGGCTGTGCCATGGGGTGGCAGTGCCACAGAGCCTTCGTCTCGCTGCCACTTTAGGCCTGAGCTACAATTTGCTCTGGGAACCGCAGAATTGTGCTGCCATTAGGTGCTGCCATTAAACTGATTTGTGCTCAGCCTGTTTATCCTTTTCAATGGGAAACGGCACCGAAGCGGCAGCGAAATGGAAACCCTGGCCTTGCATTTCCGATTGCATTCCCATGCACTGTATTTCCCCGTGATTACTTTTGTTCTCACGTACAGCCCAGAGCGCAGGCTCTGTGGCATTACCCACAGTGCTGGGAAGGCAGGAAGGGGCAGAAAACATAGCTCGAGCAAAACACAGCAAACCCACCCCACAGCTGCCTTCTTTTGAGGGCAGTGGGGAGCCACTCCATTCCCATGGATGGAGTCCCTCTTTTGTTTTTGCCATGCCCACGGGCTCAGCATGTACTGGGAAGGCTGTGGAATGGCATGGCTGAGTCTGCCACTGTGCCGACACTGACAGCCCTTGTCACGGGCATTAAAACGTCTGAGCCTTGCACAGCCCCATACCTGCCAAGGATTTCTATCAGCCCAAACGCTGCCCAGGCCACATCCTGCAGCACCTCCCTTCCTGCAGGATTTGGACTGGGAAGGGCTGGCAGCCCCTCGCCCGCTCTGCCTGCCTGTGTGGGTTCAGCTGGATGCGGGATGGGCGGGCTCAGCCGCGGCTCGGCACAGTTTGTTTTTATCTAATCCATTTTATTGTTGAATGAAACAATAACAGCAAATACAGGCCCTGAAGACAAGCCATAAATAATGCAAAAATCAAACAAGTGAGAAAGGGGGAAAGAAAAAGGAATTACACATGTAAAACCAGCCCAGAGAAAACCAGGCTGGGAAGAGGAATCTTCCCTCTGCACTTGCTATTGCTCATGCTTTCTTTGCCTCCCTTTTTTCTCCATTTCCCTCTCTGGAAATTCCTGCAGCACCAAATTTGTGATTATGTGAACAAAACTTAGTAATAATTGGGAGGGGGAGAGAGAGAGAGAGATCTGGCTTGCAGGAAGGGGCTGGGAAATGAGGTGATGGAGTGAACTGGGGCTTCCATATCTCACAGTACCTTGAAGCACAGCTGCTCTCCTGGCACCCTGCACTGCCCCGTGTCCCTGCGGGGTCTGGAGCAAGGACAGCTCTGCTGATGGCACCAGTGCTCGTGGGAGCCCTGGCAGCAGGGCACACAGTCCCTCTTCCCTTGCCCCTTGTCCCACTGCTGAGTGATCCCAGAGCCAGCTCTGCCGGGCTGGGCTGCACTTGGCTTCTCCCAAAGGCTTCCAAGGCCACTTATTTTAGGTAGCAGTATAAAAATACCAGGGCTGGTCCTAAAGGGGGGGAGTAAATCAGCAGGTTTCCCTGAGGTCAGCAAAGCTGACAGCTTTATGTCCTATGTCCTTTGAAGTTATCTTGCCACTATCCCAAAGGTTTCCAGGGGAAAATGCAGTGCTCCAGAGCAGCCCTTGTACTTTCTTAGTATCCTGTGCTGGTTGTAGGGGGATTCAAGGAATGTGGCCTGGGAACAGAAATGATGTTGTAAGTACAGTCTTACCTTAAATTAAATGTAAAGAACCTGACTGGTCCCTGGACCTGCTGTTCCCCAGCCTTTGGGACTTTGATCTGGAGTTTCAACCTTTGAGCAGTGGCAGGGATGCAGCAGGGACACAGTGGTTTGGAGTGGTGGCATTTAGAGGGGGTCACATCCCAAAGCCTCAGAGCTGTTCTCTGATGGCCCCTGGGACCAGGGTGTTGGGCTGGCTTGGCATTTGCTGTCCTGCTGAGGCAGCCCTGGGTAAATGAGGGCAGGAGGAGGCACTGATGGGGCTCTGCCTGTTAGCCCTGGGTTGCTGCTGCTGGAGCTGCTGGTGTCCCAGCCCTTCTCTGGGCACTGAGCAGAGCTCTTGGGAGCTGTAGAGCCATGGGATGCCTTTTAGCAACTGGAGGTGATGGGGTGTTCCCAGGCAGGGAGCAACAGGAGGGAGCTGCTCATCTTTCCTGGTGCCCCCAGGTGTGGTTTGTGGGTGGCCAGGAGCGGTGTCTCAGCCTGGCAGAGCTGTGTCCTCCCTGCTGCTGGGACACTGGCCATGGCACAGGCTGGAGCGTGGGGGCAGCAGGAAGCCCCTGTCCCCAGCCCAGCTCTCAAGGCAAGCCCATACAGTGATGCCATCTGCTCCTGGCTGGGAGGAGAGGCACGCTGGCACTGGGGTGACTTTGTTCCAGTTTTTTATGCCATGTCAGGTGCTGTCCTGCCCTGCACGTGGGGTCCAACTCAGGCTCCGTGCAGCTGGGCTCTGGCTGATTCAGCAGCACTGGGGCTGTGTGCTGAGCCACGCAGGGCTGCCCCAGCAGCACCAGAGCTGTGGGGAAGGATGGCTGCCTGCCCAGGCTATGCCCATCCTCCAGCCCCAGCACTGCCCCCTCTGCAGGGGCCCTTGGAGCAGTTCAGGGGAGCTCAAGGGAGCACAGAAGGCATTTGGGCCATGAGCACGTTTCAGGGGATGCCTTCACAATGTCAGGCCCTGGCAGCTCTCCCAGCACACTCCTTGGACTTTCTTTCACCTCTTCAGGGCAAGTGTTTCCATTGCCCTGAGAAGAGACTGGGGTTTTTCCATCCCCCTTTCCCAGCTACAGACAGGGAAGAACCATCTAGGGAGACCCTTATGCTACACTGGAGCCTCCTGTACCCAATGCTCATGGATCAGAGTGCAGGGTGAGCTGGGTGCCTTCAGTGAGCACTTAAAACATCCACTTAAAACATCCAGCCCATATCCACAGAGACAGCAATTCCAAGGAAATTTGCCAAAATAAGGGAAGGAGAATCCCCATTCAAATGGTGCCTGTCCTTCCCAGCACCCACCAGCCTCCAGCCGTCTCTTCCTGACCCAGCCCTAGAAGTTTCCAGCCAACCCCTGGGAGCTATTCCCTTGGCAAACATAACTCTCCTGCTCTTTGGCTCTCACAAGTAATAAAAAATGAGCCTTCTCCAGGCTCACCTGACCTGGGAAGCACTGAACCACTAGTTCAGGCAGTGGCTGTGGCAGCAGTGACAAGTCCATGTCCTGGCCACCTCCACCCATGAGCAGGGCAGCATGGCTGGCCCTAAGCCCCAGCTCCACTCTGCACTGCACCCTCACCCCCCTTGTTTGTCTTGTGCTACCTCAGGGCTTTACACCCCCTGACATCCACAGCTGCCTTTGCAATTACTTATTGATCCCTTGTCAGGATGTTTTCTCTGCTGATGGGGTGCTGAGGCATGTGCAGCCAAAGAGGGAAAAAATGCTCAAAATGAAGGAGCAAAGGTATGAGGAGGGTAAGAAGCTCTTGCACAGATGTGATCGCAGCAAGAAACAACCTCAGCAAATCCTGCTTTGAGCTTCAGCATCCTGCAGAGACAACCAGGATCTCCTCCCATCGTCCTGCTCCAATAATCCACCTGAAAACCACTGTCCAGGTTGGCTCTGGGCCACTGCTAGTTGTCCCTCCACTGTACATAGCTGTCTCTGCATGGGGTCAAGGTATATCTGCTGCCCAGATTTAAACCAGCAGACAGCTGAGCCAAAGCCTCCCCTTAGCAGCATTCCAGCCCCTCGGCCCATGGTAGAACTCTTCTCCTCCCCTGGGCATCTCCTTGTATTTTCTGCTCTTCTTGCCCTCTCTGTTGGTGCTTTCCTGACTCACTGCAGTGCTGGGGACACCACATTTTGGGTGGCAGAGCCTGTTTCCATGAGGAAATGCCTTTGCAGGGCGCTCCCATGGACCCATGGCTGAAATGTGGTGCCAGCCGGGCGGTGTCAGTGCCGGAAGGGGATTTGCATCTTCAATCCTTCTTGATGCTCTTTTTTTACAGCTTCAGAGCAGCTGCCAGAGCAGATCAGGTTGCGTCACACCTATTCCAGGCTCCCACCTCGGAGCTGCTGAAAGCAGATACTCCAGGAGGCTGAGCAAGAGCTCCCAGCTGGAGAGCTGTGCCTTCCTGTGGGGAGTGGTGACCCTGGCAGCTGGTGGCTGGTGGGGCTGGGGGTAGGCACTCCTCTGGCTGACCTGCCTTGGCTCACCACCTTGCACAACTTGCTCGTGTGTCCCCACCACCCTGAGGGGTCCTTCTCATCTTCTTCCCCATTCTTTCACCCTCTTGTGCTGCTCCTGGATGATCTGAGGCCAGGCCAGGGCACGGGGCAGCCCTCTAACTCTTTTTTAGTAGCCCATCCGTTAATGAAGGCCCAGAGGAGTGTGGTGGCAAGTCTCCATCACCAATGCCAGTGCTGCGCCACCCTGGCTGTGCCCATCTGCCAGCCCTGGCAGCACTCATGATCACTTTATTCTCTCCCTCTTTGATTTTTTCTTCCCCATGTGATGCACACTGATTACAGAAGGGAAACCACCTCCTCTGCCTGATGCTCCCACCCATTGCTGCCTATCCTTGAGCAGGGGGGCGAAGGGCAGTTACTGCCAAAGCCTACACTCTGGGACTGGGTGGGAAAAGAGGAGGAAGGAGGAGATAGGGTGAAGAGGAGGGAGAGACAAAGCAAAAGGGCCTACAAATGCACACTGGACACAAGGGAAATGATGAGAGGAGGAAATGGGCACAAGCGTGTTTGGCAAATTAAAGCTGCTCCCTTTGTTTTGTTGCTTTGCAGATAGCTACAGAAACAGTGTGGAGCCCTGGGTCTGGATAAGAAACTCCTCTAGCAGCAGGAAAGGTTGTTAAATATTTATTTGCAAACCTGGAGTCTTTGTCTCTAAAACGTAGCCAATTTCAATAAAGTGTGATTTAGCTGGAACAGCTTAGAGGAGACAGGAGCTGTGTCTCGTTGGCTTTGTATGAAGCCATCAGGACAGAGATGGGGTGAGTCCATGGCTGAACTCACCCCCACACTGCAGCCCAGTGAGGGTGCCCAGCACTGCGGGGTCCAACTCACTCCTGAGCACAGCTGGGAGCAGCAGGTTGGCTCCTGCAGGGACAGGGTGGGGACACTGAGCCCCCAGAGCACTGGGGGCCCCCTCCCTGCTGGGATATGTCTTGCTTTGTCCTAAATTGCCTATTGTCGCTCGATGCTCTCAGAAGCATCTGGTTCAAGGGTGAATATCTCCAGCCCCGTAATTTATGGCTGCCAGGTGGGCTTAGAGCTGACTCGGGGATTTTTGCTGCCTGCTTGCTCGCTGTCAGCACAGCAGATTGCTCCCTGCTCAGTGGGGTGGGGAGCAGGGGACAGCCCAGGGACAGTGGTGACAGCGGTGGGCATGGCCAGGCGGCTGCCCATCCCTTGGGGCATCCTCAGGAGCACACCTGGGGGCAGAGCCTGGGCTCCCTTTTGGGTCATCACGCAAGTTTGGCTTTTCTGGGATTGTTCCTCCAACACCAGGGCTGCCTGTGACTGACACTACAGCAAATCCCCAGCACGTCAGCGCTTCAGTCTGGCCCCAGGCTGCTTTCCAGGCACAGGCCCAGAATGGCATCTTTCCTCCCAGCACTGAGCCCAGGCAGAGACACTGGGCAGGTCCTGCTGTATTTAGCACCAAGGCAGCGCTCTGGTGCGTCCATCTGCACCTCTTGGGCCGAGGCCGGGACCTTCCCGTGGGAAGGAACTGCACTTGGGAGCCCTCAGCCCTGGGTGGCAGGTGGTGAGGACGGGGGTCAGTGGCTGCCATGGCTCTGAGCATGAGTTTTGCTTTGGCTTGCACTGGGTTTGCTTGTTGCCTGAAGGCAGCGAGTCTGGCAGCTGCTGCTTTTTTTGTCGATTCTTTTTTTGTGATTGAGGAAGGAGAACCACGTTGATGCCAAGGGCTGTGGCTCTCGTGGGCTGGGCTGTGCATCATGGCCATGGCCCAATCCTCTGCCCCAGCCTGGCAGCTCCTGCTGGGCCATGGCCAGCACCCTGGAAGGGGGCTTGGGCATGTTTCAGGGTCTTCCTCAGACTAAATCTGGGAGGGCTTTACGGAAAGTCCTTCCTGCAGGTAGCAGTTGCGCAGAGGCTGTAAAGCCATGCATGCATTGTTGGCCCACAGCTCACACTAAAATCCGAGTTCGAGTTGTTTTTGGAAGGGCATCTCTTAATATCCACATCACCTTGAGGCACAACTATTTCTCTCTGAATCAGGCAGAGGTAAATGGGAGCCAGAAGTGATTTAAAGCTCATCTTAGCTCAGAATTTTCCAGCTTATTTATTGTCTTTCTCCTAAAGCTCTTCTGTGACTCTGGCTATTAAGATTACGGATGTTTTTGTCAGGGATTGTATTTATCACGGATTTAAATTTAGCTGAGAACTAATAACATGTGAGGTGTGTCTAGACTTTAATTCTGGGCTGTGCTCGTCGGTAATGCCACACGGATTCTGCTTCATTCATCTATTGCCTCTTTGCCGATATTTTGCTCATTGATACCTCACTGTTTTGGCTCTGCTGAGGCTTCAGTGGGGATGACAGCACTGGACCAAAAGTGTTGGAGGTGCAATTGCTTTCCTGCTGGTGGAGAGGCAGGAGTAAGCCTGGGGGAAGCTTGTCTGCAGGATTTGGCTCTGCCCCCTCCCCATGCCCAGCAGGGACCAGAACAGAGCAGCACATGCAGGCAGAGTGGAGCTTTTGGCCCAGCACAAAACCAAGGCCATTGCCTGGCACTCTTAATGAGCTGAGTGTTTTCAGTCCTGCTATAATTAAGCTCCTCAGACTGTATTTTGTTTTGCATGCCGTGTTTTGCTGTCTTTGATGGCTTTCTCAGCATGGCTGTGAGGAGCAGGAATTGGTTTCTGAGAAAAAAGGCTGCAGGCGAGCCAGTGCTCAGTAACAAGCATGTGGTGGGAGAGCAGTGCCCAAGAGCCTCCTGGCCATGGGGAGGGGTGGCTTGGGCACCCACTGGCAGCCCAGCCCCAGCCTGGGGAACAACTCCATATGCAACCTGAGCCATGCCAACCAGGGAGGCCATCCTAGCTCCAGGGCAGTTGCCCCAGTCCCAACCCCACCACAGCAGCGGTAGCAGCAGCCCCGCTTGTACCTGTACTGCTGCCCAGCACCAGGGAGGTGATGACATAGGAGATGATGGATTATAAATACCCAGCAAATGGCTCTTCGAAGTCTGGCTGGGGCCCAGGCACTCCCACTGGAAATGTTTCCACTGCACTGGGACATGCTGGCTCAGGGCCAGCAGCAGGGAGCTCAGCATCACTGCCAGGGAGCTCAGCAGGACCAGCTCCCATCCCTGCACCCATTTGCTTTGGGGTGATGCGTTCAGCATGATCCCCATTGAGCAGCCCCACTGCAGAGGGAGCAGGGAAAGGGGAGGTGGAAGAGGACAGTGAAATGGGAGGAAACCACAGAGGGTTGCAGCCCTCACAGCCCATCGGCGGCTGTGCTGAGGCTGGTGGTTCCCAAGATGGTGCTGGTGGACATTTTTATGGCCAGTTCATCATCTTCCATCCTTGTATCTTACAAAGAAATTTTGAATAATTTTTTGGGAACAAAAGTGATCCTTGGGTCATATATCTGTATGAAATGATGAATATGAGCAGATGCAATGGCAGGAATGTGCAGAACGTGTACCAGCCCCATAAATAGTGCTAGAGCAGGGAAAGTAATGGGCAGGATATACAGTGATGGATACAAACGGAGCCAATGGAAGTAATGGATTGGGTGTGTTCGGAGATAGCCATAAATAGCATTAGTGGGAGCAGCACAGAGAGTAACATAACAATAGATATAAACATGGGCTGGAGTAACCAGAGATCTAATATGCACTATTGATATGATTTGATTCCTCATAACAGCCTGCACAAGGAAATAAACGCAACAATGCAGCGTAACAGGGAGCATCCGCTTCTGCCGGGCTGGGATGGCTTTGGGCTGGGGCACAAGTCAGACCACGAACCCCCGGGGAGGGCTCCCAGCCCTCCCCAGGGACAGCAGCAGGAGGCTGGGTCTGGGCTCCTCATTATCCCAGGGACCCCCTGGACCTGACTCGAGGCTACAGCTTGCTCTGTAGGCAGTGCCTGCCCAGTTGCTGTTTCTTGAGGGGGAATGGTTTGGGTCTGCCCTTGCAGGCTGGCATGGTGGGAGACAAGGAATTGGCCCTGGGGACACACTGAAAGCAGCTGGGGCATAGGGGAGCACAGAGGGAGGGAGCTGGCTCCCGCTGAGCTCTCAGTGTTGCGCACCCCAAGTGGGGTTCCCCCAGACATTCCATCCTGTGCTCGGCTCCTCTGTTTGCAAAGCAGCCTTTATATTCAGGCTCCATCTACAGGGAATGGAATAATTTCAAGAGCTTAAAATAGGATGTAGATAGATGTGTTTCGTATTAAATTATTTTTTTAAGAAGCAGAGGAAGCTGTCTGACACAGATTCCTCAAGGCCTTCCACTCAAAAGTCTGTGCACGTTCAATCATCAAGTGGAAAGTCAGGGAGTGGGGAGGAGAGAGGGTCTTGAAGCCAAAGGGCTGGATTTCAACTGGAAAATTAAATCCTCTGCTGTTCATCAGCCGTGCTTTTTGCCTTACTATCACCTCTGCCAGGACACCAGAACTTTAGCCTTGGCCGTGCCTGTTGTTTGCTCACCTGCCCCTTGCTCTTTGTCTCCCGCTGTTACCTGCAGGTGAGAGATAGGATGGTAGCTGGGGAGGCGAGTATGCGCAGCCCAATCCTGGCCTGCTGGCAGCCGATTCTCCTGCTGATGCTGGGATCCATCCTGTCCGGCTCCGCCACAGGCTGCCCGCCGCGCTGCGAGTGCTCTGCCCAGGAGCGCGCCGTCCTGTGCCACCGCAAGCGATTCATGATAGTGCCAGAGGGGATCCCCACCGAGACCAGGCTGCTGGACTTGGGCAAGAACCGCATCAAGACGCTCAACCAGGATGAATTTGCCAACTACCCTCACCTGGAGGAGCTGGAGCTGAACGAGAACATTATCAGTGCCATTGAACCTGGGGCTTTCAACAACCTCTTCAACCTCAGGACGCTGGGGCTCAGGAGTAACAGACTCAAGCTGATCCCTTTGGGAGTGTTTACTGGACTCAGCAACCTTACCAAGCTAGACATTAGTGAGAACAAAATTGTGATCCTCCTAGACTACATGTTCCAGGACTTGTACAACCTGAAGTCTTTGGAGGTGGGGGACAACGACCTTGTCTACATCTCCCACCGGGCCTTCAGTGGCCTCAACAGCCTGGAGCAGTTGACCCTGGAGAAATGCAACCTGACCTCCATCCCCACGGAGGCCCTGTCTCACCTTCACGGCTTGATTGTGCTGCGGCTGCGCCATCTGAACATCAACACCATCCGGGATTACTCATTCAAGAGGCTGTACCGGCTCAAGGTCCTCGAGATCTCACACTGGCCCTACCTGGATACTATGACATCCAACTGCCTCTATGGGTTGAACCTGACCTCCTTGTCCATCACTCACTGCAACCTGACGTCCATCCCGTATGTGTCGGTGAGGCACTTGGTTTACCTCCGGTTCCTGAACCTGTCCTACAACCCCATCGTCTCCATCGAGGGCTCAATGCTCCATGACCTGCTCAGGCTCCAGGAGATCCAGCTGGTGGGAGGGCAGCTCACCACGGTCGAGCCCTTCGCCTTCCGCGGCCTCAATTACCTGCGCATCCTGAACGTGTCAGGGAACCTGCTGACCACCCTGGAGGAGTCAGCTTTCCACTCGGTGGGCAACCTGGAGACGCTCATCCTTGACAACAACCCCTTAGCCTGCGACTGTCGGCTGCTCTGGGTTTTCCGGCGGCGATGGAGGTTGAACTTCAACAAGCAGCAGCCCACCTGCTCCACCCCCGAGTTCGTCCAGGGCAAGGAGTTCAAGGACTTCCCTGACGTCCTCCTGCCCAACTACTTCACCTGCCGCCGAGCACGAATACGGGACCGCAAACCTCAGCAGATCTTCGTGGACGAAGGCCACACGGTGCATTTTGTCTGCCGGGCAGATGGGGACCCGCCGCCCACCATCATGTGGCTCTCTCCCCGGAAGCACCTCATCTCTACCAAAACCAACGGGCGGCTCACTGTCTTCCCTGACGGCACGCTGGAGGTGCGCTACGCCCAGATCCAGGACAATGGCACCTACCTATGCATCGCCAGCAACGCGGGTGGCAACGACACCATGCTGGCCCACCTGCACGTGCGCAGCTACTCCCCAGACTGGCCCCACCAGCCCAACAAGACCTTCGCGTTCATCTCCAACCAGCCCAACGAGAGCGATGCCAACAGCACGCGCGCCACCGTGCCTTTCCCCTTTGACATCAAGACTCTCATCATCGCCACCACCATGGGCTTCATCTCTTTCCTGGGCGTCGTGCTCTTCTGTCTGGTGCTCCTCTTCCTGTGGAGCCGTGGGAAAGGCAACACCAAGCACAATATTGAAATCGAGTACGTGCCACGGAAGTCCGACGCGGGCATCAGCTCTGCCGACGCGCCGCGCAAGTTCAATATGAAAATGATTTAACCAGGCAACAATTTGCAAATAATAATGGTGTTGTTTTGTTTTTTTTTTAAAAAAAGAACAAATGAACAAATAAAAAATAATTAACAAACGTTGCTACAAACATACCGACCTCTCTCCTTCCACCGTGCCCTCTGCCCCTGTCCAAACCCACTGCGCCCGCACTGTCACCACCGCCTCCTCCTCCTCTTCTTCTTTATACCAGGAAAACATTCAGCCGATGTCTTCAGGACTCCTGTGTTTGTAAGGACTTTGTCTGATGGACTCTGGTGTCAGATATAACTCTGAGAGGGGAAAAACAACGGGGGGGTGGGAAAAAGAAAGAAAAAAGAAATAAAATCAATAAAAAAGTTACAAACTTTCTTCTGTAACTTTGATTTCAATAATTATGGATTTTTATGAAAACTTGAAATAATAAAAAAACCCTATTTCCTATAGATAGTTGGAATGCAAAATCTTGACTTCTTGATCTGTCCAGTTCTGTACCTGGCAAGTGCTTGCTTTCCTGCCTCAGAGGCACTTCCCAGATGCCTTGCCAAGAGCAGCCCCAGGCCAGGGCGAGTCTCCTGCTGACACTAAAGGCACCTCCCGCAGTGCCCTTCGTGGCACCAAGAGCAGGCTGACTATTTTTCCTGGTTTTATAGTCAGTTCCCCTGCCTATCCCCGAAGCCTGTGGAGCAGGGCTGTGCTTTCCTGCCCTCTGTGTGGGAGGACAATGCAGAGCCCCACTGCAGGGCTGGCCCTATCCGTGGCCTCCAGTGGGGGCCAGGCTTTGCTTGGGCAGGGCTGGGGATCCTACTGCTTCTTATATGGGGAAAGGATCTTCTGCCAGCCTTTGCAGCAATACCAGGGGTTTCCTCTCCTCTCCTCCAGGGGAAAAGCTGGCTCCTGTGCTCTGCACAGCTGTCCCTATGGGCAGGGATGTGACACATCCACTGACAGCAGCCACTTGGGTACCTCCAGCGACTGGTGCCGGGTGGCTAGAGCAGCTCCAGCACTGCTCCCCAGCTGCCTGTAATTCAGGACCCGATCACTGGCAGCCAGACTCTCAAGCACCCTCAGGCACATCCAAGGGAATTCCAGGCTCACAGGAGAGCTTGTTTGAAAGTGGAATTCCACAGGTCTATAAACACAGGCATAGGCTGAGGCAGAGAACAAGCACAGGCTGTGACACACTGTCTGCCCTTGCCTAGCACACCAGTGTGCCCATCACCACGGGGTCTGGTTACAGCAACATCCTGCCTTTGCTCAGCTCTGGAACTTGGATTAGATCTGGAAGATCCGTGTTGCCTCATAGAACCATGGAATGGGTTGGGCTGGGCTGAAAGAGACTTTAAGGATCATCTCCACAAGAAAAGGGAGGAAATGTGGGTTAAATTGGCCACTGGGCTTCCAGGGCTGGAAGCACAAAACATCCCTGCAAATAGTGTCAATATGGGCACTAAAGGTTTTATAATCCTTACTGAATCAGCAGCTGCTTCCCAACTTTCCTAGCTGCCGAGAGGGTGGCACCCCCCTGACCCCCCTAGCCCCAGAGACACCTCTGAGGTAGATGAGCCCAGATTTGCATTCTTGATTTGTGAGGCACCTAAGGAGCCCCCAGGGATCAAAGTCACTACAAGATGGTAAAATATAAGTGCTAGGAACCTGGAGCCCCAAGAGGGGAAAGACTGGATTTGCTTTTCTTTCAGCAATGTGCCAACCTAGAAGAACCAACCTGAAGCATCTGTGCTGTAGGGAAGAGGAGTTTTTGCTGATTTCAGCTTTCTGTTCATCTTCAAATGAAACATCTTATGTTTCTTTCTCCACAGCAAGTTTCAGAAGCTTTGATTTGTTCTTTCCTCATCTCTAACATATCTTTCCTTTGTAACTTTGAAACCAATACATTTTTAAAAAGCCTTTGGCTTTTGTTTTGCTTTTTAAAAGTGCAAAGCAAAATGCTCTTTATGAGCTTCCCTTCCCACCAGTGTTTAACCAATACTTTCAGTGAGCTAAACACAAAATCGCCAACAGCAACACACAAACCTAGGGGTGAAGCTGAAGGCAAGCCCCAGAGACTGCAGATCCTGCTCCAGGAGCTCAGAGCAGCACTCCCCCAGGGATGTACAGGGGCCTCAGCCCCGGGAGGACAAGTCCAAGCCAAGTGAAGCCAAGCAAGAAAGAATTTGAGGCACAGAACGCTCAGTCTGAGCTTGGCTACCCGGACTGACACAAACTCAACCAGTGGCTCAGCACAGAGGTGGAGGGGGGGTCTCTATGACCCTGGACAGCTACAGGCACTGGCCATCCAAAAGAGTTGCTTAATTGGCTCCAGTTATCCCTTTTAATGCTGTAATGAAAAGAGGTAATTCAACACACATAGATTTAAAAAAATACTAATAATCAAGTCCAAATGAGGAATTTGTAACACGTTACAGAGCCCCAGCATTCAAAGGGAGGGGACCAAGTCTTTCACTGTCAAAAAACGTTCATAAAACGTTTATAAAACGTTAAAAAAAAAAGAAATTATTTATTTTCAGTAGAACATCTGAGGAATTTTCCCAGCCCAGCCCTGTCTCACAGCCCCACACCTGTCCCCAACCCCTCCACCTCTGCTGCCCAAAACCCTCCTGGGGAAGGCCACACTGCTGCTCTAAATCCCAAGCTGCAGCTCAAATCCCTCATTAGTGAGTGTGCCCAATGCTCTGTGGCACTGATGCCTGCCACACACTTTGTTACCCACACTGATTTTTTAATCTTCGATGCTTTGTGAACTGGATAATTTTTTTTTCCAGTCACCATGTGATTGAAGCAGATGGATGGAGCAGAAGAAAAGCATCTCAGAGTGACCAGCAACTAAGCTCAGCCATTTTCATAGCTGGTAAAAATGAGAAAAAAAAAACAAAACCAAGTCCAAAGAATAGACTCTTTCTCTCCTTTGCTGAGATTTACAGTCTGTTTCTATTGCAGTTTACTCAGGGGTGAGAAAGCAGAGGCTGGGTTCCAGCACTGCTCTTCAGGGAACCGTGGCCCATGTGTCAGAGCCAGACAGCAGTTTCCACTTGTTTCTTCTGAATCACAGTAAATACAAAGCACTTTATAAAACAGTTTAAAGAAGTAGCAAAAAAAACCCAGGGAATTGAGGCTTAGGGCACGAAGGGCAAACGTGCTTTACCTCCTCTGCTTCCTAGGCCGGGAGTCCCATGGGGATCTTCATGACAGGGAGCGTGTGTGGGGACACAGCAGGGAGGAGGATGAGTAGTTAAACAGCACTTCAGCTTAGGAACATCACCCACCCCAGGCCCTTCCCTCCCCAGCAGCTCCATGTGTTCCCCCACTGCCAGGGCCATGACAGGCAGGTGCCTGGCAGGCAGGAGTCAGCTCTCCCCTCTGCCTCTGAGGCAGGAGCAGGGTTATGAGCACCCTGCAGGACCCATATTTACACCCACCAAGCCCCTGACCATCCCCACCAACCCCTGTGCCCACTCAGCTCCTCTCTATGGATCACCAGCGGTATGCAGAGCATGTAGAGGGGCAAGGCTGACCAGAGAAGAGGGGCTCAGGCTGGCCCTTCACATTCTGTGCTGCACAGCCCCCCAGCTCTGCCCTCAGCTCCTCTGCTCTCTGCCTGCAGCCCCCCGGCTCTCTGCCTGGGTTTGCTGCTTCTATCAGGCCTTATCACACTTCATTTTACTCCTTCTCTCACTAACTGCCCTCTCTCTCTTATCTCAGCTTCAGAGCCAATATTTTACTCTCTCCCTTTTTTCTTCCTTATCACACTTTTTTTTTTAAATACTTTCTGCCTTCTGTGCTGCTCCCTCACTCTCCTGCCATTTCTCTCTGTCAAGAGCTCTCCTCTCTCCACCAAGGCTGTGCTTCCCCTGCAGTCCCCTCTGCACACAGGTTTCTCCCCCACATTTCTGCTTCCCTCCTCCCCTGGCAGGGTCTCATCCTGCTTCCACCACAGCGAGCAGCACACAGAGAGGTGGAGGGAAAAAAAAGATCTCTAGGTTTTGATTCCTTTTTCCCTTCCCTCTCTTCCCCCCTTCTCTTGCTTTGTTCCTGTTTTTCCACCTCCACATGGGCTCTCCAGCCCTGCCCAGCTGGTTTGCCATGAGACAGGGCAGGGACTTTGCAGTGCAGTCCCTGCTTCCAGGCTTTTGCAGGACACAGCAGAGAAAGGATTTGAGGTGCAGGGGCTCAACGCCCCAGAGAAGATGGCTGGGGGAGCAGCCCTGCTTCCTCTCTCCCTGGCCCTGCCAAGGTACACATAGCTCTTCCAAGAAAAAACCCATTGCTTTCCTCTCTTATTGCTGGATCTGTATCTGCATGCTTATGATAGATTTACTGTGATTCTATCAGTTTATGATTAAAACCCATAAATTTTACTAGGCCTTTTTCTTATTTTCCATAATCCTCAGGATTCGAGGCAATCAAATTTTAACTGGAAAGCATGGGCTGTGCTGTTAGTCCCAGTGTAATGGGGAACGGTTCATTTCCCAATCCACCCCCATTACTGGTGGTACTAAAGAAACACTGTCCTGTGAAAGAGATTTTTCCTCAATTCCTTTTAAAACAATGCCCTCACCTGAGAAAAGGACTAGATGAACAACACAAAGTGTGACTAAAGCACAGTGTGCCCTGCCACTGTGGTTTGTTCCCATCCTGAGGTTTCCAAGCAGTTTCCCTGCAGATTTGGGTGGCTGCTGAGGGTCTCAGGGTGACCAGCCTGCAGTGAACAGGGTGGCAGGTGTGGTCCCTCTCAGCTGCTCCATGTCAGCTTCTATCACCAGTGGGTAGCTCCAGCCCCTCTGGAGATTTCATCGTGTGCCTGTTACGATCCAGGTAATAAGACATTTCATTCAAATGAGCAAATTTATTCCAGTGGCACTTTAATAACAAAATCAATTAAACTACACTTCCCAGCAGGGCTTTATCATATGCTATAGCTACAGCATATTGCCTGGATAGACTAAATTCTCTCCCTGAAATAAAGTGCAAAGTTTAGAAGACAGATGACACCATTTGCAGCACTAGTAGGATAATACCCTAATAAATCCATGGCCACCTGGGCACTTCAAAGTTGTCACACACTGCACTCGGTGGCCACTGGGAACTTCCCAATGACAGTGACAACTGCAATGAGACCTTTGTGCTCCTGGGGCTCACAGTGCAGATGTAAGGAGCGTGGGCTCTGGAGCACAGCCCTGTGTCAGAGCAACGAGCCATCCATGCACATAGACCAGCCAGAGGAGAACGCCTACACGGGAACACTGTGGGCCTCGGTATCAGTGGCATTGTGATATCAGTGGGATTGTGGGATCAGTAACCTTATCTGTGGTGGCTGTCTCTGAAAGAAGCTGCTCCGACCAGGCAGAACAGTGAGCATCCAGCTTGGAGACCAGGCTGGCCTCTCCCAGCAAAGCTCTTCAGTGTCACCACAGAGCCAGCAAAATGTTGGGACAGTCAGGAAAGGCTGCTGGTCCTGCAGGCAGCACCCTGGGAAAGGCAGCTGCCCAAGGAAGCACCCACGTAAGGGGGCAGCTGCTGCCCTGCCCAGCACTGTGCTCCCCTCCATGCAGGATCCCACCCCTGAACCCTGCCCTGGGCTTTGTGGCTGCTCTGCCCCAGGCCATCCCTCTCCCTCCCCACCTCCAGCCCCTCCTCAATTACCACCTGCGGCTCCATCGCTGTTTCCCATATCATCACACTCCAGCACCCTGCCTGACACGACATGATGGCTCTTCCCTCCTCCATCACCCCCCCAGACCATCAGCCATCAGCTCCAAACCCTGCCCTGCTCTCAGCCATTCCTGTCTGCCAGTCAGCCATTTCCCACCAGCTCTCTTCTCCTCATCATCCCTTTCACTTGTGCTTCCCAAGCCTATCAGTGTTCCCCAGCCTTGAGTGCTGAGAAACTAATTAGCTCACTACAAAGATTGAGGAATAATTAGGGACTCCACTGAAAGCACAAAACTAGGGCATCTCGCCTTAAATAAATGCGAGCGAGAGTCTCTGTGCTGCGCTGACGGCCGCGATTGCTTCGGGCAGATGATTGCTCCACTCCCCGTCCCTTGGCTCCCACTCCAGGGTGTTCACTCTGCCTCCATCTCACCCTCCAGGCAGGTGTTTTCTGGGTTTTTTGGCTCGTGTCCCTGCACCTAAAGCCAGCTCCTCCCCAGATCTCCACAGCTAGCCAGGCACTAAAGCAAGCAGGTAGCATTCCTGGAAATGCTGGTGCTGCCTCCTCAACAGTGCACCATCTCCATCTCTCTCTGGGGGAAAGCTAGAGCCAAGCATGGAAAATAGCAAGAGAAACATTTGCAAAATTTCTTTTTCAGTTGTCTCTGCTGGGTAGAAGAGAGGCTAAAACAGTCTTTCCCCTGGGCAGCTCCACTGTGATGGGCAGGAGCCTGCTCTGCCCCATACTGGAGCCCCTAGAGAGCAGAGTCATACAAGGGGAGGATTTGGGGGCTGCACAGGTCCTTCTCCCTCACACACAGACCATGCTGGGGACTCCCCATGTGAGCACAAGAAAGTCCCTGGTGACACACACCCTCCAAGGAAATCCCCCTTGCTCCTGTCTCCACCAGGTAATGAGCAGGTAAGGAGAGCTGAAGGCAGCCCAGTGGGAGGTGTGCCTGACCCTCAGCATTCACTCATCTCCTGGCACTGTGAACCATCCCTCCTCCAGTCACTGGCCGTGCCTGAGGAGCTACACACAGCTTTGGCACCTACTAATGATATTTAATAACAACCTGACACTCAGCCCCTGCATCTCACCCAGAGACCTGAGGCAGCCTGATAATGTCCTCAGCCATTTGTGGAGGAGCAGGGGAAAGTGCAGCAGGGCATGGGAAGACAAGCCTTGCTCTAAGGCCTTCAGAAGAGCCTCTCCAGGTCCTGCTCCCTTTGAACCTGCTCAATGCAGCCTGAGCAGCCCCTCCTGCCCTCGCATGTGGTGAGGAATGCTGGTGGCCTAAAGGACAAGTTCTCTCCTTAGGGACCAACCTCCAAAGGACCTCATAGATACTCTGGCACTTCACACAGAGCCACAACCCCTTCCATCAGAGGTCTTATGGCCTCGTGGGTTTGGTTTGGTCTTCTTAGGGTTTTCTAGTGCCTCAGATCCTCAGCCACAGAAAGGGCAGGGAAGGAGAAGTGGGAAGAGCATCCTAACTTGGCAGTCTACATCAAATCAACCCTCATCTGATTGCATTCTGTAATGTACTCATCCCCCTGCCTGCAGCAGGAGTTGTGGCAGTGGGTGGCACCTCCAGATCCTGCTTGCTGCCACCAGGGAGGTGCATTTACTCAGCATACCCAGCACTGTGCATATAAAGTTATGCTGCAAATACAGCTCCCTTTTCTCCAGCCCTGAAGGGTTAAAGATTTGCAGAGAGCAGGTGAAGCCAGGCAGCACAGGCAGGGTTGGATATGCTGTATCTGCACCCTCAAATGGACTGGAGCAGCTGCTCCCTTCTCCTGGGTGGCTGCTTAAAGGGACAATGCCAAGGTCAATTAGACCCAACCCTGGACCTGCATTTTCTTTCTCTTTTTCTGTTTCTTTTTCCCCAGGCTCACAAGCGTTGACTATTCAAATGGATGAGAATTCAGGACAAAAAGCAAGAGAGATTCAAACACCTTCATCTAAGAACCCTTAGGCAGCTCAGGATCACCTGCATCACAACAGCTCACTGCCCCACAGCAACCTGGTCCACAAACCACAGGGGAAGAGACCCAGAGCTTTTTTAATTCCCCTGCTTCTCTCTCTGTGTACCTGGATAGCATGTTTTCACACCCACTGAGTCTGCATGTAAAATCCTCTGTGACAGAGTCAATTTCGGGATAAAACCTCCACCTATGCCACCTTACATCAGGCTGACAACAGAGGCAGGGCCAGGCTGCTTGCTCTGGAGCAAACCCCTTGGTTCTGCATCAGAGGAGTCCCTGGGCATTGCACCAGCCTGGCAGAGGACTGCCACTAGGCAGAAAGGTGCAGGAGTGGATGGGGAATGGGCTGCAAGCCCTTCAGCCCCCTCTACAGTAAACCCCTCTGACAGGATGCTCTTAAAGCCAACCTGCCAGTGTCTCCACATTCCTGGTGGCTCCAGGTGCATTCAGCAAAGTTGTGCTGCCAGGACCCCAGCAGCAGCACCAAAGCTGAGAGCATTCTTCAAAAGCAGACGTGTGATGAAGAAGAAGAGACATAAAATCACCTCAGACAATCTTGCCCAACGACAGAAGGACCTGCTCTGACATCTTTTAAGGAGGATGAAAAGTGCCCTGTAAGTCTGAGATGGGTTGGGATCTGTGTGGAACTGGAGGTTTCTTCTGGCACAAGGCCCTCGCAGATGGATGCTCAAGGCAGCAAACAGACAGACGTCTTTATCCTTCAGTGCAAGTAGAGCTGCTCTTGTCTTTCAAACATACACCTAATCATTTTTAAGATCTCTGCCTCAGAACTATCTTTTTGATAAAACTAATCACAGGCTTAAATTACAGATAAATACCCGATATTAAAAGAACAGTTTGAAAGGGAGGAAAGGGGTAGTTTAACAGTACTCATTTTCCCTGCTTTTCTACGGCACACATCTTGGGCTATTTAACTGTAGAGCTTATGGAGCTTCATTCTGACAGCTCTCCTTTCTTTCAGACGTGGCTTCTACAAATGTTTCCCCTGGTTTCTTTGCCCACTCTGCCTCTGCTAGGCGAATCATTGCAGCAGTCACTGTATCTCCAGCTGAGCCTAAGAAGCAGGCATGTTAAGAGCTGTATGAACACACACAAAGGAATCAACCTGGTGCTTAGAAGGCTGGACCCAAAAGCATCTACACAGGGAATGAGGGACTCACAGGTGCCTGCAAAGGATCTGGGCTATAACAGCTCAACAAAAAAGAGAAGCTAAAAAAATAAATCAAAGCTGCAAGAGGCCGGCTGAGGACAGAGGTCTGTGCCCACAGCTCTGCCGGCCCTTGTGCTGCCAGCCAGAGGGATGGAGCTGCTGTTGGGCTGGCAGGAATGATCCAGCTCTAGGTGCTTTTAAGCACAGCACAATCCAGGCTCACGCTGGCTTCTTCTGCTCTGCAGGGAACAATGGCTTTGATCAACAGAAGATTGCCGAGTTAATTGTAATGATATTCTAATAAAGCTGGGGAGATTAATTACGGCTCTTTATCAGCACTGGCCCTCTGCCAAGGGTTGGCAAAATTGTTTGCCTCTGTTTCTTGTCATTTGAATTTAGGAGAAGAAAGGAGGAAGTTGGGCGCCTTGTTTTCCTGCAGCAATCAGGAGCGTGGCCTTATGCCCTGCTCACGCTCACAGCTCGCTGTGCTGATGGAGGGAAGCGGGGGGGCACACAGGCAAAGCAAATGGAGAGCGACAGAGCAAACCAATTAGACATGATGCAGCACAATTACACTCCTAGTCAATAAATGGGCTGGTGCGCTGGAGCACAAAGGATGACGTGCAGACCACAGACATTGCTCCACAGTGGGGAAAGCTGAAGCATGCTGCACCTTCCAGGCTGGGGAAGACAAGACACACACAGTGCTTGCCAGGAAGGCTCAGAGGAGCAGTGCTGACAGCAGGCAGAAAAGCCTCGTGGCCTTCATTCCTGCTCAAACCACACCAGCACAGCAAAGAAAGTGTCCAGAGAGCAGCCAGAGCCCTGCTAAGTGGCCTTGGGGAACATGAGACTCAAACCTTCCTATTTCACTTGACAAATAGTTCTTCCTTCCAGGGAAGATTTAGCAGTGCCCAGGCAGGTGAGAGACAGAATTGCAGAGGAATGATCCGGGCTGGAAGGCAGCAGATCAATCAGGCAGAGCTGCCTGTGTCACTCATGGAGAAGGGTGAAGAGGCCTTTCCTGCATCTGGCCAGCACAAGGTATGCTGGTGGAACAGGCTGTGAGTGAAACCAGGGAAGGAAACGTGCTCCTCACACAAACCAGAGAGCTGAGGATTAAAATAATACCACTTGTTTTTCAGCAGGCAATACAGCAGTACCAGAAACTTCCTACTGATGGGTCAGGGCTTGCAGCTTTGAGGAGGAAACATGCCACCATCTAACCCATGCCTTCTCCAAGGGCAGCCATGGGGGACACAGCTGATCCAGAGGTATTTCCCAGGACAGCTCTAGGAATTGCTCCAGTAGCATTGCTACTGCTTGTGAACCATGAAGACAGACTACAGTCTAGATAAAGATTTTAAGTATTATTCCTGCCAAACAGAATGTATCCAGGTTTTATGCACCTGAAACACACTCAGGCAATCCCTGCTCTCCCTGGGCAGCGGGGCTGGCACGTGGCACAGTGCAAGCCCAAGTTATTCATCCAGCTGAAAATCTGGCAAGAGCAGGCAGGGAGCACCAACTTCCACATGCAACACAGCACTGACAACCCCTGGCTGCTTTTCCAAGTGCACTGAGCCCTTCTTGCCTGTGGAAGGACCAGAACATGACAGCAACATCCTCTCTGTGCTAAACCAGAGGACTCAGAGCAAGGTCACAACAGCCTAAGAGCAGGGTCCCTGATAACAATCCAGATAATTCTGTAGCGATTTCGATGACCCATAAAATTATCTCACACCCAAAATGTTTGCTCTGACTGAGAGGAAAAATTGCTGATCTAAATACTTTTTTTCCTGGAACATGACAGAAACGATTACTCATTTATGCTTTTATAAAGACTATTAAGTTTGGCAAAATGTTGCTCCAGGGGCAAAAAAATGGGAAAAAAGTTTCAAAAACATTTCAAAACCCTACTTCTACTTTTTTTTCTTAAAGATAAAGAAACTCCAGTTTTTCTATTTTAGAACAAATCCTTACCCTGGAATCAGAGTTTATCTTAAATACAAACAAACAAAACATTAAGAGAACAATTACCAAGATGAAAAACACCAGAAAGCAAAGTGTTGTAGAACCTTCTATCCCAAGAAAATTTGTCCTTTTATACAGATTCTGGGCTACCAAAGTATTTCAGCAGCTTAAGACATTCCTTAAGAAGAAAATCTAATTTCCAGCTGCCTGGAGCCATTATCCCTGCCTGCAACGGGTCTGGTACTGGTCCCTCTCGGAGGGCCAGGGACAGCACCACCACTCTGGCACGCACTACCCAAGATTCCCCATAAATAAAATCATCTGCATCGGCTCCCGTGTTCATTTCACAGGCGGCTGCTCTGCTGACAGCTTTCACACGCTGCTTCTGTGTCTTGTCAGCTTTATACTCGGAGGCCAACACCAGCTCACCAGCTCTGATGTATATACATAAAAATAAACGGCTCAGAAACCCCAATAAAGTGACAGATAACATAATGGGACCCGGCTTCAGAAAATAAGCTTGTTTATGGAACCTCTGTGCCTCCAAATTTGATTTATACTATGCGGGCTGCCTCTTGGCAAGGGTTTGGGAAGCAGGGCTTGCTCATGCTCTCTTCCCATGGGCAGTGAGGGGACAGTCACTGGTTAAGAGCTGCCTTTAGGGCTCCTGCTCTAAGACTAGCAGCATTAGTGTTGGGGGCAGAGAGAGCTTCCCACAGAGTTTGCTTGATGTGATCTTCCTCCAGCTCTTACAGGTGCTCTGCATTTTTCCCACAGGCCGCCTCTGTCAGGTCCAGTACCTGTGCACATCAGGGAAGCTCTCCTCGTCCTCTCTGACCCTCTTAACTCCCCTCCTTGTGCTTTCCGGGCTTGCCCACACTGTCTGCAAGCTGGAGGTAGCTGCAAAGAGCTCCGGGCTCCAGCAGCTGACAGAGCATATGAAGTGAAACCAGACAGCGCCTAAAGGAGACCATGTGGGCTTCAAAGGGGAGAGCTCCTGATGGCACAGGCAGGTTCTCCTGGTAGCCCCTTTGCTCTGGGCTGCAGATGGTCCTTATTCAATCTCTTTCTCAAAGAGCTTCCTTGCAAACAGGGATAATCCTTCATTTGATGTTTGCTCCCTTGGATATCACTGTTCACAGCAAGCACTGCAATTTGTGTTTATTCTTGCCAAGCCATGTTTATTCTTGAGCCGCTTTGATTGTTACAGTGAAGGCTGGGACGGCTCTTTCAGTCAAAGTGCCTGTTTTCAGGGGGCTAATAATGAGAGACTGTCAGTCTGGAGGCACAAGGGAAAAGATTGCAGCCCTCCTCGCTCAGCAAACAATCAGCCTCTGCCAGACCCCACGCTTTGCTCTTCTCAATCTTTGATATGCAGCTGGGAGATCCTTCACTCCAGCCTCGAATGGAGGTGCCAATGGGATGCCAGCCCCAGCACCATTCCTGCAGAGGGGCAACAGAGACTCCCAGGAAAAGCTGCACACACGCAGTGTGTAAATGCCACGAGACCTGGGGGTTCAGGCAGCCCTGTGCCACATGTCTGGTGTGGGGTGAGCCCAGCAGAACCTGCCTGCTGCAGCTGGACTGCTGGGACAGACACACCAGAGCTCCTGGCCCAGCAAAATACAGAGTTCCCACTGCAGGGGGTGGGCCACAGCAGTTCCCATCCGTGTCCTACCCCAGGATGGGTTGACCCTGTCACTGCACTCCTGTCCATGTCACAGGCTCCTACATACAGAGCAAACCCCTGGATAACTGCTGCTGAGCATGGACCATACCTGGAGAGGAAAAATCCCCTGAAAGATGCAGGATCTCACACACAGACCTGCCACAGCACAGCAAGGGGACCTCTGCCTCGCGTGACAACCATGTGGCTCCCTGTCTCCTTGTTCCAATCTCCAGGCCCTCATACCATTCAGATTTTAATCAAACCTTACATTATACTGTCATTTGTCTGGGGCTTACTACTAAGGAGGGCTGTGGGGGAGGTTTTCCCTCAAATTAAATAATTTAAATGTTTTTCTCAGGCTAAATAATTTTAATTTTCCCCCCCAGCAGACCAGTGGCTATAAATATTTAATACATTACTTGCTTCACTGCATCCAGTGTGTTGCCATTTTAGAAATCATTTTATTGTCTGTATTTCTCTTCTTTTAATTACAGTCACCCGGTATCAGACCACTTCAATAAATAATGAGAGGCAGGGGGGAGACAGGGCAGCCAGGATGCTTCAGGAGAGGTGGGCTGTGCTACCTCCATGGAGAGGCAGGAATGGAAAGAAGGGATGCATCCCATCCTGGCAGCTACCCTTGCTACTGCTTGGTGCTGACCCCCACCTCAATTCTGCAATCCTGGCAGCTGATTTGGGGTTACCAAACTGTCACCTCTGGAAAGGACACAGTGCTCATCCAGCTCCAGCGCAGAGATCCATCCTGCCAAGCCCTCCCTGGCAGGGCCAGCAGCGAATGCCAGGGGACAGGTGTGAAAGCTGGCCAAGCGTGCACTGATACCTCCCCAGGACGCTCGTGCAGCCGCCGGCAATCTGCGGCTCACGGACTTCCTGAGTTCGGCATCCTAGCTCTCCTTTAAAAGCCCTCAATGGATTTATTTTTACTTTCTTCCAGGAATTTCTCTAATTACAAGGATAGCCTGAGCACTTCTTAACTGTTTCTCTGTCCAAACCAGCCACTGATTTCCAGGTAGAAGTGCCCTCCATGCCTGCAGTGATGGGTGGGGTCCTGGTGATGCTGGATGCAGCAATGAGGGATATGTGAGAGCAGAGGTCAGAAACTGACCCCCCATGCTCCAGCCCTTCACTGCATGGCCGGATCCTGCTGTCCCCACAGCCACCAGCTCACGACCCCAGCAGCCTGGCAAGGAGAGAGTTATCAGCTCCTGCAGCCACCACTGCAGCCAGCCTGGTGAATGGCATTAGCAAAAATGAATAGGAATACAACATGAAGCTAATAGGATCTGAGGGGAGCTCCTTAGACAAGTTGATTTCCAAATTGGACTGACTTTAACCTCACATAAATAAAAATGAACGCTTATAAAATATGGTGGAAAAATCCATAAGGGCAGATGAAAGCATTGATGCGTTTTTCTCTCCCTCCTGCACTTGCAGTACAGAGCAGGGCTCTATGTGCTGCTCAGGATCACCCTGCCCCTGCACCAAATGAGTCCAGGTAGGTTGTGTCTGGGGCCAGACTTGGTCTGCAACATCAAATGCTGCCCTGAGGTGTACAGGGAGGTTCACCAGCAAGGTTCAGGGCCAGGAAAGCTCCTCTGGGCCACCACCAAGCAGAGTGGAGCAGGTATCAAGCAAGATGGGACAAGGACTCTGCCACGTCAGCACTGAGCTGTACAAAGCCAGCTTCCATACCCTGGCTGCCAGAGAACGTCCCTCTCCAAAATCTGGACACTGCTTCTCGCTAAACCTGGAAGGACAAAACACCTCCACCCAGCCTGCCAAATTCAGCTTGAACTCACCGCTGCTTCCATAAAGCATGGCAGCAGGACAAGCACACATCACACAGGCACCAAGCCAG
Source organism: Acridotheres tristis (assembly GCA_037013685.1). Classification (NCBI taxonomy): domain Eukaryota; kingdom Metazoa; phylum Chordata; class Aves; order Passeriformes; family Sturnidae; genus Acridotheres; species Acridotheres tristis. Next base: position 18,244,057 of record CM072897.1, on the reverse strand, counting down.
GAGGGTCTCACGAGCTTGCATTTCTTTAGGCAAACGCTGCTAAAAAAAGGTCCCGCTCCAAAGGTCTTTAGCCTAAGCAGGTGATGGAAGAATAGCAAGAGAAAACAGGGTCACTGCCCAATAGACGGGTGGTTCCCACACTTGTGCCCGAGCCATTGTCACCAATTTGGGACAGGAGCTGGAAAATGAGGGGCTCTTCTTACTCGAAGAGGAGCGCCAAGAGGCACTGGAGCAGAAAGCAGAGCTGGGAGACAACGGCGAGTGCTGGCAGAGGCTGTCACCGGAGGGTGAGTGACAGTGAGAAACCACGTGTAGAAAGGGACTACAAGGTTAACAGCAAAGAAAGCTGTGAAAGGGCTGGAGAGCAGAGACAGGTAACTGCTGTTTGCCAGCAGGAATCAGCAAAAGCAAGTAAAGCATGGGAGACACGAGCAAAATGACAGGCGCAGAAAATGATCCTTGCAGCAGAGCTCTGAACAGGCAGGAGTGGGAGAAGATTGCATTTGTCAAGGCCAGAGAAAAGGATGTTGAAGGAATTGAGCCGTGAGATGACGCTGGATGAGAGTTTTAGGTGCACCTTGGCAATGTGAGGTGAGGGAATGAGGCAGGCCAGCACAGCCCCCTCCACAGGCACTGCTGCGCTGGCCCTTGGGAGAGGGGTAACCCTCAGGTACCCATGGGGTGCTTGCACATGGCTGCTGAGATCCCAGTCCAGGCAGAGGGTGGGCTCTGGGGAGCCATCCCTGAACCAAATCATCTTATTGGCATTATAAAGATCTTCAGACACACAAGGCAAATGAAGAGGTACATAGAAAACCAGGAAAGGTGACCGGGGTCACCAAAGGAGGACAGGACTCCAAGAGGTCTGCAGGATGAGGGAAATGTTTTGCCAGTGTGGAGCTGTTGCCAAGGAGAGCTTATCAGTATCAGGGAAAGGAGGGCACAGGGCCAGCCCCGCACTGGAACCAGAGGACCAGGAAAGGCCAGCAGTCACCAACAGCACATCCAAAACCCTACAGGAACTAGGGGGAAGAAAGGGGTGTGTGAGAGCTGACAGGATGTAAGGTACAAGGGAAAAAACCCAAGCCTATCTGGGAAGATCAACGGGGAAAGAGGTAGGGAATCCCAATGAATGGAAAAAGTCATTGTATCCCCTCTGCAAGCTCAGCCAGGCCTTCCACAGGCAACCAGCTGAGATGCATCAGGAGCTAAAGCCCTAAAGCAACTCTGAAATGCTGATCACAGCAGCAGCTCCCCCTTTAAAAGGGGTCTGGCATCCTGAAAATAATGTGGGTAATAACAAAGAGGAACAGCCTTAAATATCCATTTCCTCCACATAAATAACACGGTCTATAACTCTGGCTTTACATGCAAATATTTACAGGGCAGAGAATCTACAAAAGATAAACAAGTTCTAGGCTGCTTGGGACAGAGACAAGGAATTCACAGAGTCCCTCTTGCCCAGTGTAAGCAGGGCTCTGGAAAAGAGGGATGGGTCCAGAGACTTGGGCAACCAGCTGACACTGGTTGGGAGCCACATACCCCTCTGAAAGCACAGACACTCATTTGGTGCTTTTGAGATCTTTTCTCTGCTGCCACAGGCCAGCTTGGAGCTGGTTGCATGTAGGACCTGATGTTCACAGCAGGCTTTGCTGACAGCCAGGAGACGACCTGGGGATGATGGAGGAACCAGGCTCCAGCAGCCAGAGGTCTGTGCTTACCTAAGCAAGCCAGGCTTGGTCAACCCACCACCCTGCCTGTACCAGCAGGTTTCAGCTCAAGGAGAGGGCAAACATCTCAGCCTCGTGTCGTTGTTAGGAGTGTCCCTGCCTCCTGCCACTACTGGAACACATCTTGGAGAAACACATCGTTGCCAGACAACACCAACCCCAAGGAACAGGTCTCAAAGCCATGAGCAGCCCTGGCAGCTGAGAAAGTACCAGGCACACAGCAGCTGCAGTGTTTCTGAGAGAATACAGTGCATGATTATGGATCCATGAAAAAATGTAAAGCTTTTTGACCCATTTCAGGAGTGAACAAAACCAACAAACTCAGACCTATGTATTAAATCCTCCAAGGTTTCTGTGGCACTGAAATTCAGGCTCAGAGCAACTTTCTAGGAGTAAGGAATTCCTGCTGTGTCCCTCCTCTGCACTCACCACTCATTATCCTCAGTATGGAAATTTTTTCTAGCATTTCCAGGAGGTGCTTTGAGCTGTTTTCAGCTCAAAACGTTCTGTGCAGTGAATCCAGATTGGACTTGGTAGGCAAGGATAACAGGAGGCTGCAAGCAGGAACAAAAATCCCTCACGACACACATACAGCATAAAGATACCTCCAAGCCTCAAAGGATTTACCACTTTCAGGCCAGACCTTGCAGCCTTCTCCTGAGCTTTCCTGGTCAAGTTTTATTGAATCTGGCAGCATGGGCCAGTGCAGGATCAGAGCCTTGAGGAGGAACATGCTCGCTACAGGACACAGCAGGCACCCAACTCTCCTCCCCTGGTGTGTCAGAGCAGATCTAACACAAACCCAGAAACGGGTTCTCCTCTGAAAACACTGTCATGGCTATTCCAGAAACAAAAGACAGTTACAAGGGAAGAAGCCTCCCTCTGCCCAGGGGAAATCAGACCACTGCTTCATGTCTGGGCTATGTCCTACCCGTGTGCTGGGAGCTCCCAAGTCAGCATGGCTGCAGCATGGCATGGATGGCCTGCCCCTGGCCCTAGTCAGGGCTTGCACAAGTCCCCAGCCCTCCTGTAGGCCACGAGGTGCATGAGAAGGACTCACAGGGGTTTTACAGCAGGCTCGGGCAGAGATACACAGATGTCTAGGGCAGATTAGGATGAATGCAAGGGAAATCGTTCCTAAAAGTGATGGATTTACGTTTTCTCACCTTTCTACCTTAACATGCAGGTTTCAAGTCCAAAGACATACAGGTCAAATTTGGAGATAAACTTCAGAAAAAAATAAGTGAAAATGAAAATTTCAGCCCTGACTTATTTTTCCTGGATGTTTCTAAAATACAGCACTTTTCACTGAGGAAGTGAGACAGCATGCACAAATAAGAAGGAAAATGAAATGACCCCAAACAAATGAAATGGATTTTCATGGTTTGTTTCTTCCTCAGGGTGTGTTGAGGAGAAAGGGATCACTGTCAGTCTCTCAGAGACATTCTTTTAACTGTTCTACTTCAGACAACACACTGAAAAGCTGAATTATTCAGAGAGCTCTAATTGCAGCTCCGAGGTACCCTTCCCTTCCTGGTACAGCACCACACTGGGTGCAAACTGCTGTTTTTCTACTGCTTTCCCAAGGGATACAGGCTCTATCCAAACCCAGAGATCATCATGTACCTATTCCCAAGAGCACATCACCCTGGGGGAAGAGGGTTTTACAGGTCTGGACATGCACACAGGAACTTAGAAGGATGGGGGAAGCACAAGGAATAATGAATCCCCCTGCACTCACTAAGTCCAAACAAATAGACTGAACTGGGAGCCTGATTTGCATTGGTTTGATTGAAGATGTAATTTGCTGCTGAATAAATGTGGTTGCATCCCAATCAAACCTTTAGTCCCTCAGACATTATAACTCTTTCCTCTCTTCCCTCAGGCTTTGCCAACCTTTAAGGCTGACCAAGGATGATGCATTACAAGAAGTAATGAACTTAAATAAGAGAAGGACAAGAATAGATTATAAGGAAAGACTTTCCATAAGGAAGAAGGAGATGTTTAAAAACACCTTAGAGGAAAGGTGCCATCTCTAGAATGATCAGCCAGCCCAGCCCCACGTGCCACACAGCATCACCTCAGGATTGTGGAGGTAGTAATATACACAGCTGGCCCTACATGCCAAGGGGCTGAGGCTCTACTTTTCCTCCTGTTTGAACCACTTTGTATCTACCAGAGGCCCCCTTAGTCTGTCCCACAGCGCCCAGCAGTGTCAGCAGCTCTCCTGGTGCCACCATGTCACCATGGCTGCTCAAAGCAGGGTACATGACATCCTGTCCTCAGGCAGGTGGGACATGTGCACGTCTCAGTCAGCACACATTGCTAAGATGAGCCTCTGATAGAAATGGGAGCCCAAATATAAAGCTATCCAAATTGGAAAGCACTTCCCAGATCCTTTCAGGAACTTAGAGCCTTGGCCCTGCTACCTCTGTTCCAGTAAAGCCTGGTGAGATTCAGAGCTTTCCTCCTCTGCTCGTATCTTTGTGGCTTATCACAGCTGCCCTGCTGCTGGAATTGACACTTGGATGCCTTCCTCAGGCTATTGCTGACTGGGTGAACCTGCTCCCCATCACACAAGCTGAGCTCCCTCACTTGTTCTTTCCTCCCAATCTCGTATTTATGAGATCACTCCACGGTCCCTATCAATCCTTTGGGCAGCCTTGGGCACACAGCAGCTATCAGAGCAGCGAGTCAGCCTCTCAGGCAGGGACAAAGGAGAGCCAGGGCCCAGGAAGGACAGTGACTGGGTAGCAGTGGAGGATGTAGCACACACCCTTGCTAGCCCCATCCCAAGGGACACCACAGACATTCTCTGCCTGCCCTCAACCCACAGCACAACTTCATGCAGCTATCAAACAGCACAGTGCTGAATAGAGAAAACAGAAACCAATACCAAAAAGAGGAGAATAACAGTACTAAGATGAAAAACTGGGCATTATGGTCAGGGAGGAAGTTACTCACCTGTCACTGAGCACACTTTGACTTTGCACTGCGCCTGAAGCCATGTTTTGAACACACAACAAGGACGAGCATCTCCTGGGCATGAATTCTACCCCTGCACGGGCCTCACTGCTCCAACTGCAGCTTCCCAGTGGAATGCATCCCTGAGAAAAGCAAGGATGCTCACAGCCTCAATTTATGTGAGGGAAATCCATCATAAGGCATGAAAGCCTTTCACTAAGGACAATTTGTTGCAGGAGTTATAAACAGAAGTGCTGGAAAGCCAGTTGTCAGGCCAAGAGTGCTGCAGATCAGTAAGGCAGGGAGGACTGCTCCTGCCAAAGGGATTAGAGTCACCTAATGAACGCTCACTGGGCAGGTGGGGCTGCAAACAGCACTTCTGGCCATGGGGGAAAGAAGAAGGCAGGGGTGGGCAGCCTTGTCCCTCGCTGCTGTTTGTAGCCTGGAGTCATCACTCAAGAGCAAGGACCATGGTGCAGGCAACGCCAAGGCCAGAGGAAGGGAGAGAGGCAAAGATTGATTATCCCATAAATCAATCGCCAGGCACTGATTACAAAATAAACCACCAGGGCAAAGGTCAAGTGCTTTGTTATATCACCAAGCCCACAAGATTTATTTACCCCTTGGGCCAGCCTTCCCTCTGGCCATCTATTACAGGGAGCTGCAGCCTTTGGACACAGCCAGCGCAGCCCTGCAGGCAGCAGCACAGGGCTTAGAAATCACATCCAGTTGCCAGGACCCAGCAGGTACAGGCACTGATCCTGTAGGACCTACAGAGCCATATCTACAACACTGGGAAAGGTGAAAACCAAGCAGTCCATCCCTGCTGCAGGCACCAGCAGTGGCTGAAGGTGCCCACCAAGTCCTCCATCACCACCAGCCCTCCTGGAGGTTGCCCCTGGAATCAGTTTTCCACAGTGGGAAGATCTGAGGGACGTGGTCTCCTCTGGAAAGAGCCACCAGGCCTGGCTGCAGCCACCACTAAGAGATTCCTTTGGCCACTGGCCTCAGGGTGCACTTGCCTTTTCTTTCTGGGCTCCATGAAAGACCAAACACTGTGAGAAGACCAGCAACTTCCCAGCAGCCAAGCAGGGCCTCGCTCCAAATCAGATCTGTACCCAGCCAAGCTTTCCATGCCCACTTCCATCATCTGAGATCCACATCCTTACAGGGAGAACTGCAGGAACGTCTTGTAGCACTCGACTGGAATTCAGCCTAAAAAACTTTCTTTTTTTCCTCCCTTCCCTCTCTAACTTTGTATTTTAAACACAGGCAGCAATAAGAGAAATTCCTGAAAGTATTGTTCATCTGTTTCCCATAAGCTGCTTGTCACTGACCATGAAAAAATTTTTCAGTCTGGCTCCCAAAATATAAAAACCCTAAAATGGACATTTTTGAGTCCTTTGCAGCAACCCAAGGAGAATAACGTCAGAGCCGTGTGATGTGTGTGCGCTCAGAGGGTGGCACAGAAACCTCCCGGGGAGGAGGCGAGGTGCCAGTCCGTGTGCCATGGGCACGGTGCCTCCTCCTGCCTGTGCCCACACAGCCCGGGCCAGGCTGTGTCCCCTCAGGGATGTTCCCAAGGACCCTGAGGCTGTCATCTCACCCCCCACAACAAGGTGCTCTGCCAAGATGGCTGCTGCTGCAGTTGGCACTTGTCTGGGAGTTTATTTTCCTTTTCAAAGCGCTGAATGTTTTGACTTCTATTTTAGCCCATCCACTGGCAGAGAGTGCAGGCTCCAGCTCACGGGCTCAACCATATATCCCCACAAAGCACACAGGACACCACCATGCAGGGGGGACAGATGAGGTGATGAACTGCAACACATAAAACCACAGATTGGTTTGGGCTGGAAAGGACCTTAAGCATTATCTCATTCTAACCCCTGGCAATGGGCAGTGATACCTTGCACTACAGCAGGCTCCAAGACCTGTCCAGTCACTGCTGGCACCAGACAAACCTCCGTGAATTCACCCTTGCTGGGAAAAGCCCCCACAGACACCTTCTACCCCAGGGCAGAATTCATCCACCTTCTGTAGGGTATCCCATGGCCCCACCAGTTCCTGCACTGCTCCTGCTGATGTCACCCTCCCAGGAAACTCAACCACCGCTCAACCTCAACTGTTTCCAGCTTCAAAACACCAGGCATCCTCATTCCCAAGAGCTAAAACTCCCATCTCTGCTTCTCTGAACTGCAAAAACCCTCCCTAGTCTGTCAGGACAATCCTGTGTCCCAGCAGAATCAGAAAAGGGTCCATGGTTATTTCACTGGTCCCAGCTTCCCTGAGGAAAGCAGCACTCCACGGGAGGAGTCCCAGCAGTGCAGAGATGGCATCTCTACCAGGGGCTGTGTTGATCTCAGGAATCACACTTCCCCCTCCATAGGTGGGCTCCTCAGAGCACGGTGCTCATGTCCAGAGCTCCATTCTCATCCACAACCACCACCTTGGCCTCAGTGGGAAGGCTGTTGGTGTAGCCAGCCCCTCCTGCACTCTCTCAAGGAATCCAATGGCAAAATATATTATGCCAAGCACTCATTCCTGGAGGCTTTTGCAAATCCCTTGAAGTCAACAGTATATTACTTTCAGGGCTTGGTATGTCTCTCCTCTCCCTCAGGGGGTCTGACCTGCATGGACATCCATCACTCCTATTGCTTGGCCCAGCTCCATGTTTTGGAGCAGTAACAATCCCAGGTTGGGGTGAGGCAGTTAAATTCCCAATCCCTCCCTCTGCTGCCTCCTGGCAGATTTAGAAGTTCAGATTTAATCTGAAAGAGGGAAGATGGAGAGGAGCCTCAGCAGCTGCAGTTTCTGTAAATGTCAGGATAAAGAGATCTTAGCAAGCCTCAATACACTATGCAAATCCTCAGAGCATGGCTGTGTGCTACCAGGGCTTTTTATTCCCCTCCATGGTAATTGGAGAGACAGGGATTAAAAAGAGGAGTTGCCACAGAACTGGCTGGTCCCTCTGCTTTACCAACCATGGTTTATAGACAACATTGGGATATGCAGGGCACAGGGTCTGTAAAGACCTCCAGGCAGAGGTGGGAGTTCTCCTAAAGGGCAGTGACCAAAGACTTTTGCCTGCATAAGGCTATTAGAAAGTATCAAAAGGAGAGCTACAAAGGGGGAGAAGGGTCTGGAGGGGAAAGCTGTGGATAGGGTAGCTGAGATCACTTGGTGTGTTCAGTGTGGAGAAAACTGAGGGGAGACTTCTCTGGGGTCTGCAGCATTCTCACAAGAGGCAGGCACGGATCTCTGCTCAGAATACACCTCAGTTCCCTACTCTGGAGTATATGTGGTGTATGTGCAAATGGATGAGAGACGTGTGCATGCATTTGGCTGAAAGTGAGACTGTGCTCCATAGAGACAGGAGGAGGAGAAGGCACTGCATGGCGTCCAGGTGTGAAGCTCTGTGCTCCTCTTTCTACAACTGCATGTTTACATTGCTTTTTTTTCCTCTACATGCTTTTTTTTTTTTAATGGATAAGGAAAGCTCCATCACTTTCCTTTCCTGTAACGATGTTGACCTGATTAAAATTTTTATTGGATTTTACAAAATAATTTCATACATACTGTTCCCTGGAGCACTGCAGGGTGGAAGGAAGCAGGGCAGGGAGAGAGAAGAGAGTATATTAAGAATGAGGTGGAAAAGGAAAATATTTTATTTTACACTGAAATGATGTTTCCTGAATGAATAATAGATTAGAAACCTCACTTTTTTAAAATAGTGCTCTTACAAGTGCCCCTGCAACATGCAGGCATGAAAAGCATCACTTGAGCATTTTCAACCTATTTCAGTAAAAAAGCTTTGCCTTCCTCCAGCTCCTAAGCCTTTCCATCATGTCTCAGCAGAAAGCAAGCTGTGGTTAAGGTGTTGTCAGCACCTGGGAGACAGGCAGGACCACAGAGACAGACCCTCCTGGGTATCCACAGCCCTTCCACCAACCAGCCCAGAGCATCCCCTCTAGTCTGACTCCTGCTGTGACTTAATGTTTTAATATAAACAAACTATGTGGGGGCACCCCACTGTCCCTCCCCTGTGGGGACAATGGTGTGGGGTCAGTCCCAAGGACTCCTGAGAGCTTCTCACTGATGAAATCACAGACAGGTCACAAACAGGACACACATATCAGACTCTTCTCAAGGTCCCACTGCTGAAGGTATTAAGGTTGTCTGGGTAACTCTTAATATGCGTTTTGGAATGAGTGTGCAGGGCGAGGGTTGAATTCTTTCCCTGCACCATATTCTCTAACAACTGCTGTTTGATATTTCCCTATGGGCTCTGGTTTTACCCCTGTAGTGAATGTTCTGGCAGGCTCCAGGTCTGACCACCTCTGTAGCCCCTAAATCCTGCCCTCCTGCTACCTGCCTGCCTGGGACAGGGCTGCTGGTTCTACACAGGGAACAGCACAAAGTGTCACCTGCCCTCAGAACATAGGCAAAGCTCCTGACCCTCAGCAGTACTGTGGATCACACCTGGGATTTCAGGGCTGGGATTTCACCTGGGCTCTGCAGTCTGCCCTCAGAGCACCACCCCTTCTGCTCCTTCATCTCCTGCTGCACCACTATCCCAAGGGCAACCATCCGTGGCATTTCAGGATCTGTTACCCAGCACATCTTAATCTTGACTTCACACTCTGTGCTGCTCCATTCCCACCTGAGTGCCTCCTGGGCAAAGGCTGGAGGCAGCAGAGGGGGGCCACCACAGTCTGTGCAGGCTGCCCCAACCCAGAGACCAGCAGAGCAGAGATTTTGCAGCAGAAAGGGATTTGCAATGTAGTGAATAGCTAACTGATAGATACTACATTAAGAAAATTCTAAGCTCTGGATAAAAATGGCTTATGGCATTGAGCTGTGCCCATTCTCCAAGAAATGGAGGGCATCTGTCACCACTCTTACATTGCCCCACACCCAACTCCTCATTCATTCTCAACTGACTTATTTCAAGTTCCAGATAGTAACAAAGAAAAGAAGAATATAAAGCTTCCCCAGGAGAGTGAGCACAGGAATTCACCAACAGCCCGAGCAGGGTGAGACATGAAATGGCAGCAGCAGGTCCTGCAAGCAGGCAGAGCCAGCTCCAGCCTTGTGCTGCTGCACAGCTGCCCCAGCCCAGGAGAGAACAACAAATCAGGGACATTAATTTCTACTCTGCAATGGGCAAAAAGACAAGCCCGCAGGCTCTAACCAAACCTGAGTCTTTCTGGAACTCGGTCATTAATCTTTAGAAAAGATAACTCTCTACATATACTCACATTTTCCTCTTCCTGGTTTGGGAGGAGATACAAGGCAGATGCTGCCCCTCTTTGCTGGGTGACCAGATCATGCAGAACCCTCAGCTCTAGGAATCTCATGTATGATTTACAGGCCCGCTTCCAGTCCTCACAGCTTCACCTCCTCCCGTGGGAGCTCCTGGGAAGCCTCCAGGCTTTGAAGCACACATCCACATATCAGCAGCCTCCATCCAGGCTCCCTGGAGTGCCTGCGTCACAGCCAAGGGCAGCCACCAGCTCCCAGGACACGGCCTTGGCTGCTGTAGTGTCCCTAAGTCACACACGCAGATGGGTTTAAACATATCTATTGATTTCCTAACCTCACATCTCCCTGGGAGCAGGGGCTGGAGCTGTCACAGCTGTGTTATGCAGGGCAAACAGGAGAAGCAGGAATTTGGGAACTGCTCCCAGACCAGGAAGGAGGGACAGGTCAACATCAGCTCCCACCAACCCCAGCTGTCAAAAGACATCTTTAGTGGGCAAGGATTTGGCAGCCAGTGTGTAAAAGGAGCCTGTAGCCCACACCACAAAACCATCACCACAAGTAGCATCTCTTGGCCTCCACCGAAGCAGATGTGCATTAACTTGGTCCCTCAGCACACACAGGAGACTCGTGCTGCTGCTGCTTCTTCACCCTGAATAACGAGGGCTTTAAATTCCAGGTTGCTCAACTTAGCACCTTGCCAGAACTAGGACTCATTTTTAGTATTAAAAAATAATGCATATTTATCAAACCTAGTCAGGCAGAGGGAGGGGGAAACAGCTGGCAGCAACCTCCCTCTCCCCGTCTGACATGTGCTTGCCATTTTTCACATTTTCAACAGCTCTCCAGCTCTAGTCCTTATAATTATGATGAAAAAACCCTCACACTCGACCATAGTGCCTCACAGCCAAGATGCCAATGTGTTTCTACATAAAAGCTTCATTGCAAAAAATCTGAAATTTCTCAGTGTCTCTGCTTTATTCCCATCCTCCTTTACATCATTGTATTCACACAGCGTTCAATTATTTACAAGCATACAAAACACTCCAGCCTGGATTCTCAACTGGTATTAATCAGTGAAATGCCAACTAAATCAACAGAGCTACAAAGAATCGCTCCAGAGAAGGATCTGTCCTGCTGTCCCTAAAGACCCCTTCCTCCCTTCACAGCACACACTAGGAAGGAGAGGATAATACACAGTTTTGGTAGGGTTTTTTGGTTTTCTTTTTCATTCCCTGAGTCACACAAACATATTAATGGCCACACAAAGACCTGCTCCCCACTGCTGACCTACTTCCCGTTGATGTGCATGTGACACATTCACCTCCCAGGGCAGTCCCAGGTATTCCTGGAAGCCGCCATCCACCCCTCAGCCAGAACTCTGTGGCAACACCTGGAGCTCTGTGCATGGGGCAGGCCCCTGGGGGTCAGGATAACACCCTTGACCTAAATGACACACTAAATTCTCGGATTATGCAGCCAAGCCTGGCACTTCCTTGGAGTTGGTGCAGCACCATCTGTCTCCAGCCTGGTTTTTGGGAGCTTTTTCTCCACCCTTTTCAAAGAAGCACAAAGGGAGGGACAGTTTCCTGGGCTGGTAAGCACACAGGGCTCACAGACAGGATGAGCTCCTTCAGTGATGGTTTCATTTCTAGTTTTACAGCCTCCATCACTTTAATTCAATAAGACCAACTGAGCCCCAGGACACAGAGCACAAATCAGAGAGGCCAATACATTGGAACAGGCATAAGATATTTCCTCTAAAGCTGTGTGGCAATCTCCAGTCAAATGATGGTTTTTAGAATCCCCATAGAAAACTAAGCCTTCCATAAGACCAGGCTCGGCATAAGCAATCCTTTTTCAGGAGTCTCTTTTTCAGGACTTTGTGATCACACAAAAAATCAGAAAATGACTTCTGAAAGACATTTTGTTATTTGAACCTTCACTTTGAATCAGGAAGTGCAGAGTTATGAAAACATAATATGAGTGTAAGAACAGGTCTGGTCCCTCAAGAGCATTTTCACAGGCAGACTGGAGAACCACGTGTGAAACCCTGGGGTGCTGGGCACCTCATTAGAAGACAGGAGATAAATGTACTCCTATTTCCAACACAGGTTCACAGTCTGGGGTTTCTCCATTCAAAACCAGAAGGCCAAGGAAATGCAGGAGATGCACACCAGGCTGGGTCTCACTGCACTGAGCACAGCTTACTCATCCCTTGTGTACCACCACCACAGCAGAGAGATGTCACAAGGCCTTCATCATGACTGGAATCATAATACCCATGATTCACATGGAATACTTTTTTATACAAAGCACCAAGATAAAAATAAAATGAAGAGGGAAAAACTTAACAAGAAACTTGCTTCATTCCCTACAAGATGGATAAACCAAGATGAATGTAAACAGCTCAACTTGACCCAAATATTTTTTCGTTGCTGAGTAACCCCGCAAAAAATGTTGTTATCTCACCAGCATCTGGGGAGATTAGATGGTAGGGAATTTTAAACAAACTTTCACTGTTGTGCCTTGTTTGAGGAATTTCAGACTGGACTTGAACCCTCAGGACTTGTAGCACCCCAGCCCCTTCCAGGAGGGAGCACACAGCTGAGGAGGGCAAGAAACATCTGTTACATCTCCAGCAGATGGATATGTGGACATGCTGTTGACATGAATGTTTACATGAAACATTTGGGCCTCCAGTTTTCCAAACCTTTCCAAGGGAAGGATGCAGCTGCTCTGTGAAGGCTCCAAGCAGGAAACAGGCTCAGGCCATGCCTCCAGCAGGAGGTGAGAGCAGTCCCAGCAGATGGCTGTGAGCCATTTTGGGTGGCAGCAGGCACCCGAGGGGCTCAGGCTTCACAGCCCACACTGGCTGCCATATGTTGTGACAGTGGCTCATCATCACACAGGACCCAATTTAGAGCATCCTTTGTGGCTGCAGGCACCACACTACCTCACACTGCTCCCCATTAGCACAATCATCTTTCCACCAAGCATCTTTTAGCAGCTGCCTATCATATTTACTGATTTTTTGCATGTTTCTGTAGGAGGAAGGAGATCTAAGAGATCATCTGAGATATTCAGGTCTGAGGTTTTAAGTCTCATTTGTGCTCTGGAGGTCAGGCCTGCTCACTCCTTCACTCTCTTCCAACAGATAAGTGCTATCTCAACAACACACAGATGCTTTTAGAGATCACCTTGGCCACTGCTAAGCTGTGCAGCATTCCTGCCAAGTGCATCCCAGCAAGCAAGGCTATGCCTGTGACACTGGGAGCTCAGAACAGGGCAGGTGGGAGATTACAGCTCTGGAAATGGCAGCCCTTCCAGCAATAGCAGGGTTCCTTGGTGAATTTCTCCTGGAGAGACTCAGGGAAATGAGAGCAGCAGGGAAAGAAAGGCCTGGAGGTAGCAGGATGGAAATCAGGCTTCCATCATCCAGGGCTCCGAGGGAAGAGATGCCAGTGGCACCTGGCAACAGGCTGCAATGGCACGACATAAACGAGGGGCAGAGCATCATTGTGCTCCTGTCATACAGCAGCAACATAAACCCCAGGGCTGTAGCCTGACAAAGCTGCAGCCCAGTGAGCCCCAGAGATGGGCAAATTTGGGATGCCTTTGGCAGCCTGAGAACTGAGCCTCCCACCCTGGGATGGCAAAGCTCTCACAACTCTGCAGGACTCTTTGGGAAACATGGCAGGCTGCTCAAAATATGTAGCACCAGGCACATACAAGTTCATGGAGTGGGCTTTCTGCCCTATGAGAGCAATGAATGAGGCCAGTTCTCCCCCCTGTCACCAGCAGGAGCAGGGCACCCCGAGTCACTGCTCTGCATCTCACCCTGGGTCAGCCCAGCTGCCAAACTAAACATTCAGGCAATTTGCTCCGTAAGGGTCCTTAAAATATCAACTCAGCACAAGTATTGCAGCTCCCACCAGGGCTCTGAGGGAGGACAGTCATCCACACTTGTGCTAGGCAACTGTGGTTGCATCCCTTGGATTTATGAAGAATCTGGGATATTTTTAACATTTTGAAAAAAACAGCCACTCAGTGTTGGTTATTTTAACTCTGTACAGTCCATGAATTCAGACCAGCCCTACAAGTCCATTTGCTGGTGTCCAAGCCATCCCTCTCTCCATGGAGGCTCTGGCCCATTCTGGCCCTCCCATGGCAGTTGCATTTTATGCCTCAGGTGGTGCCTCCTCAACAGACACAGCCAGGGAGCTTCCTGGAGGAAGCAATTACAGAAATTGAACTCACTCGACCAAAAAACAAAACAAAAAAGAAAAAAAAAACCTAACAACAACAAAAAAAACCCTAAACAACAACAACAAAAAGCCGAGATAGCTGTCAAAGCCTTAATACTGCACCTAGAACCTGCATCAGACCAAAATGCATCAGCGAGAACAGACTTTGCTCTTCTCCAGGCACTGCCTGAGCCTCCACCACTGCTGGCAGCTCTCTGGGCTAACCCAGAGGCTCCAGTTCACCAAGGAGGTCAGCACAGACCAGTTGTCTTATTTAGACTGATTCAACCAGCTCTATAAAGGAAGTGGTACTGGTTTCACCAGTGCAGACTGGAGCATGGGAGCACCATTTTCAGCCTGGAAAGCAGAAGCTTCTGTCTGCTCAGTGCCTGCTAAAAAGCTTTGTTGTTCCTGCCCTACCTGGCAGCTACACACACAACCAGCTCCATAATCCCCAGCAAAGCACATCTCAGCTGCAACTTAATCTGAACTTCAGCTCTCACTGACAGCTCAAGTGAAAATGAAAAGCAACTGATAAAAGAAAACCCACAAAATGCAGCAGGTGGTGAGGGGGCCAGAGGCAGGGAATGCGACTGGAAAGAGCAATGCACTGCTAGATTTGTGGTGGCAAACATTAATTGCTTTTTAAGTATTCCAGTGCTTTCCCTCCCCAGTGGCTGGTAGCCGCAGAATTTCAGCCTGTTCTCCAGTGTCTTAAGGAGGAGAGGGAAGCCAAGAGTGTGTCAGCCAAGCAAGCCCAGGGACAAAGCTCACAAACTGACCCCACAGGGGGCAGCAGGAAACTTCAGTGACCCTGAGACTGCTGACATTTCTTTTGAGCACCACAGCGAGAAGTCTACCAGGTCACCTCAGCCATCTTTGGGGGAATGTGAACCACTGGTGCTACCTGTGTGAAGACATATCTTGAGCTTCTACTCAAGTGCACAATTTGCTTCTGATCAAAGATACAGGTAGGAAAAAGCATAAACAAAGCAAGCACAGCCCAGATGTTTTGCCCCCACATTCAGCTGCATTTCTGAGACTCTAAAGAACAGAGGAATGACCTTCTCCTCTGCCCTGCTGCCCACTTACCCCTGGATCTAGTAATTTCCAGCTCTCAGAGACTGCCCCCCCTGCCTGCCAGCACTCCTCATGCTATCAACACCCTCATAGCAAAGCTAGCTTTGCACATCCCTCTGCTGCTTTGCGACCTGGAGAGGCCAGGATTGGTAAAGCATTGCCACCACCAGGTCTCACCCATCAGCTTTATCATCTACAAGTGTCCCCATCCCCTCCCTACAACAGTCTTGAGCCAGCAACAAGCTTTAGGTTCAGCCCCTCGAGCCTTCAGCAGATCCCCTCCATGGGAACCTCACCCAGCACCATGCATATGATCCCACAGCAGCCACAGAACAGTAAGTAAATAACCTGTCTTAGCTAGACTTTCCTTCAAACAGACAAGATTTGGTGCTGCCATTGTCAGGAGTCACTTTCTGGCACTGTAAGGGCTTTGATGGGAACTGAGAGAAAAGAGATGAAGGAAATCATGCCTAATATCCTGCCTTTCCATAGCCAAGCCTCTTCATGAGGGAGAGGGAGAAGCAGCATCTTTAACACAGGAGAAAGGAACTCCTGCTACAGCAGCACAAACAAGCTCACCTTCCACGTGGCACAGCTGGTCAGCACCCCAAGGCATCTTGTAAGGTGGGATGATCTGGGGGTTGAACACTGTTGGTGCTCCCAGGCAGACAACCAGGCGTGTTGTGAGCAAGGCCACTCTTCCAAAGAAAGAAAGAAAAGCAAGCGCCCTGAAGCCTGTGGCAGGACCACATCCATGGTCACTGTGCCATCAAGCCACTAGGGTGTGACATAACACCAGTGGGGGAGACACAGACAAGCACCCACCCCATCACCACGGGGGTGCTGAGGAGCAAAAAGCCATCTGGGGTACAGGAGAGACATTTCAAGAGCAGTGGCCAACACCACAACACAGCATTGCAGAGGAAGCTCCTGTACCTTCACACACACTGCCCTGTTTCCTCAAAGACCCAATTCCAAGCCCTCCAAAAATCAATGTGGTAACAAGGAGATGAGTTGCAGCCAATATGGATTTGTCAAGAGCAAATCACATCACTTCCATCTATCTCCCTACTCCAAGAGCCCAACAGGCTGTGGGCACAGCACTCCCTGCCAGACACCCCCACTGCAGTAAAGCTTCTGACAGTGCCCAGGCTGCCATTCCCATCAGCCAGGGGAATGTGGTTTTAAGAGAAACAGTGACAGGGCAGGCACAAAACTGCTCAGAGAGCCATGTGTAAAGAGCAGATATCAGCACTCTCCTCTGCTACAAAGGCAGACCATATTGACAAACAGGATTTTGTAGGAACCTGTCACACACCTGCCTGCTTCAGAGCTTTTCCTACTGAGCTGGATGAAGGAGCAAAAAAGAAACTCATTAAATTCACAGGTAGCATGGAGGTGGGAAGAACTGCAGGTTCTTTTAGAACACAGGATTAGAAAAGGTTGGTATCTCAAGAAATCATCCTCTTTTTTTCCAGGGCAGATACAAGGGCCAGGTTTTTCTCTCCAGTAGGAATAATCAGCTGTCCAAGAACAAGTGTCCAAATAGAAAGAACAAGTTTTCAGGGTCTTGCTTCACTACTCTTGCATACCAAGGGTTACTGATGCTGTAAGGAACAGAGGCCTCCTGCTCTTAACCCTTTGACAGTACCATGTAGGGTTCAAGGCATGTTGCATTAGGCAGGCATCAGGGATCCCCTCCCTAGCAGCTTGCAAACAGAATCAGTATCAAGCTCAAAGGCCCAGAACAGGATCAGAAAACACGAATTCCCACTCCCAGGCTGCTCTTTATCTCCTGCATCACTGTCACCTCCTTGCAACTGGCACACGGAGTGCCTCTTGCGAGAGCTGCTTTCAGCAGGGAGGGCTTGCTGTGCCAGCAGCACATCATGCTAATCGTGACAGCCAAGCACAGGCTGCATCCCACGGCTCTGCATGTCGTACACGTTCCATCAAGTTGTCCCAACTGCCTGCTCAAGCCCTCCCCATAACCAGCTGCACCCAGTCCTGCTGGCAAGGGTCCTTCCTCTTTCCCTCTGACAATTCACACCATTTTAACCCACAGGCTGCAAGTCAAGAACTTCTCCAGTTGGGGTTGCCACTGGAAGCAAGCAAAGCACAACTGCCCCACATGAATGAGCCACTATTTCCAGATACGGTATTTTTATGGAAAACCATGGCCAAACTCCTGCAATGAGCTACATTTTTAGCCTGAAGGGAAGAGACACTTGCAGCCAGTTTCCACATTATCCTTGGGCTTTCCCTTTGGCTGCACATTTGGTTTATCTCAGTGTGTGCTGGTGGGGAAGTGGACCTTGCAGCCCTGGGAACTCTAATGTTCTAAGTTCATTCACTGCCAGAATAAGAAAGCAGAGTTTCCAAATAAGTGACATTTCTTTTGCTTTGGCAGTAATTGCAGGGAAGACTGCAAAGTAGCAGGGCATTGATCTGGCTCCTGTGGAGGTGACTAATGGGAACACAATCCCAGAGAGGGCTGAGGACTTGATGGCATTGCCCCCACAGCTGCCTTGGTACAGAGACACTTCCCTCACATGTAACAGAGGGAATCCTTGCACCACGCTCCCCACATGTACATCTCCCATTTTGCCACACACTCCAAGAATACAGAATGGGAAGCAAACACTTGAAACTAAAGCAGGAGAATCAGGTCAGGGAAAGCACTTCAGGTTCAGAAGTACCCAGTCAGCTGGCAAAACCTCTTCATTGGAGCATCACCCAGACCATGGGCTTTTAGCACCTTGTGGAGCATGACTGAATGCAGTCTTATCCCTTCAAAATGAAGTCTGAAATAAAGCATTGCAGCACAAATCATAGAGAGACTCAGGGTCATCCCAGGGCAGGTCTTTTCATGGTGAGGGTCAAGACAATCCATGCATCAGGAACTTGACTGAATTTTAAAAAAGGTCAAAGAGGAGACAAAGTGGATGAAGTGGCTTGTATTTATTATCCACCACAAAAGACAGCAACAAGATCAAGCTGTAAAAGCAAGGCATTAGCACCTCTATGGTCAGCATCAATCTGTGAGGATCTGCCATCTCTCCCACCAATACTTACTGTGGTTTCCCTCCTAAAGATGGGCTATGCATGTACACATCTGTACACTCTCCTTCAGACTGAAGGCTCACAGTACTGAAACCCTGACACAGGCTTGTGAGGCTCCACAGCCTGCCATTGCATTTTCTCCATTAGAAGAGACTGGGCATCATTAACATTGTGAAAAAGCCTGAAATTTAAAGCAGGATTGCCATCCCTACCGTCATTCTCACAGATGCCAACACCACAAGGGTGCCCTAGAATTTACACAAGATCAGCTGGGAACTGAATGGAAGGTACAGGCTGGGTAAATTCACCTCAAAAATGGCCCTGAGCACTGGAAGGCAGGGTGTGCCACTGGCACAGTCAGTTCAGTTCTTGGCTTCCTCACATCCCTTGCTGCCACTAAGCTCCAGTCAGAGCACCTGTGATCCACACTATTAACACCAGCATGTCAGCTCCTTCCCGCCTGAGAACAGCGGCACAGCCACAGCTATTCATGCCTTTTGCCACCTCTCAGCAAGACCACAGCAATCTGACAGCCTTGCAGCGTGTAAGGAGCTCTATCTGAAATATGCTCTGTACCCTGAGTGCTCTGTAATCCCATTTCCACACCAGGCTGGTCAGCTGCCTCCCAGGTCCTGATCCAGAGATCCAGGACAAATCTCCCCTTGGCCCTTATGTCCCTGTGGCCTCAGCAGCAGAGGCAAGGCTGCTTCCCAGGATGGAGTCAGCATGGAACACCGCAGAGTGCCACAGAATCCCGAGGGCTAATCCCATCCATTTGCAGCAGAACCTCCTCAGCCCCTGCTGAGCTGTTGCTGCCCAGGGAGCAGAGGTTATCAGATATTTCCTGCTGCAAACCACTGGGTTTCTTTGTGCTACCTGGTGTGACAGAAATGCACCACGATATGCATTTAAAGGAAATATCCTAGAACATGACTTTCTACTGCAGGCACTTAACCCCTGGGATGACACTGAAATATCCAGACCCTGACAGATGCAGACACGTTCACTCTCATGCACAACTCAAATAGGCATCCTCAGAGCACAGGAAGCTCTGTCTGCAGCCCACACTAATAGTGAAGAGCTTATAAATTCTCAGTAAGACTTCAGCTATATCAAATTAGCATGGGAATTGTTGGGTTCGTTTGTAACAGGGCTGGGACAGGTGATTCAGAACAGGACAGGTATTAGAGAAATGGAAAGGAGAGGTGGGCTCTCCAGTGCAAGCAATGACTATCATGGCACAAAGTGACAGAAAGATATAGTCTCGGTGCCTCTGCTGAGCTCAAACAATTCCCCCATGGCTTCACTCTCTCATCTGTACAGACAAGGAAAACTTGGCTCACCTATCAAACTCCTATTTGCATCAGCTAAAAAGAATAAAGGTCTGGTCCCATGAGGTTCTTATTCACTCTGCTGAAGGTGCCTTATCCTTTTAAGACAAGTTAATGGGAGCTGTGGTACAAAGCAATCCACCTTGTTTGGATGTGTTGGAACAGATGACTTATGAAGAAAGGCAGCCTCAACACCTCACCCTGCCAGCTCCCAAACATTGCTATAGACCTTTTCTTTACCTGCCTCTGCCAATTTTCACCACGAGCTGTACTGCTTTATTATCACCTCTCTAAGGCTCCTCCACATGCTCCAAGCTCATCCCAGACTACCTCAACACCAGGCAGGGCAGGCAGAGAGCCATTAGCACTGCAGTGCTGTTATTGCTGCTGCCTGGGCTGGAATTAATGCTGCTCAGCCACGGCGCAGTGAAAATATTGACTTTCCAGCTAATCAAACCAAATTCCATGAAAGCTACAACTTCAAACTTCAAAAAAATCCATCAATGATTCATAAATATTTGAAAGTGCCAGATTGATTGCATCTGGATTACCGCAGCAGAGGGAGCTGAGGTCTGGCTGTGGAGGAGATGGACGAGGCAGCTGCTCAGACCTTGATGTCATGGATCACCCTGCACTCCCAGGACTGCATGGACCTCCCCAGCCCAGTCAGAGGAACAGCACTGTGTCCCAGGGCTGTGTTATCTGTGCTGGTGCAGCCCCACTTGATTCAGAGTGCCCAGCCTGCAGGTAAGGATGTACTAATCCAGCTGTTGGCACTGTGAAGATCTGAAGTCCAATAACCTGGCTGTTTAACTTCTGACTTTGGAACAAAAAAATAAAGTAGCCATAGATATTCCAACCTCCTCCAGTCATTGCTGCCCACTAACAAGGCTGCTGGCATTCCCAGAACACATCAGCCTTCAGCTGGTCTCCAGGAAAGCAAAGGGATTTGTCAGCCTGGCCTTCTCTCCACCCAGCACAACCCTTCCATCTTCATGCCATTCAGCCAGCCAAGGAGGGGTTTTATTTTCCCAACAATCATTCCAAGGGGAACAAATTCCAGGAAATTATGCAAGATGCAACAAGTCAAACTGATCTATTTTTACTTCTCCCCACAGAGAATCTCCAACTTTTCCCACATAAAAGGAAATTAATCTGCTGTCTAATTCAAACTTGGACGGGGGAAACTTTTTGGAAAGAAACACAACGAATAGCTTTGGTTGCACTGCAGACAGTCTTTGCTGCACAGAAGTTGGTTTGCAAAGCCACTGCAGGCTACCTTTGTCCTCCAAGTCTCTGGAGCTACATTTGTACACAAAAGAAGCCAGCACAAAGTCCTTGCCTGTGAAACCATGTATCCAGCTCTTGAAATCAAGAGGGGAGACAGACGCCTACAAATCTCACTCTGAAACACAAAACTCTCCTTCATTAGCAACTGATGTGAGAGAGTCCTTCAGGGCAGGGCAGACAGGTAAGAGAAGAGGTCCAAGGCAGGTTCAGGGCATCGTGTTCAGCCCCATCTCCTGCAACTGCCTCATTCCTCAATGCCTGCCCTGGCAGGAAGCACAAACGCTGACTCAAGTGCTTCTGTGATTTCAGCATTCAGAGTCTCCCCCTAATCCTCTCTGTAATCCTGTAAGCTAACACGGTACAGCTTCCCACTGCAGCCTCTCCCTTGGCAGGGGCACTCACAGCTCTGGGGTCTGCGGAGGGAGCTGGGCGAGCACGGCCTCTGCACCTGCACTGGTGTTTGTGCAAGACAAGCAGTAATCCCCAGGGGCTGCCAGCACTGTCTGACACTCCAAGAGACCCAGCTTTCCCAGGAGCACTGTATCTACCCCCACATGGAAAGGCATGGGCATGAAAACCTCATTTCACTGGGTCAGGTACCTCATGTCCATGGTGTGCACAGAGCAGTGCAGACATGCTGATGGCAAGGGCTGTCCCCCACCGTAAGGGAGAAACCTGTTCCTCATCCTTTATGAAAATCAAGCTCCCAGAGTCTGCCAGCTACTCAACCACAGACCTTGACAAGAAAGAAAATATTTAGCTGCCAGCCTTCTCCAGTTTCCAATCCCCACCAAACTTAAGATCTGGCAAATCTATCTCTCCCTGGCATTAAACCATTGGGCACCTCAGTACTCAAAACACTGCTTTGCACTGGTTGCTTGCTGGCTGGGTTTAAACCACAACACACTGAAATAAGGCAATTTGATCACCCATTTCTTTCTCACCACGGAAAATGAACAGAGGCCCTAAGACAGTGGTTCTAAACACAAGATTAGAAAACATTCCTTGCCCATAAGCTTCCTGGAGCAAGCCTTCCTGTCTTCATTCCAGATAAAGATACCTTTAACACAACTCACTCTACAGCACTGTTGGTTCCTCCCCAAACATCTAAGAATAGTCTCATATATTTAAAGGTTTTTCCCTAATCAGGAAAGAAACAGGATAATCACTTGAAGTAGTTTAGTGAACTAATTAAGAAAACCTCAACTTTTTTGGCAGCCACGGCACACGCATTGGTCTGACCCTCAGTGCTCATGTAGGGAGTTTGAGGGCAGGGCTAACCTCGGTGCTGTGTCACTGCAGTGCCAGAGATTGGGGTTCCCATAATACAAACGAGCATCACAGCTACCACAACAGCCAGCAAAGCAGCAAACACACCCGTGCTGCTCCGTCTGGGTTTTCTGCTGCAGCTGCCTTGGCCTGTGACACTGCCTTGTAAGAAACTGCATAAAGAGGGAGAGGAGGGAGGTCCCTGTTAGTACCACACAACCAACAGGTCCACCTGCTTCTCCAGTCCTGCTGCTGCACACACACATCATTTCTTGCCACCCTCCACATCCTTGCTCTCCAGGGTGAAATTGTTTCTTATGAAAAATCAGAGGATCTGCTGTTTAAGAATTGGACTCCAGTTTAAGTAAAAGCTATTTAAAAAGAAACCTGTCCTCATGAATTTGCTCATGGAAATCAATGGCATGCTAGCAGATGTACCAAATATCCCCCAAAGTGCATGTGTCAGTGCATTTCTTCCTTCAGAGATCATTAATGGCTCATGACCAAGGTCAGGAGTCAAGTCTAAGACTTTGCTGCTGATATAGAGGAAAGCTTCTTTGCAGTGACACAGGGCACAACCTGCCCAGCTAATAGACTCACAGGAACTTGACTCCCATACCTCATCCATCGCCTAATTTATAAATAATAAATTGCCATTTTAAAGCTGCTGTCTAGGAAGAACATCCTAAGCCTTTGCCACCCCTTGGAGAGTGCAAACACAAGGACAAGACAAGAAACATATAGCAGATTAAAACAGCTGTAACTAAAATAAGCTTCAAAGCCAGAATAAAAGCCAAGCACACCACCAAAATCTTCTGGACGAAGACAGATTTATAGCTGAGAAGGCCTAAAATGAGCAGGCCTGGGACCAGCCCCTCCAGACTCCACAAGGGAGAGCACTCAGTCACCATAGAGACAAAGCACTGGCACGATTGCTCTTGTCCCCACTCTGAAACCTCTGTCTCCTCCGAGGCTCCGGAGCAGATGGCAAGCTGCGAGCAAGGGAAGGAGGGACTGGTGAAATGCTGCATGTAAATAAGACAGCCAAACACTTTTGCTGTGCCTCGGCAGCAGCCGAGCAGGGCTATTAAGGGGCTGCTGCAGGCGAGCGGCTCGGCAGCAGTAATGAGTTGGCCACGAGTGACTGATTCTGTGTCAAGGTTGGGCGGTATCGATCAGATGTGCGGCTGCAGCCCTGCCACTCCGGCACAGACGCCGGCTGATGGATCACCTGCAAGGCCACGGCACCGGGGGAGAGCAAGGGAGCACAGCGTCCCAAGAGGCGGCAGCACAGCGCCGGGACTGCGGGCTGGAGCCATCCCAAGCACTGAGCTGCTGCCTGCTTTCAGCAGCAAACGAAGACGTTCCTTTTGCTGCTGTCCTGATAGCCTCAGGAGTATCTTTTCTGCACAAATTCCTATCTGGGTCTGGAAGCAGGAACAGGGATAGCTTTGCTTCCTTGGAGAGATGTATGATTTGCGGCACAGCGGCCACAGTCGCGTTGGAGACTCCTCCCTATGGACACGGAAGGTGAAGAGGCAGGTGGATGCTGCCGTGCTTTGACACACTGAGTCCCTGCAGCTTAGACTGTCCCATCACTGCCCCAGCCAAGAAACAGGTGTTTGTTCAGGAGCCTCGCCTTGTTTCCCAGGCATTCAGACTATCTGGTACTTTGTGTTTTCCCTTTCTACCTGAGGAATTTTTCCACCTTAAAATTATCTCAGGCAATGAACCTATCTCCTGGGCTTAGCCCACTGTTCCAAGAGAAGGGAACAGCTCTGCACCTCTCAGATGGACGGATGCAGCCTCTCAGTGCATGTGTGGTACCCAAAGCAGATAGGTCCCTCCACACACATGCAAGGCCAAGCCTTCTGCACAGCTACATCAGCATACCCCTGTCCAAGATGAGAGAAACAGGAACAACATCCTCTTGGATTGCATTATCACAGCAAGGCCTTGATGGAGCTGAGCTGCAAAGGGCAGCCTTACAGCACGTGGAGACTGTGACTCTTGGAAGAGAGGAGTATTCCCATTCCTGCTGCTAACTAGTGCACCACATCTCAGCTCAGCTTGCAGGGCCCTGGGGTTTGAGACGAAGGCTGTGCCCAGTCACCAGCAGTTACAGATTTCTCTGGGTTTACATTCCTCCACCTCTCCCTTACATAGCCTAAAAAGACTAGCTATAGTCACAGCTCAAATACTCTATTTAAAGGCTGCCTTGAGGACTAGAAGTTAATTTTAAAACTAACTGACCTAAGCTCTCTGCCATACTACCTCAGGAGGTGTCTGGAAGGGTGGGGTTACTGCTAATGCTTGTCTAGAGAGCGTGTGTTTTACCTCCCAGCTCTTATTTCACATTATTAATGTCAAGGTTTTTTAACAAAATTTGTCTTGGTCAATTAACTCAGATGGGGATGCTTGCAACATTCCAAATAAAGCCAACCACATCCTGTGCTCAGAAAGATGAGCGAGCATGGCTCAGGAAACAAGGGAATGACAAGGGCAAGGCATGACTCACACCTACCCCACTCCCACATCCCGGAAAACAACCCACCCGCCAGCCTGGCAAGGGCACAGACACCAACAGCCTCCTGCTCTCCCCACAAGAATTCTCTCTGCTGTCCTGCACACCAAGGCTAACAGCTGCCTGTGGCACAAAGACAAAAAGCCTGTTTTGAAGTATATTTGCCCAGTGGATCTGTCACAACAAAAGCATCACAAAGCCACTTGGAATGGCACTGCTGCACACTAAACACAGAAAGAGGGATTCCTCTTCATAGGAAGGTGTTACTTGTACATCAAAATACCTCTTGGTTTGACTTTCATCATTTAATTATATTGCATTGAAATTTAAGTTATAGTCAGACCGACTAGGGCCATGAAGGCATGGCCCAGCATCTCTGCAGCCAGGTAAGAATCACACTGGGGAGGCTGCGGCCAATTCACATGGGTTTTTTCCCCTTGCCTGGATGACCACTGCTGTGGAATTGGAAGGCAGAGGCTGGTTGGCACAGAAGAGGGATGCAGGCAGAGCTTTATTAATCCTTGACTGCTGAATGAGTGTGCTTCCCTTCCCAAAAACACCTCAGGCTGTTCCAACTGAAAAACATTTGTGTATCAAAGCATCCAAGTATTTCCCCAAACTATGTCATATCCAAGAGAAAGGATTAGTGCCAGGGAAACCTGGACAAAAAAGTAATTTAGAACTTCTTCATAGATCTGAAACAAAGTGTTTTGACTACCAGAAATTCATCTCTCAGCTGAAAAAAAACCCTTTACCAAACTCCTCTCCAATTTAGGGTCCTTACAGAAGCTGTACTTTCACATAAATAGAAGTCATTGTACAAATTGTGAGGAAGGATTTTTGAAAGCCATCGTCATCTGAACTCGCCACTTTTACTGAGGAACACATTCACAAGTATATTTTTTGCTACAGGAATTATAGCACATGTCATTTCCAACCAGAACATGCACTACCCATCTCAAATCTGAGCTATGGTCAGAGCAGGCACAAAACCGTGGGTGTCTGGGGTGAGAATCGCCTCCAGCTCCCCTCAGGCCTTCATCATCAAGTCAACTGCTAAGGAAGAGCTTGTAAGCATCCATATTAGAGGAGCAGCCCCACAGCTGTGTGGGTAGGGCAGACCTTGCCTCAGACTGTCACCTGGTGTGGCAGGCACAATGGGACAGGAGAGGGAAAACTTCAGCAAGCACCAAGATCTGTGAGGCAGGAGGCTCACAAGGACAAAAGCAATCTGCTGGTGTCCAGGAGGACAACACAGCTAAATGGCTGGTTCAGGTGAGTATTTATTCACACCACCCCCAGAGTGTCTTATTCCAATCAATGGAAATAAGGACTGCTCTACACATTTGGCTTTTAGGCCAGGTATCACCTAAAAGGTCTCAGCAGATGTCAGCTCTTGCCAGCCACAGGCTACAAATCCCAAGGTGTAGGTCCAGACTATACCACTTTTGGCCATGCAAAGCCCACTGAAATTCCCCCCACAACCTCCCTATTCAGTCCTAGCCCCTCTGGAGCTCTTTCCTGCCCCCATGTGCAGCTGTCTGCGCTGGCACAGCTACTAGCTTTCAGTGGAACCAGGGAAATCACACAGGACCTTCTCGAGCTGCCTTCACAACCACCACGGGCACACATCCCTGCTCAAACACTTCTGTAAGTGCTCCATGGTTCAGCATTACCAGTCCCAGCAGAAGTCCAGCTTTGCACTGCTCACACACCTGTGGTGACTTCTGGGGTGTCTCTCTGCCACAACACACCTCAGCCAGTCCCTTACAGGGCCACCTCTGTGACATCCCATCCCAAGAAGCAGCCTGCTCACTGCTGAACTCCAAACCACGTCCGTTCCATTATCTGCATCAGAACACATGAAAAACTGTAGTTTACAAAATAAAGTCTCCAATTCAGGAGTGCAGAAAGATAATTGCTTTGATTTGCAGTACAAACTAGAATTTGAAGGAAAGCAAGACTGATTTCTACTAATTAGAATCGTAGAATCCCAGACTGGCTTGGGTTGGAAGAGACCTTCAAGATTCTATCATTCCACACATCCTACTGCAGGCAAGGACACCTTCCTCAGGTTGCTCCAAGCCTCATCTAACATAGCCTTAAACACTTCCAGGGATGGAGCAGCCACATCTTCCCAGGGC
The DNA here is from genome assembly GCA_037013685.1 of Acridotheres tristis. NCBI lineage: Eukaryota > Metazoa > Chordata > Aves > Passeriformes > Sturnidae > Acridotheres > Acridotheres tristis. Next base: position 18,217,156 of record CM072897.1, on the reverse strand, counting down.
AACCTGTGCCATGGCCTCACCAAAATTCCCTCCCTTTCAGTTCATTCAGCAGGGATGTGGGAATTACACAGAGCAGAACAGGAGCTGTAGCTGCTGCACAGCTGTGACAGGTAAGTTAAGAAGCAGCTGAAGCAGGTTACTGTGTTCATCCAGGAGCCCAAGAAAAGTTTTCAGGATAACCTTTCATTAGTGAATCCCACTTTGGGCTGCACAGCCCACCTGCACTGGACGGCAGCAGCCAGGCCCCCAAATGTCACTGAGGGCACAGCATCCACCACATCCTGCGGATCCCCAGGCACCTCCAAGGGAGAGCACAGCCCACCTGACCCAGCACACACAGGCACAGCCCGTGTCCTTCTGCGTGCTGATGCCCAGTGCTGCAGATCAGCAGTGGGATCAATACCACGCTCCTGCTAAAACCAGTGTTGAGGAGAGCGACTTGACACTAACCAGAAACAGAAGTAAAACTGACCTCATTGATTGTCATTTTCCAAGTAAAAACAGTGAATACGGAGCAGACTAGCAGTGCCAAGAGCAAAAGACTCATTTGGTGTGGGCTTTCTATTTTTAATTATTTCACATTTACTATCCATGCTCTTGATCCTACAGAGATTTAGGATTTCTCTGGGCATACACACTTGTGTAAGGTTGTGCGTGCATTTAAGAGACGGTAGGATCTAAGCCCAAATTTTTACTAAGTACTAGGTAAGCAAATTTGCTTAATAGGAATTTTAATTTGCCATTACCCCTTTAAAAATGTATTTGTTCTCTGCTAAATAGTTATAAATTAGCCTAACAGCAATCATTTATATTTCTTTAGCATCTTGGAAGCATCTCAATACATTTTTACCAACCACAGCAGCCCAGTGAAGCTAAATCAACTTCCACATGTACCTCTTACAGGGCTTGGTTTGAAGATGGGGTCTTTACAGTAGAAAGCTTGAATTTTTCAGTAACTCACTGAAAAAACATATTTATAATTTCAAGTAGGAGGGAAGATGCACAGGAGCTCAGCAAGAAGAGTTTAATCTGCTGAAAGGGAAGAATTTCTTTCAGAAGATTTTGTACGCTGCCCACCTACCACCACACATCAGGAGATTCCCACACAGCAAGCCCTTCCAACACAGCCTCCTGCACACCTGGGCTTTGGCACACAGGTACCAGTGCATACCCCTGCACCACACCAGGTCATCCCAGCTCCAGAGGTGGGCACTTCTCCCAGAGATGCAGCAGACCCAGCCCAGGCACAAGAGCCCAGGGCTGTCTGTAGCCTTGGTGCCGGCTTCAACAGACAAGGACCAATCCTGGAGAAATCTGTTTCACAAGTACTACAAAGCTTTTTTGGGGGGGGGCTTGCCTGCTTCCTGAGCTCCCTTCCACAAATGCAGAAGGGTATCATCCCCTGAGAAGAGGCTGGAGAGGCAACAGACACTAAACAGGCAGGCATCTCCAAACTGGAGCTCTAAAATGTCTGTATTTTGGCATTCCTCCTCTCCACCATAACATTCTGCATGTATCACAACCCATTTCATCCCCAACATCACTGCAAAGGCAGGGAAAGAGCAGCAACACCTAAAGAGGAATTGAGGCTAACTTAGGGTGGCACAGGAAAAACCACACTACCTCTCCCCAGAGCAGCCATGCTGTTGTCCCCTCTCCCCACCAAACCGAGCTGTGCACTGGAGTGCAGCTGGATAGCAATGAAGGACTGGGTGGAAACAGAATTTTTGTTCTGCCTGGCCGTGGACTGCTGGAGCCAGGGTTATTAGCTATGCACGGCAAGCAGGCAGCACTCCCTCATTAGCAGGCCATTCGTCCGCTGCAGCCACCTTCATTAGTGGTTCAAAGGAGTGTGCCCAGCCATTATTGCCCTCTCCAGAAACTCAGCCTAATTGGCTTAGGGAATGTACAGGTTAAGAGCATGAACAGCTCTGCAGCTAGCACAGTTTTGCCAAGTCATGATTTTATGAGTTCAGGGAATTGCATATCCTCAGGTCCTGGAGTCTTCGGCACTGCACTTAACCTCACTTTCTGCATCCACTGAAGGGGACAGGATGTTTCTAATCCTCATGGCTACAGGGGAAAAGAGTGGCCCTTAAAGGAGTGCAAGCCAGACGGAATTTTTTCCCTTTATTCTTTGAATTTGTAGGCCATTTCCCAGGGAAGAGCTGGTAATGTAACTTCCACAAACGTGGAAAAACAGGCACGTTTGCTCTGAGCAGAGGAAGCAGCCAGCCCCAGAGCCCACTACCCTGGGCAGTGAAGCTCTCTTTATCTCCTGAAGCCACAGAACAGGCAGAGAGCCCCAAGGCTCTGTCCCTAGGCACCAGCTAGCACCTGCAGCCCGCAGCCCCCAGCCCACACCCAGCCCTGCCTACAGGGCTGGTGTCTCTCCATCCACCATCACAACCCAACTCGAGAGCGAGGGGAGGAACAAGGGCTAGGAGGAGAGCCCCTTCTCCAGCCACAACCACCACCAAAACACACCCAACAAAACATACCTTCAGTTCCCGAGCCATTCCTGTTCAAATGATCAAATATCCATAGTGCTCCTGAGGCTTTTGCAGAGGTTTCTCTCCTCTAAAACCGAAGCAATACCAGAACTTGTTCCCCCAGTTCCTCCTTGCTTGCAGACCGCTCCCGAGTGCCCAGACTATCCCAGCCCCTCTGGTCTGTTACCTCGTTATGAGTTCCAGGTGCTGCGGTGCTCACCTGCTGAGCCTCGCTGTTGGTGCCACCTGTTTGCAATTACCAGGGATAAGCCAGGCAATTACTGGTGGGCAACCTCCACTCTGGCCTTGCTACTGTTATGGGTAAAATTTGGTTAATGTTTGTTGTAAGTTAAGGTTGTTAATTTTCAAAGTTAATTGTTGTCCTGTTGTGATTTTATGAAGAAGTTCATTGTTTTTGAAGTTAATTGAAGTTGTAAGTTTAATTAATGTTTGTTAAGAGTGCTAAAGCAGGGGGGTCCAGGACGAGGTGTGAGGGGGCGGTAACATGTTATGAGTGAAGTCTATGGAGTGACATCAGCCCCGCGAGGGAGGATTGGTAAAAGGGCCTGTCCAATCTCTCGATGCCCTGAAGAAAGGATTGGACAAGAATGAATGTCGTTAAAGACCAATAAGAGCCCCCAAAATGGACCAATTACTGTGAGAATCCAAAAACCATCAATCCTGGACCCAAGGTGGGAATAAAAGGAGGTGTTGGACAGTTGTGTGTGTTCTCCTGTGGAGCTCATTTCCAAGGGAGCACCCGGTGTGTCAGGGGTTTTACACATTGTGTTGTTTTTCCGGCTTGCTGAGAGGGATCTCGGGCTTACCTCGGGTCCTCCGTTTTCTACAGCTAATTTTAATAAAGGAGTGCCCGTTTTTACAAGAAAGTTTCTACTCTGTTTCAAACAACCGGGTAACTTTCAGCTAAAAGCTCTGGCCTCGTTTGTAACACTACCACCTGAAACTTGGGCCGTAACACATCTCAGCTGCCCGCTCCTTTCCAAGCTTCTCGAAATCCTGACTGGATTTCAACCTTGGAGCCCTGTTTCCTGGGGCCTGTACTCTAGGCAGACGTTTGCCTCGGTGTTTATTAGGGTTAGGATTGTTCCTTTTGTTTCTTTCTCTCGTGGAATTTTGTCCCATTTGTTGCTAAGAGACAATAACGACCAGTACTTAAGAGAGACAAAAGATATACCTAGGAAGGAAGAGAGGACTGTACCGGGCTGCACTTCTCTTGGCTGGGGAGTTTCTCTTGGAGGGCAGAGAGCCTGCGGGGTTTTTCAGTGGGCTGGGTGCAGCTCCTCGCTCTCCCGCTGTCTCAGAAGAGCCAGGCTGCGGTCACTGTGGGGAGAGCTCGCCAGCACTGCCAGGCTCCGGCTGCTGCTGCTTCTCCTGCCGGCAGCGAAGCTGCGCTTGTGGGAGCGCCTGTTGCACTGGAGCCTTATCAACACCCGGGCTCAGTAAAAAAGGGACCCTTCACCATCTGCTGGGGTGCCTCAGGGGGAACTCCGGAACCCCGGGCCCGTTCCCCCTCCAGGGGAGCCTCTCCCGGCCGTGTTCGGAGCGGGGCTGCCGCTGCCCGGCCCCGGCCTTTCTCTGCCACTGCTCCGGGTTTTTTGCTACGCTGTGGCCACACACGCCGTGCCTACCGGGACACCCCGCGGCTCCTGGCACAGCTGCCCAGTTTCTGCTGCCTCTTGCTCGCCGCCCGGGAGAGCCCGCCCTGACGTTCCTGCTGCAGCCCCTGCTCGCCATCCTGTCCGCCCGCAGCCCTGCTCGCCATCCTGCCCGTCCACAGCCCCGCTCGCCATCCTGCCCGCCGCCACCACAGCGTGAGGGAGACGCTCGCGGCACAGCGCCCCCTGCCGGCGCGGAGGATCATGGCCCTGCCCGGCCCGGAGCCAGCAGCGCCCCCTGCCGGCTGTGCCCGGAACTGCAGCGCGGGGAGCGCGGGGACTCGCTGGGCTCTGTGTCCGTGTGCGGGGCTGTCTGTCTGTCCTGGCACACACACTCCTGGGCTCTGTGTCCGTGTGCAGGGCTGTCTGTCTGTCCTGGCACACACACTCCTGGGCTCTGTGTCCGTGTACGGGGCTGTCTGTCTGTCTGTCCTGGCACACACACCAGTAAAGAACTGGCATTCTTTTCCCCACAGCTTTGCCTGAAAGCCCCTTAACTTCAGAGTTACAATAATTCGGAGGGAAGGGGATCATATTCCCCATTCCAAGGGAGGTTCCCACCAAGACAGTGTTAGGGGTCATAACAAGTCCAGGCTGAGCTGACCTGCTGAGAACTCCAGCACACTGAAATGGATGGGACAACTAGCACTGTCAGTCTCATCTTGCAGCCTATTTCTTTTTTGCATCATTCTGATAAAATTCCCTGCAAACTGCTATAAGAAATTTAATATTTTACACTGACATATGACGCAGAGGAATGTAGTTAGAGATTTTTTGATAGTAATGGTCACAAAAGCTTCCCTTTACTAATGTCTAGCTAATGTCTTATTCTCTAGACAGAGACCAATATATAATACAGGCCTTGCCCATCTTCCTAGAGCAGATCAGAAATTTTTCATCAGCAATTGCTTACCACCAAAATAAAATAATTGTGTTCATGTAAATCAACACATCTCAGAAAATACTAGTATCTCACCGTCTGTTCATTAGGTTTTTCATTTTAAAAAAAATCAAACAAAGCATTTTGAGAAGTCTAAAACGCCTTGTTCAAAATGATTTTTCCAAACAAAATCATTTGGTTTGTATTTTAAAAATACTGGCAAGCTGCAAAGGCTGAAATAGAAATGAAATGTTTAATTTTGGAAGAACATATGCTTCATCAGAATTTTTAACATTCATTTTGGAGTCAAGAGAAAAACTGACACCACAGAGTTTCCTGTCAAAAGGAAAACTCGCTTCTTTGCTAGTCCTAATATTTATCACTTCTGCTCAGTGTTAACAAAATGCAGAAATACTTTTCACTTGCCGTGTGAATGAGGGGAGCTCTGTTACTGAGCTGCCACACTCCAGCCCAGAGGCAGCTGCACTTCAGCCCTCTGTGAATCCCTCGTTGCACAGCAAAGGCTGTGGCTCTGGAGGTGACAGCGGCCCCTGTCACGACTGGCCAGAGCAGCAGCAATAGATCAGCATTGCTGTCACACTGCTGTCAGTGCCTGGCCCTTGGCGGGCAAAGGATGGATCCGCTGGGGCTGAATTAATTGAATCCCAATCCTACAGGCATCCTCCAGAGTGGGAGTTGGACACAGTTACCCATGCCTTGGGCACAGGAGCGCTGCTTTTGTCTGAAAGCACCTCTTTCCCAGAATGTGTTTCAAAGTGATTAGCGATTGGCAGGTAAACAAGTGACTGAAAGCTCGGTTAGGCATTGTAATTCAAATTTGGGGTTAGCACATCTCTGCTGTCCTTTCACACAGACCAGGGGAAGGATGGATGGGTGTGAAGCCTCTCTGCAGTGACAGGACAAGGGCAAGCAGCAGGAACACATGTCCTTCCCATCTCTCCTCCAAAATACAGTTCCTGAAATGAGCTGGCAAATCCAGCTCTGGCTGCTGTGTACCACCAGGTTCTCCAGACTGGAAAAGCACTGATGGGTGGTTAGTCCCTGCCTGCAGGAGCACGAGGTACCCACCACCCTCCCACAGCCAGGGGATGGAGAAGGGGATGCCTCTGCCAGAGGAGATAACAAAATCTATGCCTGATTCTGTGCAAGCAGCTCTAGCTTTCTCACCAGATAAGAGGTAATGAGTTTGCTGTTCATGTCCCAGTGAGCACCAGAGTTAAAGGGCTTTTTGGAAAAGGGATGTAGGAAGGGGAATGCTTAAAATGAAGCATGGATAAGAAATCCATCCCCATCCCTATCATGATCTTGTTGATGATTAAAATGCTAAGTTAATGGAATGGGTTGGGTTGGAAGGGACCTTCAAGATCATCCAATTCAACCTTCCTGCCATGGGCAGGGACACCTTCCACCAGAGCAGGTTGCCCCAAGCCCACTCCAGCTTGACCTTGAAGATATGCCAGGAGGAGTGGGTTAGTGTGTAATCCCCACCTCCTCTTTCAAGGGCTCCTGCCTCAAAGAAGTGTGTTTGAGGTGTGGGCCCTGCAGAAAGGGCTAGCTCCTTCCAGAAAAAGAGGAGTGTACAGTCACCTAATAGTCTAACTAATCACCTAATAGAGACACCTAATAGTCAGGTGTAGAGTTGACTCACAAGAGCTTGGCATGTACACCACTTTCCTCACACCCCAACAGGCTGCAGGGCAGGAAAGGACTGACAGTTTGTCTCCTGTGATATTTGCAATTTTCCCTTTTCCTACCATCTCAGAGAAGAGTCGTGTTCCAATCTTTATACAACCATCCCCAAGCAGTGCCCATGGAGACCTGAGCATTTCTGTCTCTTTTGATAGTGCCTCTGTCCCTCAGAAAGACAAAATGCACCCAGCACGAAGCAGGCTCTGCAGCAGAGACAGGAGCTTTGCTCGCAGCAGCTGGTGGCAGACACCAGCCCCTGAAATTCCGAGCCTGTCTGCAGGCACAGGCACTCGTGCCTCAGAGCAGTGGGGGTCCCCCAAACACCCATGCATGAGCCTGCTCTCAGGGGACAAGCAGCTCCTGAGTCACTGCACAGCCTTCAAACGCGGGCTTTGTGCACTGGGTTATAAAAAGATGGGGAAAGAAGTCTTGAAAACATTGGGTTTTTTCATCTTTTAGTGAGGTGGCATGGGAAGGGGTGGGGATCGTGTGTCTCAGTGGTGGAGCAATTCATGAGGCCCACAAGCTTCCCTGAAAGAAGGCAAGGCAGCCCTAGAGAGATCAATCGCAATTTTATCTACCCTTTTCAAGTTCTCATTTCTTTTTATCCCGTACTGCTAGATAAAAATCTCTGCCTCAAACATGGGTAAGGAGATAGAGCTTTATTATACCATTCCAAAAACATTAGATGCTGTAGGCTTCGCCCTTTTATGAGTTCACTTTGCTGGCGCTTTCCTCTCTGCCCCCCCAAATCTCTTCCCTTTAATATTTTTTTCTCTCCAAATCAGAACAACAGGCACAAAACTAATTATGTGATATTTCAGATCCATGTTGTGTTAATGGCACCCGATTGCGTGTGACATTTCCGACTTGTTAGACTATTATTCTCGCTTATTGTTATCTCTGCTGCTCTGAATACTGGCTCAGGGCTTTATATCCCCCCCATGCACCAGGCTCTCATGCCCCCCTTCCCTCTCTTGTTCTCATTTATCAGTGTGTGAGGATCTGTGGAATATTAAACTGGGCCATGCTGGATTGCTCACTCTGCTCATTGTGGGCAATGGTGGAAGGGAAAGTAGAGATTGCAGAGCAGAGAAGGTAGGGAAAAGCAAATGCCAGAGGTGATCTGTGGGGAGAAGCCACCATAGCAAGAGTCAGCCCAGGGGAATCACTGACTTTAGGCAGAGTTGTGTCAGGCTGTGAGATGTCCATTCCTCACGTGACCTTTCAGTGATGGCTGCCCATCTCACCTGCCTTGTATGCTCCAAAGGTGGACTGGAATCCATGGGAGACCCTTCTGATGTGGCTTCATCTCCCACAGGCCTTGCTTGAAGAGACAAAATTGTTCCTTCTGCTTAGAGCTGTGGGTGGGGCCTTAGGCAGCAGAGGCAGCAGACTGAGCCTGACCTCGAGCCCCTGGGCTGCCTCTCAGAGTGACAGCTGGTGGGACATGTCCCACCTACAGCCTCTGCTGCTGACCATAAACCCAGAGAGGGCCTTGAACCCTGGGCATAGACATGGAGGCCGAGGTCCAGAAGCACCAATAGCCCAGTGAACATCAGCTGCTTTGCAGCTGCAGCACGAGGCAGAACAAATGGCAAGAGCTGATTGAGGGGTGCTGCTGCCACCACACGCCTACCAGGCAAATATCTGTGATGCCACCTCAGGGACTGGACTTCTTAAGGGAATATCACGGTGCAACTGTTGCCCCTTTAGGGCCAGCTTATGGTCCCAGGGGTTCAGGGGAACATGCAATCATTACACATAGTTCTAGTTGCTCCTTCACCTGCCTGCAGAGCTCCTGTATCCCGAGGACTGCTGAAGGTATTGGCCTGAATGCTGCCATCCTTTTGTTTCACTTCCTGACTGATTGTGCTCCTGGGTCTCTTTAGTCACACAAACACAACAGCTGATTTGTCTCCACGCAGCACTCAGTGAGATGGTGGCTGCCAAGTTCTTCCTGCTGATACAGGCAGTGTGATCATGCCAGCACTGAGACTACAGGGAAAAGGCTGAGCGGGTCCTCTTGCCTCCACTCCTGTTTGCTGAGGATTCCCAGTGTGCCACAAATCGCTCTTCCCTCCCCATCCAAACTCCCCCACTCCCTTCCAACCCCACCCCTGTTCCTGCTCCACATGTGGTAACCCTGTGCTGCCAGTGAGCAGCACTCCAGACAAAGCCCCCAGACCTGGCTCCAGCCAGTAGGTCCATGGAACTCTTTGTACCCTGTGAAACTGTGTCAGGAGAGGTCTATATTGGTAACTAAGCCAGGGCCAGAGCCCAGGCTTCAGACACTGTCATGGCCATCCAAGCCAGGACATGCTTCCCTGGCCCACTCCAACCTGCACTGTCACAGAGGATTCTGGACACAGTTCAGGGGATGGCATGACCCAGGGACTGTCACCAGTGAGCTCATGAGAGGGGCCAGAGTTTAGTTGTATCAGCACAAACCACACTACATCACACCCCCACAGGACCAGACTGGATCCTGGCTCGTTAGGTTTACTAGAATAGATACAGCCTTGGTACAAATGAGCTTTAGAGAGGACTCTTTGCCAGGAATATAATCTCCAGCTTTGTTCCTCTAGGGCTCAATCCAAGAAGAGTTTGCAATCATGTACTGCTCCCTCTGTGCCAAGGAGCTGGGAGGGGGTGCAATACCAAAACCTGAACATTTGAGCTAAATTGCTTTATATAACCCTGAGTCTCTGTCTTGGTTTAAGCCCCATCCAACTCTAATGCCACTGGCACGGCTGGAAGTCACCTGGACTTCCACCATGGGAACCCTTATAAAGGCCATTAGTGAGGCCACAGACACAGGCAGGGCTCTGCAAGTTGCCAGACAGGACTCGGCTGTCCCTATGAGTCTGTGGGTTGGCAGCTATTTAGCAGACACACATGGAGACCTGAAATAAACTTCAGCTGGGAATAGGCTGCTTCCAGTAGCAGCTGCAGGGATCTGCTGCAGGAACAGCTTGGCGAGCACTGCTCATGGGAACGGTGCTGTGCCACTGCCTTGTGCACTCAGGGCCCCAGGCAAGCAGCAATTTGTGGGATTTCTGTGCAACAATTCCTGTCCAGAGACATTCTGTCAGCCCTCCTGGTTCATAACTCACTGAAACTCTCACTCTGAGCAGCTCCAGGTCCAGCTCCATGACTGCATTTTCATGGGCTCTTTACCCCTCTCTGGAAAAGAAGGACTAGGAGGCCAAAAAGTGAACAAGCTGCCTCACTGCATCCCCAGCCCCTTCACTGTTTCCCTCCTGCACCCCCTGCCCAAACACCCATCTGTGTTCTCTGCCTGCTCCCCTCTGCACCATGCCCTGGTCTCCATGTCACTGCTCCTCCCTGGAACAGCTGCAGCACAATATGCTCCACAGCTTGTCAAGGGGGATGGGAGAAGGAGCAGAAAGATATAAATAAATAAAATAAAATAAAATAAAATAAAATAAAATAAAATAAAATAAAATAAAATAAAATAAAATAAAATAAAATAAAATAAAATCCTTTTATCACTATACTTCTTTCAGTCATTTACAGAGATAATAATCGCCCAGACTCTGCAGGAAGCACTGGTGGAAGCAAACACAGAAATCTCGTGGCAGCACCCTACTCTCTCATCTGCTGTCACTTGGGTGTGAGGCAAGAAAACAAATCTTTACAGAGGGCAGCCCATGAGTTAGTCCCAGTGGGGGTGGCTGGCAGGTGAGCAGGACTGAGGTCAGCAGGATATGGAAAAGGGAAAAAAACAGGAAGAAGAAGAGAATCAGAAGCAAAGCTATGAAGGAGGGGAAATGCAAAGAGAGAGAGCAAGCTAAAACAGCATCCTGGCATCAAGGAACAGAGCGAGGGTGGGAAGAGAAGAGGGAAGAGCACACATCACTTTAAAGCCTAGCAGTAAAATGCTGCTTTCCTTGGAGGTGGACCAAAGGCCAAACCACTGCTCCATGCCAGGGTTTGGAAGCCCTGCCCAGGGCTCCTGCCTGCTCTGCCCCAGGGTACAGGAATAGATGCCCTGCTGTGCCCCCAACAGGGTCAGCACTCCCCAGGGATGGACCAGGCATCCTGCTGCCCACCAAGGCCTGCTGCATTCAGCAAGGAAGTGGGAGAGAAGAATGTCCCTCTGGGCAAGGGCAAGAGAATCACAGTAGGTTCCTTCCAGGGAAAGTGGGCTTTGAGCTGGCCTAAAGCCACCCAATCATGGCAGCAGGGAGAGCTCAGAATGTCACCTCTTAGCTCATGGTGACTCAAGTGCTCCCACATAAAATGGCAGCTGTCTCTTCCAGTAAACAGATGCCTTTGTGGCTTTAAAGGGCAGGGGATCAAGGTCATCTTTTCCCGAGGTTTAGCCATCTCTTTCCTTTCCCTTCAGATTTGCTAATATGGTCCATCAGTCAGCTGGCTCTTCAACACATCTCTTCCAGGCACATCGATTCACACATTGATTTGTTTAAGTGCAGCACCAAATGCAATCCCATTCTTCATGTGTTCTTCCCACCTTGGGGAGTCCCCTAGCAGACCCCAAAGGTGCCTGTCCTCATGAAGAGCTCCCACCCTCTGGGGCCAGCCAGGCCTGCAGCACCCAGGAGAAAGGACCTTCTATCCAGGAAACATCAAGTACCTCTGGGTGTGATTTTTAATTTCCTGCAACACTAAGATCTACAGTGCAATACCAGGAAAGCAAGTTATTATCTGCTGTGGCTTTATCCTGCCATAAACTGTCACCATGGGAAGGCTAGGGGAGCTGTGTGTACAAGGACTGCTCATGCTTTGAAGGAAGATCCCTGTATGCAGGTCACTGGCTCCAAGCATCAGCTGGGCCATGAGGAAGCTGCCTCTGGCTTCTCTCCAAGGGGAAAACCTTCCAGGGAGGCTCAGGCTGAGATTTTCCAGGCAATCCTTGCTGAACACGTGGGTTTCAGCCTCTTCACTTCCCTTCCATGAGCCCAGTCAACTGCAAGCCTGAGGGGCAGTGGGCCCTCCACATGTCCTGAACAGATCTTTGTGCATTGAGAGTGTTTTCTAAATAAAAAGTGCCAGTGCTTCCTTCTGCCTGTCCCTGTAGAGAGAGGCAGTGCCCCAGGAGAGTGACAGGGGAAAACAGAACTGCTTATTCCAACGTGCTCCTACATGGGAGCATTGTCAGTGCTGAGAACATTCCATGGAACCAAAGAACAGCTGAAAACAAAGCAAAAAACAAATCCCCAGAGAGCAGCTTGCCTTCTCCTGACAAGGACATTTAGTTGATCACCAAATGTCACCTCTGCCTCAGCCCTCAGGTCCCTTGGGCTCCTGATTTTATTCCCTAGCATGATGAGGAGATAGGTACAGATGGGTTTGGGGAGCAGTGGCAGGGGAAGGCTGCTCTGGCTTGCTCTGTCCCCTGCTCAGCACACTGCCTGCCCTGGCTTTAGGTCCTATGCCAGGGCAGTGACACACAGCCATGCTGTGCTTCCCCCATGCATTTCCAGGAGACCCTCATAAAATCTGACCTTCATGCTATAAACCTGTGACTGATTGCTGAGTAATTCCTCCTGGGTGATTTAGCAGGGACTGTCCACGGAGCTGCAGTTTGTCTGGACTAGAAGCAGCATTCATCAGGCAGAAGCATGGCTCACCTGCCTGTCTGCTCTCATTGCTATCTCCAGGCCATTCCCTGCCCTCTTTCTCCCCACACAGCCCTGAGCTGTGAGGAGGGGGAGAAGTCAAGCAGGGAAAGAGGTGCTGGGGCTGCCTCTGCTCTTTCCCTGTCATAAAGCTCTCAGGGCCAGCTCTGCAGTCAGGGGAATATTATCTCTCCATGCTGCTGTTAATCTCTTTATGGCATCATTTGACCCTTTCTAACATCCATTGATTTTTGAACTACCCTTTATGGCAACGCTTTAGATCCCTTTGGTCTAAATTACTAAACATCAGTGCCCGGGGCAAAACATGGGAACAAATAAAGCAATAGGGAAAAGTCCATTCAGGAACTGTGACTTCCTTGGTGCTTTTGGGGCTCCTTCTCCCTCCTTTGCTGCCCCTCAGCCTCCTCTCTGTGGGCATCTTAGGGATCCTCCTTCCCTCCCAGCACCCAGGGGCACCTTACCCTGCCCCAGCTGTGCAGGTGGTGCCTCCTATGGCACATCTGGCAGTAGGTGCTGAGCCCACCTGGCTCCATCTCAGATTCTCCAGCTCTGCACTTTCCCCAGGCACTGTCATGCTCAGGCTCTGCCTTTTGCCACCTGTCTCCAAACTCACACACTGCCTCAAGTCACATCTAGAAGAAGCTCCTGGCAAAGTCTTGCTAAGGCAGCCTAATAGGGCAACTCAACAAAAGGTGAAGGCTTCTGCTTTTAATTTACTGGATAAATGACTTTTTATTCCAGATTAATATGTTTTAATTTATTTCTGTTTTCCTGCGCTCAGCCCTGGTCCAGCAGTGAGTGTCTCCTTGCCTCATACTTGCTACTTGTCCAAATGAAATACGGAGGTATATTGTCTACTATTATGGTAAAATACACAATATATCACACTGATGCATTCTGCAAGTATGACATAAAAATGACAGATGTGCTCTGGCCAAACACTGAAATGTATTCATCCCGCATTAGTGCAAAATTAATATTAATACGCTAGAAAATGGCTTGGGTGATGAGGGTTTTGTGTCATATTAGAGAGGACACTTCATTCCTTCCTCATTTTTTAGACAGCATCAGCCCTTAGTGCTGACAGGAGCCCCAGGAAATCTACCACAGGCATATTTTCACAGAACTACAGCCAGGACCACAGAGGATGAAATGCTTGGACATGACACAGACCTGAGTCCCACAGAACAAGTTTTAAAGTCCAAAGCGATACCAGAATTAAAATAGTTCCTGCCTTCTCTGTGCTGGAGATGCTTCATGATTTGTCTTTTGTATATTATCATCCCCTCCCTCAATGTCTTCAATCACTGACTGTGTCTAAAACCACCATGAGGGAGGAGTGGGATCCATCCCCACGCATGGTGGGATCAGTTCATCACATTTGGATTTGGCTGGATTCACCTGCTGATTGCAAGTCTGTGTCAGATTTTCATAATTACTGTCCTCCTCTATGAGGTGTGGTAGAATAGCTGGTGAATGCAATGCTGAAGATAATACACTTTACAATTAGGCCATTTAATTATTCCATGGTGTGATTTCCATAACCACAGGCATATCTCTGCAAATTTATTGACCACATATAACAAAATATATCAAGGGAAGAGGAAAAGCAGCAGATTTAATGTATCAAACATAAAACATTCTTTCCTCAACTCTCATCTGAAAGTCTCAAGCCCTGAAAGTGGCTCCAAATAAAGTCTGCACACCGTGACTAATTGCCCTGCCAGTACCATATTCATACATACTATACACATACTATGTAAGCAAGACTAAGTGGGGAGAGGTGAGGGACATTTTCACCTTATCTCACCATATCTTGGGTAATGTTTCTTACACAATAACTTAGTTGCTGCATCTTTGCCAGATTTCCTGGAATCAACATCTCCCCCCAAGCCAGGCTTGCCCAGTGTCAGCGGCTGAGCGAGCTCACCACGGCTTCATTTACTGCCAGAGGATGAGCAATTCCAGGCCAGCTCTACCACATCCATTTCTCTCCCTCTGGCCAGGGCTTCAAGGGAAGATGAAACAAATAAGTGCTTTATCATTATGGGTACAAAATTGCAAAGCCAGGACAGCTCCAGAAACACAGACTTTCAACTCCACCGGCCCCCGGTGCAGTCCCCTGTGTCCCCCTGACCACAAACCCTCCCTCACAGCCACGAGCTGCTGAGCAAAAAAGGCTCCAGAGCAGCCCCAGAGGAACAGTTTGTACCCTGCCTTTCATCTCCAGCACACAGGCCTTTCTACAGCACCATCAATACAGGATGGAGGAGGAATCGTTAGATGCAGCACTTCCATCAATATCTCTGAGAGGAACAGGTGACATGAAAAAAGGTGAACCTGAGACCTCTTCAGATTGGAGACAAAGAAATTACAAGGATCTTTTCGATGGGTTAGCATTTTGGTTTATATCTATATCTATACCTAATTTATATACCTAGAAAAGGAGCATCCATTTTTCCTTTGTAAATGGGAAGTGGACGCTGAAAGCTACAACCTTTGCCTAGAAGACTAAATGGCCTTTGGAACAGGCTGATAAGTGATAAAAACAACCTGCAAAAGCATGTATCCTTGCATCATTTAAGATGACCTTTTAGAAGGGAGATACAGGAAAAGGGGAAGAAAATGAACAGAGAAAAGGAAAAAATGCTGGGGGAAACAAAATTTTAAAACCAAACATCCGCTGTTGGCATTTGAAGCAGCTGCTACTAGAACAAGAAAATAAAAATAAAAATAAAATGAGATTCGACATTTTATTTCCCCCATCAAACAATATATCCCAGCTAATGGCAGTAGAATAAAAATTTACCCAATGAAGCCTGTGAGAGAGGCAAGAGAGGAAGAGGAGAGAACAAGGTGGAGGGAGGGGAGAAAGGTTATTATAAATGTGTCAAGCTTGTTTATGGCCCTTTATCAGCAAGTGCAGTGGAAAGAGAGAGGCACCGTTAGCGCATTTTAAAAGTGTTTGGCAGCTTTGTTTGGGAATGTAAATAATCTTTATGGTCAGGAGCATTTATGTTTCAGGGAGCAGGCAGGCACGTGCCACCTGTGCCAACAGATTTTTGAAGGACCTTCTGACATCCCTGCTGGGCTCTGCCTCCTGGGTCTGCAAACATGGGTGCTTCATCTGAAGGTCTGAAAGCACAGATTAAGGAAAAGGCTGCACTGGGAATATCAAGGGATTGAGAGGAGGACTTGAAAATCGTGGAAACCCATCTGTCAAGGTCAGATGCTGGGCAGGTTCACCTCATCCCTGAGCCAGGGGAGTTAGGTTCCAGTTCTAGTGATGTTGCTACAAGTCTGCAGGACAGCAGCTCTGATGCTCCGTGAAGAAAACCACATCTCTGCCCAAACTGCAACCCCCTGAGAGCAGGGTGCAGCAGTGGGGGGTCAGTCCAGCAGAGGATTTGGTCACCCCTTCTCCCACTGCTCCCAATTTCTACTACAATTAATGTAAGTGATGGGCAAATCGCTGCCATTAATTTACATGGAAAATATATTATCAGGAATACCCATGCCCTGAAGGGAGCTGACATCTCATTTTTCATGGGGAGGGAGAGCCCTGAAGAGCAGCAGTGGCAGAGATAAACCAGGAGACTGCCATGAACACGGAGACAAAGGAGGACACCGTGGTGCCTCTCCCTGCTGCTGCAAGGGAGATTCACGCTCTGCAGATTAATTCTGAAGCAGTGTTTAACACATCTCCCTTTGGGGATGAAGGATTTGCCCTGCGTTTCAATGAGACATTCAAAATCATACTCATCACTCTCGGAAATGGCTCTTAGTTAAATTGTCACCTCTCAAGCAGGAAGGCACAGCCAGGAGCTGCTTAGCCTGGGTGGAGAATGAGGCTGTGGGGCCACGGCAGGGCTGGGCTGGCAGCAGCAGCAGCTGGAAGCAGCAGCACAGGGCCTTGAAATACAAAGTTGAGCAGCTTGAGTCAAGGACTTGAAGTACAGGCAGCTCGTGGGATGGCCATGGGGCTGGCAGGGAGCTGGGGCATGAAGGGGTGGGTGTGTGGTTGCCAGTGTCACAGCCAGCAGAGCAAAAGTGGAGCAGACCAGAAGGATCAGCACATGAGTGATCCCCAAGGACCCAAATCTACCCTGCACCTTCGTGGCCTGCTCCAGTGTCCAGCACACACAAAAGGGTGAGATAACAGCCTCAGGAATGTCTCCACCAGCACAGCAGGGCAGAGCAGATGGAGTGACAGCACTGGCTGTGTGCTGCTCTTGCTGTAAATCCACTGTGAGCTGCAGGGGTGGATCTAAGTCACAAGGCTGGGGTTCTCCATTCCAGTACACCTGGCTGTGGGACAGTAATCAGAGAGATTCCTCTCCCACAAGCCTCCAGAGCTGCCAACTGGTAAGTGACAACTTCAACTGTTATTGACCTGAGGACATCTGAACAAAAATCCAAAAGTCCTTTTTTACCCTCTTATTGATCTTGAGAGTATTCACACCTGCTTTATGAAAAAGTGTAACTGCATTAAATTGAAGATTTTGAAGGTGTGAAGCCCCTGTAAGAGAAAAAGGTGAATTTTAATGAACTCAGCACACCAGCACTTTCCAGGAGGCCCTGGAATACTGTCAAACCTGTGTTCCCCTCCAGATAAGGAGCCAGCAAATTCACTTTCCCATGTGCAGCCAGGTACCTAGAAATCGTCATATAAAGGAATTTAAATGTAGATGTGTGATATTTACTGCAAAGCACGACCTGTATGCAGACAGGGGAAGGAATACTTGAGCAGGAGGAGTAAATGACTATCGCAGGCAGAAAACCCACTGCAATTCATGCATCACACAAATGGTTGTGTATATTAAAGCAATGAGGACAAAGGGTATTGATTTAGCACAAGTATCAAGAGTCCCAGGTGCTAAAACCTGAAGAAATACAAACTGTGCTGGGCAGAACAACAACAAAACGAAATGATAAAAGGATATGAGTGTTTGAAAAGACGCTTTGGACGGGCTATAAATTCTAATAATCCATATTTCTCGAAAGCAGCAGCTATTGACTCAAAAACAAAAGAGCAGGCATTGTAATGTAACAAATGTCAGACGGGATAGCAGCAGGAATTCAATTTGCTCTGGCCATATATCAACTTGAAACTTAATGTAATGGCACATAGTTAAAGCTGCACCCTCACTTAATGGCTATTACCAGTCCTGGGTGGGTTTTCCAGCAAGCATAAAGCAGTGAGTAATTGGCCCCGCTCTGCCTGCATCACTGCTAATGAAAAAAAACCATGCTCAAGCCTGGTGGGATAAGGGGAAAGCAGGGAACCCTGGCAGAAGCAGGCAGCACTAGGGCTGCCAAGAGCCTGCCCTGCCAGGATCCCTTGAAAGAGCTTCAGGAGAGATCTCCCAGACCTGAGCTGACCAGCATCCATTGCAGAAGGGTCAAATCCTCCAGGCAGCAGGCTGACATCCTTGTTAGCTTCCTAAATGAACAGCATTCGACCTGGTGGAAGAAGAGCAGGAGAGACCCTGGCAGTGATCCCTCCCCTGGCCCTAAGCACAGAGTTTTTAGGTCTGCTCGGGCAGGGGCTCTGCAGTTGGCCAATTAGAGCCACTGTAATTACTTCTCTGCCGTGACTGACTGCGAACAGTGGAGTTAAACGACAGATTTCCTGTCCCACAGTTACTGTGGCTGCTGGAGTGAAGAAGCAGAAGTGTCAGCATTGCTGAGAATATGCTCTGACCATATGTCAGAGGCAAGAGACACTGAGTGGAGGGGGAGGCAGTGGGGGAGAGGGAGGTGGGATGGATGTGGGACACAAACCTTTGTAGCAAGGAATTGTAGAATCACAGAATGGTTTGAGTTGGAAAGGACCTTAAAGATCATCCAATTCCAACCCCCTGCCATGGTCAGGGACACTTTTCACTAGATCAGGTTACTCAGAGCTCCATCCATCCACAACTTCTCTGGGGAGTCTGTTCCAGTGCTCATCACCCTCACAGGGAAGAATTTTTTCTTAATGTCTAATATAAACCTACTCTCTTTTAGTTTTAATCCATTCCCCCTTGTCCTGTCACTCCAGGCTCTTGTAACAAAGTCCCTCTCTGAGTTTCTTGGAGCTCCTTCAGGTACTAGAAGGCCACAATTAGGTCACTCCTGAGCCTTCTCTTCTCCAGGCTGAACAATCCCAATTCTCTCAGCTTTTTCACATATGAAAGGTGCTCCATTCCTCTGATCCTGTGGAGGCCTCCTCTGGAGTCACTCCAACGAGTTGATGTCCTTCCTGTGCTGGGAAGCCCAGTGTGAAGCATCCAAAGCAATCAGGGAGGGCAAAGATGTAAAATTGTCCTAATCACTCCACTGCAGATGGGCAGGGCTGTTCCCAATAGGCACATTAGACTTTAACCAAGAATAAAGCTTGCAAAATGTGAACTTTCCAGGGATATGCCACTCCAAATTTCAGGATGCGGTTTTGGAACAATCAAAAATAAATCAGCCCCTGGGAGAAACTCTCAGGTTTGTCATTGAGCCTCACACATGGCAGAAGGGACCTCTGGAAGGTCAGTGCTGTGTGAACCTCCCTGCAGCACAAACACAACCAATTTTATTCCGTATCATTAAATATGGAATTGTAGCCTTTGACTTGGTTCTTTCAATGCTTCTCAGGAGGCTATTTAAATACCTTCCACAGCCTTTTATTAAAGCAATAAAGATACTCAGAGCTTGTGACTCAGCTCTGCCTCCCCACTTACCATGAACCGTACCTAGAACTTGCCAAGATGCCCAAGGGTGGCATGGATTACCCTAAGGAAAGGCTGGCACAAGCAGTGCTGTGGGTGGCACAGCTGATTTTCCTCATGCCACAATACCATGAGGTACTGGAGGGGTTTCAGCACAGAAGAGCTGCTGAGCTGTGGGAAGCCCAGCACAGGCTCCCTGGGAGCCCAGCTGCTCTCCTCAGAAACAGGAGGTGTCTATTTTGCTGAAAAGTTCCCAGCTTCTACTTCTGGGTGAGGGGATAGAAACACCACAAACCAACAGCCCAAACATCACACCCCAACAGAGAACAAGGTCCAGCAAGAGCCCAGCTTGCCCTTGGTGTTCAGTGCACAGAGGTCAGGAGCAGATGTTGGTGTTGACCAGACAGCTGATGAGAGCAAATGGAGCACTGGAAGCTGAGTGTGCTCATGGAAATCAGACCTTCTGAGTGTGAAGCTGGGAGGGGGAAGGGATGTTGTACAAACCCACAGTCCAGATTAAATCTCATCTTTAAGCCCTGAGTCCCAGTAACAGTATCTGCTGTAATGCCCACAGGCCTTGCTTTCCTCAGTAATCTCAGCCATCAGTCTCCCATGACTGACACCACCAGGAATGAATCTCTTTTGAAGCTGACAAAACTCACTCTGAACTGATTTTCTCTTGAGCTCTGTTTATCTGAGACTGAAGAAAGCAGCTCTGAAGCAATCACAGCCTATATTTACCCCCCAGATCTGCACTGATGCAGCAACAGCCACCAAGTGTGGCCAAGGCCAGTCTTGGCAAGTGCAAAACCCAGCAGAAGCAGTTCTGTTCATTTTCTGTCCCCTAGGCCCCTTCCCCTCTGGAAGCCAAGGCTGTGTTGACACATTTTGGCTGATTCCCAGGAGACCTGGGGCAGGCTGCCTGGCAGAGAGGGGACCCCAGCCTGACTCACAACAAAACAGTTGGAAATATTCTGGGTGTCTGTTTACAGCCCCATAAAGATTTTATGCAGTGCATTTAGCCTCATGTCTCTGCATTCATCGTGTTAAATGCTGAGCATTTTACTTTAATACCACAGTGGCTACAAGCAGGAATACTTAACATCAGTAAATAAGAAGTAATCACATTTTCCCAGTGAATGGATCAAAAATGGCCACTGGGAGAGTTAACCTTCTGAAGTCAAAAGCCAGGAGCTCTTGCTGGAGTTTCCAGCAAACTGTAAAGCCTGTGGGGCATCTCCAGGAAAAGAAAATAATTAGAAAAATAATGGCATAAATAATAAAGCTTCTGCATCTTTTAATTGAGGAACTGGTCTGCAGATTGGGCACAGCACACTCATGCCCAAAAGCCAATATTATACATTCAAATGCAGGCAATGGAGGGAAAGAGGGGCAGAAGCAGACGGACTAAGACTCTCTGCATTTGTGGGTAAAATCTACCGGAAAAGCACATTACAGCTCCTTGGAAACTAGAGCATTTCATGGAGAAACACACACACACACAGAACAGGGGCTTCTCAAGTGAGCTCAGATTATCACAACAGACTCTCAGGCACGGCTCCTGCAGATCTCTAACCAGCCCTGTCTGGGCTTTGGGCACACTTCTATCTACCTTGGAATTCCAGGCTCCAGCACCAGCTAAATTCCCCTGGATGTAATCAGTCCTTCCTTGAGGTGGGCACATGGCAGCTCACAGCACCACACTGCAGCCTTGGGCCTGCATGCCCACTGTGAGGAATGGCTCAATGTCTCACGAGATAACAGCTTCAGTGTGGCAGTAGATTAGCAATATATTAATTATGTTTGAGCTATCTCAGCTTGTTAAATGATGTTTAACAAGTGGTCCCGATGAAGAAGGTCAAAATCTAACTGAATGTCTCATGGTTTTACCTTAACTCACCTTGCCATGTTGACAGGCTGCCCAGAGAAGCTGTGGCTGCCCCATTCCTGGAAGTGTCCAAGGCCAAGCTGAACAGGGTTTGGAGCAACCTGTTCTAGAGGGGTTGAACTGGATGATCTTTAAAGTCCCTCCCATCCAAACCATTCTATGGCAGGTTCACATTAGGTATCTATATTACACAATTTTCTAAACACATCTCTACTCCCTGCCTCTGAGCTTCTCTCTATTTCAATTTTCTCATGTAAAATTGCCCCTCCCCTGTTTCTCTCCAACATTTTGTCGTTATTCTACCACCAGAAGACCAGTTTAACTCATTTGCATCCCAATTTAACCACACTCTCAATCTGTCACTCAACTGTCAGCAGTAATGTTGGGAAACAACACTTCAACACCTTTCACACTACATCACTCCAAAATAAGCTCTCCTAAGTCTAACTATTGGCTTCTGTTGGTACCTGGTTGCATTACTCTGGTCTAAATCTAGTCCTTGGCTATAGAAAAAACGTCCATAAAGGGGTCTGGTCTCCAGGTTACCCTCTCAAGGGTGGTGCTGATACCAGTAAGCCTGATGCACGTTACAACAGACCTTCCTGTCCAGCAGATGAGAAGGGTGAGGTAGGCACAGACAATGCCTAGTAGAAGATAGTACATGTCCCTATCCAAAACATCCTTTCCAGCTGGTTAGATTCTAAAAACACAAAGATACTTACATAAAGCTTCTTCAAGGTTCAAGCTATCAGCTCCACTGAATTGTTCCTGAAAACTTCACTGTTCAGCTGTGGAAGCACAGACTGAGATGGTGTCCTACAGCTTTCCCAGTCAAAGAGGGGCTGGGAATTAGATTGTGAGGATAGAAGGTGGGAAGCTCATTTGCTTTCTCCATCTCAGTCTTTTTTTTCTTCTCTTGATAAGCACCCTACAGGAAAACGGCCACTTTGAAGTTGACAGCCAGACACCAGTGCTGTCCCACAACTGCTGGGCCACCACAGAACATGACAAGATTTTCAATTTCCTTCAGCAGTCAGAGAACTTCCAGAACACCCTTGATGAGAACACCTCAAGTCTACAGGATGATCCACGAGGTCTCTAACTGCACAACATCCCCCAGAATACCTTGCAGTGTCTCCCTTTGAAGTTGTGACCTGATTACCATAAGCAACGCTCTGCAGATGTACCTCTGCAAGCCCAGAAGCACCAGGGGAAATGAATATATTAGTATTTATCATATTAATGCAGATCAAGCTGGGTATTTGTTCTGACATTTCAATAATAGCTTTTTTCTATTTTTTTTAAGCAGCAGCTTGTATTTTCTTCTCCTTTAAATAATTCATTGTTACATTAAACTTATTTTAAATTGGAGTCCTTTTTTGATCAAACTAAAACCTTATTTGGATAGCCAAAGGGGAAAAAAGGTATAAATGAAAACTCTTTCTTTTCTCTCCTCCATTCTTTCACTCCTTCTTTCTTCTCTCTTGTTAAAATCTCTTAATCAAAGTGACAATCTGTCTTTCCCGGGAAGGAAGCTGGCGCCTTTGAACAGTGCTGCTCCGAGAGCTCTGTGCTTTGATGTGGGATTTAACTTCTGCCTTTAGCAATCTCCAGAGCCTGTGCATGGTGCACTGTGCCAGCCCATGTGTGCCCATGGTGTGTTCTCATGTGTCTTTGTGCCCAGACACAGCCTGACCCACCCATGTGGGCAACAAAAATGAATAAAATGGCGAGGGGAAGCACAGCAAATGCCACGAGCGTGATGTGACCTGTGTGTGTGGAGCTTCTGCTGAAACAGCTCAGAGAGGATCTTGTTCTTCACCTTCCCCCACATTGACATTGTCAAACACTTCATCTGTTAACTCAGCACATACAGAACAGCCTGTGACAGGGCTGACACCCTGCACGAGGTCAGGGGTGTCCTGGGAGCCCTGGTCCTGCAGGTCGAAGTCCCTGGGCCATGGCTACACCCTTCTGGCTGATGGGACACAGTCTGGGGCTCTGATGCTATCGTGCCACTTGCTGTCCTTTCCCTTCCTTCCCTTGGCTGTGCTCCAGGCTGCCCCCGTTCTCATCACAGTCTTTCTTTTGCTTTGGAAATTGTTTCCCTCATCCTTTCTCTAGGCCCAGCTGACCTCAGCAGAGCTCTGGGGGACAGTGATGTCTTCACCTTGTGAATTCTTTGAGGACACAGCACAATCAGCACCTTTGACCTCAGGAAACACAAACCCAGGCTTGGGCAAATGGGCCACCTCAGGAGCCTGGGCTCAGCTTGTTTCCATGGGTCACTACTGTCCTGGTGCCTTGGTCACACATTCTGTTGTGGATCAATGTCACAGAAAGCAAAACCAGAGTAGAACTGCTGACGTCTTCCCATTCCACAGGAGGAAAGCTCCCTCTCTATCACATAAAGAAACACCATCACTTGCTGCTATGATTTTACAGCAGCTACTCATCACATAATTCCCAAGACCTCCTCTCTACTCCTAGCAAGTGCCTTCTGGGATTTCACCCAATCCTTCAGGGATCCCCTTTCCCATCAGTGTTGGTACCTTTGTCATCCTTAAGAGAAGTTCTTTGTCTGAGTCAATCAGAGCTCTTGGTTTTGTGCACATTGAAGATTTTACAGGTGCTTCTACTTGTCATCCCTAGTGGTTTTCTGCAGCAGCAGGCCAAGTGCACAAATGCTTTACAAAATACTGAACAACACAAACCTCAGAACTACAAATCTCCAAAGCAGCTTCAAGTCAGAGAAAACGAAACCTTGACAACAACAGAATCCAGCACCACCTCAAGTTTCTTGTACCAAAAGGCAATCTTTAGAGCAAAACTGCTGTCAGTTCATAATGCCATCTATCAAGAGTCTGAGGATTTTGGGAAGTTTAGTGTTTTGGGTTTTCCCCGCTTTTCTCCTCCTGTAAAAGCTTATACACAAACATATGCAGACAGAACTTTCTTCTACTTTAAGAACAAACACATAAAAACACATATGCAGGAACACATTAATTTTTTCAGGATCTTTTTTTTTTCTTTTATGTGTGTCCCATTCCTCATCTCTTCTAAGTCCTTGTTGGAATTCTATCTCACATTTCTGTAAGCTGTGGGGATAGCATGGCAGGAGATAAAACTGATCTCCCTACTTGCCTGCTCTGAGAACCTTTGCTGAGATACTGCAAATTCCTGCATCACTGGGAAGAGCTCACACCTTGCCCATGGTGACCAAAGAGGGAGATGCCAGAAGAGATCTATCCATCTTCCAGTGTCTGCATTGCAAACAAGGGATTATAATCAAGACAGAAAATAATGATAGTTACAGAGTAGGAGCTCACAATTCCCCAGACTCCATCTAAGCGACTGCTGCCTCTTTTTGGCTTTTGACTGAGACTCTCTGGCCGATCTGATCTCTGCTGCAGGCCTGCTTTTCTCATCTCCATGGTACTTTTAGGTTCATCTCCCTCTGTTTTGAGGATCTGTGTTCTCCTTGGCTGAGATATTTTCACTGCCCTCCCAAGGGCATTATATCTCATTGAGCATATATTGCTTGCAGAATCTTTTGTTCCCCCACTCCAGATCTCCTTCACTGAATATCTATTTCTGTACATCTTGGATCAGCCAAAACCAAGAGTTATATCCTTTCCATGGAGGAGTGAGGGAATGCAGCAGTTACACTTAAAAACCAAGGGGGTCTGGAGAGGCCAGTGATGGGCTGCCTACATCCAGGGATTGAGGTAAAGGACACAAGATAGGCTTGAGCTGAGACCAAGGTCAGGCTGCTTGGGGAAGGACACATAGAAGAGCAATAGAAAAGATGAAAAGTGGAAAGATAGTGACAGGGAATGGCAAGATCATGAGGAAGATGTTTTGCAGTGGACAGGAAGCATTTGTTTCACATAGAATGGGAAGCAGGGAAACCTCCAGGGAGGTTTCCTTTCCCAGGCATTTACTCTAACTAGAACACACAGAGGAAATTTCCACCCCCAGCTTTTGTAATGCTTGACGTGGGAGGTAACGTCTGACAGAGGTACAGCTCTGAGCTAGAACTTCAGCACCTCCCTGCCTGTCCTGACCACTGTTACATGGACAGCTCAGTCCATCCCAATACACTTCCCCTCTAAGCCCCTGCCTTCCAGAGGTGCAGAGCACCCACAGCCCCCCTGAGAACCAGCACACCTCCCAGAGCCTCAGACCCAGATCTCTGAGCACAGCCCGGGAGATGGGGCACAAGAGGAGTCTTGCTGCTGCTGCCAAGTCCATTCCCCTGGTGCTGTCTCGGGTATGGATGATGCAGCTCTGCAATACACGGTGCACTGTGCTGCCCAAGAACAGAGCCAGGAATAGAATCTCTCCGCAGAATCCCTGTGCCATTTCTAGCAGGCAAGCAAAGCAAGAGGGCAGGAGGAGCATTTCCAGGCACACGACACCTATGCAGAGAGCCCTGGCAGCCCAAGGGCACCTCTGTTCCTGCTTGGTGCCGTTCCCTAAGCCCGAGCCTGCTGGCTGCAGTCACTGCGCTGCGCTCGCCCGCGTTCCACACGCCGCGTGTCCCTCCTGAGATTTGCCACCAGCTTAATTGAGTGCACGTTGGAGAAGGTCCCCCCCGCCCCTACCCTCATGCATACCCAATCAGGTCTCCTGATTATGCAAATTAAATACAGCAACATCATCACCACCAATACACACACCGCTGCCACCAGCCCCCCCGCGCTTCTACCCCGCCCCATTCCAGCACAGAAAGGGAGGGGGGGTGAAAAAGAGTAACAAACCCTTCATTCATAACCAGAAACATTAATTATATGTAATGATGGGCAGTCAACTCCCTGAAGCATTTGCATAATTACTAATGCTAATGGATTCAGAGTGGCTCTCTCCTTCTCGTGGAGGAAATTTAATTGGAAAATGCATAAAAGCATGAGGAAGGTGCTCTGAGTGGTCTGAAGTGGCACATGCAAAGCACAGGAGCTCTCTGGAAATGGAGGAGGAAACCTGGTCACCCTCTCCCAACTCCCTTGCCTACTCCAGCATCTACCCCATTAGAGATGGGGTAGCATTAGAGAGCATCCAGGTCAGTCTTCTTCATCCCAAGGGGATTATGAAAATAAAATGCAACGAAATTGGGAAATTCTCACCTAGGCGCCTCAAAGACAGCGAGTAATAATGCATGCAACTCGCTTGGGCCCTCTGGCCCCACAGATCTCCAGGAGCTGTGTCTTCCTCTATTCCCCTACACGTACTGGTGGCTGCTGAGCTCCCCTGAGGAAGAACTTGTTGCTTTCTCCCCACTGCCTCCAGTTATGCCACCACGGGGCCTCGGCTTCATTCCCAAGCAAAAGCAACATCACAGCAACTGTAGCACAACAGCCAGAGCCAGAACGTCTCCGTGCCCTCAGGGAATGTCTTTTCCTCCTTCCTGGCTACCTAATAATGGCTAAAGGGGTGTCAAATCTGGGACTGGGCCACCTCCTGCGGTCTTCTCAGTCCCCAGACTCACTCCCACAGCTCTCCAAGCCAATGCATCTCCATGGCCAGGATTTGGGGAGGGGTGAACAAGAGTTCATGGAGCTTGTTCTTCCACCTTTTCCTTGCATTTATTCCCCATCTCTGGAGTCTGGCACCGGGTCTGGGTCTGTGCTGCAGACAGTGCACAAGAGGTCAGCTGTGCACCCACTGCCTGTGTCCTCCTCAAGGGGCTGAGTTCCTGAATGGAGATAAGTTTTGCATTGCACTGTGAGCAGCTGGTGAGGCAGCAGATGGCTGGGAATCTGTAAAAGTTAAAAAAAAAATTTTTAAAGTGCCGTTGTCACAGCCCCAGGTATTGCTCACTCATTCCCAGTGCCACCAGACTCCGAGTGCATATCAAACAGGGGACGTGCCCTTGGAATCGTCATCAGAGGCAACTGTGTAAAACAATGACAGAGCCACTCAAATGTCCCCAGCCAGGAGGCCAAAGAGGACAGGCCTGACAATAACAAAGCTCTGTATCACCACAGAGGGACAATCAACCTTCATCTTGCCCCTCTGCCATCCTTCAGAGTGGCGCAGCACCCTGAGGGACTGGACACCAGTCATTGCTTTATTGCACCATAAAGCACTGTGCACACCTTTGGCAGTGCATAAATAACAGCAATAATGTGGTCCCTTGAGCAAAGCAGCATTTCATCAGCAAGAAAATTGTCCTCTCTCTCCCTATTAATGTTCCTGTGGGTACCACAGCAGTCCCTCGCCCTGGGAGGGGTTTGCACATCTGCTTCCATTGCAGCCCTTGTAATTCAGGGGGAGGGCTCGGCTGGGTTTCATCTTTCTCTTGGCAAAAAATTTTGGTTAACTTTTAATATTTGTGAGGACCAGAGGCAGGCAAAAGGCAGCTTCGGCAACAAGTATCTCTCCTTCTGACTCCTGACTTGCCTCAGCAGCTACTCCAAGCCTGGGTCCCCATTTTAACACCACCAGTAAGACACAAAATCCAACTGGCACCTCCACGCTCCAGAACCAGTGCCTTAGGCAAGGCTGAGATGGAAAAATGTTTCAGCTATCCTTGTCCTCTTTTGTCAGCTCACCAGGGACCTCACTGGAGACCTGCCAAATTCAGTAGAAGCTGCAGGTTTCCAGCACCTCCACAAAACAAATGAACAAAAGCCCTCAAGGAGTCCAGTTTATGGCATGGACAGCTGAAGGATTGGTGCACACAGACACAATATTTTATACTCAGGCATGTTTGAGTGAGCGATTCTTTCTCAGAATATTGTTTTAGCTTTAAGTGATTCAATGATAACAAATTCTGAATTTTACTGGTATGCTCTAGATCCCCCAAACCCGGGGAGGTGTGGATTTTAAACAATTTTTCTTATGAGAAATCCAAAGTCTAAGCTCTCAGCTGACATTTCCCTTTGTGGCGTTTGTGGTTTTTTGGGGTTTTTTTTGTTTTTTTGCTTGGGGGCTTTGTGTTTGTTTTGTTTATTTAATAATGGCCCATTTGGATATATAGATATTTTGCCTGGATTACAGAACACTTTGAAATCTGGTGCACATTTGATCATTTTCCCAATACAGTAGAATGAACAGAAACCATGGGGTACATTTTCACTCCCTCCAGCTAATCTCAATGCAAAGAGTAGCCCAGCATCACTTCTTTTAGAAAATATCCCTTTCCAATTCATTTATCAGTAGAGAAAGGAAAGGATTGAAACAAAGAAAAAAACTGCAAAAAACCTCACTGAGCAGTGTAAGTGCTGATTAAACCTTGTCTCAGTCGAGAGTTCAACTTGAACATATCTAAAATGCTAGCAAAGTTAATCTACACATTTCCATGGAGAGAAAAACAAAGCTTTGGAATAGTTGTGTGAAGGCTGCACCAGAGACCAGAAATGAGAACCATGAAGGTGGCTTTGCTCAGTGCTACCCCAGAGCTCTGCTCTTGGCTTGGTAACCCCACTGCAGGCGAGGAAGAACAATTCTGCAGGAGTTTACTAAGACAATATGAAAAGCAAACATCTGCCACAGCGAGTATTATTTCGTTTTCTTGCTGTCATGTGCAAAATGAGTTTGAGGGCCCTCAAACTTTTTAAATGAAGGCTGCCCCAGAGCCCTGTGACAATATTTGCCCACTCTCAGCTGCCTCAGCATAGAGGGAAGCTCCATCCCTGTGCTGGGAATTCCTGCCTGTTCCCAGAATTCCTGCCTGTTCCTGATGCAGCAGGAGAGCTGCTGGCAGCACAGCAGAAATAATGAGCTCTCTTATAGCTCAGGATGAGAAACAGACAGGAGTTTTTGGGGACAAAAGGGAGGAAGATTTCCTCAAAAGCCAGCACAGGCCCTCCCTCCAATCCTGCAGTGAGGTTAGAGCTGGCGGATGGAGAAAATCAATGAATCCAAGTTGAAGGACTGGAACTGACTGAGGAAGGTACTTCAAATGCTCACTCCCCCAGAGACTGTGTGACTCAGGCTGCCTTGCAAAGCCTGCTTCATTTCCCCAGACTTCCTTGTTGTTTGAGATCAAGGGTTGGCTAAGTGATCTCAAACAGCAGTAGTTCATATTTGTGCAATATCCTCAAGACTAACGGACCCTAAAAGTCTTCACAGATTTCATACAGAAATCACCTCAACGATCACAGCAAGATTTTTAAAAGCTAAATTCACCCAGATTATCACATTTTCTGAGCCTGTTGATCTCTAAATATATTTACCATGGCCTGAATCCAAAGTCCCATTATCTGGAGGGATGCTGGCCCATGAACCAGAATGACTCGGAACAAAAAAACAGATCTCTAATAAAAAATTAATCTGAGAACTATTTACTTCCCTTTATCTTGCCTGGGTAACAACCTCAATGGCACTGCCAGCAGCACTAGAGCAATAACTCAAGGCACATCTCCTGAAGATTTGGTGTTTTCTAAACTGAGTAGAGAAATGATTTTGCATGAATCATTGAAGGCACCTATAATTGTCACAAGACTCATGATAGGTTTTGCAGAAGTTTCTCTGTTGCTTGTGGTGGACTCAGATGGGAGACAGCCCACAAACAAAACCTTGTAAAGGTTAGTACAGAACATTTCTGAAATGGATTATTGCCTGCAAATACAGAGTAACAAAGTGGCTTCTGTGAAATCACAAAGGCACACACCACCACTATTTAGTTGTTTGCAGAGATCCCTTGAATCGGTAGCAAATTAAATAACGTTGTTTCTACAAGATTAACTCGTAGCTAAAATGCTGCATCTTCATAAGGCAAAATCTTTGTTTATTGACAAAAATATATTAACTTCTTTTTCAGTACAGGAAATAAAGACATCCTAGAAAAGGACAATTTTATTTGCTGTCTCTATGCTACAACCTTTGGAAATATAAAAGTATTTTCAATAATCATTTATAACTCCAAAGCTGAATAGGAAGCAACCCATTGTCTTCATAATGACTTTGAAAGTAGTGCTGAAACTTCATTTGGAATATTTTTAAAAGTTAAAGATTTACTGTAATGCAATTATTTCAATATTGGCAAAGTGTCTCCACTTGTAACTGGTAACGTTCATTTGTACATGGAGTTGTAATTCCCAAGGCCAATGGAATACAGGAATATATCATACAGCAAGTATCCCATGGATATATCATCCTTTGATCAAGGATGCTGCATTGCAAAATTTTAAATCTTTTTAAACTCATCTCCCAAAGTGATTCAGCTTTCCCACAGGGCCCTTGCATATACTACATTTGAAAAGGGGGTTTTTAAAAATGTTCTTAAGCTGCTGGAAGTGACTTTGGTGCAGGGGAAGAGGATTGGATTGTTCAGCAGCAATTTTTAAGCTCTTTCAGGCTGTCCAACACAGGAAGGCACTTCCAGTACCCCACATTAAGGGTCCTTTCACAGCATGCTAAAAGCTTTTTAATGATAGAGTTTTTAAAATTAAAACAATGGCAAAACACATTAAAGCTAAGTTACTAAGGGGGGTTGAAGAGAAATTATTTGACCATAACAGCAATTTTAATCCCAGAACACATTGTATCCAAAAGAATGGAAAGGAATTGCATTCAACATTATGCATTAGCTCTCAAATATCTGCCTTCACATTTCAATTAATTCTCGTGCCTTAATCCAAGTCAGCCGCTGATACAAACTATTTACTTCTCAGGAAACCATGAGCATTACTACTTCAAGGCCAGCATTTCACAGAAAGCTCTACAGAGATGTATCCTCACCACAGCACATGCTGAGAGCAAGCTGAAAACACGAGCACAGGCTTCAAAAATTCTACAGTCACAGCTGGCCAAAGTTCCTCAAACTCTGGGGCTCCAGCTCGAGCACGTACCTTATGTCCTTCCAGTTGCAGCAACAGAAATAACAATTTCCTTGAGAAATGAGCTGGGGCACATTGCAGAAATAGTAACTCTGTTAAGGCACAGTTTCAAATTAAAGTCAATTTCAATTATACATGTAAAGAGTTTTGTGAAATCATTTCAAAAAACAAAGTTACATTGAAATGCATTGGGACTGCTAATAAGTATTTTATTTTAGATAAAAATTGACACTTAAGAAAATTGAATTTTGTGCTTGCAGACAACGGAAAAGCAGACTAGAGAAGCCAAGGAAAATTGTTTTAAACATTTAAAAGAACTATTAGCTAAGCAAGGTAGTTGTGCTAATTCTGTGATATTAGGGCCCCAGCTGTGTCTAGTTCCCAGTCAATGACAGACAAAACTATTGTACAGCATTTCCTCACCAAACAGAGCAGAGGACCCCTACACTGCCCAGGCTTTCAGCTCCAGGGAAATAATTTCCACAGCCTCAGATACAGCACAGACACAGCCCAGGGAACTTCCCGGCCTGGCAGAAGGGAATTAGTGGGAAAATCACTTTTCCTCCAGACCATTCTGGCAGAAAGGAGCTCTGCAGGACAGTCTTTCTTCTAGGTGGACTCATCACTCATCACAGGCAGTTCCCATCACACAGGAACCTGTGCACCTCAGAGTGGTTTTAAAACATGTATTTTGTGACAACATTTCAACGTGTTGCAACAACACTTTAAACATTAGCTTTGATGCAAAATTTGAGGTTCTTCGCTGCTTCTGAACATCAAGGCCCACACAACAAAGCACACCAGCCACAAGACTGTGTTCTTCATCAGCCTAAAATCAGAGCAATCACCATCCTCTCTATTCCACAAGTGCTGCCCAGGTTTGTGTAGCAGTCAGAACCAGGGAGAGCTGAAGTACAAGCACTACAGCCTTTGCCATCTTGTTGAAGGCTCTGTCCTTGAGCTGCTCAGAGCTCTGCAATCCACCTGAGCTGCACCTTGGAGCTGCTGTTTGCTCCTTTATTCCAGCACCCAAAGCTCCTTGCAGATGTGCTCAGACCAGGAGGTCACATCCAAATGCAGCCCAGAACTGCAGCCAGGCTCACACAGGGGCAGCATTCTCACACCTGCCTTCCTTAACGAAGAGCCTGGCTTAGATGTTGAAATAAACCCTGAGAAATCTGTATGCCAGGCATGATTCCAGCACAGGCTCCCTGGGTGACCTGCAGCAGGACATTTAAGCTCTCAGTAAAAATAAGACTGATAACACTTCTATCTGCCTTGCCTGTTCAGACCTTTAGCTCCTCAGACAGAGGCCGGCTCTTACATGCACTGAGCCTGGAACAGTCGGGGCCTCTCAGGATAATTATCTGCCTTACAGTAGTTAACAGCAACAATGCACACAGCAGTGCCTCAGACAGGGATGCACCACCCCAGAAACAGTGCAAAGGCAAACAAGCACAAAGCAGGAAGTTGTGGATGAGCAGAACAGGGATATTATCAAATGCAAACATATTTTTGAGCTCTGTGAT
Source organism: Acridotheres tristis (assembly GCA_037013685.1). Classification (NCBI taxonomy): domain Eukaryota; kingdom Metazoa; phylum Chordata; class Aves; order Passeriformes; family Sturnidae; genus Acridotheres; species Acridotheres tristis. The sequence continues at coordinate 18,184,868 of CM072897.1, read as the reverse complement.
CAAACTGGAAGGCAGGTTTTGGGCTGGAACGAAAGAAATCACGTTATTACCCACTTGCACAGCCTGACAGCACAGCCCCATGCAGAATGCATGAAAGCTTTCCCTTTCTATTATGCTTAGGGGCTGTGATGGAAACTCATTTTTTCTTCTTTTCATAAATAAAACCATAAATGACTAGCAGTCTGGAAAGGCAAAATCTTGCAGGGGGGGAAGCTGTTCTCATGTTTTATCAATGAGGAAGCAGAGCACTGGGCATCATGATTTGTCTGTTTGCCTGTTTTCATTATCTTTTTAATGTTAACATTAAAGCCTTCTGGAGACTGTATTTAAAAATCTGGTGTCAAATGACTATTTGAATAGAGATGAAATGCACCTTTGAGAATAGCAGGTAATAGCAAGGCTTTGCTTCTGCCTGGGAGCTGAGAAATGTCTTGCAATGTCAATGCTGGGTGTTGCTGAAAAATTCTTTCCTGTTCCAGGCTCTCTCTGTTGTGTTGTCTCCTTTGGCCTTTGCTCAACAGCAGCCAAAGGAGAGCTGGGGGCCACGGGATCCCAACCTGCAGCACTTGATGGTGAGAATGACCAAAGCTGCAGCTGCTCTGCCTCACTTCAGGCTGAGTGCTGCCCCAAGCAGTCACAAAGTTCCAGGTTATGATCTCAGTCCATCCACTGGGAGCTCGAGTGCTCAGGGATGCTCTGAATAAAAGGGAGATACAGAGGTAAAAACAGCTCGACTTTTATACCTCCTTCTTATGCTGTACAAAGTAGAGCCTGAAACCCTTAGGCCAGCTTTTGTTTTGTTGATTTTTTTTTTAACTTTATTTGGTTGTTTTCATTCCTGCTCAGGGCTTTTTATTAGACATTCAGGTCTTGTCAATTCTGTTTCTCTGGAAGGTTTTGTGGATGGGTAGAAAACGAATAGGTTTAGGATATCAGAGGAGCCAATAAATTGCAAGAGCCTTAAAAAAATCACGAACAGATTTTTATCTAAAATGAGGCAGCTGCTTAAAGGGTACCACAAAGATGCATTTTACTAACATAACAAATGTTCAGGCCGGCTTTTGCTTAGCAGGAGGTGCAGACTGCTTAGGAAATTTTCTTCACAGCCCACCCAAAAATGCTGATGCAAGTGCAAAACCCATGCACACGTGCTTATGTGCACATACACCCAGGGATTTCCAATAAGGAGTAAGCAACTTTCCTGTGAATTCCTCTGCTCCTCTTCCTGGTTTCTGCCAGACTCTCCCCAATTTCATCAGTGCATTCTGTGCAAGAGCAGCTGATAATTATCCTCTCTTGGACATCAAAGCCAGAAAAGATGAGTGAGATCATTTATGCCACATTCCCATTTTTCATATACACATATATGTTGCTTATGGCACAATTCAGTGCTTCTGTCACTGCTCTGCTGCAGAAATACTGGCAATGGGGAACAATTATGCTTGTGCCCTTCTGTCCCTCCTGATGGAGATGGAAAAAGCCATGGAAAAGAGTGAAAAAGATTTACCAAACTCTCTGAAGCAAACCTGCCACATCTGAGCCTCCTAGAGCAATTATTCCCACATGTGCAGTGTACAGATGAAGGAAACTATTTGATTCCAAAGTCAAAAACCTGAGAAACTCTAAGGAAAAATAAAAACATCAGAGCCCAGAAAGTGGACCATTAGCTAACTGTGAGTGACAAGATAACTTCATTCCTGTGTTTCTTCCTTGCCTTCTTTACCAAGGCCCATCTACAGATCCAGTTCTATCCAAGAGCAAAGGTGCAGGCTGGACTCCCACCTGACTCCACAGAGGAGTCAGGTGATCATGGGGGAGCCAGATTCCTTATGGAATCTGTGATTAAAGATGCTGTATCCCAACTGCACTCAGGCAGGTGCTTATCTGCCCAAAGAACTCATTAAGTTGATAGTAAAAGGGAAATCACTGGGATCTAAAGTGCAGGCCTAAAGATGAGCACAGTCCCCAGTGTGCTGCTGAATTAGGGCCAGGGTAAGCAAAGAGCAGAGAAAAGGGAATTATTTCAGCTTTTTTCCCTTCTGGATGCTCCATATGCTCCAGCCAGCTGTTCTGGGTTTGCTCATTCTCATTACAGTGGGTATGTGTGGCAGACTCTACCTCCCTTCAGAGGGACTCAATCAAACAGGGGCTCAAATGGTTTGCCTGAGGCTTCAATGCAGGTTGTGTCCCCCAGAGCTGCACACCCCCCAGCTCTCCTCCTGCCTAAAGCCAATGGCTCTAACGAGTCCCACCTCATTAGGTGTGGTTAGAGGAAGCTTTGGTGACTGTTCTGTCTGTTCAGCCAGAGTTTCCTCCTTCACCCACTGCACACCTCCATCTTATACACATTTTGGCTACCAGAGGGAACGTGCTTCACTGAAACAACAAACTTGTTTTGGGCAAGTCAAATATACAGCTAAGAAGTTATTCTGAGGAACAAATTCACAGGCTTGGAACTTTCCTGGCCCCAGAGCCTGATGTGCTCACCAGTGTCACAGAAGCATTCCCAGGGAGTTCTGCCTCCCCCACTGCAGCCGTGTCACTGTCCCCTGTGAGTCCCCAGAGGCTCAACCAATAACCCAGCATGAGCTTTCCACAGCACAGGCCCAAACCCCGAGCTCTGGACTAAGGAGGACCTTAGACATCCAACAGTGCTTGGCACATCCCAGGATCAGATTTATTCCCAAAGAGAAGGACCCTCTGCTAGGAGAAGTCTTTGGGGTTTAGTATTCTGTCATTTCTTCCCAAAACTGCCATGCCACTTGCCCACAGTGGGTCTGAAACATGATGACAGGAGAATTTGGCTGTTTTCCTGCTACTGTCCCAAACAATCATATCTCCAAATCACTTGCAGCCTTCTCTGAGCCCTTCTTTTCTTATTATTTCACCCATTTAAACACCAGAAATCCTTCCCCATAATTTTTTTCCAGTAGATTTCCCTTCCAGTGGCTCAGAGTGGGTCCTCCCACTGTTCCCCCACATGTTGTCTCTCAGCTTTAATCAAAGTCACTTCCTTATTTCCCATCTGATTACCCAAGTGCTGCCTGGCCCTCAGCCACCCTCAGAGCTGGCATAAGCAGGTGCAGCTCTGACAAAGTGACATCAATCTATGTGCACCCTGAATTGGAGTTGTCTTCCTGATGGAGACCTCTTGATCCCAAGCGTTTCTGAAAGCACAGTCGCATGGTTTGCACATGTGACTGAAGCACAGGGGAGAAGGCAGTTCTTGCCTCTTTAACCTATCCAAGGATCACCAAATGAAGAATCTGCCTCACTCTGCACACCTTCTCCCTCTCTTTGAAATGTAAATGCCCTCTTTTCAGCTTAGGTATTGGGTCAGAGGGATTGATGAGTCTGCTGAGAGCTCCTGTGGTATCAGCAGAGCCTTCATTTACATTTCTCACAACCAAATCACTCTCTGTGCTCTCCCTTGTCCCATTTGAGTCCCTTCCCAAACAAAAGGCTGCGGTGCTCCCTTCAGCTTCGGGCAAAGGCGTCAATCACACAATGAATACCTGACTGCTCTGCACCAGCATTGCTGCAGCACTGCACAGGTCAGACACAGCCTGTCCCCCGCATCTACAGCTTGTCCCCCGCGCAGGCACCTGTGGCTGCACTGCCACAGTGACTGTAACCCATGAGAAGAGGAAATGAACTCATTCTCCTTTCTAGCCTGGCTCCCAGCTGACTGAAGAAACAGCAGCCTGCAGATTCATCCTGTGGGAACTCCCAGAGTCCTGGAGCCCACACAGATACAAACTAAAGCCTGGTTTTCAGAAGACATACTTATGCCAGAAGCCTTGAAAGTATTTCTTAAGCTACAAGCAACACTCTGCTGACTCACTTCCATAGAAAGCCATTCACTTTTCAGAAGCATCCGTGATATCTGCCCAGGGATTTTCAGCTCTTTGAGTTACTAGGTTTGCTTCACTAAAGAAGCCAACACAAAGTCTTGTGTTTTGGACACCAACAGGATTTGAGCAGTGGAACTCCTTGTTTCAGGGGGCTTGATGCTAGAAATTCTTGTAAGCTGAAAGAGCAACTGAACAAATTCAAGGGAGAAAATCCCACCTAGAGCTACTGATTGTAGGAAAGGACATTTGGCTAAGAATGTAAAATCTCTGGAGATGGAGAAAATATATTAATAAGTGTCACTACATGCTTATCCTGTTCCTACATACATCCTCAGGCATCCACTATTTACCACTTCAGGAGAAGGAATGCTTGGCTGCATGGATGCTCTGATTTAGGCAAAGACAAGCAAAGCACCCTCAAATACACCTGAACACCTAAACTACCTGCACAAACCTTCACAAGGCTGTCCACCATCACCACACTGCACCAGGAGCTACAACAGAGCCACAGGGCCATGATGAATGATTTTCCTCTTGATACACTTCAAAGGGTGCTCCTGTCTGGGGTCAGACACCTGCATTTACCTCTATTATCTGTACACCCAAGGGAATACCAGGGAATAATCATCCCATCATTTTACAACCAGCAAGTTGGAGAACATAGCCAGAAGGCAAGTGGCCTCAGATGAGCTGATTTCTCTCTCTCCCTGAGAGCTGTGACTTCAATACCAGCAGCACACAGAGCTGCACTCACAGTTTATCTGCATTCCCCAGCTTGGGTGGGATGAATCTCAACTTCAACAATAGACACAGAGAACAGAACCTGCACCTCATTGCCCTGTATCATGAAGTAATGCACTGCTGGAGGCTCAGTCTTCCATCAAAGTTGTTTTTGAGGCATTACAGGCCAGCATCTCCGTGAACACCCTGAGAAGGGCTGTTCTCAAACACTCCTGTGCCTTGGGCCACTGCAGGCAAGTTCCTGAACAGAATAACCCCTGCATTTGGCCACAGGAAAAACAAACAAGACCAGAATTCCACTGTGATTCCAGGGAGAAGGATGTGCAAAGAAAGCCTCCCAAGGTCAAGGCTGAGAAACCACATCCACAGCAGCAGCTGCCGGGCTCTGCCAAGATGCCTTTGCTCATGAGGTCTCTGGGACATAAAGGACATCACTGAGCACAGGGGCTAGGTGTGGACAGCATGTTTCAGGCTCCTGTGACCTGGGCACAGAGAATAAAGCCCACCTGCTCACTCTCTAAACACAGAGCTGTACACCAGCCCTTCAGATGCAATTCAGCCTCATGCTGGAAAAACAAAGGGAGGTGCTAAAGGCCAGGGCTTCTCTTTTTTCCTTTGACAGCTCTGGAACACCAAATATACCACAGCATCTGGCTAAGCAGCCTGGCACATGCTGCTGCTCCCTTGCCAGGGAGACTGACTGACAGATTAGATCAGACACACAGATAATGGGCTAGGACATCTTGAAGCCCCATCTCAAGCAAATTCCTGTTTGCAGCGTTAATCTCCAGTGACAGAGGGCCCCCCAACATGCAGAAACCAGCTGTGCAGCACTGTAAGTAGGACATCATGTCATACATGCTAAGGGGAGCATGAGGGACTTCTGAGGTGCCTCGGTGCGTGCTAGGGCAGAACATCTCAATAAGAAACTGCCTCTGATATGAGGAAAGGCTGAAATGGCTGTTGCGAGCAGTGGAGTTAGAAGAGAGAAGTCTCAGGATACAGATGGGAGGGTTGAAGTCTCCCTAAAGACAGACTGTATGTAACCCATTGCTAAGCTTTCTATCAGTAGATGTACAAAGCACTTTCCTGTCACTGAGAGATCTCAGATATCTCTAAAATGAATGCCAAAGAGCAGCCACAAAATTAAACCTTGATCAGGGATGGTTGTCTCCCTCACCACCCACACTGTGATCCATCAGCCCTGTCGCTCACAGGCTGCCTGCAGCCACAGGTGACCCTCTCCCCTCATGTTCCAGGTGACCTCTGCCTGATCTCCACTCCAAATGCTCCATCTCTAGTCCCTCTGTCTTCCCTGGTGGAACATCTACCCTCTGCTTCTGCCACAGAGCTATGAATCATGATAGAATAATAAGCTCATTTATGAGCAGCACACAAGCCCAAAGGACCAAAGAGTGAAATAAATCGCTACAAAGCCCTCTAAGCCGATTTATTCATTCAACAGCTTCTTACTTTGACTCCAGCCTTCTCTAACCACTGTCCAAACATCGTGGTAGTACAACAGGAAAAACAGCAACCTTCTTTCAAGAGGTTCATTACTTTTGTCTTTTCGAGATCAAGAGATGAACTGCCTTGTAGAGCATTTGAAGCCCAGGCTGCCAGCTGAATGCATCACTGCTCTGGCTGACTCTCAGGCTGGCAGTGAGGCCTGCAGCCCTGGCTAACATGTAAATGAACTGCTAACACACAGCCTGGCCAGGGAAAGATACTGCCACAACTCCAGGGCCTTCTTGTCCTCAGGAGAGTGGATGAGGATTTAATCGTGGGCCTCTCTTGGGGCAGAAAGACTTCTGAAGTTGTACACAGCTGTTTGCTGGCTGGTGGTACAATATAGTGTCAATAAAGGGGGCTTGGCCCTTCTTTCACACCAAGCATCACAACAAACACTCAGCAGATAGCAGTCCCCCCAGGCAGAGCTGCATCCATATGATAGCTGAGAATCACTCACCATATGTCAGAACAGGAAACAGAGGCAAGGCAGGCTGAACACACCCATCCAAGTTTGTCTTTCTAGATAGGTACGGTACTGGGACAGAAATCTTCACATTCCTCCTTCCTGTCCCTCACCATCTTAACTCCCCTTTCACCTTTTCCCCCAAACCTTCATGCCAATAGCTCAAGTCAGCCTGTCATTTTTTTGCCAGGCATGTCTGTCCTTCAGACTTACCCATTCCTGGGCTTTCTCACCCCAGTCTCTCCAGGATGCTGCCAGGAAAGTTGTACTTCTGTTGCTTTTCCAACCTTGTCATAGCTCAGGTGCAGAGAATAAACAGAACATGTGGTCACACAGGATTTTCCCTTTGAGCAGCCACTCACAGAAATCCAGGTAAGTATCCAAGCCTGCAGTTGCTCCGTCTCAATCTCACCATAGAGAGTAGAGTGTGATCTACTATGACACAATGACCCAGCAACTGGAGATCCCAGACCTGTTTCTCTATCTGCCCTTGAATTACCTGAATGGCTTGGGTAAAAAGGTGTTCTCACCTATAAGAAATGCTTGCAATTGCTCTGTGAACTTGTTTTGGGAGGGCGGGGAAGGTGAGAAAAACTCTGCAATGACTCGAAAATTCAGCCCAGTGGAACATTCATCTGGGATACAGAAAAGGGTCAGGGCCCCATGGCAGACTCCACTGCTGCTCCCTAAGCCTATCTCTGACTGCCAGGTGCTACATGAATGCAGAATATTTATATATATATAGATGATTTGGACAGGAAAGAAGGGAGAAGCAACAGGGCATAGCTATAAGAGAAGTAAGCACAAGATGCATCTATTAGCAGCATCCAATTTAGTGACTACCCATAAACCAGGCAGTATGAATAAGAGACATTAATGGAGCTCTCACAGGCCTTTGCTATTACTTTTCCACATGAGCATGACAGCAAAAAGGAAGTCTTAAGAGTAGGTTGAGTCCCTTGATTCATTACTCCCTCTAAAGTCCTAAAAGCCCCATACCGAGACAGAAAGCACCAAAACAAACTGCAAGCAGCTTTTCCCTGATCCAGAGGAGTTTTGCCCTTTGGGAGGTAGTTGGCCATTTTTACTGATGTCCTCCCTGCCAAATCCACAAGATTTTCTGAAATCCCTCTGCAGAACAGTTGGCTTTCCAAACTGTGTTGCCTTCATGCTGAGAGTATCCCTAATTTATCTCAGTAGGGATGAGAGGAGTCAAGAGAAAGGAATCCAGTTCTTGTTCAAATGAATCTCCCTTTGCTTTCAAAAAAGCCCAGGAATCCATCAGTTGGCATTTCTGTCCATGACTAAACACTGGTGGAGGGTGTAATATGTGGCTTAAAGGAACAGCTCACTGTCAATACAAACATGCCAGGCTCACAGTGCCTCTGCTTTGCAGGAGGACTCTGGGCTTTGAAAGGCTCTTACAACTTCCTCTCCTCTACATAATTAAAAAGTGATTAGCTTTGCAATACAGGATGGAATCACATTCAACATCCTGTGGGCAGCAAGAAGCTAAAGCAAGGGAGAGAGAGGCACGTTTTACAGCTAGAGGATAAATGGCCTTCAAAAAATTGTGGAGGAGGAACAGAAATTGCAAGGAAAGGAGAGGCTGGAAGTGAGAGGAGGGGCTATTCAAATCCTTTAGGGGTGCAAATTTTCGCAAAGTACTTGCTTCAAGATCAGGGTTGAGGTTCATTTAGCAGAGCAGCGGGGGAGAATCAAAACCAAATTAGTAAAGACAATTAATTCTTCCTTGTGTGCTGGGTGCAGGCTCAGCTCAGCACCACTGCAGCTATTGGAAATCTTCCAAATGACTGCACTGACCCCCTGCCAGCAAGGCCTGGGCTAGGAATCACTAGCAGGAGCTGTCCATGGCCCAACCAAAGCTGGAGTCTCTGAAGGTGTCCCACCTGCACAGGAGCCTCTTCAGCTCTGTCGGGAACAGGCCAAAGCCTTCTGCTGGAGTGCAGGCAAAGCTGCTGATCGAGGCAGGAAACTGAAAAAAGCAGGCTGACCTCTGTGACTGCATGACTGGTGGCTGTCTTTAGGAAGGACAATGCCACATCTTTCTCACAAAGATGGAGAGCAGCTTGCTCAGGGAGCAGCAGTGGAGGCTGGCATGGCACAGCACGAGCACAGCTCACGTCTGTCCCGTGCTGCACCCAGCCAGGCACACATTATCCCAGCACAGTGTTAATGTAGGCTCAGCAATGCCTGAGCTGCCCACGGAACAGGCAGAGCCCACTTGTGCTGCCTGGGAGAGCTCCTGCAGCAGTGCCACTACTTGCATGTGAAACAGCCAATTTAAATTTGGCCCTCGCCAGTTTTCAAGAACAGCAGCCTCAGAGCGATCACACTGTACATACAAAAAGTTTTCTTTTTTTTTTTTAATCTTTAAAGCAGCTCTGGCATTGATTTCAAAGGCATGCAGGCAGTGTAGTACTTTCAAGAAACCCTTGGATTCAAGAACCAAGAACCTGACTGTTTTGGGATACTTACTAAGAGCCCACAAAGTACTTTTGAACAAGGGACTTGGCCCCTTGAAGGCATTTAGTTACTGTGAATCCTACAGCTGCATGGCTTCTAACTGGTTCCATAACATAGAGATTGATCCAACACCTCACAGTATTCAGTTCAGACATTTTTTCCTCATTTTCGCAGGCAAAATAACCACTTAAATTTGACTTTGCATCAATAAATTGCCTGAGATAATAGGATAGATGAAAAGAAGAGCTGACTAGCAGGAAAACATAATAAAAAGGTGCTTGACTGTGTGAGTCAGTTCTGGCCTGTGTGTCAGCAGCACAATTAGTCCTCCCCTTGCAGGCCACATGGTTTTGTGTTGTATTTGACAGACAAATCAATCCTCCCCTTCTTTAAGCACTGTCTAATGAATAAATCAACAAGGTCACTGGTGCTGCTGCTTTGCCCTTTCCCTGCCAGGCAGCTGGAGCTGGCCTGGCTCCATCTGCTGTGCTTCCAACGGGATCCAAGTGTCCTGGGGACCAAGAGGAGCAGTTAAAACACTACTGGGCAGCAAAAGTCCCTGGGTCTACTCCTGACTACTGTGGTGTCTTGGACAAGTCACCAACCCTTAGGCCAAACAATGCATTCACTCAACAGACCTTGGCAGGTGAGGCAGAAGGAGGAAAAGGGGGAAATCAAGGAACAAGTACCAAAGGACTTGATGCCACTGGTTGGCATGGGAGCAGCCAAGGAGACAGGAGGCCACACTGCAACCCAGACCCCTCCTGCCTGGCACAGGCCCTGGCACAGCTAGCCCAGGACTTTGCTGGAGTGCCCTCCATGGTTACCCCACATGCTATAAACAAATTGCTGTGATCACCTGGTCTTGTGCTGCTAAGGGAATTGAGCTATTGATGCAATAGTAACAATGGCAGGAATTTAATCAGCACCAAGTACATAGCAAGCATTTGCAAACCACACTGGCAAATGAGGCTGCTGTCCCAAAGTACTGGCTCTGAACAGAGAAGAGGGAGAGATGGGAAAACACACACAGGGGGATAGGTGAGAATAGCAGCACATTTGAGACCAGCAAGTGAAGTTTCTGGCAGAGCTGCTACAAATCCAGCCCTACCCAGCTGTGCTTGTTGCTTTTGGTTTTACCCAAGGCTGTTCCCATGACAAATTTGCTTCACAACTCCAAACAAGACCAGCATCCCCTCCACTGCTCCCCCAAGTAAAGTATTTCCCACATCTCCTCTAGCTCCTTCACTCATACATCTCACCATTTAGTACCCCTGAAATTCCAGCAGAATGTCCAGGACCAAAATGGTTTTGGAAGCCCACAGAAAGTGCTTCCCTCAGCCTGAGCCAAAGCCCAGGGTAAGAGGTGAACATGATTTCTGTGGTAGCCACAGGAGTGGCTGGGAAAAGGGATGCAAGGGAAGAGCCAGCTGAGAAGGCAGAAGTGAGTGCTGAAGGGGGAAGGGGTGACCCAAAGCTCACTAGGCCTGAAGTCAAGCAAGGAGTGTCACACCTCTGACCTTGTGGAGAGGATTTCTTGAGAGAAGAGCACAAGGCATGGGCAGCAGTCAGTCATACATAGGAGAAGCATGTCTGAGCTGGAAAATGGCCAAGGGCTCCATGTGACAAGACTCCCACCCTCAAAGGGAGGCATTTTCTCATTCATACCCTCTCTCTCACAGCCCCCAACATTGCCAGTCCCTTCCCCAGCCCCACCCTGCCCAACTCTGGCTGTCCTCCTTCCCAACCTGCTTCTACCCTCCCTTTTCTCTGCCAAGCTGACAGGCTGCTTCCAGCACCCAGGGATCTTTCCCCCTTTCCTAGGCAGTGAAGTCCCTGGAGAAAGGCCCTGCCTTCCCTCTGCTGGCTCTGAGAGCCTGTGATGCCGTGGGAGCCATTGGCTGCTCCATCCCTACTTCTCACCCACACATCCATATGATTTGTGGATGTGCTGGCACACAAACACTTAGGAGAGCTGTAGGAAACTCCTGCAGGGATAACCCAGCAGCCTGGCACAGCAGGCTGAGAGAGCCCTGAATACAAACAGCTGTGAGGAAAAAAACCAGAAAGCAGAACAGAAGGGAGAGCAGAGGCAGGGGGAAGAGACAATGTGGACTTGCAGGAGGAACAGAGGAGTCAAGCAGTGCACCTCAGTGCAGGGCAAAGGATCCAGCAGGAAAAAAGCAAGAGCCTGATGAAGTCCTTGGGGAAATGATCTGTAAATCAGTCCATTTTCCTTGATATTAAAATGAGAATGAGTTACCTACCACTAACTTTGCCTCCTGGAATGGGCCAGGAAACCCTGGTCCTGAGAGAACATTGTGGCCTGGAGAAGTGTTTGTCTCTTCACCATACCAAGTGCCCACAAAAGGGATAGGAGATACTCCCAGGAAAAGCACCAGAACAAACCCTCTGCCTCAGCTGGGCTAGCCAGAGCAGACCTCTAATATTCTCCCTGAGGCATTCATTCCAAGTTCCATTTAGATACAAAGCAAGAAGAGGAACACTGCAATTCCTTCTTTGTCATGGAGCACACTGGAACCACTTCTGCTTGAGCCCAAAAGCTCTCTGAGCAGCTGACTGCCCTCACTGGCTGTTAGCCACAACATCAAGGAAAGGCCCTGCCAGCTGCTGGAGAAAGAATGCCCATACAGTAATGAAAGATGACTAACTGTTAGGCCATTGCTACAGATATTAATTACAAATACAGCTTTCTGCCATGCAGGCATTCTAGTAATCATGTAAACAACAAGTTCAACTGCCTCTTTCCATCAAATTGATGGAATAAGAAGGCAGTCCTCTGGGCTAGTATGAATCACCAAAATGCAGCCACCCCCAGGGTGGGATGCAACTGTGTGCAGTGACAGCACCTAATCTATAAAGGCAGAAACAAGCATGACTGTACCAGCCACAACAGGAGACTGAAGTGAAACAAGGCAGAGAGCACCAAAATTCCTCCCTGCCACAACTTTCCTAAAATTAGAGGAGAGAAACCAACAGCAGGGCTCTTGTTATTAACCCTGCCTCTGGCCTTGATGACAGTGACCTTCATTAGTGACTCTAAGGGCTAAAGGCACCTCAGAAGCTCACAGTCCATCTTGAAGACAGCCCCATTACCAACCATTTGCACCTTCCTCCCTGGTCTAAGCCTGGCAGGGGTTGAGGATGTTGCAAGGACGGAGCAAAGCACCAGCAAGATGAAGAGCCTGTCAGATTTGGCACGAGGCATTGCTCCACACACTGCAACTTGTAGCATCCCTCCCACACTCCAGGAAACAAGAACACTGTGGGAGGAGAGATGTCTGCCTGCTACTGCCTTGGACTCTGTTCACTGCCTCCCTCCTCACCCCAGCATGGAGGAGTCACCTCTATGTGGACTTCAGGAGACCGAGGGGCACAAAAGCTGCTCCTGCTTTCCTGTGGGTCTGTTTGAGCATGGAACACCTCCCCCTCCCATCTCCCTTTCACTGTCTTTTATAGCAGGCTGGGTGTACAGGTACTCAGCAGATGCTGAGCTGTAAATCCAGTTCCAAGACAATAAATTCAGCTTGCTGAAAACACACATTCATTGCCAGTGAGCACAGGAAGCCAGGGTTTTGCAGACAGCAAGGCTATTAAATGCTGCTGTCAGAACAGGTTTATTTGACTGCATCAGCTTTTATATATATAAGCAAAATGGAATTTAGTCCTGCTTGGGATCACCCGCAGCACTACAGACTGGGAGTACAGGCAGTGGCCACTGTCTGCCAGTTCACAGTTGCCTGCTTAGGGGCAGAACACACAGCACAGTCATCAAGCCATCAGCAGAAGAGTAAAATCAGCCCCAGGTCCATGAGGGAGACTAAGCTTTACAGCTTTTTTTTTGTCCATATCTAACTTGAGAGACAGAACTACTCTGAGTTTAAGCTCTCAAAGGAGTGTCAGGGAACTCCTTTGAGCAAGGTCCTGCTCTTCCATAAATGCAGACAAGGCTGGAAGCAGAGGTGTGGACAACAACCTCTCCAGCAGGATATAGTTCCACAGCACTTGAGTCAGGCAGTTAAAAACAGGTCTATTAATAAATCATCAGGCAAGAGTAAGATAACAAACCAGGTCCAGGGTCAGCCCAGGAAGTCCAAACAATCCTGAGTTCAGGAAAGGGCTGGAAGCAGATACACTGAAACTCAGGAAAGGGCTGAGGCCCAGACCCTAAATGGTGCCCCTGGACTGATGGGTGGAGAGGTGGATGGAGGGCCCAGGTAAGGGAGATCAGGGCAGTTAAAGCCTGTTAGAGTACACTGCCCTGACAGGGAAACACTGTCCTAGGGCACAGCTCTGCTGCCCTGCTCCTCAGCAAGAGTTTTCTGAAGGGAACAGGGCTGCTGGAACTTCCTCCTTCCTTCCAGAGCTGCTGTCAAAGAATATTGAGCTGAAGGTGATGAGGAAGCTGCAGGAGATGGCAGACTCTGAAGGAGGAAGGGAAGAAAAGGGAAACCAAGAGACAGAGAAGGGAGAAGACAAATTATAATCACAGGACAGAAGCAGGAAATCCTTGCTGCTCACACAGAACCCAGTCCCTCACACATGTCCCTTCCTCCAGGCCCCACTGAGACTCCCAGCCAGCACTGCCATGCCACAAAAGCAGCTTTCCTCTCCAATGCAGACAGGACACAGGCAGCTGGGACACACAGCACCTCTGTGACCCACTGATCCCATTTCCCACTTCAGTACCAGGATTAAGAGAAGGGACAAATTTCAGCAGGCAGCATAGTGAGAGCATCTACCTTGGGACCACAGAGGCAACATCTCCTCTGCTGACAATCCCAGGAAGAGATTTTGCTGCAGAACATTTAGAGAGGTGACCCAGATCCCACAAGGATGCTGAGCAGATGCTCTGTTTTACAGCGACCAGTTCTTGTTGCAGATAGCTGAAGATTATTCCTAGCAACTTCCCAGGGAATTTGAAGGAGATTTTCTTGTTTCACACAGCTTACTTCACTAAACTAGAAATAAATTGACCCTTGTTTTCCTGGAGCATTCAAAACAAAGTCAAATTCCCCATGTGCCCAATGACCATCTCTTCATCTGCTGATCCCCATGCTTAGAGTGGAATTTGGTTTCTCTCTGGAAAAAGGATTTACCTTGCAGAAGCAGCCCAGGATCAGTTTCTATGCCAGTGGAAGCCCTACAAAGCCACATCACTGCTTAGTTACACAGTTATGCAGCCCTATGAGACTCACTGCCAGGTCCTCCCAAGCTATAAAAGCCAAGAAGTGATATCAGATCTGAGAGTGAGAGGACAATGTAAGAGAGCAGCATGAACCACTGGACTGAAACGAGTGACAGGTGAGTCAGGCCTTGCATATGGAGGCATCACAATTTTTAGGATCTCTACAAAGCAACAGAGCTACAGGCAATAGAGCTGGGCCCATGAGTGGGGGGCACAAGGAAGAAAAGTGTAAAAGCAAACACTAAGCAACATGGACGACCCTTTTTATTTAAATAAATAAATAGCTACCTGGCTAAACAGGGCACATCCAGCAAAATTCCTCATTTCTGCTTTTATGAGATTTCCAAAGTTGCTGGGGGGGATTTCTAAATTCCACTTTAAATTAATGTGAATCAAGTATTGAAAACCCTATGGTAACTTGGCAAATCTCTGCTTTAATATAGAGTCTTGCTGTAATTAATATCTGATTGTGGAGCTCTGGGATGTACTGTAAGGAGGCCACTGGAGGGTCTCTGGCATTTTCCTGAAGGCCTAAATTCAGGCTGAACAATAAGGAAATCGCATGGGGCAAGCACAGCAGTTCTGTGGTTTCGAAAGGACACAGCCCCCCTCCCTGTCAGCTTACACAAGCAGGGTTCAGCCAATGCTCCTCATGCCCCTGAGAGCCCAGGAATTACTCTTGAATCATATTAGGAGGTCCACTGTCAGAAGTCTGGAACTCATTTTGCAGCATTCAACACCTCACTTCGGAAACCTCACAAGGTGCACCAATCAAAAACTTGAAAGCTGTGGAGGAAGATGGCCTCAGTGCGTGCTCCTGCCACAGCAGCTCTATTATTGGCACAGGCCAAGGGCCCAGCCACTCCTCCCCAGCAGAACTGGCTTCATTTCTGTGTCTGCAGGCACAGTTATCACAGGATTGAAATGCCCCCACTGACTTGTCAAAGCAGAACTGCCAGGGCACTGTGACCTCTGCATTCGGGGCTTCTCCCCTCAGCAGAGCAGCACTCAGCTGACCTGGCCAACCCAAGGCTCCTGCAGAGAGCAAGGGCTCCCCAAAACTGCACTTGGGCCACCCCAAAAGCAGCAGGGCACAGGCAGGCAGGGATATTCCCGAGGCAGGAGCCTCTCCCATGGCAAATGGCGTGAGCACAGAACACTGAGCAAGACACGGTCAGGTGTGTTGTGTAACTGCAGGCTACACTCACCCCGAACAATGCTTGCCTTAAATCAACAGAAAATAAGATGGTGAGAAGCAGACAGCAAAACAATGAGAAGTGGATGAGGAGAGACCAGGAAAGGAGTACTTTGAGCTTCTAAATAAATCTGACAGGGAATATTCGTCTTAAATCAGGGTTGCCACAAGCTGGTTGGAAATCTGCCTGGCCAATTTTCCTGTCATCTTGCCAGTTGCTGGGGAGACAGATGAATTTGCCAAGAGTGGTGTTTTTTTTAATATCCAAGACCAGGATTTGCTGCACAAGCCCAGACACACTGTACATGCCCAACTGCACTGACAGCCTTGGTTCTGCTCATCTTAAACTGCTCTCCCAACAGAACCACACAGGTTTTACATCAATTCCCAAGATAGGACCAAACTTATTTAAGTAGAGTCAGGAGAGCTATGCAACTAAACCATGGACACAGTGCATGCTGCACTCCCTCTGACCCAGATTTAGCATAAAATCACCTGTTGTCACCACAGACAGCTCTCAGCCCCAGTCTGGACACATTTTTGTTGTGGGTGTGAGCAGAGATGAGATGCCATCTATTGCTTCCTCTCCACAGTCCAAATCACTCCCGTCTTGGTAGCCTTCCAAAGCCTTTTCATAGTTTCCTTTCAAGAGACACATTTGCCCACAATTGGCCACAAAGCTCCCACAGCACAGAGAACGATGTAAAAACCCTGAACACACAAGACAGCAAGAGAGAGCAAACACAAAGACTCAGGACTGCAGGTGGAATTTTCAGGATGGACATTTTTAGCACAGACAACCTGACCCAGCCTATGTCCCTCCCAGGCCAAGCAGGCTGTGTCTCCCATCAGAGAATTTTTAACACGTCAATTAAATTTTGGCAATCGTGCATAACCTTGTGGAACTAAGGCAGTGGGTTCTTCAAGCCAAGGGAATGGGGCTACCAGCACTTAGAGCTGACCTCAGACAGCTAATCTGGGAAGAAAATGATTTTAACTGGTTCAGAAACGGATCTTTTTCAGGAAGGAATGAGATTTTTTTCCAAGGCATTCCACTGCAGCTTTATTTAGCCACTGGGAAGCCAACATTACCAGCCAGCTTCAGTAGGAACAAATCCAGATAACCTTAACATATCCAGAAATCCAAGTCCTCCCCGAAAACATGCACTGCTCACAGAAAACAAGGGTTAAGAAGAAAACAGCAATTTTCTGCCTGGCATTCACATAGTTGGATTCTAGCCTGGAAATCAAGGAATATAGAGAAACACTTGTAAAAATACAAGCACGATGTGTTCAAATCATGCTTCCATTGACTTTGAGCAGTGTTATGCCTGGAGTGAAATGGCTCTATTGGGCTTAAGCTTGTCCTCAGAAATGCATTCCGAGTTCTAAGCTACGCCATGGGAACCACATGGGCACCTCCAAGGGAAGAATTTGGCCAACTCCATTTAACTATTTAAAATTCCAGGGTTATTTGCAGAACACAGGCCAGAGTCCCATAAAAGCAAAACAATTTGAAGAGAAAGATATTCCAGAATGACTGTGAAATGGCAAACTGCACCCTCTCCTCTCATCAAAAGGCATCCGTTTACAAAGTGATCAGCGTGGGTATTGATTCAGGCAAGGCAGAGGCAATATTTACCTAAGCACCTGCACTTAGGATGTGTCAACCCACCAAACAGCCTGCAAGCCCAGCAATCATTTACCATGGGAGAAGAGTCTCTATCATTTCAGCCTTAAAAGAGCCATGAAGCAGCAGATATTTTACTCCAAAGTGTGCATTTTGGCAGCGTGGGAATAAGTCATTCTGTGCTAGAGCCAGAGCCTTCTGTTTTGGGTCACATGGACTCAAACGAGCTGCTAAAATCCATTCTCACGTGTTCTTCTCCCTCTTGTCACTCTAGTCATCTCTTAAAAATCCCTGTGCCTGGGACTTGAGCAGGAATTTCTCTCCCAACTTTCTCACTAGCAATAAAAAGCAAGCACAGAGCTCAGCAGAGAAAGCACAAGAACCATTTATGCCTCTTCCCACACTCTTGTCATGTTTCTCCCACAGCCCCCACCTGCTGAAGCCAGCCTGGGAGTTGTGAACAGCAGAGGAGGACAAGCAAGGGTTTAAGCTCATCCTGGAAAGTCCCCAGCCCTCCACTCATGTGCTACTCTGTTCAATCCACCCTTGCTAGCTAAATCCCCTTATTCCCACATCCCAACCTTACAACCAGTTGTTTAACAGCTAACTCCGGGCATAAAAGAATTGGAGATGTAAGGAATGCCACGGGGGCTCTCAGCAGAGAAATCTGCAATATCAGGGATCAGTTTAAAGGGCCTGAACCACCTCCCAAAGCAGACACTGATGTGTCCAGAACACGGTTTCCTGGGCTGTCTTTAATAGCATTTTCCAGAATAACATCACTGCTCTGTGCTCATCAGCCCCAGCATTCTGCACTCCCTGCATATGTAAGGAGGTGTGCTGGACTTCAAACACCATTAACCCAGAACAGGGCTCACTTTGGAAATGGGGACCTATTTTTTTGGAAATGCTTCTGTGGTGAATGGCTTCTCCTCACTACTGAGAAAGCAAATCTAAACCCCAAAGAGTTCTCAGTGCAGGGCAAGCAGGTTCCAAAAAGTACACAGTGCCCAATGATGATTATTAGGACATTTCACGTGCCACTAGGTAATGTTTGGAGGTTGATACCAGAAAATGCACACAGGCAATCCACTACCAGCACCTCCAGCTGTGGTGGCAGGGGAGGAAACCCAGGAAAGAAGATAACAAATGCAGATTTAAAATGCTCTCCTATTAGTTCCTTTTTGTCAGTGATTGGAGCAGAAAGTTCCTCATCCTGAGAGACAAGCAGCACGCAGCTTTCCTGCTCTGCTCACACAGAACCTTTTGTCACCTCAGTTCCACCTCAGTTTTGTCACCATATCAGGACTCACACAGACACATTACAGGACATTCCCCATTTACCTCTCCTCTGACAGGGCTGGCTCCATGACACAAGCACACCCCAGCAGAACAGAACAGAACCAGGCCACAGCTTGCACTCCTTGACAGGCAGAGAGAGCATTTCAAGAGAATCCTCATCCCCTCTCAGAGCACAAGCACAAGCCCTTTCCAGCTTGTGTTGCTTTCCTGCCAGCCCTCAGCTGAAATGACCAGGCTCCATCAGCCAGTGGGACAGCTGGGTCACATACAGTGGCACAGAACTGGCTCCATCACAATAAAGACAGAGTCATCTCAGTGCCATTTGGTAGCAGGGATGTCTGGAATCCCAGCAGGGCTCTGGCAGAGCAGAGTGCCTGTGGCTCCCAGGCACAATTTGCAGCAGAGTGCAATCCCCAGCAGGACAGGATTCTACAGGTGGAGCTGCCAGGTACAGCCAGGAGACACTTCTCATTCCCAGGCCATTCCAACACACTCTTGAACAACCGTGTCACAATTTCGTGTGCTCCCAGAGCTGCAGAGTTTTGAATCATCTCTGAAAAACCTCTTCAGCTGCTTGTGAGTTACAGAATGATAAAAAGCACAGTTTGGAGGGGAAAAAAAACCCCAACAAATCTTGAAAGCCTTCCAGCCAGAAAGCGTGGCTGATGCTTGAGGCCTGACACATGGCACCTCAATGAGGAGCCTCTGCTTTCCTCAATTGGAAAAAGTTGGGCTTTGATTTAACCAAGTTATGAGTGTAAGAAAATTGCATACTTAGCATGCAATGTAGTGGAAGCCTTTGTGCAGTCTTAACTCTGCATTAGCATATTCTAAGTCATTTAATTAAGTGTTGCAAATTGTTTTTCTGTTAATTATTTCAGTATTGGACATTATTATTTTCCCTTTTGGAAGACAGAATCTATTTCATGAGGGTTAATAATCCTGCTAACTCTCTTTCCCTTAACTGTTCATTGCTGCTGATAAGGTTCCATGTGCTTTTGTCAGACTGTAGGCTTCTAGCTCATTTATAATTGGATACATCCTGTACCGAGTATCTCTAGAAGTGCTGATATGATATCCCAGATGGTAATATTCCCTCTTTTCTCTGCATGTAATTTCACAAAAAGGCCCACTGACAGCTAGTGTTTAAAGGAAATTCGTGTAAGCAGACATGGTAGGTGATCTGATCTGCTTTGTATTAGGGATGGGTAAATCCATTCTGATGAGAAAGAAGTAAAGAAGAGTGAATCAGAGCCAGGGAGGAGCGTCTGGGAGTCCTGGGCTTTATTCCCAGCACTGCCACTGATCTGTTACAGAACCATTAAACTGCTCCACCTCAGACTTCCTCATCTAAAATGGGCTTATTATTGACTGTACCTACCCAGTAGGTGTCTAGTGGGGATTAACTAATATTTGGAAACACTTTGGGAACCTCTGAGGGAAGGTACAATATAAATGCAAAGCAGTTGCACTGCTGCTCTATTAACTGTTGACAGCCTGCTCTGCTCCATTTGAACTGCTGCCCACAGACCTGAACCAGCAGTGAATGCAAAGAATTAAGGTGAGGAACAGGCCCAATCCAAAAGACATCCAGAGGGGAGTCCCCACAACTTTTCCAAGGAGTGTGTCTCCTATCTGCCTTGCTATTAGTACACAGAAGCAAACGTCTTCATGCAATAAGGGGCTGCTCAGCAAACCATAAAGGACTAAACACACATTAAATTCTTCTCCCATAACTTATTCAAACATTTCACATCTGCAAAGATGAGCTGGGAATCTCAGAAGAAGGATCTCACTCTCTGTCCCATGGTACTCTCATGTACATCTTCTCACAAAAATGTATTTGTGATCTTTTTGCTGGTTTCATTCCTGCAACCTGAGACCATTCTAAACCTCTGCAGGAAAAAAAAAAGAACAAAAAACCCAGTGAGGACAATAGTTCTCAACCTTCAGACAGCAACTGGTCCCTTCCTTCTGCAAAATCATCCACATACCACATACATGAGCTACAAAGCATGGGGCAGTAAGGCAATAATTTTTCAAAAGGCCTATAGGCTGTCCCTGCCCTGAGAAAGAATAAGAGACATTGGAAAAACTAATGTATTTTAACCTCAAAGCCTCACATAAACATTAACCTCATCAGCCTGATCCCTAGGATGTGATATTATTCTTTCCATTCTGTAAAACAGTCTAAAAGATTGAGGAGTACCTCGCTCTGAAATCCACTCTAAGCAGCCTAAAGTGGTACTGCCCCTCTTCAGCCTCCTTTCCTCTCTCTTCACCCAAACGTGTTTATCTTTCTCTTAAACTCACACACGTCCCAAAGTAAATTAGAAGGCCAGGGCAGCAGGCAGGGCCAAAGGCTAGCACATGAATTTACTGTGCTGTCTTCAGTCTCCCAGAAGCCCTTCCTGAGTCCTAATAAAGATATCTGAAACAAGATGCTAATGCTGGATTATCCAGGTAATCTGCCAGAGTTACTTCCCTGGTTTGCCTGGTTATAAATAATGAATTAGGCCTTTACTTATTATTTCTCCTGCCCTTTGGGGTCGCTGTGAGGCTGGGGAAGGAATACAAATTTAAGAATATTAGATCCATTTATTAATATCAATTTCTGCCAATCCTGCATGAGAGATGTCCCTCGCCCCGTGCGTGCCACTGATACTCTGCAGCGGCTGGGATGTTAATGGCATGGATCTAATAGCTGTGAACTGGCCCAGCCTTACTCACCATCCCCAGAAATTGAATTTTAAAAAGGCAGATGGGTGCTTCATAAGTGGAAACAGAATCATGTGCCAGTTTTCATTTCTTTTCCATTCCTGAGCACTGGTGAAATGAAGTCTCCCCACTGGCTTTGTCCAGCCTGTCGTAACAATTTAGTCCCCATCTTAAGAGCCCCTGTTATTCCCACACTGGATTTCTACAACACCACCTTAACCCCTTCTCTGCTGTCTTCTTCTGCATTGAGCTGAACACAGCCACAGCAACCACACAGGCTTCCAGGGATCTTTAGGCTGAGAGAACAAGATCTGTCCCACAGCCTCTTCACTTTCTCTCTCTTGCCTCATTCCATCTGCTCTTTGACACAAAGGTAATTAATTCCAGTCATAACTATGAGTATGCCTGCAGCACGTGCTGTGCTGAAGTCCCAAGCTGAGCCTTACTCAAGGGACTGGGATTCATTTCAGCTACAGTCTGAGTGCTGGTAGACTCCTTGGTGCAGACAGCTTTTACCACCAGGCTCCTCAGCCTGCCCACGGGTCCTCTGGCAGCAACAGCAACCACTAAGAGCTACAACAATGTGCTCACAGGTGCCAGTATTGTCCCAAGATCCCAGAAAAAATGCTGCCTCTTGCCTTCTCTGCACCAATGTGAACACAGGTGGCCACATGAGAGCTCCTGGTAGGCTTCAACCATGCAGTTCATTTAATTACCTTAATGAGTCTCATTATAACTTCAAAGGCCCCTCACTGAAGGGATCAGTCACCAGCCATCAGCTGAAGGGAGTAGAAGCCATGGAAGCAAGAGTATTAAGTTTCTATAATGTTTTTGAGACTTCAGAACTGCTCAGAGCTGGGCTGGGCAGGGCAGGGTGGGATCACTGCATGAGTTCTCCTGCCAGGCAGTAACTGAGATTTCAACAAGGCCCTCATCAGTCTCCACCTTTTTAGCAACAGGCTCAAAGACCAGGCCAGGAGCCATCCTAGCTGTGCTTAAGGCACAGGGATCACTTCTGTGCTGAGGATCTTGGGACAATTCGAGTCTTCAGGGTTTGTTTCAGCCAACTCTTGAACTCCAGACACATAAAGCCAGGCCAGGTCCAGTTACTGTCCCCAGATGTACAGGGAGGGCATCCTTGTGAATACCAATTTCCTCTGGAAGCCTCATCTACATCTCCCTCCTGCAACACCCAAGGCTTGCCCAGTAAATGCAGCAGCACACTCCACCACATTCTCTGTTCAGACTCCAGATTGTGGTCATGTTGCAAAAATAATTGGAAATCTCAGCCAAAATACAGGAGGAAAACAGATTTCGCAGTGCAGAGTTTCTCCAGGTTTCAAAATACTTCTGAAATCTTTGTAGAGTCAAGAAATGTGCTGTTTTCTTCCTTTTCTACTTTGATGTCATTTCATCTACACCTTTGAAACATGCATCTCCTTTCTTAAGTATAAACACAGCTCCTTAAAGCCCTCTTATGCTTAAAATGCATCTTTTCAATATCACCCACATATCTGAAACAAAACAGAGAGTGTATGAATGAAGACTGTTAGCATAGCTAAAGGGAATAGGCCTGAGTGATAATGCCCAAGCAATGGGCAATTGTTCCTGGAGGTGTTTCCCAGGAGCACATTTCAGGCCTTCAGCATCAGCAGATGTTTCCCAATTGCTCGTGGAGCCTCTGGAAGTCAATGGCAGATATCAGTGACTTCCTCTGCTACAGAGTGCAAGTGTTGTCTCATGAGGAAAAGAGCAGGCTGCCACAGCACTTGAATTAGGACCTGACATTCCCTTTTCTCCCTCAAAACACAGACCGTTTGTTGTCCTCTCTCAGGTGACATACCTGAGTCCCTTGGGGAATGCTGCTAATGGAATGGGAAGTGAGACTGTGAGTGAGCAGCAAAGGCAGATGGCTACAACAGAGGAATAAATCAGATGCAGTTCTAAATTCTGCTACCAACTGAAAGCCCATCCCTTGGAGACTGGGGGATTTCAGCAACGGCCTCATTGTGAAGGTCATAACAGTGGATATTCTCTCTTTTACAGGCCTAGGTGATGACCACAGAGGAGCTGTCTGATCACCATACCTGAGGCATAGCCCCCTAGCACTGTCTGGAGACGTGCTCACCAGCCAGCCTGAAGGTTTCCTTATAATGTTGATGTATATGGGATTTCATCCCCTTGAATTTACTAGAAAATTGTTATCTTGCAGCCTTCAGAATCCTACAGTAAGTTTGGGAAGCAGCAGGGAGAAGTGTGGCAGACACAGAGGGCAGAACACTGTGCTGTTCATATCTTGTAGCCCAGAAGAAAGGAAAGTCTCCAGACCAGCTCTACATTTCAATGACAGCAAATATGAACGTTTTAAACCTGGTGCTGGTCACCCAGAGCTGGAAAAGAGTGAGAATACACATGAATGGCTGCTGCTTCTGGTGGATGAATTTTGTATGAAATGGGGTGATCTCAGAGGCCCATGAACAATGTATTAGAAGAGTCACCCCTAGAAATGCAGGAGCAAGCAGCTAGATGCCCATCCTCTTGGGAAACCAGGAGCAGGCTGAGCTTTGCCTTGTTTCTGAGGCAACTAAAAACAAAACAGGCAAAGGGAGAGAGATATTGAGAGAGAGGGGGAAGGAATTTCCTCATTGCACATTAGAAATACTACTCAAAGGTTCAATTTTAAACCCACACAGCACAGTGTTTGCTGTCATTCTTTGTGGATCACTTGATATCATCCCACCAGCCACAGCATCTGACATCAGCCTCTGTAGAGCAGCCTGCAGCAATACCAGGCTTCCACCTTCTCACAGTCTCCGAGATAAGGATGTGAAAGATTCCTGTCCAATCCTGGTGGGATGGGCAAGGTGGCAGCTGATTATGCCCCTAATATTGCTCGTCTGGAGACAGCTCTCATACAGAGGAAACCCCCGACTTCAGCACTTTCACAAAAGACATTTAACTGCATCTTAGCTGGTCAAACTCCTCAGCTCACAGCCATCCTTGTCACCTCAGACTGGCTACAGCAGCTGTTGGCATGGCCTGGAGAACACTGCCAGCTCCCACCTCCCTGTGCCAGCTGAAGCTCGTAGGATGAGGGGGAGGATTTTCTCCCTTCTGTGCCCTTCAGCCACATCATTCATTTCCTGCCCAGAAGTGGGAATACTGCAAGTTTGCAGGCATAGCTAGAGTTTATCAGTGGCTGCATATGGCTGATGGAATGATCCTTGCAGTGTAAGGTCTCTGTTCACTTTTGTAATACTGTGTCACACACTCCTCTCCTGAGCAGAGGTCAGGTTTGAAACAAGGAGAGAGGAAAAGCAAGTTTAGATGCAGAGGATAAGACTGAGGCAGTAGAGATTAGAGCAGCCAGAGGAAAGCTGAAAGTCATACTGTGGCATCCCATTGCCTTCTATCTGACAGAGCTGGCTTTTAAACACTACTCCCATGTGTCATTTTGTGCAGTGACTGCTCCATGAATTTATTTACCAAGGCAATCCAAGAAGAAAACAAAGAAGAAAAAAAACAAAACAAAACAGGAAGTTACTCAGATTACAAGTCTGCACAATTAGAACCTTGATATTTCTGGCACTGTAAGACAGAGGCACATTAATAAATAATACTTTGCTCTTTTACAGCACTTTTCCTCTAATGATCTCCAAGCAATTTACAAGTTTTTGCTAGCTGAGCTTCACCAAACTCCTGCAAGGCAAGGAATAGATAAATGGAGTCCTTTTGCTCCCAGCCAAAGTTAAGATCTCTGGGAGAGAAGCAACGTAATACACCAAAGCAGCACTGCCAAATGCATACAAGTACAAAAATAAGCCAAGTGCAGCATTTTTAACTGTTCAGCAATACCTAAAACACCAGCTCAAGCTGAGGTTTCACCATGCTGGGCACTACCTGACACACAGTAATGATTTTCCTTGAGCCGAGGACACGAGACACACAAAGCATAAAAGAATGTGGGGTCAGGACAGATAGGAAAGCACCTAAGACACGTCTTGCATGCATTGCAGTGCTCTAATCAACACACAGCATGCCCTGGCTGCTTGGGGCTGGCACTCTGTTGCAGGAAGAATATTTTCTGAACACCTGAGCTATCAGGGTCTGGGCTTCCCTCAGGAAGGAGCTAGGGCAGTGTCTTTGGTATCCAGGGCCCAAGGCAGCAGATGGCAGCAAGGCTGGGTGGCAGCCAGCTGGCTGGGTTACATGGAGCTGTTTGGGCAGCTGACCAAGGCTCCAGATCACAGGGATGTCACCCAGGTGAGGACTGCAGAGCTGAGCAGATTCACATTTAACCAGAGGAGCCTGGAGCTAAAGTGGATGTAGGCTTCAGTCCCTGTATCGCTCTGGAGCCCTTCCTTCCACTCTTTTATCCTTGTGAAGTGTGAGATTATCTCATGCACTCTGAAAAAGAAAAGTCCTTCCTCCTGGGAGCAGAAAAAGCTGCTGGGTTAGAACAGGGGGACCCCAAAGGCTGGAGTGTCTTCAGGCCACAACTCCCTGAGTGATCCCTGTGGGCCTCACACTAAAACCATTATCTCCCTTAGCTCCTGGGAGCTGAAGAAACCTTCTCTGGCTGTTTTGCCCTTAAAGCTCAAGAGACCGACCTTTGCTTACTCTTCCCCAAGCTTGTTAGAGCCAGGTCCTAGCGTGCTGACTAATGATGGCAAAGTTTAGGGCAGAGCAGGCTGTGCTGCAGTCAGAACAAAGCCTGGTGCTGGTCCCACATGAGGAGGTGTGCAAAAGCAGAGAGATCCTTGGGATGATTTGCACGGGTTGGTTTCTCCACGCCCAAAACTGCAGGGCAAGCACAGCAGAGGGGCACTGCACAACTGCTGGGTGGGCTTGCTGCTCACTCCCTGGCCTACTGCCAAAGCCAGCTGATTTACCACCCTGTCAAGAAGAGAAATTAGATGGCCTGCTTAGAGGTTTATATTTATTGGAATAGAAAAAAAGCCTCAACAAAGAACCTACTCGATGACTGCTAGAAATATGTGTAAACCAGTTAAACACACTTTATAAAACCTTACAACAATAATACACTTTTACTGAAACAATCACAGGAGCAATTTCACCTGTACTTACTGTCCAGTCATCTGAGCACAAACAGCCCTGAGATTTATGTGCGAGTGGAAACATAATTTCTATTATCTCCGACATTAAACTTGGCAATGGAAAATCCCATGCCTGGAGTGCAAAATCAATTTCAATAACCAGAATAGCAAGAAGTCAAAGGCAGGACTTGGAAAGGACATGAGTTTCTCAAATAGCCAGCCAGCTTTCTTTATAATGGGAATGCCACTGGGATAGGATTGGATGGGCAATTGGACATTCTGGCTAGATTTTCCCTCTCAGCATGAAATATTGCTGTAGTTACACAAGGCGGGTTCTGGACCACAGTAGTGGCTCTGAAACTTTGTTTTTCCTGTCAAACCCCACACTTGGGGCATACAAGACAGGAGAGCAATGACTGAACTGCAGGATTTAAGACTGCTTTTCACTGTACCCAGGCCCGAAATACAGCTAGTCCAAAATGCTGGCTCTGAGGCAGGACCAGGTGTGTCAGAACAAGATGTGCTCATTCCTCCAGGAGGTGATCTGCCCCCTCCCCCAATCCTCACTGCAGCAAAGGCACTATGTGAGAAGTTTCCTGGATAACAGGTTAGGGATACAGGTGTGTTGGATCCCAGAAACCTGGGATTTTTGAGCTTCCTGTGCTTTCTGGCACTGACCCCCTGGAGAACACTGCTTTGGACCTGAGGCCTTGGAGAAGGCTCCGAATTTGAGTGATGGAGTTAAAATCACGGGTGTGTAGTTAAATAGAAATGTGTGATTTCACATGGTGAAGGGTTTGGAATTTGAGATTTTTATAATACAGGAATAGGTATGGAACAAGATGGAGGATTTTGGGTGTTGTTTCTTTCTATGTTCTTCTTCCTTCTCCATGACTTCAGGCAGTAGTTTCTGGTTGGACAGTGAGTGCTGCACTGAGGGTCATGGGAATTTGGTTATTGGGTCAAAAGTATAAATACCATAGGTGTTAATTCTCTATTGGACTGTTTAGCTTTAAGAGACCTTGTAGCAGCTGCATCTCTCTCCATTTTGCTCACTTTTAGCTGGTAGTTAGAGGTGTTGCAGAACTCTCTGTACTTTAGATAAGATTTAATAAACAACCAAGCCCAAACACGAGAAAATTCATCTCCTTCATGTTTTTAATCCTAACTCTGAGTGAAGACAGAAGAAAATACAGACAAGCCACGAATTAAGTGGTGCAAATACCACACTTACACAGGTGGAGCTGATCGTGCCTGTGAGAGGACAGGTGAATTAGGAAACTGCCAAGATCCATGCCAGGCTGATTGGCTGCAGTTCCAAGACATTGCCTTAACCCTGACACACAAACTTTATATCTCTTCCCACTGTTGAGGTTTGAGGGTGACAGAGGGGAGCTGCTGGAAGTGTAACAACTCTGAATATTCCTTGTGCCAGTGAAGTACCAGCTTCCCCTGAAAGCTCACCCCAAATTGCCATATTCTGCTTTGGAGGCAAAATGCAGACAGCTTGCTGAGCCCTGAAGCTACAGACACCTGTAGCAGGGTTTGCACCAGCTCAGAGGTGTGGCAGGAGCTCCAGAGGTTCCTGAAGTCATCATGCCATTCCTAGAAGTACCGGCTGCAGATAGGGAAAGCTGCAAGTAAGGGCTTAAAAGTGATGCCTTCCCAACTTACATTTATGCATTCTCTTTCAGGACCTCTTCACTGGGGACTGCTTTATAGAAAGCTGGAGTGACAGTACTGCTGAACCAAGTACTCACATCCTCAATGCACCCTTGTGCAGACAGCACTTCAGCTGCCCTTCCCCTCACTTCTGTGCTTTCCAGGGAGTCATGGCAGATTTTAATCCATTGCTCCACCCTCTGGGAACCAGGGCAGGCTGGTACCAGGACACCTTTGCCCTGTGAAGGTAAATCTTTTGCCCGCACATTGCAAACACTGTAGGTTCCCCCCTGCAGTAAATTCAAGATTCAAACACAGAACCAGCATTTCAAGTTTATCAGAAAAGACATAGCACGTACAGACGAAAAAACCTTCTAAAGGAGGCAGTAAAAAATTAAATGCCATCTTGAGTGCAAGAATATTCACAAGTCACAAAGAGCTGAGCCTCTGCCATGAACTACAATCAAGTAATGAACCCAAGGCATGAACCTCTCTCCCAACTCCCCTCACTCACATCATGATAACTAACAGCCAGCGCTGCAGAAGAGGAGAGAGACTCCTGAGTGATCCTCCCTAATAGATTCGTCTTTTATCATGTTTTCATGACCTTTGTAAAAGGCAATTTAAATTCTAATTGTCCTGTGAGCACCACAGGAATCAATTAGTGACAAGAGATGTTAATTGTGCAGACTGGGAGGAGGCACTGCCGGGCTGCTCAGCTCCAACACGGGGTTAAGAGCCAGGGGAATGCTGGGATGGTTGGGGCTTTAATCAGTCCTCCCTTTTTAATAGTTTCCATGTTGTGCCGCAGTTGTCAAGGTCCATTAGTCTTCTGGAGCACTGAACGAAGCAGTGGCATCCCCTCCACTCCTGCACTCCCCAAGCACATGCACAAAGCATCAGTAGGAACTGCCACTGAGAAAGCAAATCCTAAAACCTCTCTCTCTTTTTGTTCTTACTTCCTCTCCCTACAGACCCTGCACAAAAATCAGGTGTTGGGCACTGGCAATTACAAAGCAAATGCTTAAAGTTTGGGGGTTGTAAAGGAGGTGAGCTTGGTCCTATCACCTAAAGATGCAGCTTGAGCTGTGTGTGAAAAGGAAACCTTCCTGGTGTTGTACTAGGGCACAGTGCTTCTCCATGAAGACCCTGGCACTGATCACACTACCCCTCGAAATGCCAGACAAAGGGCAGGCTGGATGCCCAGTATTTAGACTACACAGGCATGGATGGGGAAAATTTGTCTGAGCCAGAATGAGGACATGCAGCTCAACAGACTGTCCAGCCCATCCTGGCACAGGTTCCTCTCAGAAAAGAGGACTTAGCACAAGTAATCAGGTGAGTAACCCTGAGATACAGCATTTGTTACCTGCTTCTCCTCAGGGGAAAGCAGTGCTACCCTCACCTGTACTCCTGGCTGGCACACTCCTGTACCCAGTGGTTCAGGAATCCTCAGCATCTCCATGACTTCATTCCAGGAAAGCTTGTGCTGTGCTAAGTCATGCATCTGGAATGGTTAAATCCCCCAGAAATAATAACCCAAGCACTATTTTCTATTAAATCTATCACAGGCCACTGCCACCACCTGAATCCCTCTACATTCCCCACTTGGCCAGCCAGCAACCTTGGGAGCTGCCTTGGGTAGGTGATGTGCCTTAATTACTTCTGCTCTGCCTGAAACAGAGTAAATGCTCTTTCTTTCTCAGCAAATGTTGTTCTTGGGAATGCTCTCCCCATGGACAAAGATTGATTTGGTTGTTAATTATATTGTATTTTTTAAATGTGTCACATTCTCTAGCCTCTGGAATAGGTGTTGGGAATCATTTTCTAAGGAGCACTAAACAATGGGAATGTCCCATATGACGCTCCATCACATATCCTAGTGACACTATCGTCATTTTATAAACTGAGCTTTAGGCACTGCACCCAGAAGAAAGGAGAAGAGAAAAAACCTCAGAGTCTGTGTAAGTCTCAGTTCTGCTCCTTGGTGGTGGCATCAGAACCTTCCCTTGATTTATGAGCACGAAGCTAAGCATAGCTTTAGCTACCTGTAATTTGGAAGAAAAAGTTAACCTGCTTAGCAGGGATCCTAAATTTTTATTGCAAATCCCACATGCAGGAAGTTTTCAGAGGGCAGCAAGGCTCGAGCACACTGGGAGGATACTAGATGGAGAATGGCCTGGGTCAGAAAGGTTGCTGAGGGACTAAGAAAGCCAGAGGGAGCATGTGGTGTGGCCAGGTTTGATGTGCAAGCCAGAGGGGCAGGAAGGAGCCTGGAATTAGTGTCACACTGAAATTTCTGAGACATATCCCCTGCAGGGGACCTAGAGCTTCACACCAGCACAACAGAGTCCTGTGGTACAAACGGGAAGAAAACCTGGCAGGTGTGAAGTGCAATCCCCACATGAGGTTGCTCCTATCCCTTGCCAGAAAGTCCTTTCCAGCTGCCACATCCATTTGCCTGAGCAGTGGAACAAAGCTGGTTTCACTTCTGGCTTTGGACAGAATTAGCAATTTCTCTACTCATCCTCTGCCCAGCGCATCTACAGAGCCTTTGCTGAATTTCCATTAAAAGTAATAATGCATTTCGTTCTGCTTCACAAGGCCCATTGTTCACCTGCCTGTATCTCTTTCAGACTCTACTAGTTCCTCCTTTCTCTCACCAGCATAATCACTTTATGCTCTCATCTTTTCCTTCCATTATTTGGGTGATTGTGGACACGTTTTTATTGCTGAGATCTACAAAACAACTCAGTCAACCCTTACCCAGCAGAGCAGTCCCTGCCCTAGCAGAGGGAAGCAGTGATTGTGTGAGTTGATGCCCACAGCACACACGAGGCTCCTGAGGTGCAGTCCCACCTTGGGGCTACCTGAGCCCCACGTGGCAGAGCCCAGGGCTGCCAGGCACAGGCTCCTGGCACAGATTGGAGGGGTTTGTTCTGGTGCATGGCTTCCTCTGCAAGGCTCGGTGGCCTCACACAAAATCAGCAAACAGTGAACCAATCTTTTCAAACCAAACAGGAAACAAGTGCCTTCTGAAGGGCCATGACAGAACTAAGTAAAACAGGCTCATCCATCACAAGATTCCCTCAGGCACCACTTGCCCGTGCCTAGGGACCAGCTGAGCAGTGAAACTCCCTCTGGAGGCTGCTAATGCCTTCCTCTGCTCTCTGAAAAGGATGACAGAGGCAGGCTCACTCCTTCTTTTCCTGCTTTATTCATTCCCCAGCATCTGCATTGCGTGCTAGCACAGCCTGCACTATCCCTGAGCGTTCAGGGAGGGCGGGAGAGCTCCAGCCAAACCCACGGCCTCGGCAAAGGCTGCATTCACAGCCAGGCACTCAGCACGACAGGGAAGCCTCGTGTGTAAGCTGCTCCTGGACAGGAGCTGATGTAAAGAGCTGCCAGAGGAAACCTTTTTCTTGGCACAGCAACTTCTAACACTTCCATAAATCCAAGGAATTAGTCTGCATAATATCTAATCTGCTAATGACATGGATATTGTATATTATACGTGCACATGCCATAGATATTAAAGACAGAGGTGTTAATACAAAGATGAAGTGTATCATACACACCTAATTACCAGTCCTTACTCCAGACAGAGCCAGTTTAGCCTATGCCTTTATCTTCAGCATTCACTGAGTGTGCCTTAGGGGTCCCAATTTTCCTAATCCTAATCCTAAATGTCATCTTTAACCTTCCTTTTAACCCTCCAAAATAGCTGCCCTGAGTGCCTCCTGTGATGCTGTTACTTATTCACAGTTAAAGGCAGCATTATTTCAGCAGCCCATCTACCTCTTGCTCTCCTGATTCTCTCTATTCACAGGCAGCTTTGCTTCTTTCCTTTTTCTGTTCACCTGGAATAGCCTGTAATGGCTCCCCCACGGATCCTCACTACCCACCTGTCTCAGTCCAGGCAGGACAGCTGGAATCAGAGACCTTGCTGAGAGCAGGCACTGGTGGTTTGCATGAGCTGAACTGTGCCCAAGGCAGGTGCTAAAGCTTCACCACATTTTGCTTTTTTTTTTTCCCCTCCTCTGCTCCTGCAAGACTGGTCCTATACAAAAGGAGAGAGGCCCAAGCACAGATACCTTCAAAACCACACCAGATCCCACACCTCAGCAACCAAACATTTCTTCACGGAGACACTAAAAGGAAAGAAAGGGAGTGAAAAACAAGTAGCAGTTATGAGAACTGGGATACAGAGAGCAGCCATCAGGACAGAAATTCCATTTGCCAAGTAGGAATTTAAACTGATTGGCTTCTAGTAGTATGGAGTGAATGTTGACACTAATTTGACTTAAAAGACGCTATTATTTTTCAAAGCTGTTTTCCACAGCTGCCAGAAAATACAGCCACATCCAGAAGCACCAAGAAAACATGTCAAGTTTCACCAACTGAATTGCAGCCAAGTTCCCATGATGGCACCTGGCATTGACCACATCAGAACTAAGTCAAGCCACTGAGTCCAGCAGCAAAAATGCTTCTTGTTTATTTTACTTATTTTATCTTTGTAGCACCAGCCATGCCTGTACCAAGTCCATACAGTCCTGAGGGTACATATATAACTCAACCTCCTGCTGCCAGAAAAAAAAAAAAGAGAAAGAAAATGTAGCTCTCTCTGACCATTTGTGTCTGGGCAGGGACTGATGATGGAGCCTGGCACAAAATCTTTGTTTGGCTCTAACTCACTCATTCCTGTGTCTGGCCATCAGGATGCTTTGGTGGAGCTGTGTCTGCCTTGCTGGGAAACATTAACACCTCTTCCAGAGCTCTGCTAGAAACTGCTGCCCTTTCGTGTTCACTACAGCCTGATGCAGAAGAGAAAGCCATCGTGCTCCCTCTATGCTGGGGTGTCTTATTTTTTCCCAATTATAGAATTGTACAGGCTGGAAAAGACCCCTACAGTCATCAAGTCCATCCATTTGGCCAGCACAGCCAAGGCCACCACTAACCCATGTCCCCACGTGCCATGTTCACGCAGCTTTCAAATCCTTCCAGGCATGGTGACTCCACCACTGCCCTGGGCAGCCTGTGCCAGGGCTTGACAACCCTTTTGATGAAAAGATTTCTCTAATATCCAATCTAAACCTCCCTTAGTGCATCCTGAAGCTGTTTCCTCCTGTCTTGTTGCTTGGCACCTGGGAGAAGAGACTGACCTCCACCTGGCTCCAAGCTCCTCTCAGGTTCTATTGATGCAGGGATATTGGAGTAAGTGTTCACTTGCTTTTCCCTGTTTCCTGAAACTGAGATTTTGCAAGGAAAATGCGACATTGTGGCCAGCAAACAGTAGCTGTGCATCATGGGACTTGTCTCAGCTCTGTGTCACACAAGCTGATGGTCTCTGGGCAGTGTCTAAAACAGCCTTTCCAAAGCTGAGACACTCTACCTTTTTCTGGAATCCAAACTGCAAGGAAATGAAAGCACAGGGAGTTGACAGGATCACAAACAGCAGCTGGCTTTAAAGGCTCTTTTACTTATATTTGCACAAAGATAAGAGCAGAGGAGCTGTCTGTATTGCTGGTGGTGGTACATCCCTGATAATGCTCCTAGAACTGGCATTCTTTTGTCAGTTTGAGGGTCCCACATTTAGCCAGGCACTCCTGAGCTGGGGAGGAGTGCTGGGGCACACAAGCCCTGGCTGCAGCAGCTCCATGGGGAGGCACTGGGGTCTGTGGCTCAGGGCAGGGAACAGAGCAGGCACCTCTGGGAGGGAGCCTGCAGCCCCCCACACTGCACTGCACGGGGCAGAAACCTGACAGAGCAGCCAGGGCTGCAATCAAAGTGTCTTTTGTCCCTGTGGGGGGGACAATGCACTGGCAGAGCGAGAACATGGAAAAATTGGATATGAGTTGAAGCTAATGGGAGGAAACAAGATTGTTTTAACAGCGGCAGCCACTGGGTGGTAGAGTCTGCTACCGAGAGAGGTGGCCAAGGAGGGGCTGCTGCCAGGGGCCACGATGGCCCATGGAGAGTAGGAACTAGTAACTCAGGGATGCCCTAAAAATCCTGGGGTCAGCTGCACCCCAATGATCCTGCCAGCCCTGCTCTCCCAGGTCACATCAAATCAAAGCACAAGGAGTGTCCTTGGTCAAAAGAAGGGCACAGGATTACACTGAACCTCCCATCTGAACTGAGGCAAGATGGATAACACAAAAATCAGCTCCAAGATCAATATTTCTATTCATTTACAAGCATAACAAGGTTAGAGAGGTGAGCAGAGTAAATAATTAACTCATTTACAGGATTTTGCTTTTTTTTTCAAACAGAGTCATTTTATTCTCCTGGGTGATTAGCTATGCAGTTGACATTAATCACAACTGCAGCAATTATTTGAAGTATTTGATTAATCAATCCAGAGGAAAAAGAGAGCTAGGCCAAACTAGCCTTGCTGCACAGCCCTGCTGGTCAATCAGTCAATACACAGGTGCTGGCTCTCAGGAAGGTGACATGTTTCCTGCAGGGTATAGAGTCCTCTGGCTAGCTGGATACAGCAGTAAGATGGATAGAACACCTCAGATGAAAAAGATGCAGACCATGATGCTTTCCAGCTGAATTAAAGAGTATTTATTAATGCTGAACTTTCTGAATTGGGAATCTAAGCTTGTGGCACTCCAGCTACTGACACACAAATACAGTCAAATGCTTGCCCAGACCTGATGATACATGTGAAAAATACCATTACAGAGCAGTGTGTGTCAGCCAACACTGGCAGGAGGCTGAAACTCCTCTTTCCTTCTCATCTATAACCTGAGAAGTGATTTTAATTAAGGAATAACAAGAAGCACAGAATGTGCTCTGAGCATTATTATTTTTATTAAAAGATGAGGTTGGAAAAGATCAGGTGTATACTTTCTTTTTCCTGCTATATTTCCTTCTAATAATCATTCCTGGAATTTCTGTTTACAACTCCTACTCCTGGTAGCAATAATCTTCAAACTGAATGAGATGAAACTCCAGACTTGGAAAACCACTGAAATCAAGTTTCAGCACCTTTTTGATAATTCTCACACCTACCGACAGACAGATGGTAATGTGCTATATTATAATACATTCTCATCTGGTTTTGCTCTGGATTAGGCTGCTGCTTTCAAAAATGCAAATGTTAACTCCCAGAACAAACTTTGCTTGATGATGTTAAGCTTATGTGTAAACTGAAATGCAGCAGACTTCCATTACAAGAGCTCAACCATTTAAAAAGATGAAAATTACAAGATGGGGCACATTTTTAAAACAAATATTAGAACATTCAACCTGTATCTTATTGATTACGTTTCCCCATCTAACACTTCTACTGCTGCATATAAATGAAACGAATGTTTCTTTAGCACAAAAACGTAAAGGATCAAAAATCTTTTGGACTGCTACAACTCCTGCAGAGAATTTGCCTCATGATCATGGCAATGTGAAGCTCTGCTGATTGCACTCTCTCCTGGGCACAGCCCAGGTGGAAAATAAGCTCTCCTGTGTGCAAACACGACACCAGACTGCCACACCACCAAGGCTTTTGCTCACAGATCCTTCATGCACAAAGGCAGGAGGTTCCCACTCCAGTAGAGGACATGCTGCAGGCAGAGGCAGGGTAAGGATAAGGCTCTACATACGTGCTTTTGGTAAGACCAACCACTCCAAGATTTTTGTCTGCTCCTCAAGCAGCATATTTCTTACATCTGGCATGCAAAATACTGTAATAGTGAAGAACGTCCCATTTTGATTTAAATGACTGCATTTATTTCCAAAAGGGAGATCGTAAGTTAAACAAACACATTTCTCTCTTTGCACATGAAAGCATTGTTTTGTCACAGATGTACAGTATAATACATTTATTTTCTCAATTGTTTTGTATTTGTAAGGCACTGCCAGTTATTTGGATGGGTTTGTAAGGATGAAGCAAATTGCTCTGTGGGGCTCTATTCAGGGAACATAATATTCCCACAAAAGCACCATAATTCTGCATGCAGCAACACAAACTGCCACGACACTGCAGCAGCTGGCACGGTGGAAAGAGTTAGCATTATCAAAACCAGCATGACAACTCCACTCCAAAAGCCCCTTACATGCATAAATTAATGATGAATGTACATTGATTAGCCCCCACCCAGACTCCAAGGAACCCTGCCTTCCTGCAGTATCATTTGGAAGCTCACCACAGTTGCTTTGTCCATTCACAAGGCCTGGGGAGCACTGCAGCTTGGCCTTGCCCAAAGCTCTGGAGCCCTGCTCAGGTGTGCACTGGGGCAGATCAGGGACTGTGATACAGCCCTGAGCCACAGGGACAGCCAACAACACAGCATGGCATCAGCAGTGTGCCAGGAGGGACATTTTGGGAGGTCTGCCACCCAGAAAGCTGAGAGGAAGAACATCCTGCCAGGGATCACATCTGTGCTCCACAAGTTGGATAAAAATTCAGCTGCACCTATCCTTCTGACTGAGTACCTCCCTTCTCCAGGCATGCAGAATGGCAAAACAAGAAACACTTGTCACAGAAACACTTCATGGGACTGTTTTTCATCTCGACTACACCGAGCTGGAAATGTGCACAGGCCCAGTGGACATTGCTGCCCCCAAACTCTCAGGCTTCTCCATCTATTTGCCAGATTCCTCCACAGCTCTAACCAGATCCCATTTAGCACACTCTGGCTTCCTGAAATTTGACCACAGAGGCCTTCCTATCCATCTCCAAGTCCTTCTGGTTACACAAAAATGGGATTAAAAACTAAGAAAATATGTGTTCCAAATACAGGCTGACTAACCCACACGACTTAACTCACGTTAAAGCAGGACTAAGACAAGGCAGGTTGTCCTGGAGGCTTAAGTTAAACAATGTGGGAATTGACATTTCAAGTCAACTTGTCTTGTTAGATACTGAATCTGAGTGCAAAGCTTTTAGCATGCATAGGCAAATAGGTTTATTATTGTCTTATATACTCAGTAGAATGATATATAGGCACAATAATACCTAGATCCAGTAGGGAAGCCTCCTGTTCTACTGCTACCTCTAAAATATCCCTGCATTTTCCTGTGTCAGTTGACTTGTCCTTTAACTAAAGGCACTTCCTTTCCTTCCTGACTAGTTTCTGTGGATCATCTGTGGGGCTGCTGAAGCCAGGCTTCTCCTTGCATACTAATGACTCCTCTCAGCCTAGGAATGTGCTTTTGGGTGCTGCTTCTGTAACCATACACAAGCTCAGCTTGAGAGAACTCAGCACAGCCTAGTTTATATGAGCAGGTGCACTGAAATTGAGCAAGAGAGGAAAATCTGTGTCAGCAGGAAAATTAAGAGAGGAGCAGTGCAGGGGGCTTTAAAGAAACAACCACCCCTTACTTAATACTCATGGCCTATTACAGACATGAGAGCAGGAAGTTTCATGCAGTGATTGAGACATTAACTTCAAGGTCCAGTCTCTTCTGGAATCTTTTTTCCAGAAGTTTTCTGGGATCTCATGGTTCTTCTAAGCCAATCTTTCCATCAGCTCTGTGTATACAGCATCATTAGCAGCTTGTAACAGCTCATGACCTCAGGAAATTTACTATTTAGAGCACCGACAGATAATAATAACAATGCAGAAGGGAATTTGGGCAGAAAAGAAATCTCAGCTTTCTAGACTTTTTTTGCAGGATAGTGTTAGTTTTGATCAGTCAGCTCTAATGTGGAAGCCAGGAAAGAGCTGACTCAGTGAACACACTAAGTGGTGATTTCACACAGCAACCCAGTGATGACAATGATGATGTTGTGGTAACTTGTGTACAGCTACTGAGCATCACTGGGAGAGAAGGAAGAGCCCTGCAATATATTGCTGTGATTGCTAATAGACCATTAGAATTCCTCTTGTCAGAGTCCTAAGAGAGGTCTTGAACCATTGCTGGAGCTGGGAGGTGGCAGAAAAAGGCAGTGTCAGCTGAGCTCTCTAAGCTCTCTGCAGGTGAGTCAGACCATTATCCCTGTTTTGCACACCTCTATGTGCTCAGCCCAAAGGGACTTAGCCAAATGAGCATCCCTCAAGATGGCCAGCCCATCTTTTCCAGTTCCCTGCCTGTCATTCATCAAGCTACAACAACAGATCCCCGGAAGACTGCAGTCTCTGAAGTGGCAGTGACTAAATCCCATAAAGAGCATGAGAGCTGAGATGATTTTCCTGCTGCTGGTTGTCACCTAAGGAAATTCTAGAGAACACTGTTCTCACAAACAGGACAGAAAGGCAGTGCTGTTGCAGAGCCAGGATGTCTCCATTGCATGGGTGGGTTGGTCCCTCTGCCAGACACAGCAGAGAGAATAATTACACAGAAATAACTCTGATAGGAGCAAGCAGATTATCAGTGCATTTGCTAGCAAACTACATAAGGGTGTTGCAGAATCACAGAAGGGCTTGGGTTAGAAGGGACCTCAAACACCAACTTGTTCCAAGCCCCCACCATGGGCAAGGACACCTTCCACTAGAGCAGGACAGTCCATGGCATCTACCACTGCCAGGGATGGGGCACCCACAGCTTCACAGGGTCTGTAAGACCCCACTCCTGCAGTGAAGAATCAGATCAATTAATGGCATTCACCAAATTCAGCTACACTGGGTTGGTGAGGAGAAAGGGAGAAGAGGCAGCCAGTGTAGCAGGATGGAAGCACAAGGAGAGGTCAGATAGATTTGCAAGAAGTTTGAAGTAGGAACTTCTCAGTATAAGGCAGCAGTTGCAACAAAATACACAAATATCACACGGCAATCAATACAGATCGAAAGCTGTGCCAGCTTTACAAAGCACCTCCCTATTTCCAAGAGGATCATTAAGAAACAAATAGAAAAAAAAAAAAAGGTGCAACTATTGACTGCAGTTAACACAGCTGAAACTGTGTTTTATGTCTGGAGCTGAAGTCACGGCATGACTTCATGTCTGAAATGAGCGCATGGAAAAGCACACATGGGGACATCGCTCGGCTCGGGGCTCGCCGCTCCCCCGCTGCCCGCCAGGGGTCCCCCGCGCTCAATCCCACCGCGGGGAATTCTGTCCGGCCGGGATGTTTGGCATCCCACTCCATCCATCCCTTCCCCCGCCCGGGCTGCCCAACCATCCCACAGCTCCCCGGACACCAGGCCACGGACACCTCCCAGCTCCTCAGCAGGCTGAAACCCAGCGGGTAATGACACATCTCTGGGGTTTTGGGCACATAATCCCACACCAACCATTCCCGGGCAGCGCAGACGGAGCTGCAGCAATGAAGCCGTGATTTGTCTGCACGGTCGCGACATCTGTACACGCCTGAGACGTGTTCACGTGGGCCAAACACACCTCAGGCTAGAGGAAAACACTTCTCTGCTTCTCAGAGGCTGCAAGCACTGGTGTGGTATCAGATTTCCCGGGATGGATTTGAGCCCTACAAACCCACATGCGAGAATGCCAGTGGTTACGAAGCGTGGACTGTAAGTAACTGGTGGGTAATTATGGAGGGATGTGTCTGTGTGGCTCAGCTCCAACATCAACAGAGGGAAGAGCTCTGCCTGTTGAGTCACCAGCAGCATTTCCTTCCAGCCCTTGGGTTTCCTGACAGGTCCCCTCTGAGTTGCAGC
Organism: Acridotheres tristis; assembly: GCA_037013685.1. Lineage (NCBI taxonomy): Eukaryota > Metazoa > Chordata > Aves > Passeriformes > Sturnidae > Acridotheres > Acridotheres tristis. Next base: position 18,145,477 of record CM072897.1, on the reverse strand, counting down.
CCAGGCCCACGGTGGCTGAGCTCATAGAAGCTGCTGAGCTCACAGCCCTGGGGAACAGGGCTCCAGGCCCCCACAGCCAGGAGAGCTTTCCTGGCCACCACGGTGCCTCACCAGCCTCGTTATTACAGCCACTGAACTGAATACCAGCAACATCCCAGCCCCAGCCACCACAGAAGCTTCAGAGATGCTCTGCCACCAACTAAACAAGGGCTGCAGGAATCACACGAGAGTTTTAGTGCCCCATCCCTTTGGTTATCCATGAGTCCCAAACTGTCCACAGCCAAAGAGTGCCCGTGTAGGAACAAAGTCAGCATTTCCTCTGCAGGAAAATAATTTGGCTAATGAGAGATTGCTAAATGAGAGGAAGAAGTTTCTTAATCAGAGACCAGATCCCATCAAAGACAGCAGAAGTGTGCCAGACCTTCACATTATCACAATGGCAATGAATACACAGGCATTTTTATTTTACCTTCACCGTGTGCAAGGTTACCTGAATTCTTCTACACTTAGTTATTTTCTGCTATTTACTACACACTTTTCATTCACTTTCTAGTTTGTCCTACTGCTTCCTTCTGGTCTTCTTCTTTTTCTATTCCTTTCTCAGTTCCACATTTTAGGTTCTATTTCTTCTATTGTCCCCATCCCTTCCAATAGAGCTGAATAGTGAACATGTGCTGATCTGTCTGCTCCATGTAATTCCCCACTACAATTTTCACTCAACAGATTTGTTAGCCCCATAAAACAGTCACTGAAAAGTTTCCAACAATAAGGACTTGGGATGCTAAAAACCTCATCTCACTGGATCAGATGCCAGACAACATGAACAAGCTAAAGCAACTGGTTTGACGGCGACCAGAGGGTATCTGCCAGGGTTCTGCAGTAAGGCATCTGCTCTGCTGCCTGTGGGCTTTCCTGTGCTACTGCAGCAGCACCTTCACATTTCTACCACAGCACACTAATTCCCCAGGTCTGCAGGACATCTAAAGACATTTCTGAAGACCAGATAAGAGGAAGCTGAAAAATTCAGCTTCAGAACTGCATGTATCTCTGAAACAATAAATGTTTTGAGTGATCAGCATTTCTAGGCAGTGAAACAAATGAGCGTTTCCATTCCCAGGGGAAGTGGGAAGCAAGCAAACTCCATTCCTCTGTTCTGTAGCGTACAGGAAATCGGAGTGATTGATGGCAGCAGTAGGGAAATGCACATTCAGCTTATATTTCCAATGTAAATGACTTGCCACCTCACCCCTCTGCTTCCTGTTCCTTCACGTAGCCCCCACACTCCGGCTGGTAGTTGTAGTATGTGTGAATCAGGGAGGAAAAAGGAAACAGGACTTGTTAGACTGCTTCCCCCCACCCCAATTTAAATAAGATAACATGCTAAATCAAAGGGCAAGCAGCTGTTCAGGCCTGAGCTCTTTTTGCCCACAGACCCAGGCTGGTGACACAGGGATGGACTAAGGAATCCTGCACTGCTGTCGCCAGACCCCGTCTGTGCCAGGTGCAGAAGGCCCCGGCTTACAGAAGATCTCCTTGCATTACAGAGGTCAAAACAGAAGGCAAAGAGGCTTTTTAGGATGCTGCACAGCATCTGTGGGATCTGTGCGTTCGCAGGGATGCTGAGACACAGCGAAGGCAGGGCAAGAGAAGGAGCTGAGGACCGCGGGAACATCCGCGGCGGGAGGCGTGTCCTGCTCTTTCCCAGGCAGCTCACTGAGAGGTGCTTATTTTTACAAAGCAGGCTCTGAGATCTTAAAGAACCAATGTTGTCGTGGTGCCCTAAACCAATGAGTATGTGACCTACTCATTCCCACTCTGTCCCTTGACCTTTTCCCATAGCATTCTCCAAAAGCATCACATGAAAAATAGCCCTTCTCAGCTCTCCAGAGGCTTTGGAGACAGCATCAAAGCTCTGTGCTTATAAACAATTCCAGCTAGGCCAAAATGCCATTCCAGCATCAGGGGTCCCAGGATTTCTAAGCCTGTCACAAGGAACTGGAGGGAGAGGGGGCAGGGGAGAGGCAGCATGTGCTGCCAAGGGAAAGGGGGAAGCAAGGGAAAGGGAGCTGGAGTGGGAGCTGAGCCCCAGGAAAGCTCCGTGGGCTGAGACAGGATCTGCACACACACCTGAGGCTACACAGGATCCTTTTGCCTTTTTGCTCATTACAAAAATAGCTCTCTTAGCACAGGCTGAAGGATCATTTACCTCACTGATCCTACAACCTAATCTTCTTTTCCCCCTTCTCTTACCTTGCTCATCCACTAACACTCCAGCACCCATTCTGGAGAGGAATTTACAGCCCGGGTGAAGACAGAGAACTCAACAGACTGCAGAGGGGCAGTCCTTGAGCATCAAGACTAGTTATCTGTTAACTCTTCAGGCTTTGAATACCAACTGTCCAACAAATACCTACAGCAATCCCTGTCAGCTCCCTCTGGTGTCTCACACCATCCTTGGCACACTCCTACCTTTTGCCGAGGAAACTTCAACTGTTCCCAGTTTTTGTGTTTCCTGATAGCTCCAGATCTAACTTCCCTTGGCAATAGCTGCACACACTCCTTGAACACCTTCTAAAAAGCAAATGCCACAGAAGATGCTCCATAATTGAGTGATTCTTTTCCTCAACTATCATGCTATTCCTGTGACTTCCATTTTGCTTGTATTTGTTCCTCCACTAAATATTATAAGCTGCAAGGCACCCAACAAGGATCCTCAAGTCAAACTCTTCAGTGAATGGCCCATACTAGGTGCAAATCCACAACCTTGGTGTTGTTAGCACCACGGTCTAATCAAGTGAGCTGATGGTCTCAGGGGTTTTGTCTTCCTGTTCCTGCCACTGACTACAGGCAAGGCCTTCAGCTGGGCAACCCAGAGCAAAGGCTGTTTGAGAACTAATTACAGCTCATTGTCCCTTGTTTCAGTGCACCACTTCTTGCCATGAAAAGGGAGACAAAAGAGAGGTAAGTTTTTGTAGCCATCCACCAGCACATGACCACCTCACCCGACTGCACCTGGAGCTTTGCCAGGTGGAGTCTGGGTCACACACTCCCCAGCAGCCAAGGAAAACCATCTCTGTGTCTGGGTACGTGGGCTGGTGCTGGTGGCAGCCAGGCAGGTTTGTGTTTGGGTCACTCTTACGTGGCAATAGGGACACTGCCCTCTTGCAGGGCAATAATTTCAGTCCCAACAAGGAAACTGGATAATTACAGAGAAAAGCAGCAAGCGCTTCAATCATTCCTACTGTGTCAGGTCTTTTAAAATGTCATTGAAAAGAAATGGTGGGATAATGAATGCCTTGACTCACTTTCAAAGCACCTGGCAGGACAGACAGGAGGAAGCAACAGAGTTAGGAGGGCTCCATCATCCTTCCTGGTTCCTGGGGGCTGACCCTAGAGGGTAGGAGATCTGGGACAGGATGGTGTGATCACAGGATGCCATAAAAATAGCAATACAGTCATGTGAGTTCTATTGCTGTGGATGTCTCCAGTTTAAAAGCAAACAGCCTGACTTTATTCTGGTTGATCTTGTTCATTCTGTATTTTAGTTGTAGCCCTTCTTCACCATTTTCCCTTTTATATAGCATCAGAAAAGCATTAACTCATGACTTTGTTTTATTCCACTGACATAACTGCTTAAATATCCTTCCTGATGTTTTGACATCTATCACTTGGACAGACATTTAGAAATTTAAACCGTGGAAGCTGTAGGACATTTTAAGAGAATTAGAAAATATGTGGACAATTCTTCTGTTATTTTAACAATACGAAGACTCAACACTGGTGTAAGTCAGCCAGCAAATGCAGGGAAATATGTGCTTACCTGGCACAAATATTAAACTGAGCACATAGATGCTTAGAGCCACACATTTACTACACATCCTGCACACATACTGTAACCCCCCACATTCACAAAAACACATTTGCAGCACATAAGGCAGGCACAGATTATTTTCAGTGCAAAGCACCTTTTTCTGTAGGCAACAGGAGCTCGTGTACCAAGGGAGCACACATACACTGAGTGTGCAGACAAAACATCCATTCACTCCATGTAACAAAGATTTATGTCTACCAAATGAAGAATTGCACCTGTATATCCATTTAGAATAAATTTGACATTAGCAAATGCACAATTGCCCTGAAAGGAAATAATACATCTGATGCTCTCCAAAAACTACCCTTAATTGTTCAGCCCAGAAAACAGGAAAACAGAACAATCAAATGAAATGCCACACACACAGGCACTGTATGTGCACAGAATGTGCACTGGAGAAAGCACACCACCATAAACAAACACAGTATTCCCAGGAGACTTCTCCATACACTTATGTTGTGCTCAAATGCACACAGGCAGATCCTTAACCATACACTCACCTGCACAAATTTGTATCAGAACAACAAAAGCCCATTACAAGTAATAAGGAGTCAAAAATGCACACTTTAGAAATATTTCTACACTACACAAATACCTAGCTCATGCATGTAAGTGTTATATATGTGCTCCACAGAAAATAATTCCTAAGTCTCAAATGCAGACTGCAGTTAATAATCCTAACACACTGGGGGCTGCATTTCACCCTGCAGTTCAGAGCACAGCACACAAAGCAGTGGGGCTGAGGCCACAGCTGGCCCCACACAGGTTCAATGCCTACAGTTCATGTGTAGAATTTCATCTTCTCCCAGAGTAAGCACCTGCACTGCTGCTGTAATTCCCCAGAGACATCTTAGAACTATATAAGCTACTGTGTATGGACTGCCCTATTGCAGCCAAAATCCATTTGGGGATTCACTGGCAATTCTCCCATTTTTCCCCCATCTAGGGGACCCAAGAATTCCATTTTATGGAGGGTAAACTACTGCTACCCTCACATGGGCATCTCAATTGGCCCTGTGCCCTCTTACCTTATTACCTCTACAGCTGCAATGGAGGGCAGCTACTGGTTCCACTACAGCCCAGTCATAACCTGAGCAACAAAGGAACTGCTGGAGGGGGAGGATAAAGGCATTTTACTCCCTTTTATTGCCCAGATAAGACCTCTGATAATTTTACAGTCAGCCTATCGAGTAGCTAAACAGAAACAAATGCACCTAATCAAACGCATCAGTGGGCAATGCCAGGGCAGGCAGCCAGGCGTGACTCGGCACAAATCAAAGGCAGGAGGCAGAACACTCTGCTGCCTGCCCCAGGCCGACAGCCAGCCCTGCACTTCAGAGAGTGCAGCACACAGACAAACCCTCCTGACCCACAGCTTCTGTCCACTACAGGCTGCATGGGAAATCCCCCTGATCCACGGGGAGACACATTCTTCCCAGGTTAAAGGCTTGCAGCGTGAACACCAGACTCAGCTTCAGCTGCTCCACATTCCAAACCTACCCCAGCCATGGACACACAAAGAAATCCTGTGGCAGGTGACTCATTTCATCTACTGCACATTGTTTAAAAGCACCCCACCTAAACCCATCATAAAGCTTAAGCAACAGCAGGGTACATCCACAGCATGCTTGCTTCTGCTTCCAGAAATGGACATTGCTCTCTGCTGTGATGAAATCTAGACTTGCTTAGATACATCTGTCCATGTTAAGTGAAACAAAATGCCTTCCACATCTTTCCTTTGGTCCTTTGTCAGGGAAATGGGAATCAGCACTGCTGCCTTAGATCTGCCAGAAATTTCACTCTCTCTAAATGCCATAAACTTGCACAGTACCCCACATGGAGAAGGATCTCATCCTCCTATCACAGCCCAGAGAGACAGACACAACCTGGGCTCTGCCTTGTCCCTCCCAAACAACCCTGACCAAGCAAAGGTTGTGGAAACCCAGAAAAATGGGGAGTATCTTTTTCTCCAGGTGCTCTATGCGGTAAGCAGAACAAACCAAAAGAAAAACAAAACAAATCAGGAGAGACTAATGAATAAAAATAACAGACTCTCTGCTTTTCTCCTTGTAATTTCCCCACCCCAGACAGCTGTAATGTGGAAAGTATTGAAATTTAAATCACACCTCAGCCTAACCTCAGCTGACAGGCTGCCAATGCAATAATCTCAGCCTGGCTATCTTCTCTCAGGGAGAACGACAAACCAACTAAAGCAAAGTGATAAATTTTCAATTTTATTTTAAAATATACCAGATGGGAGATTTTATTGGAGTCATAAATATGTCAAAAGCAATGTTGGCATATGATTGGAGATTGCCCCCACCAAGGGAGCAGCTCTCCTTGTTTAGAAGTGCCATCAGATTCTTAATAAGAGGCTCCAGTTACACTGCAGCAAAAGAGTCCCTATATTAAGCCAATTGAATGTCGATTTGCCAGACGTCTTTTTTCTCTTCTCTGCTAGCTCCAGCTCCTTCAACAGGAGAAATGAGGGTGCTGAGGTCAGACCTAAGCATCACCAGTTTGAGTTCTCATTTTGTTGTTGGAAAATGCTGAAAAGTATTTGATTTCTCACCAGTAGTTGAAAACAGAATTTCACGTCAGTCAATGAAGCTACCTTTGATTTCCTAGAATCCCAACCAGCAGGTGTCAACCAAGTTCAGCCTCAGATTTAAAGCAAATCGAATTCAAGCCCTTAATCCCAGCCATGGGTCAACCTCAAATTACGGAAATAGCGTTTGGCCTCAGTCCCAAAATTTCATGTGAGCTAAAACCAGTTCTAAATCCCACCAGCCACTTCCAGAAATACGAGCTGCCTTTTGTAGCCTCTGCACCTCTCCTCCTTCTACCACTGGTGCTGTGACAGATCACAGCAGTCTAACAGGAACAAGTCTCATATTTATGCCTTTTCATCATTTCAAAGGTTCTACAGACTGGCTCTACCAGCTTTGTCTCTGAGCACGATTCCCACCTTCCAGCTTACTCAGGAAATCCTCATATTCTTACATCAATAAATTCAAGTCAATCATCTCTACCACCACGGATTCCCATCACCACAGAATCCGGCTCACTGAAACTTTGACACTGAAAACCTAATGCAAAGCAAGTGAAAAATAATAATCTGTTATTTTATGTGGGGTTTTTTTTAATATAAATGCCTTGCAGGTTTAATCTTTTAGCCACAAAACTGTAAAAAGGAGATAGAGAATTAGTAAGAGAGTCAACACATAAAATATTACAAAATAATATCCTGCAGTTATAGCCAATCTAACAGTAACAGCACCACAGAGGGCAAGGCGAGAAGGAGATGTAAGCAAAAAGTGACATCACTTTGCATAGGTTAGAGATCTCTGGTCTTCTTAGACATTGATTATCCCTCACAGTCAAAAGAGTGCTAGATGCTCTTTCAGTATTCTCTCAACAGACTGATCATTTGCTGTAGAAGGCTTTTAAATAACTTTGTGAACATAAAACACCATCAGGTACATTTATCACAAATGTCGTCCTCCTACCCACAGCCTCCAGTCCTGGACATGCCATTCATTGCTCTTGAAGCAGCAGATGCATCAAGACAAGCTGAAGCTTTTAGCAGCTTTTTAATCTGAAGGAGCAGATTGAAATAGAAGAATCATACTCATCAGTCTTAGGCTTAAAATATTTTGACTTAATGTACTACACAGCAAGGCTGGCATTCCTCTGGCTTCTGCAGTGTTTTCGAAGGGGACTTGTACAATTCATCATTGATTGGCACAAGGTCAGGGAAATGTGGCAAAGTACAAAACAGCTGGGAAAGAATTCAGCTCGCATTGCAATGCTTTTGACAAAACAGAGAGCCATGCTGGGGCTGTGAAAGAGGATGGCCTGGCTCTACTCTTCCGCCCTCAGGAGGACTCACTGAGCAAGCAGAATTGGCCAATTCCAACCACATTTGAAACGATCATTTCCCAAAATTTTGCCTAACAAGCACCGATAACGATGGAAGAGCGCAGACAATGCTGAATTCAGGAGCAGTGCTGCCTTCACAGGTTAAAAGGTCTGGGAGGCCATTTCCACTACAGAACCTGTGGAATTATTTGGGGCACTAATGCCTCTCAGGGTGCTCTAATGGGCTGATGCACAATAGCACAGGCAAGCTGTAAGTCCTCCAGGACAGAGCCTGCAGCTGACTGCACGGCTGTGCAATATTTAGCACAATTGAGCTTCAGCTCTAATAGCAGCCTCTAAGTGTTACTGTGCTACAACAATGGGCAGTGATAACTTAGATAATAAAAATAACATAATGCATCAGGAGTATCTATGGCATAATTACAAGGTTTATTCAAAGCACCTAATCCAATTGTTCAGCAACTTAGCATAAACACGGACATAAGAGGCAGATACTCCTAGATGAAGGAGCAAATTATGATTAGTGCAGGTATAATTGCCTTGGAACTCCCCACACTTTCAGTCAGGCCAAGGACTGACTAACAGCGAGTTCAGGCAAGCACATATTTCTCCTTGTGGAAGATAAGCCCCAAATGCTTGTTCAAGAGCAGTCTGAAAAGGCAGAGATCTGTGAGTACTGCACCTCTGAGCCCAAGAGGACCCAACCTCAGGCTGCTTGCTTAGCTTCAGACTACTTAAGATGTCTTTAGGGCATTCTCTAGTTAAGATGGTGCACTAGTAAAGTCTATTTAATTATCTGAATAAAATTTATTATTTAATAAATCACTGAATAAAGGAGTGAACTCATTTAGGCATTGACTGGTTAACCTACCTGGCAAACAGGTAATATCCAGGCAAGTAGGAATGTTATTTCATCAGGTTCCTCAGTTTCCAGTCCTTCCAGTAATGGGCAAACCTGCTGTCTCACTAGAAAGCTGTCCCATTAAATCACTGCAGCACATAGGAACTACAAAGGTCTCAGAAGATTTTTCTGTACTCTCATATTTGGCAGGCACATTGACATCAGCCCATAGAGAAGACCCTAATATAATCTCAAGAATATAAAATGCTGACATCCAATACCACAGGATCCCATCTAGAACAGGACACTCTCCTTTCCAACACACCACTGAACAGCCTCCAGTGCTGTCAGATGTCACACAAACTCCCCTGTGCTCCTGCTATGTGTCTGTCCAAGCATCAATTCACATGTAGAGCTGGAGGCCTGAAAACACACAGCCACCTTTAATTGAAGGAGCAACACTAGGAACAACCCACAGGGTAGGGGAATGAGCAAAAAACCCTCTGCAACCAGGTCAGCTCCCATAGTCCTGCCAGGACCCCTCCTTTTTGCTCCCCTGATGCTCTTCCCATCCTAGCATCACACCAGCACCTGGACACATGAGCTGATACAGGCTTCCCTCTGATGCAGCAGCTACCTTATAAACTATGTAACAAATTAAAATGACTTTATGACAGCGATAACACCATCATCGGTAGTGTTCATGGGTTAATAAATTGTGCTTTAATAAATGGGTTAATGAATATGTGCTGACTCACTAACTAAGCTGCAAACAAGAGCTGTTTGTCTCCTCTGCAGTACCTTGAACACCAATGTCCCTGCTCTGCCAGGGAATTCATTTTCCCTGCTTTGGACAGGGGAGAAGGAGGGAATGACTTCCTCTTGCTGGCTTCCCGAATTAGTAAAGCCCTGGAGGTTATTTAAATGGGAACTTCAAAGGAGGTGTATGATGGGCTGTTTACTGCTGGAGGAGGCTCATTTTACACTCAGATTTAAAAGCCTCTCTGACTCAGAGGCACACAGCATCACTTACAGGCTTCGAGCCTCTCAGATACAGCCAGCTCAGGTGCAGGGGGCCAGCAGGAATGGGACACACAGAGAAAGGACTTTTTTTTTTTAGATGTTGGGTAGGAAAGATTTTCAGGCTCGGTAGGGAGTGATGGGGAATGGTTCTCCATGAATAGAGAGCCTAAATGCTCCAAATGGGGAGCAAGAGACTGTTTGGTCTTTAGGACAGTAGGAGAAGGGAATTATGAAAAGTGGAAGCACACAGACAGTTACAGAGGGAAGATAATCAGAGATTCTCACGTACTGAGCCTCCTGCACACTTACCCATCTTTTCTTTTCATCAGGTCTTGAGGCTACTGTGTATGAGCTGCAATTGGTTCCTTCCATCACTCTTTCTTCCTGGGGATGGCTGGGGATCAGGCAATGACTTACCTTGGGAAGCCTTATTAAGAAGATTCACTAATACAGAAGGAAGATTAAAAGAAAAACCCTGCTCCTGGCACTTGGAGTGGAAGCTGCATTTGTGATGTGTCTTTGTTCTCCTAAGCACTGATTTCTCAGTCTGACATTGGGGTGGATTTGGAAGGGAGATGAGGTTTAGAGATAAGGTAATTCCCCCACCACCAGATTAGATCCAGGCAGCACAATGAGCAGTCCATGTCATATCAAGGCAGCTTAACTGCACCCTTTCACAGTTCCACTTAGATCTGGCCACTGAGAACTTAGCCCATACAAGAAATTTAATTGGTTCATTTTAATCATGTTTGTAAGTGTGGAGTTTGGGGTTTTATTCCTGGAAGCAGAGAAAATCTCCTCACCTCCATCTGTTTAAGCAACCAAGCACATGGAAGAAGCAGGCAAGATCAAAGAAACCATCTCCCTGGAGAACCTGTAAGTAGAATTTGTAAATACAGGAGCCTCTGCAGTTAGGCATATGGACTTGCCCCTAAAACTCATGCTGGTCAAACCACAGAACTATGAATTTTCAACTAAATCTATGATTTTTATTTTTTCCCCGTGGGCATAACTAAAATGGAACCTTCAGAGAAAAAGCCATTTTGACAAATTTTCTGACACATTCTCCCTAATACTGCCTACAGCAGGAAGCAGCAAGATTAGCATGGTAGAAATATCACCTTGTGGGAAATCTAAGCTCCAGGTAATGCCAGCACTTACATATGGTTGACTATAACTGCTCCAAGCATATTTCAACTTCTGTCTCCATCAGGCTGGGAAATTATTGCATCTGTATTCATCTGATACAAAGAAAGTGGGCCCTTGGAAAGAATTTTTTCCTCCTCTGAAAAATAAAAAAAGGTTGCTTTAATTAGAATCTACTAGCTAAAAGCCTGGTTTTGGAGCAACTGCATCAATTTTGTTCCATTAGCCACTATATGAAGCCAGATCAGGAAATGACTTGATTTGTAGTTGAAAAAAGAAAGTAAATGAGAACAGAACAACAAAACCCACAGCCTAGAAGCAATCAAGCACCCAAGAGTATTGGAGGGGCTGAGGAATGCATGCCCTTATTTGTGCATTTCACTCCTTTTCCCTTGATGGCAACGCACAGGAAAGCACAGGAGTGCCAGCCACACATAATGGGCTCAGAAGGTCGTGAACCACGGGTGGATTTCTGCAATCTCCATCCCAGCTGATCCCTGCAGCTCCCAAGCAGCCACTCCAAATGCCCCACAGGTATGTGACAGATGTGTTTGCTCTTCCCAACTTCACCCAGAACTTTCTGTACCGACAGCACTGCCTGGACTGCTTTAGTCTCTTGAGGCAAAACTGCATTATCAGTTCCACCTGGACCTCCACCAATTACAGTCAATGTATTCAAGGGTGCACAGATCAAACTTCTGCTCAAGTTTTAGATTATTCAGGCTGGCATGTGACAATGGCTGTGTCTTCAAAGTGTCCTGAAAGAAGCTAGCTGGAGGGCAGGGACATGTTAAACAAGGGACTGTTTTTGCAAAAACTTTCTGTCAGTTTATTCAGACAGATGGGAAGGCTGTCCTCTGTGAAAGGCCCTGTTCTAGGAGCTCAAAGATGAAAAACAAAATGTAAATTCAACAAGTGAATATTCATAAGATGAAAACTTCACAAGACTATTTTATATTTAGAAGCATTTGCTTGAGAACATACCTTCCAACAGCAGACATTTAAACTAATGAACCATCCAGACTGACACTACCTCTGAACCTTCTCATCACACCAGCTCAGCAAATTATGTCTCTTGGGAGATCTGGAGTTGACAGGAACCTTTCCCTCTAGGGCAGCAACCTAGCCAGCTCTAGATCTACCAGTGAAGCCCAAATCTCATCTGTTCTCTTCTTCAAACATCAGGCTGGGCTAATAAAACAAGATTTCTTTAGCTGAGACAGTGCTCAGTGTTCTTCCCTCCCCAGTCAAACCCCTTGGGTCAGCCTGTCATTTGTTCTAAAATAAAAAACAAACAGTAGAAACACATTTTATACTGACTCAAGTGAGGAACTGAATTCAAGAGTGAAATTCAGGAGAAATTAAGTAGCCCATGAAGAGAAAATACAGATTGTGGAGACTGGTGAATTTAGGACCCTGAGAAACAAATTTTTGCAATGGTTATTATTTACTATGCACAGTCTTGTCTGTAGACATCAAACAGACAGGGCTTATTAGTATGCTAAATAAACATTTTTTAAACTGATACATTTAAATTATGTAAGACTATATAGCCACTGATTTTTATATTGGATCATTTTATTAATGTATCCACACCAAAATTAAGCATTTTGGCATAAATATATGTTTAGGCAGACTACACCCTTTTGGTTAAAGATGGGGGAAATCACACTTCCATTATATTGATAATTTCTGGTGAGATGAACAAGCCCAGGCAGGAGGTTATTTCTGCCTACTGCACTCAGTCATGTCATTCATTTTCTCTTAGCCACTATTCTTTCCTGATACATTTTCTGACTACTCTGTCATGCAAACAAAACAGAACTGTTTTCAGAAAGCTACACAACACCTTTGCCACCTCCTTGTATAGAAAACAGTTCCACTTGTGTTCTTAAAGGTCAGAGCTTGAGAAAGAATAATGAAAATAAGATTCAACTGCTAGATTTGCACTATTTCAGATAGTACAGCTCAAGCAGAAAAAAAGATATCAGAAGTCTACTTTGAATAATAATTAAAAAGCCAACAAGACATTACTATTTCCAACCCCAAATCCTCTTAATCCTATCCAAAACTGTCAGTGGAGGAAGATGAATTAACAGAACAAAGCCTATAGATTCCTATTCAGGTCACAGTGGTAGTTCCTGGACACACAGGCTAAGACACAGCCCCTTTTCCAGGCAGCTCTGTCTAAATGGATGATGTTTACTCTTTTCATTTGCACAGTGAAGAACTGAAGCAGATCAAAACCAGCCCACTGCCCAAGAACTCATCAGCTCTTTTAACATCACTGACCTGAGTATCTTTCACTAATTTGTTGACTGGATCATGAAGCAGAACTAGAACCTGTCACACAGAGCCTGGAAAACAAACCCAGATCCTCTGGCTCCAGGCTCAGTCCTCCCACCCCACCCTGAGAACACCTTCATGGCATTTGCCCACGGTAGTGAAATACTGGATTCAGAGAAATTGTTAGTGGAGAACTTGGGAATCCAACTGAAATTTCTTATCATAAAGAAAAAGTAGCAGCAGTGACAGAAAGTAACAGAAGTGTTTCTTTAAGTGACAGGACTGACATTTTGGTGATGTGAAGCCCTCTCATTGCTAGAATTTTGAAGTGCTGATATTTTATCATCGAATTGGAACCCAGCTAGTAAGTATCAATAACATGAGAAACTCAGCAGAGAAACAGTGACCCCATTATATGTGAAAGAGCACTGCTATTTTAGCTGAAGAAACATATGCTTTGTCAGCCTGGTAATACACTGCAGGAGTGTCTCTTGGATTTTCCTTAGGAAGAGCCCCCACGCAGATTGCTCTGTGAGGCTGCAGCATTACAGACACTGGATGAGTCTAGGAAAAGCTGGAGACTCAGTTTCAGCTCCCATATGGACTGATAATCCATAACCACATATATAACTGCTGAAGACTGCAGATGAAATCCTGGCTCCAGCAAAGTCAATAACTAAATTTTCATTAATTTCATGGGGGGAAAAACCTTTCCTCTGAAGCTTTGACTTTAGAAAACTGTTGATCTAAATGTGAAGTGTTTCCTACTAGATAAATATGTCAAAACCACACGACAACAAACTGAACTGAGACAAACCAACCTGATATTTCATATTAGTTCAGGCCAAAGTTGTGCTTCAGGAGAGGCTGAAGAAGTTACTGCAGTCTGTTCTCCAAAACACGGGCCACAAGTGACATCGTGTCTCACACTAAACACATACTGCCCAGTAATTTAACATCCAAATGCTTTTCAATGCCCATGAAACTGTTGTCTGTGCTTTTATCACCTAGGAGTTGGAAGACCACCTGTGTGAGAGGACAGAACAATTGAGCTTTGTGTCCTAAGGCATCAGTGCTGATCTACACCATCCTCCCTCACAAAACAGCTGCATCTCACACAAGTCTTTATAAAAGTCTGTCATCCTGCACAGTTTGTCCACTTTAAGATGATTTTTTATCTTTGTCTTTGATTTTTCCTCTCTGTTCTGTTAGTGCTTCAGCATTAGAGGAAGCCATCTCTTTAACATTATAAATGTCTTGGACTGTAATTCACTTTAGGTTCTGCTGCAGTATCACTGAACTCAACTACCAAACAGCCTGGTTCATAAAATCCGACTTCAAAATCCATTATTCTTATGCTTGCCTGTACTGCCAAGAACATTTGACACAGACTTGGGAACAGATCAGATGCAGTGCCTATGGATCTGTTTCCTCAAAGAAGGAAGATAAGCCCCAAACTCAAAGCAGGATTACCAGGAAAATACATACAGGAGATGTGATGAAGAAAACAGAAACACCAGAATAAGGTAAGTGTGTCCAGGCATCATTGCCAAGCTCAGCAGGTATGGTACAGAGAATACCTTCACTTCATCTGGCTTCAAACTGCTCCTTTTGCAGGCAATAAAATTACTGCAGAAATCCCAGGGAATAAACTGAGTTAACACCCCATTAAATACAACAGACTTCCAATCCAAGGTAAGGACGTGCCCAGATTAAGCTAGCCCTGCACAAACTGCCCCATGGGTAACATACATCACTTCTGCTGACTTATGGTCTGAAAGAAAGAAAGAGCTGAGATGAATTTCCACAAGATAAGAAAGGATTTGTTCTTTGAAGCATGCTTAAACAGCACAATGTATTCTTCCATAAACATTCTTTCTACAGTTGATTGCACACCCCAAGGGAGAAAGCCTGGAATTTGTTATTTTACATATTTTCTTTTATCAGTAATGTGATCTTGCCCCTCATCTGCCTCCCCCAGATTAAGCAGCCTTGATTTTATCCCTTCAGTTTGTTTTGTCAGTGTCTGGCTTGGAAACTGGTACCAGAGAGAAGAGCAGTGTTGTTGATTTGTTGTCCCCTTTTCTCTAAAGGCAAGATAATTTAAAATACTCATTTCCATAATTTTGCCTTTTGTAAAGACTTCAATTGCAGTAGTTGTGAGCCCCTTCTAAATCCACTGGATAGTGATATTCCAGTGACATTCATAAAAAAGACTTTATAAGAAAAATCTTTCTTGGTGAAGCCACCTAAGCCAATTTTAGCTGGTTTTAAGCTGAAATAGCTCAGCACAAAGGAAGAGGGCAAGAAAGGGAAAGAAAGGCAGGACAGGAAAACACAGAGATAAGGGCAACAGCATGAAGCCAGGAGTTGTATTTTGATTGTCATGTATTTACTGACAGCCCTAGGTGCTGAAAAGGAGATAATTCTCTACAGTCTGTGCTCCCACATCAATTCAGTGTGCAGTTTCATGGAACTGGGAGCCAAAATACAAGCAGGATACCTCCAGAAAGGAGCTCCTGCTTCTCTTCCTCTCCCCTCTGATCCTCTTGCTCACTTCACAAAAACCCTGGTGCCTGCCAGACTTCTACAGGAGCTCAGCCAGTTCACAAAATACAGAAAACTTTCTACAACAACCAAAAGCTGTGTAGTTTTTTAGTTTTTGGATGCACTAGTGAAGCTCAGGGTTGGGCAGGGGTGCTCCTGGCTGGAGGAAGACCATAGAGAAGCAGCTCCCACCTTGCTGTACACCTGAGAGCTGGTGGGGCTGACGAAGTGTGAAGCTGCTGCAGGCTTCCAGAACAAAAACCAGCTCTGCAAAGACACGGTGCTGTGTAAATACCAACAGCTGCAAAGCTTCCATTCCATGCATTTATGTATTCACAGCTCCTGCTAGCTCCAAGTCAGCCGTGCTGATTTTGCCAACCAGAAATCTTTATCACAGCCACTCCTTGCTGTCAGAATGATGACCTCAAAGACAAGCTAACTCAGGTCATGTTTTCTATGCTGCTCTCCTTGTAACACAGGAATACTTGCTGAACCACTTCCCCCCGATCAGTCCTCAAACAGAGGTAGGAAAAGAAGAATTTATCTGCATGAAACAAAGACATTAATCTATTAAAAAAAAAAAAAATATACCAAAACCCTGAGAAACTGCCATCTGCCTGGATCAAAAATTGACTTAAATTTTCACATGCAGAAGCTCTGGCCTCACTGCCAGGCTTTCTCACTCTCATTCTGACATAGCAAGATGGATCATCAGAGGGCACTGCTCCCCCCAGGAGGAAAATGGTCAAGTGGATAGAGATTTCAGATATCTGGAAATGCATATTTACTGCCTGTGAAGCCTTGAATGTAGGGTGCAGCGAGAATTTCATTTTCACATTTGCTACTTTTCCTCCTCAAAAGCACTTCAAGAATGTATGGAATTTGCAGGTCTGAATTCAAACTTACTGAGGCTGAAAACTCAACCATTTCTGTATTGGCAGTAAGTGAATATTAACCTCAAGAATAAAGGCAAATTCTATTCTTGCATCTTCCTCTTCTGTCCTTATTCTACAAAGTCCCTTCACATATTTTTAATGGGGTGAAGACAGAGGGCAATTCTTGCCACCTTCATCACAAAAGAAAAAAAAAAAAAGGATTGTAAACAGAATTTGTCTCTGTGCATTCACATATGCCCGAGCCACTCATCATTAATGTCAGTAAGAAAAAGGAAATTTAAACCCTTCCTCCTGCACATCGAGCTCACACATGTGCCTGAAAGCCACAGACCACCATACAGCAACTACTCCTTATACAGGAGCAGATGCTTTGCTTGGGTAAAAGCAATTTAAGAGAACTGAAATCTTTGGATGACAGTGTCAACACTCTCCATAACACAAGGAGTGCAGCCTGTGTTCTGCTGCATGTACAACATTCATCCTAAAAGCACCACAGTCCTTTCCAGGAAAGGCCTCAGATGAATTTTCCAGAGCTTTCCACTCTCCTGGACTCGGCCATCCTGCTGGCCTGCACTTTTGAAAAACTTCCTGCTAATCTGTCCCCAGCCCAAACAGTTTACTTATCTTCCTCCAATATTCAAGACACAAAACCAGCATAGGCAGGAATTTGAAGTGTTATTGAGGAAAAGAAACTTCCTCTGAGAAGCATCAAAATACTGATACAGTTGTTAACACCCGTTTTGAAGTGTGAGGGGTTGAAACACTGCATTTAGAGGCCTCGAATTTCAGCTGGGGATTTCTTTGCAAGTGTCTTGGGCTTAAGCAGTATTTCAAATAAATTAGATGAGGGAATTCTCTCTTGATTAACACTAGAACAGATTTAATAAAACTAGAACTGCTGATATGAGATAGAAAGAGAAATCCCACAGGGCTATTGCTTCAAAACAAAAACTAGAACTCTCTCTCTGATTTCCAGCCAGTCAAGTATTCAGTGGATGTAACATTGTTCCACTCAATTCAAGGAAACCAGATGGTATCTAGCAGCCAAGGATTTGGACAGGCAGGACTCTTTTTCATTAAGTTTTTAGAACCTAAATTTATCAACAAAAAGATCAGATGGACTTCAATGCACAGACATATTTCTAGGGAAAAGTGAGAATGTCTTTTGCCTTCAGAGCATGCATGACCATTCAGTAAATAGAATATTTAACAACTTCAGGAGAGGAGCCATTTCATCAACAGGAAGAGACAGAGACCCTTACAATTATCTTACACCTTAGAATAACTTGCCTTTTCACATCTTCAGACACACAAACCATTAGTGTTTGCACAGTAAATAGCAAAAACCCCCACACCTCCATAGCATAAGAATTACAGGTTAATTAATAAAACCCATTAAGCAGTTTGCATACATGCCTTGTATAACATAATGGATGTGGACACTTCACCACACACTGAAATGGTACAGTTCATACAAAATCTAGGTATTTTAATTAATATAGAAAATCATAAGTATGTATTTTCAAAAAGTTTAAAAATCCTCAATACTATCAGCAATGAAGGAGAAAGAAGCAGCAAAACTCCTCATGGTTCACAAGCAAAAAGATTCAATGGTAAAAGTAAAGGAGAAGAATCAAAGTATTCCTGACTCTGAAAGATTGAACTGAAATGAAGCAGAAGGTTAAAAAGACCCAATTTCAGATTCCAATGAATCCACATCCCACATTATCAACAGGAAGCTGGCTGTGCAAAGAGGAAGTGATCTCTTCCTCTTAAGAGGCCGAAGGCTTCAGATCCCCCCACCTTCCCTTAGCTGGTAATTAATCATCAGCCAATTGGCCAGCTGCAGAGTAAACAGGGGGAACAAACAGGAACAAACAGAGGAAGTATTACACTGCATTGTCTCAAATTGAGCATGATTTACCATCTGCTCCTGGTGCCACAACCAGGAGCCCAGGTCAGGAAGGAATGAGCTTTTTCTCTTGGTATGAACTCACTGCTGTTTTACTCCTCAGGGTGTGCACCTGTCTTTGCTGCTCCCATCTCCAGCTCCAAACCAGCCAGTGGCACATGGCAGCTAATTCTCCTATGCAGGTTTTCCCTACATTCCTTCTACTTTTAGTATCTTTACCATTACACAATTTGTGTTTTCAAAAACATTTCCAAATTATTCTAAATCTCAATATAGTCTGTCCCAGGAAAAAGACAGTACCAAGCCTGTTGGTACAGACAGACCAGGCATTAATCTGGCAACGAAAATAATGAGGTGTGACCACAAAAGTAACATAAAGACATGGCTGCTCACAGCACTGTGGCCTCAGAAAGAGCATCAGTAGAAGCAGAAGTCACCCAAACTCCTCCACAGAGCACCTACACCAAGTACAAATGTCATGAGACTGCATTTGCTCCATTCTCAGCCAGCAGGGAGTAAAGAGAGGATAAAAATCTAGTGGGGAAAAGAAAATCAAGTGAGGAGCAATAGTTATGATACAGAAGGTTCTTAAAGAAAATCATTAGGATGGTGGGAAATAAGGGAGGATAAAGGAACACAAGGATGTAACAAAAGGGCTGAGTGAGAGATAAGACATTTTTAAAGTTAATCAAGTTGGGGAAGGGCCCTGACAACCATTAGCTATAACCAAAGACTCTGAAGCTTTCACCACTATAAGTAATAACCTAAATTCCTTTAGCTTTTTCAGAGGAAGACACTTAGGATGGAGAGGTGGAAGAGGCACATTTCTGTTCAAAGGTTAACGTGGAGTTGCCAAAATCTCTGAGAAGAGATCAATGTAGTAATAGCTCTTTCATGAAAATGCAGTTAAAATTGAATCAGAATGGATTCAACGTTGAACAATTTTAATGAAGCAGTGTCAAACAAGCACATCAACCTCTTAAAAACCAAGGAGCTCCAAAGTTTAATTACAAAAACATTGTACAGAAAACTTGGCATTTAAACAATTCCAAACACGTTAATCCAGCAAATGGATTCTGCTTTCATATATTTCTCTTAACATTTCTTTAAGTGACAAAAGCATTTTATTCCACTCTTCTCCTTGACACCCACTTCATTTTTTTTTAATCAGTCAACACTGAAAACTGTAAACTGAAGTGACACTCTGAAAACACTGGAAAGACAAAATCCATTTTTATAGGGTTAATCAACATAAATAAGAAGCTTCTTAATGAGACAAAACATCATCTGTCACACCATCAGTGAGCAAGAACTCAGTTTTCCCCCAGATGCTTCAAGATGGATAATCCACTCCACCTCCTTCCTTGTGGGAAAATGCAAGAGATTTGTCAGCCCCCAGCTAATAATATAATCTTAAATTTCCTATTCCACAACACTTGCATGCTTCTCAGCAGAGATGGATGAGCAGTATCCACGAGCAGATTTCTGTAAGCAGGGCAGCCCAAAGCCATCTGACCTTACTGAGGGACTGGAGATGTTACAGCCTGCAACTGCATCCTACAATACATGGAATTTCTGGAGTCTTTACAACTCCAGCTATTAGATAGGATGCCACAGACAGACCTTCAGGATCTGTAAATCAGTTTTGGCTATGCAGTGCATTTTGGCCACTTCAGCAGAGAGTCAAACATCATCAGTTCTGAAAAACCAAGATACACACAGGAGATGAAGGTGTAGGTGCTTCTTCTGGAGGCATTAACGACCCCTAGGATTTCCAACATTCATTACAGAACCCACTAAAAAAGTTCATGGCAGCATCAGCTGGTCTCATCCATGCTAAGGAGTGTGGAAGTCAATGCAGCAAACTGAGGTTCCTTTTTGTAAAGTCTTGAAAGCAAAACAGGTAACAAGAGAAAGGAGTTTCCTCCCTGAAGGAAGACTTGATTTCCATGGAAATCCTTGCTACTTGGCTACAGCAGTAACCCCAGGACTAAGCTGAGACCTGGCATACAAGGTGCTGACCTGAAGATGGCTCCAGGCCAGCATGAAGTCCATGTGTACAATACAGGAAAAGAAAAAAACTGCTTTTTTATCTACAAAATATTTGTCTCGTGGGTACATTAAAGTGATGCTGACAGCAACACACTCCAGTAATGAAAGCAACCTCCAATTCCTAACAGGGAATCTTAACAGATGTCTTAAGCAGGAGCAAAAAGATTGTCATGTGGGAGCAAGAGCTCCCACCCCCATAAAGCCCAGAGATGTCCAACAAGTGCTGAGCCAAAGTCAGAATCAACAATTTGACAGGAATCAAAGGGCAGTGAAAGTTTTGCATAAGCCAGCACAGACATTGGGTGCCTCAGCTCTGCCAGGAGGTGTGGTGTGGCTCAGCAAGATCTGACTCAAACATGCAGAGCTCTATTCAATGCAAGTGAAAGGCCATTTAGGTCGGCTGGAACATAAAATGTTGAATGCTATGGGCTCCATGGGCAGTACTTGAACTGAACAAAAGGTGAGAGCAGAAACAAGCTGTAATGCTGAGTTCTGTGGGCTGCAATGTGGATCTAGTTACTAATAACCTTCTCTGCTCTAATAATTCATGCAAAAATGTATGTGCTGCTTCCAGACACATTGCTTCCCAGCACAGCAATTTCAGGAGGGCAGGGAGAGGAAAAAATGCAATCCCCGTGCCCATTTCTCTTTTTATAGAAAACTGCTTTCCCCATGAGATCATTCTCCCAAAAATAAGGCAATAACATTAAATTAGACTGAACAATGTATCAGAGGAAGGGAAAGCTCTGTGGGTTTAGTCTAAACCAAAGAATCCCATTTTCTCTGAGGAGAATAATGTTTCACTTTCTATCTTGATTTCCACTGATCTTAGTGATAGCAAAATGCTCTAGCAAATGTTTCTAAGAGATAACAGGAGACCTCCAGAGAAGAGCAGGATGCAATGTGCAAGAGAGGTGCTCGAAGAGAGGGGAGAGAGGAAGTCTGTCTCATAGTAGAATCAAGTCACAAAGCACCAACCACAGCCAGTCTCTAGCAGGGAGCAAACTCACATTGTAGGAACTGCAGGCTAACACAAAAAACCCCCAGGATTCTGCTTAAGAAAAGTTCCTATAAACATAGCAGGAGGCACAGGACAAGACAGTGCACCAAGGAAAACTCCCTGCTAGAGCAGAGAACACAAGCGCTGCTATCCAGTACTGCAAGAATCAGGGAACAAGATCAAAAGAAAAGAACTCAAGTGAAGGAAGGTAAGCTCACAGGATAAACATGAAAACAAAATAAAAGACACTAGAAGACATTAGGCAATAGAACACATCAAAGTTATTACTACAACATATACGCTGACTCCATTTCACGAGGTGAGATTTCATCTCCACAGTCAACCAGTCCACAGAACGCAGGCACCCTCACACCCAGCAAAATCCATTTAAAAAATGTCGATTGCACAAAAGTTGCATGCTCTTAAATGTTCACACTGAGGACAGTTCCAATTGTTTAGTGGGCGGTGTCCGTGGCTTCTTAAGATCTCTTAATGCATTGATCTGTTTGTCTCCCTGACAGAACACACAGGCAGGGCCCAGGACAAACCTGCCATCCTGCCTCCCACCCCAGGCTTTCCCTCATGGCTTCTTATTCCACACTGGCCAAAAAAATTTTGTAAAGCTTCCCCGGGTCACGAGACCTGCAGACGAAACAGAAAAAGAAGGGTTAGAAGACTCCAATCTGCCAGGACTAAACAGGCACTGTGACACGGGTTTTTGGAGGTTTCATGTGAAAACACAACATTCAGTATAGCAAAGCAGCCTCTAGAGGCACAACCAAACTGAGCTGCTGTTTCCACCCAGTGCTAAAGAACAAAACCCTTCCTCTTCTTCCCATACACTGCACAAAGAAGTTTTTATCATGCAGCACAGAAAAACCCAAATATTCACCAGTATAGTCCAACAGTCCCTGAACACAATGTACTAAGCCACCAAAACCCACCTCAGATCTGTGAAAAAAGTTGTTTTCAGGAGCATCACGGCAGAGTTTTCTGTGCTATTGATTTGTGATGTGTCTCAACCTCAAACAGACCACTTGGTTGACAGAGATTACATTCAGAATTAATATACTTCATATGCACATCAAAGGGACACTGATGATGCCAGTTTGGTGATACAGTTTATCATGTGCCAGCTGAATCTTTTATCCAAAGCTTCCTTGTTTTCTAGGGAATCTCTACCATTTTCAAGGTTTGCATCCAACAAAGCCCAGTCTTCTTCCTTCCAAAATTTTGTCTCAAAATATCACCATTGCCAAGTGAAAGTCAGTGTAATTAACAGTCCCATTAATTACTTGATCATTATATTCAGTTACATGCATGTCATTATCCAGTGAAACTATGCGATTATTAATCACATTTTTAATTGCCTCACACTGTTTTCCTGCTGAAAAGAGGGAAGGCATTGGTAGGAAAAGGAAAGAAGGGAAAGGAGTACTATTTTTCAAATAGAGGTTAGAAGAAAGAACTTTAAAGCAAGAATTACTTTTTCTAAATCAATTACAGCCAAAACCAGGCTATCCAAGAACACTGCATCTGTATGTTTAGGAACACAAATTGTCCATCCTTCAGGAAAAAGAAGCCACTTGGCAAGAGAATGAAAGTCTAGATTTTAGTAGCTTTGAGATATGATTTCTCTAGCAAGGTACTTAAAGGACAAATACCCATTTCTGGGCCTGGCATAGCCTTCTAATACCTGATGGATGAGAAACTGCTTTCCCTTAGTCCTTCTGTAAAACCTCTCCTCCCAATTCCCTTTCTGAGCCTGAGAACTAATTGAAAACAGTACACAAAAGGGAGGAGGTTGATGAGCTGCCGAAAAATCCCAGACCTGGATCAACAAGCTGTTCCCTTCACAAATAGCAGCAGTAAAGGCACTTCTTTATTCTGCTGGGAGCTCAGTCATCTCTTAGAACTACAGTCCGTTCCATCTGGCTACCCTCTGGAAGGACAATGATCTCCCAGCTAAAGCCACACTATAATGGGAAATGTGTAATTAACTGTTCTACACAGCACCACAAAAGGTCAGAATCAGAAAGGATGAAAAGCCCTGTCTTCATATTTGCAGATGGCACAAGGCAGCTTTATTTGCATTTCTAAACACTATTCAAGACATGTACAGTAGATCTCTACATAATAAATGCCTAAAGAATGAAGGTATGTACTTTGTTAAAACAGAAATAGCCAAACTCCTCATGGCTGCCTAGTGCTGTGCATCATGGGGAAGTGGGGGAGTGAGAGGTGTGGGAAATGCAAAGCAGCACAGTAAGGCAGAAAGACTGGTATTTAGTTCTTTGTTAATTTGTTTTTATACTCTGTTCTCTATTACAGTTTTCTAAGCTGTTAAACAGAAGCAAAAATACAAAATCATGAGCTCAATAATAATCTACACACAAGCCACATAAACATTAGTCTCAGCAAATGCTATGTACAGCTTAAACCATACCTCAGTGCTCCATTTGCATCTAAACCTTCCTCATTAGAACAGCTTGACTACAGGTGCTACAGAGGAGAGGCAGAGTATTTTCAGTTTACAACAGAATTGACTTACCCTGTAACCTCTTGAGACAAACAGAATTTCCCCGTGGCCATCAGTTTCTACAATTACTGCTGAAATCCTCAGGTTTGCTTCACTCAAGAAAGGAACCTTCTTCTAAATTAGTCACCCTGTTACCATTCTGTCAGAACTCTTACTCACCTTATACAAATACATAAAGATCTTGGAGCTAAAGGGAATTTCAGAGCCCTTTAATGCCGTGGAATACTTTCAACCCAATTTGACTTTCATTAAGACAACCTGTTCCTGCAGCTTTGAGGGAGAAATCTTTTTGATTGTACAATATGGTGATCAGCACAGGAATCAGCACCAGAAAAGGTGCCAGAGGCACGGAGCAGACCCCAAGAGCAGCCTGGGAGAGAACACTTACCCCATCACTAACGCTCCAGCCTGTTCACCACGTCCCGCACCGTGGCGATGAGGTTCTCGTTCTCCTGTGGGTTGGCCAGGATAATACTGTGCAGTCTGTTCATGTAGGAATCAATGGTTTCCATCGTGGGGGTTTCCCCACTGCCTACAGTGAGCACAGGGAAATGAGCCACAAGGTATTGTGATGACCACAGCAATTCAAAAGAGTTAACACTATGCTAAAGGTAATTTGTGCCAACACACAAACTGCTATAAGAGGAGATTTTGCTATGCACCACCTCTTGTGACAGATTCTGCTAAACAATCCATAAAGTGAATAGTTCCAAGGATATCAGGGCTAACGAAGCATGGTTCTCTTTTGATTTGGGTCTCATAGCTGATTATAACAAACTCTTTCTGATGGCCATTCATAGAATCTAAGTGGGCTCCCTGGCAGCTGACAATACAGACACAGCCTTTATTTTAGTCAAGGAACTTGCAAGTCCTGTCTATTCTACTTAGTAACATTTTCATAAAACAAGTTAAAGAAAGCTGGGACTGAATATGTGTCTCACTTTATCAGGATGAGTAAGAGCAGTAAGAAAATAAATGTCATGTTGAAATAAAGCACTGACTCTAACTTCCCCCTACACGCATCTTCGTATTTCATGATCCCATGCAACAGAAGCTCAGAAACACCAAGAGCAGAGAAGCTCAAGAGCAGCCCACGTGTTGTGAGCTCACGACATCACCAACAGGAGCAGTTCCATGTGCTGCTCTCACCTGGCAGCGGGACGGCGGCGAAGCTGCTGGTGAGCGCCTGCCGCAGGGTGTCCAGGTGCTGCTGCAGCACGGTGTTGCGGCTGCGCTCCTGGATCACGTCCACCTCCAGTTTCTCCACGGCCGTGCGCATGCTCTCCACGTGCTTCTGCAGCGCCGCGTTCCTCTCCTCGAACTCCATGTTGGATTTGCGCAGCTGCCGCAGCTCCGCCTCGCGTGCTGTGAACATCGACCCACCCCCAGAGAGTGACAACAGCGCTGAAAACATCGCTAGGACAGGCAGCCAGAACGTTCTGGAGTGCTCAACTCAATGGTGCAGGTGTGGTTTACAGATTAAAAATATCACTACATAGAGCAACAACAGCCCCTACATACAGTAGCACTTTTAAATAGAGATTATTCCTAGAGAGAGAGAAATCGGAAAACATTCAAAGCATCAGGATGGAAGTGAATGGGGGAATTGATCAGGGAGGAAGACTGCAAGACTGATTTCAAATGCAATCAGAATGACAAAGTTTAGCAGCAGTGCTAAGAATCCTGCAAATAAAACACCAGCTACAAAAATAATTTTCTATTGACCATGAAAAGTATCTGAATCTAAATTCTGTTCAGTCAAGAAAGTCTTCAAGAAATCTGGCAAAAAATACTCAACTCTTGAGACACATAGATATGAAAACCAAACAGAGTAACATAAAATATATCAGTGTAATCTTCCCCATATGGGGGGAAATAAAATACTGCTAACCAGCCTGAATCAACATCAGGATACATCTTAGATATTTCTTAGTCCTACACAGCTTGGACTGGCTGGAATAAACATCAGAAACATTCTCAAAAAAGGCTAATTTAGGAAGACAATGCCAGGAAAACCTGCTTTTCAGCCCTTGTGTATATACAGAGGTAGGATAATAGCAGAAACTATACTTAAGTATAGTTTATAAACTAAGCATAGTATAGTAAACTATACCTAAGTATAGTTTACTTGAGCTGAGATGGAAGAGTGCAAGGACTCTTCAGCTGGACAGCATTTGCCAAGAACTTTGGAAAAGCACGGAAAAAAGGGTCTTGCAAAAGTTAAACTTACCTTTACTATGATTCAGGAACTCTTCTGTGAAGATTGGAATATCAAAGACAGATCTCTCCTTTGTATCTGCTTCTTTCTACAACAGAAAGAGTAATAACATATTTAAATAATTTGTTTTCAGGAATTCATTTAACTGTTTTGATCATGAGAATAAAAGGCCAAGGGGACCAAAACCTGAGGCAGCTAAAAGCTGTATGGATTAAAGACACTTCCAGCTCCTACCAAGAAAAGTGAAAGGATCCGTCTTAGATTTTCAAGATATAGGTTTAATCAACATCTTCATTAAGAAATTACATACAACATACTAAAATACAATCTTTCACCCTAATGGAATTATACATGAGAATTATTCTGTTTTTAAAACTATCTGAATGCATTTATATTTTCCATCATCAACCAACTCACACATTCTGAAATAGTCTTTACAGGAATATCAACAAGCAGGAGACAGAGTGAGCAAAATGCACAGTAAGTTTCATGGTTCTTGGCCTTTCACCACCAAAGCAAAAAACACTTGATAATCAGGAAATGCTCCACAACTTAGCCAAAAAAACTGTACAAAACGTGATTTGACTCAAGGCAAACACCCTCTACTATAACATACTTCAGTTACCACTTCTAAATGAACAGGAATTAATGCTTGTTTTAGCACCTGAATCATTATGGACAAAGCCAATGCAAATTTGGTTTGATAAACTGCAGCAACTACAATCAACCTGTAACTTAAGACAGAAACAAAGTAAAGCAGGAAGGAGTGTCTGTGGAGAACAAAAGCTTTCCCCAACTCCCAAACACCGTGGCTGCTAATGTGCCACAAACTCATCCTCCAGAATTGCAGGGGTACACAGGACTGGTGTCCTCTGGCAGCCAACCTCAATATGTGCCAGCTGAGAAGGGAATTGTGGCCCCTGAGCTCAGAGCATCACGGTGTGTCTGCCCCACACAGGGGTCCATGGGGTGACCTGAAGGTGACCTGAATGTCATCTGACAGCCAAGGCTAGATAGAACTACAGCCACTCTGCCTTTCCCTAAGGAGACAGCCTGCCCATTGATTGCTTTTAAAGATAAGCTGGCTTTTACTGTCTGCCACAATTACAGCTGAGGAGCTCTGTATTTACTGAGTGAGAACTCAAACCTCACTTGGCCTGAATCAACTGGAGACACACCAGAAACAGGCAAGACTGGAAGGAAGGGCAACTCTTCCCAGCCCTGTGAGGCACAGTAGGATTTATCTGGGGTCTGTGACCAAACGTGCTTTTCACTGAAGTTTTCTGTATGTGCTGCTACAGGGCAAATGTCTCAAGAGTATATTTAGAAAGAGAAGTCATACACAGAAGTGTGAACAATGCATTCATTTTGTCTGAGCACTGCCTAGATGGCTAAGAATTAATTTCATCCCAAAATCTAGGATCTCAACATTAATGTGCACTGAGAAATGGTGGCAGTTATGAAGCTTGTTTAGAACACTTACAGAACATCCACCTTAAACATTCTAATTCATGCTCACTATTAGTACCTGTGTGCAAAGAGCCACTGGCTTGGATCATCACTGGCTCCTACAGAATGGATGGTGGAGGAGAGAGTACTGCAAAGAGAAGAAGGTATTCTCTTTGCAGCCCTAAGATACAGGTTCTTCAGGTACAAACCAAAAAATATTAAGGCTTTAAATATAACTGTCCAGCTTCCAAAAGGCAAGAAATTCTACTAAGCAGAAGAGTGATCATTAGAACCATCAGCACTCTCCCATTACAAAATACATTACCCAGCACATAAAAGATCCTCTTGAGAACCCTGAAATACTTAAGCCACTCTGAGGTTCACTGAAGATTAAAATCCTAAGGCTTTGATTACCTCCCATTGAAAAGGACCCAGTCTGTTCAGTTCATGTATCATTTAGTCGTCCCTCAAACCAAAAGAGAATCAAAATTGTTTCTATCATTTGCCTTAGAGACACTTCAAGAGTCAACAATCTCATCTGGTTATTAAAATTGAGTTTGAACTTTGAAGATTCAGCAACGAATCACACTTGAAGCTCTTAGAGACTTGGTGAAGTATGGTAATGAGATAGTTGAGATTTTGGAGGGTTTAAGCTCACCCTTCCTGCCACAGTGAGGCTGCAGACAGTGGAAGGAACAGATATAATAAATGTACAGCTCCATTAAATGCTCTCAGAGTAGGTACCACAAGGCAACCCCTGCTCTCCTCAACCTGTGTGCACAAACCTTTGAAAGCTTTCCAGTAGCAAGTGTAACTGAGTGAATGATGCCAGACCTACTTGGAACCAAGCAGCTTGAGGAAATAAATGTTCTATTCATGCCCATCACTGAGCTCAGGAGACATTGTGTGCATGTTTTTCAAGGCAATATCTATTAAAAGTTCTCTCTCATCCTCTAGTTAAATTTTATTATACTTAGTATTTGAATTGCGAATCATGAAACTCTTTAGAGGTCAGCTCTATGTACAATACACACTAACTCACAGAAACTATATCATAAAAACTGAAGTGGAGCAAGGGAAAGAAAAAAAGCTTTCATTGACCTTATTCCTTTATATTCCCTCAAGAAATAATTTCATCAGCTTGTACCTGCTAATCACAAACACAGCAACAAGAGTCAGTGTGGACAGGAGAAAGCAGCAAGATGACAAAAAGCTTTAGCTTCACTTTCAGAAACAACTTGAGCAGACACTTCTAAAAGCAATCGAAGTTTTTTCCTGCTTATTCCCCACCTATACAGGATTATAATACTTGACATCCCTACACAGAAGATGTGAAAGTACATCAGGTGATAAGCGTGTGGGATTTTATAAATATAAAGGTGAAAAACACCAAGTCAAAGGCACAGTTCAGAGTAGGATGTCTGACTGACAGGTTGATGTTCAGCTGTATCTGATGAACCTTATGTGTCCCACAGGGTGAGAACTCATTTTTGACTGCATTTATCATGTAAAAGATCAGCAATGATAGCTTGAACTGGAGGGGTAAGAAGGAAGACTCCAAATGTGTCATTTGCCACCTGTATAACTTAAATGTTATGTAACAGTCACAGCCAACCTAGAACTTGAAGCCTTCAGTTTTTATACAATTAAAGACAAACTTGGACACAGTGACTGTAAAATCAGAAAAGTTAGGGACTATGTAGTTCTAATAGATAATCTCACTGCAAGCACTTCCTTCAGGAGTTAATAAAAGGCATATAAAAAACATGCTACCAATACATTTTCCTGAAAGTGAACCTTACTTTCCTTCAAGACCAGTAGCTGCCTCTCAGCAGTGCTCAGCCTTGCCACTATTGTAATGAACACATTAGAAGCCAACTGGATTGCTTCCCCAAGGCAAGAAACCTCACAAAGAAAAACAGATCTTTCAGAAAGCCCTATTGCTTACAAGTGAAGAGCCTGTGTATAAGCAAGATTTTTTTCACTGCTCTTTGTTTGCAATTCACTGGTAACCATGAAAGAAGCTCTGTGGCCCTAGGTAATACAACTGGAGAAAGCTGCAGTGTTCCAAGGAGAGGGAAAGCACAGTCAGCCAGAACACACAAGATTTGTGGTAAGATGCCTGTGCTGCAGTTGATGAGCTCTATCTCCACACATTATCACTCTTCTCCAATATTTACACATGCAGAGGGCAAAGGAAGGCAAGAGGAGCTTTAAGCCAGAGATATTCCAATTATTTGGTTGCTTTACCCATTTCCTTCTCAAGGAAGCCACAAGCATTTGTGTTACTGCAAAAAATCAGTACCTGAAAACAGCACCTAAAGCTGCTAACTTGGCAGGTTTATTGAGGTCTCACACTATTTTTAAGTTCTTAACACGGCATTACAAAACAGACTTATGTTTTAAGTGTACCTTATGTTCCATTTCATCTATCATTTGTACCTGCCCAAGACTTAGCAAATTTAGTTTTGTCATACCAACGAGTGTCAGAATACTCAGTCGTTTCTAACTTTTCAAAACCTTCATTAGGAAGAATTCACACTCAAGTTCTGATAAACTGGGTTTTGACTTCACCTGAAAAGCTTTTTTTCACCTGAAGGTCTACCCACTGCTGTAAATGCAGAATTAAGAGGTTTACCTCGTGATCACGAGCTGGCTGTCTTGCTCCGTCTGAAAAAGAAAACAAACAAGAAGTCTCTCAAAATAAACAAAGTTTAAGAGAACAAGAACCAAAGAATTAAGGCAGTTACACAACCCTAATTACACAACAATGCTAGACATGCTTGTGCAGCTCTCCTACAAAGTCACAGAGAAGCTGAGTCTGACTTTGATGCTCTGTGAAAGCATATCCTCCAACACAATCTAGACACAGTTACATTCTCTGAAGTCTAATTCCCCTTACACACAGCCGAGGTAAATGCCGTAGAAAGAACTCTTTCACTTTTTAACCAGCCTTTAAATCCAAGGCTTTAAAGGAGTGTCAGGCTACAAGACTTACTGGGAATCTTCTATTGTTCTAGCTAGGCACATATTTTTGTCCCATTCAATACCTTGTCTGTGTGATTTGCCTTTTTGTCTGTCCTGTGCTTTCCTGCTAAAGACTTTGTAGGCTTCAGTCTTCTGATACTGCTCCAGCTCCCTCATGTAACGCTCCTTATCTCTGTCTGCTTCATCCAGGTATCGCTGAAACAAAAAAAGTCCAAGAGTTTCAGGGAGTTTCCTCCCCTTCGGGAGGAAGGGAAGAAAAACAACTTGTCAGATGAAGTGCTGATCCATTTCACCTACACAAACAGGAGAAGAGTGGAGAAACAATGAGGTGCAAAGGAATAAGATCTCGGGATGAAATTACTGCACTCTGGTGTCCCATTTTCTCTCTCTTTTTTATGATAACTCTTCTGTTTGGTTTTTTTTACTAGGCCTAGGAGTAACTTGCTACTAAGCTACTCTACTCAGCTGAATGTTACCTACACATTGCAGACCAAACACTTGAGAATTCCTGTTCTGTGGCCAGGATGAAGTGCTGGTGAACAATAACATCTTATCAGATGATGCTTTATGGTTCAGACTCCTAACAGTGAAGTTCCAAATGCACTCCTGTTTTCATGCCCCACAGACAAAAAGCACCACCACACACTTGGCACATCTGAGAGGGGAACAAAACATCATGGTAGTGCAAAGAGCAGTGTAAAGATAAAAGAGCCTGGTTTAAATTGATATAATCTCTCTGCATTTTGGTTAATATAAACTTTTTTTCAATTGACATAATCTCATGGCACTTTGGTTAATAGAAACCTTTTTTTATTAGCCTGAGGGTAGGTATTTCACACATCTGCATGACAGAATAAGCTTAGCTGGAGAATTCTTTAGGGGACCTGATGAACTGAAAAACATTTAATGAATGGTAACGATACTTACTAATAGGATGCTTTCAAGAAAAAAGTTGCCTTCCCAATTTTTTCTCCAAATGAGTTTAAAATACAATGAATGTACGAATTCAATCAGTGAACCTTAGTCACCTGGTATTTTCTTTACAAAATTGTCATGATGACAATACATATAAGTAATGATTTCTATACATTTGCAACACAGTTTTGACCCTGCTGATGGCAGTGATAACATTCTGGATTGGGGTGCAAATTTCGTGAGGCTGGGTTGGCATTGCTTTTGGACATGTTATTGGTCTCTAAGATATTAATTCTCTTTTTCCATCTCCAGCAATGTGTTGCTGAAAGGGCTCAGCAGTCTTCCCTTGACCTGCTGTGAGTTAGAAACTTACAGCTTTACTCAAGGACAGATTCCTCGGGGATTTAAAAAGCAGCATACAGAATAGAGATTTGAACTCAATTTCCTTTTTCCTAGGTTAAAAATCTGCCTGAGACATGATAAGAATACATGAAAGTGTAGTGGACATAGGGGGAGATATCTTTTTCCCTTCTCTCTCAGTAGACATTTTTGTCACCACAAGACACGCTCTCCACGGGTGTAAATTTCCAGCCTTACATAGGAGCAATCCTGACTTTTCTCTAAGCAACATAATTCTAACTATCCCTGCTATCAAATCAACTGCTTTGCCTTGCCACATATTTTCTATTATGGTTAAATCACAGTGTCTATGAACCAATTTATATCATCTCTGTAAGTTGTAGTCTACAAGCTTAGTAAAAAAGCAACAAAAGGAAATCTTGGGGTTTTTTGTCTCATCTTCCATTACACCCTTAAAGTATTTTTCAGAGTTCAAATATGAAGATTAAATTCATATGAGAGCATTCAGTTGCACTGGGATTTAAGAACTGCTTTGCAGTAATCTCCAACTGGCAATCAGGTGTGGACAGTTAGACACCCATTAGCAATGAACTCATTAACAAGGACCACCCCAGAGGGCCCTAAAAAACAGCCCAAATGTGGCCTTGAGCTTCATTCACTTATCAAATAGTGCAGAAGGCCACAGGACCCCCAGTTAGGAGCCATCACATCCCAAGACTTTGGCCTTACAAGTCTCAGATGTATCTGAGTTGGTACAGCAGAGTTACATCCAGATGGAGCACACAAACTATGGGATGTCTCATTAGACAATCCCCCATTCTGGATGTATTCTTGCATTACCTAGAGGATGCAGTTCTCCTCAAGTCACCCCTGGAGGAGATGCTGTGGCCCTGCCAGGCTTCATCACGTGAACCTGAGCCCCTCATTTTGAAACATCCTCCTAAACACGGTTTCAACCAAAAGCTGCGTCACCTTCCTCACTAAACACCACTCCCACATAAGAGCAATCCCATGCAGCAAGGACAAGGAGTGCACTGGTACCCTTTTCTCCTCAGGGGGCAGCTTGCTCCACTCGTTGCCCAGCATCCTGGTGATCTCTGGGAAAGGCACTTCGGGCCTCTTGGCCCGCAGCTGCTCCCTGCGCTCGTTCATGAAGCGCACGTAGCCCGTGAGCGGCGATTTGGGGGCATTGCTGTCCCGCAGTGGTTTCTTCCTCTTTCTGCCTTTGGCCCAACCTCCTCGCTTGGTTCTTTGCTGCTGCAAAGTGAAAACACAAGGCAATTCAGATTGTGTGAAAATAATCACCTCTGCAAGGAATAAACAACTCCATCAGGAGCACGTGGCTGTGATTCTCTCCATGGATGCAGGTTTCAAACCCTACTTTACAGCTATCCTCACTTTTGTCTAAACAAAGCCAATAAAGTCTCATTGTGCAAAGCAGCTTACAGTTTCTCCTAGTCCACAGGGACAACAAAATAACATCAGCCTCTGACTGTCAAATCACAGGGACTGATGATCCACAGCATGATCACCTCAACTAATGCAACTGCAAATATTTTATTGCTTGTTTGCTTGGTTTTAGTTATTCCCACACTCACATACCCTCCCCTGCAAGTCATTTACTTCCATAGGATTTTTGGAGAGATTTTGTGTATAAGTTAATAATTGATAACTAGTTATTCTGCACCTTCCAGATGTTTGTCCTTCATGCACAATGTGCCCAAAAGGTGGGTGTAAAGACAGTATACAGGTTTTTCTATTCTCATCTGTTCAGTAGATTGTCTGTCCCACTAATTACCTCCAACGGAGCAACAAACCAACTCCAAAGGAGGGAATATTGTAAATGTGTCTGGGGCACACTGTAAGTTCACAGGAATAACATCATTATCACTCAACCTCTTGGCTTCAAACTATTTCTACAGCAATCTCTGACAATACTGTTTTCTAATGCTATGTACATATAACAATATTCAGTACTTCTAAGCTTTCCCCAGATCAACATGTTCCTGCCATCGTGTTACCTTTTGTTTCCTTCCTGGAATTTTATTACTTAATTTAAAAAGGACCTCACAGCTGAAAACAAACTACCAGGAGGAATATCAAATACATCTATTAAAAAAAAACCAAAAAACCAGCAGAAAACCTCAAAACCACTTCCTAGTCCAACTTCAGGTCCTTCATGATTTGATCACCAAAAATCAGTGTTGGATGGCATACAAGGTATAGTCTAAAGCAGTAAAAACATAATGGTTTTAAAGACATCAGTTACTACCACAACAGTACAGTGGTCTCACTTGCTGGCTCACAAGAGAGAAAATAAGCTGTGGCAGCTGAACATTCAGTCCTGAATGCAGCACCAGCTTGTGGGCCCCTCTGGCTAAGCTGAGACCCATGTGCTGCTCTCTGTATATTCCAACTGCCAGCTATCTGTGTGCAGACATGCAACACAGGAGAAAATCAGGGAATCAGAAGATGAAAATGGCAAATGGATAAAAATTTGTGATCCTATTAAAAAAGTAAATCTGAGCAGGTAAGATAATATAATGACAAAATTCCCTGCCTTTGCTTCATTGAAAAGTTACTATTATTTCATCTCACCTCCTCCTCAGGCTTCTGCTCAGTGGTTTCAGCAGCATTAGAAGACTCATTTTGCTGCTGCTGAGCCTGTGACAAGTCTTCCACCAAATCTGGGTTATTCACAGGCTGTGAAGTTCCACCACTGAATGAACTCTCCGAATTAGCTAATCTGAAAAAGCACAGAAGTGGAGAACAAAAAATTTAATCATCATTCCTAAATCATTTCCTCCCTAATCTTCTAAAACATGCAAAAATGTTGCAAATATATTCATTCTCACACTAGCAAGAAAAGATGGGATTTAAAAGTGATTTTTGAAGAACTGGCTGTTCCATCCAAGCAACCACTGTAACTACCACAGTTCCTATGGACCTTCAGACCCAGTTTGATTTTTGAAATGGCATTTTGTTTCATTTTCAGTGAAGCATTTGATTACACAAAGAACGTGCAGGCAAGTGTACATTTGGATCAGAAACTAGACAGTGTGAATCTACCCTTCTTCAAAAGTACCAGAAGGAATTTGAAATTAAAAGTTTCATCATCAACCAAGATACACCTTTCTGGATGTGTTTAATGTATTTCTCCACAAATACACTTAGAGGTCTGTGATTGTGTATGATCTTGGATTGAACTTCATTCCACACAATCTCCTGTTCATACATGTGGGTATTTAAACACAAACATGACTAGGTCCCAACAGGCTCCAGAATTGCCATTATTTAATTTTGCTGCAAGAGTTGTATCAATCTACCTTGCTCTAAAAAAGAGCAAGATGTCTGCAGGCAAAAAAGAAGAGCAAGAGTGTAGAAATATTTCTGAAGATAGACTGACAATGATGAACACTCATTTTGGGGCAGCAGCCTCCTGGACATTCTCAGCACTGTGTTCAGTAGGCAAATTAATATAAGATTTTTGGACTCATCTCAGATTCTAAACCCTTCTTGAGGCTAAAGAATACTTGGCCTTACCCAGTTACATTCATGAAAATTCCTTTAGCAGCAGGGAATGCTTCAAGTCTCCTTTGCTAATTTATTCCAGTCTAAAGCTACTCATGTCTATGGCAAATTTGAAATACTCAAAATAACTGTTCCTATTGATGTAGAATACAGCTATAAAAATTTGATACATATTAACAGAATTGCTATTTGAATGCCCATGGGAATATCTGTCTTCAGAGAGAACAGCATATTTCCATTACTTGCTACAATCAGCAATTGTGACATAATTACTGGTAAAAACAAAAGGGCTGGAGAGATCCATGGCTGACTTTGAGACACCAGATTGAGCTCATATTACTGACAATTAGAGAGGGAGCAGGGGAACAAAGCAGACACCCTCCCCTAAGTTAATTATATTTGGTATGTGTCAAAAAGAATAGGAACAACACAGCTCTGGATTCACTGTTAGAGTTTGAAGAATCTTTCAGTTTTCCTCTCCATTCCCCCTTAGCAGAGAAGCTCTTTCAACTACAGCTACAGGAAAAACTTCATGTGATGCAGCCTTTTGCAGCAAACACAGATGAAAGCTCAGCCAAACATTAATACCTCTTAAACACAAGCCTCATTTGAATATGGACCTAATTTGGCACCAACAAGTTTGAAATCCCAGCTAAAAAAATCTAAATTTAGACCCACTTGAAGTGCAAGTGCTCACATTTGTTTTTACAGAGCTTTACCTGACTGCAAAGTCTGAATTTTACTGTTTGGTGCTTTGCAAAACAGAAAAGAATCTTCAATTATCAAAACACAGCAAAGATTCCATGTATTCTTAAAAGAAAACTTCTCTTGGCATTGTGATTTTAAGAGGCCATTGTTGCAGTTTGTAAAAGCAGAGTTGGACTGACAAAAATGAGATATCAGTTTCAGAGATCACTGATGAACAAGTATATCTTTAATTGAAATCACTTAGCAGGGACCACAATGGCCAACAGATACTTCCTCTCTGTCCCCTTAATGTCACTTGTGCCAAGACTGAAATGTTAGGGATCTGCCCTTTAAAGCTAAGGGATACTAAAGAACAGCTTGTGACCACTTCCATCAGTTCAGAAGAGTTCTGGTTTCTCCTAAACACAGCCCTGTGATCTTCTATCAAGGTCGAGGGAACGTTGCAAGATTGAATCCTGTTGGCTTTATTTCTCTTTTTAAAAATTCTTTAGAATGCCCTCTTCCCACTGAAACAATTTCCTGACAAGTGCAGAGATGGTATCTAGCAGCTGAAGGTGAAAAAGGAGTGGCTTACCCAGTTACATTAATTTCACTACCTTCCTTAGGTCCATCCTCATCAGTAAAAAGTGGAGGAAGATTGGAGCCAGTTACCAAGTTCTCCATACCTCTGGGGGAAAAAAATAAAGGTAAAAAAAGTTAACCATGTCATTGCTTCCTTTCAGCAGCACTTCAATTCAAACATTATAACACCAGGAATTTTTTACCCCATGAACCAATTGGCCAGTCACAGCTGAGTGGCTTCAGGACACATCCTGTAGGCAGAGAACAAAGACCACAAGTGACACTTCAATTCTGAGTTTCCATTTTAACTGAGCCCTGTACCAGTGCCACAGTATTGCTGGAAATCCCTGCAGTTCTATTTTATCCCTCAAGACAAACCTTCATTCACCATACTCAGCACACAGGTAGGCAGATCCTGCTCTTCCAGTCCACCTGCCTGGTTATTCTTCACAGTGCACCCTTCACCAGAGGCTTGTGTGGACCCCAGAAGAAAACTGAAACCAAGTTTCCCCTGAAGTTTCAAATTAAGATTGTAGTAATAATTCCCTGTCCAGATTTTCACAATTAATCTATGTGTGCAGTTGAGCACTAACTAAGAGAACACAGCTACTTAGAGTATTTTACCTTCAATCCCATAGAAGAGTTGCTGAATAAGGACTGTGTATTTCTCATTGAATACAAACTGCCCCCAAATTAGAAGTGGTTTCATTTGTAACCTTGTGGCATGTCACAGGAATTCAATGTGAGATGAAATCCAAAGCTTAATTACCTTATCGCCTTTCTTACTAAAAAACAAAACTGTTGCATTTTAGTAAAAAAAAAAACCAAAAAGCTTTAACAAACTCACTCTATGATTATGAGTTGCCAGTTCAGGCCATTTTGAAGTGCCATACTACTTAAATTCCTGTTCCTTCAATTTTGGAGTCACCCTTGATGAGCAGTTCAATTACTGCTGTCCCTTTCATCCAGTACCCTCGGGCTTTGGGCCTCGAGGAGAGCTATCACCTTCTACTTTCTCCTGGCTTGGTGTTTTCCACCCAGCACTGAAATCCAAAAAACCCTGCTCCATGTTTTGAATATTAGATGTGTTTTCTCAGTTCCAAAAGTAGATGTTTTCTACAGACAAAGAAAGACAGATCTGCTTGCATCTTAGAGCTTTTGCAGATCTCTATCACAAGTACAACATGGATGACATTCACTCTTTTCTCTCCTGCTTTTCCAGCTGCTGAGATCCTCAGATCACCCTGAAGGATCCCATCATCCTGACTTCTTACCTAGAAAATAATTAAAGCAAAGCAGACTCCTCCTAGGGGTACAGCCACTGATCTCTAGCAGAGGAACACCTTTACTTGTGTACAGGAAAGGCTCAGCCAGGAGTGAAGAAACTGAATTCCTGCTGTGCCATGACAAACCAGGGACTGAGCACAGTTTTGGAGACTGACCAGCAAAGGGCTTCCAAGATGCTCAGGGATCCAAAGCACCTGGACTGCCAAGGGATGGGGAGGGAATTTGGCTTGCTCAGTCTGGCAGAGGGGGCCAAGGACCAATGTAATAGAGCCTAAAGCTACTGCATGGAAGTGGCAGAGATGACAGAGCCAAGTTCTCCCCAGTTCCATTGGCTTTGCAGGGTCAGGCTGGACATCAGTGTTCCCAGAGAGGTGGAGTCTATCCTGGCAGATTTTAAATGCTAAAACTGACCTAAACTAGTGTTGGCAATAGCCTTGCTCAGAGTGGGAGGCTGGACTAAGATGACCTCCCTCCAGATGTCCCTTCCAAGCAACATCTGCAATTCTATGAATCACAACTCCACATTATGGGTTCTTTTCAAACACCAGCATCTCTGACAGGAAAAGAAAGACAACTCAAATAATATAATGCTGTTAGGGAAAGTAGTGAGATACTCTGGTGAAACAAATAAGATTTCAATCCTTAAAGAAGGCAAACCATACTTCCTCACACATAGATAAGAATCTACACACATAGAAAAGAAACTACATGTATCACAAGAAATCTGACAATTCAACTGATTTGAGAATCATGCTCTCCACTGCCCAGAAAGCTGTTTAAGCACAGCTTCTAAACCATACAACATAAATTGTTTCATGCAGTTATCATCTAAGAGGCAAATGAAGTTCTGCTTCATGTTACACAATATTCATCAGTCAAAAATCCTATACTGTAATTTTCAAAAAAGGAAGCCTAAGCAATTATGCCTATTGTGACCTTCTCACCAGGTCCTGATCTGTCTGCTCACATCTGGCCCAAGCTCACTTTTAAACTGCAGGGAGGCAGCTGGACACCAACCTTAACAACATCTAAACAGAACACAAACACAGGAAGCCAGGAGGACGTACACTTTTTTTATTTAACCCATATGTTTTAGATAGTAACTCTTTCAGATAATGCTGACCCACATCCTAAAGACAAAGTAACATCAGTGAATTTACAATGGCTGCTAATCAGTTCCAGAGAGCAAGAAAACAAAAAAGTTCCCCTAAAACTCACTGAGAGCAGATGGGACCTACACAAGTCTTTCAGTCTCATTTCCCAGGGACAACTCTCCCAAACCTCTGCTCCAAAATCATTATCCATTTAGTTTCAGCCCCACTGCAGAGCTCCATGTTTACTGAAACACATTTAACTAAATTCGAGGCAACAGAAACAATGTACACTTAGTTTTCTAATGGCTAGCACATACACCCTATTTTCATTTTTAAACTATGTATGCAAAAACAAACAAAACTGAAATTGTTGTTTAACTCTAAACCCTACCAGCCCTGCAGTTCAATGCAGAGAAGCATCTCCTCCAAATAAAACTAATTCAAACTGGAGCAGCTCTGAGTTCACTGCACTGCTACACTGCTGGCTGTGCTGGCTCAGGAAAGCAACAGGCTAAGCAGGAATAGAGACTGATTTATTCATTAACAGCAGTACTTGACTAGATTTCAAATGTTCAACTAACATACACACTAGCATTAGTTAAACCTCTATATGAGCCTAGAAAAAATCCTACATTGTCAAAAATGTGGCTTAAAATATCTTTTCCTTTCCCTCTTTTACCTGATCAATCATGACTTCACGATACAAAAAGGGGACAATAGTATTTTGTAACTTTCAGTTTCAATTTTTCAGCTGGACACTTTGGTTGCATGCTGCAGAGATCATACTTGTACAAAACTGTGCAGAGTTTACCAACACAGAATTACTCAGGAAATTAAAGCAAAACTTTTACAGCATAAAGATCTAAGTACTACTACACACTTCAAGGATCAAACAGTGGGTAATTAAACACCATTCAAAACTAGAATATGGTTTAAATAAACTTCCTTAATTTCTTTTCACATTACCTTTTGTAGGCCATGATATGTAATTATTATTCCAGCAGTAAAGATAAAGTAGCTAAGTTACATTTTGCACAGACTGAAAGCTACCAAAATTTCAAATTTCTGATCACATTTGTCCAGCAGAGAGGAAAACTCAAAAGCAGGTAGCTTTAAAATCAGGGTGAGAACAAATCCATGGCTGGAGCTAGACAGAATGATTCACTTTTCCTCAACATTACTGTGGCTGCACTGTTCTCAGCACTGCCATAGGGCAGCACATGTAGGGACATGACAGAGTTCAAGGACCTTTCATACATGCTGTAAATGAAGAGTAAAATTTGCCACAGTTGACCTTGTCTTCAAAGCATCAGAAACAGCAAAAGTGCCATTTAAAATGTGCAAACAATTTTATCTAGCAGACCACCTCAGCACAGTACACCTGCATTCTTAACTTGTCAGGAGCCAGCGGGAGTCAGAGCAGCACTGTCCCCACACGAGCCACGGGCAGCCCCTTCTTGTCCCCACACGAGCAGCCCCTCCTGTCCCCACACGAGCCCGTTCCTGTGCCCGTGCACTCCTGGCCCGGGGCTCAGCCCTGCAGAGCCTGAGCACAGCAATCTCTGCACACCCCAAATGTTGGGTGCTGCCACCAAACACCGCCCGCTGTGCTTGGCACACTCAGTCACTGCTGAGTGACACGAGTGACACGAGGGGCTCTGCACAGCTCTGGTCACTCATAAGTCACTGTCACCTGTAGAGTGACTTCTTCCTCACCCCAGGCTGAGCCTTGAGATGCCCTGAACCCCGGGAAAAGGGTGAACAGCCCTTAATGTTGCCTTTTCAACATTAATCTTATGAATAATAATAAAAAAAATTACTAAACTCTTCAGCCATCCAGTTACAAGGTAACATTATAAATACATATTATTTATAACAGTTAAGCATATTTGAATATGAAGTCAGCATCAGAAATCCAGCTTACAGGCTGATTATAAAACACTGCAGGAGTTCCAATTACCTCATCACTAGCTCTAGTTTTAGAAATGTTACTGCTGAGTGGAGAATTTTTCTCCTCAAGTCTCTCATCCCCCTTGCCAGAGTAAATAAGTCCAAATTTTACCATTCAGAGGCTAACAGATTACAAAAAAAAAAATCATCTGCTACATCACAGAAGAGTCACAGTATTCCTTATCTCAGCATCAGAATCCAAGCACTTCAGAACGCAAACAATCTAAATTCAGATGAGTTACTGAGAGAAGAACCCACAGGACCATCACTTCCTCTGCCTTTCCAGATGCAGCCGGAATACCAGAAACAAAACTGAACTAAGTCCATCTCCTATTAAAACCACAATGCTTTTGGAGCTGGCAGAGGAAGTTCAGATTGCCTCTGACTGAGCCTTTTCTTCCATCAAGCTGGAGCAGAAGCATGTTAACCAACATACTTCCCTGCAAAAAAAAATCAGATTTGGCTTTTTCCTGACAGGCAACTCATCAGAAAAAGGTTTTTGTGACTAGGAAAATTGCAAGCTCAACCTAAGGGGATGGAGGGTTTTCTGAAAACCTAAAAAACATATACCAGAGAATAGCCAACTGCTTTTATTTTTACTTCTTGCCAGTAAAAACAAAGAAACACTACAGACCAAAACAGAGACTTGTAGGAAAAAAGTCCAGAGTTCCACTCAATTTCCAAGCAGCTTAAGGAAAGAGAGAAAAGATGTAAAGCTTAGGTTTATGCTTAGTTTAATTTGCAGCAAACACTAACAAAGCTATTCATACTCTGACCTTAGAAACAGCTGTCAAACATCTGCAAACATGGATTTTAAAAACACAAGTGTTCAATTCTGCATTCTACTCTCATTTATAGAAAAGCTTTAGGATGAGGCACATATATATGGACATCTCATATACATATATATAAATGTGTGTGTAAAACCTTGTTGTTCTCTGGAATGAAAGCCACAGCAAAGGAATATACTCAACACTACAGACAAAGGCAAGAACAGCACCACATTGATTTTCTCCCTTCAAATACCAGAGCGAAATTTTGCATTACCAATAAACCAGCTTTTTAGATCACTTCAGGGAAAACAAAAGCCCACAATGAGATGAAAAATAATTGTGCTATAGATCCCTGGAAAGCTA
Source organism: Acridotheres tristis (assembly GCA_037013685.1). Classification (NCBI taxonomy): domain Eukaryota; kingdom Metazoa; phylum Chordata; class Aves; order Passeriformes; family Sturnidae; genus Acridotheres; species Acridotheres tristis. The sequence continues at coordinate 18,103,285 of CM072897.1, read as the reverse complement.
AAACCAGTAACTGTGGTTACTTCTGGTATCCAGAGGGAAGGCTTTGCTATCTAGCCCTTCACTGCAGGTATTACATTAGGATAGTTCATTCTATTCTGAATTAACTTTGTTCAGGACAGCATCAATTGCCATTTAAACTAATACCATTAACAAATACAATTCTGCAAAATTAATTTAATTCTCGTGTTACAGATGTCACTTGAGAAAACAGAAACCATTCAGACCACAAAAAATAAGTCTCAAAATAAATCTTGAGAATTTTTCATTAATCACTCTACTTAAAGAAAGTCCAATAGGGATGGGACCAGGGATAGGGATCTGCCCATAAAAACGTCTTCTGAATTTCCAGTTACTGAGGGCAACTTCTTCACCTGCTCTGCCATTTGAAAATTTCTCTGGGATCTGAGGAGCTTGTATGTCACAGGACAAAGTTTCCCAATAGCTCCTTTCCCATCAGTGAGGTAAAGGGGTACCCCAGAACACCCCACAACAGCAGCAGTGTCACAAAGGCTGCCTGGAGCACAGACACTTCTCAAACCACAGCACCCATAAATGAGCCAGGACCTCAGCAGACCCCAGTGACTTCCCTTCCAAACTGAAGTACCATTCTCTGATCATTTATGTCTCTAAGACTCAATCACTCACTGTTTGTGCAATGCAAACATCAAAGTGCCATGAGCAAAGCAGTTTATTAAAAAATGTAAATGAACAGACTGAAGTTTTTCGTGGTGTTTACCCAGTTCAAACATTTACCAGCATCACACAAGTGAAACAAGAAACAGTATTAATTAATGCTTGAGGAGTAGTTTGATTTAAAATGCCAAATGAGTATTATGAACTAGAGATTACTGAATGTCAAGGAATCCTGATTGTGACCGGCCAGTGAAATGCAAAGTGACATATTTGAAAATAAAATAATTGAAGACTGCACACACCTAATGAGATTGGAAAGTTGTTTTAAAGTTATTTTAGCCCTTTTGCTCTTCCTCAAAGCTTTATTCAGCACAGAAGTTGTCAAGGAGCAGAGCATACACTCCAAACTCACTGATATTCCGTGAGAGGAAGCTCTGGCTGCTGCCACAGAGGAATACAGATTGGAATTTTTCATGCACATAACCACCAAAACAAGTCATTACAGCCATTTTTCAGAATATGGGGTCGAATATTTTGGATGTGAGAATATACTGAGAAAGAGATTGAGTATATACTTAAAAGAATGACTCACCACAGGCATCATGACCCAACACAAAAGCATCTACTCTGACCTCAAAAGCCACAAAGACAGCATGGAACTGGATATTTTAAATGCACTGATATGGGTACAGGGACAAAGGTTAGAGGAAATTAAGTGTGGGAAGAGTCAGTGATTCTCACACAAAACAAGCAACTAATTCTGCCTGTTTTCAGAAGATCCATCTTTAGAAAAAAATACAACATGTCAGCTTCCATACATTTTTGTTCTACATTTTTTTTGCTGTTGCTGTGCATGTTATTCCAATACAAAACAAGTGAGTTTGAACACTCAAACCCATGATGATGTAGAAGAAATCACAATTTTTAGATAGCCTTAGTTGTGCAAAATAACAGGCATATAAACCTGAACAACAGAACTGCTATTAGCAAATCCTTTCTAATAGCAAGAATAGTGAAGAAATGGGTTGGGCTGTTTGTTTCTAAACTGGTCTTAAAACTCTCTGGTAATAGTTTAATATCTATCAGAAATTAAAGTGTGGAGGTACATTGCATGAAGTGTACCAAAATTCCTTGTCAGCCAAGGCTCTTCTTGCAGTGCCACATGGTACCACTGGCAGCACAGGATGGAAGTTTCAAAGGCCTTGGAAACACTAATAAGGAAAGTGAGCACAAAAGAACAGACAAGAGGTCTGTAAGTATCAGTGCATCAGCAGACACTGCTTACAAAACCTTGTCTGGATTCCTGAAAAGAAAAGGAACTGAAAAGACAGCCCAGTCGTGCCAAAGCACCCTCTCCAGGAACAGCAGACAGCTCCTCTGACCACTGTTAACAAGATTTGAAAGCTGAGTTCACAGACAAAATGTGTTAAAATGGATACGAGAGGAAAAGACTACACCAATTAAAAAAAAAAAAAAAAAAAATCAGGAAAATTTAAAAAGACAAACTTTATGCTCTAAAGCAGGCACATACCAGGATACCTCTCTCAGTACCAAAGGGAGAACTCCCAGAAATTTTAAAATCATACAACGCCCAAGTACTTCCATGGCTCCATGAAAGAATTAACTTATATCAACAGCAGAATGCAGACAAGTTAGAATAAAGCTTTCCCTATACTCATCTTCATCCAAAAGCAAGAGGAAATGACAATATTTAGCATCATGAATGGAAAAGAAGAGGAAAACCAACAAAGCATAAACCCACTGGGGTGGTCTGACTGCTCTCCAGTGACAAGCAATACATAAGAGATGCAGAGGTGCATGTGAGGGATGACAATATGCAGGCAGAAGGCACACTTTTGGAACACCTGTAGCACATGTACTGAAAATAGCTCATTTTGGAGCTGAGGTAGGACTGAGAAGAAAGCATGCATATCACATACACTGCACAGCAGTGTGCCCAAATATCCCAGGCTGAGTGCTGGGAACAACAGCTGAACATTTGCAATATTGCCCTTGATCCTCAAACCACCTCCAGTAACCCGAAGAAACTGCTCTGAGGGCAGTGGTGAACTTACTCCTGCAACCTCTTCTTTGTGCCTCTCCTGTCATTTCACAGGCAAGGAGGTAAAAGAAGTGAGGGAAAACCCTGAGAGCACAACCACTGCCTAGAGCTTGGAGCCAAAGAGCAAAGGAGAACCTGGGAAAAGCACGTCCAAGACAAGCTCCTCTTGCAGCTTTCCTCTTCCACAGCTGCTCCTCATATGCTGCAAACAAGAAATTGCAGGTGGCAAACATGCACAAGCTTTGAAAAATAAGAGTTGATCTTTGCACTCAATAAATTTAGCCCTAAAAGAGAATGTAAATCTTTTCAAACAGGTTGATGACTGAACAGACATGAGGATGGAGATCTCGCACAACACAATATCTTGGAAAGATTCCTAGTTTATGTTTAGTTACAAGTGTTCTGAAAGATATCTGGCATTCAGGTTTGAGTATTCACCATATTTAGCAGACAGCAGATTTATGCTGCTTTTACATTTCTTTTGCATGATTTCATTTCTATATATATTTGTTAGGTAAATATGGTTCCTCTGGGCTAAAGCAGAAATATTATCCCAATACCACTCTATATGGGTAGAGATACACAGCTGGTTTAAAGGTCATAAAGGAAATACCTTAAAGCTAAGAATACAACTAAACTTCAGAAACAAACTTTGAAGCACTACCAATCTTAACCTTTTTTTGGACATCTCAACTAATTGTTAGTCTTTGCTTGGTTTCTGAGATCTCAAGTTGCTCTGAGACTCTGACCCAAATACACATCATGCAATTCTTACTGCAAAGAGAAATAAGAGCTAAAGTCTTTGTGATCCTTGCAAAAGGTCAGCAACACTCTGGTTTACACAGCATTAAACACGGGAAAGTGGAAAAACATTTCTATTTTCCAAAGGGCTACAGCATAGATTTCACCTCAGTATAATACCATAACCTGAAGTTCATTGCCTTGAGCAGGAACAGACAAAGCCAACTGGTGGAAAACAAGAGTTCAGGCACCACTGTCTTTTTTGATTTGTGGAGCCTAAACACTTTACAACAGAAGTGCAGGCACACAGAAGTTACTTTCTACGATTACATTTTGCACTCTGTTAGAAAGAGATTAGCTGAGGATCAAATACCACATTTAATCCCCAAAGTTAGCTCAAGGGCTTTCTGAGTTAGACAACTGCCTTCTCAGTCACCAGCACTCCCTTTTCATTTAAAAAGACTCCTCTGAAAAAGCATTCATTTATATTTTGCTCCTCCCTACATCTCCTAAAACAAAGGCAAAAAAGCATGACCTTGCTTTCTAAACATTATATTCTTACAAGTAAAAAGTATTTAGATTTTATGAAAACTTCAATCATATTGGAGCTTACAGATGTCCCAAGATAAAACATTTATTACAGTAATGGAAACTTGTTTTTCCTGGTCTTTAGCAGTCTCCCAAAACAGCTAATTCCCACCCTGGAACAGTTTCCTGACCTCTAGAAAGGGTCATCTATGTATAACTCCAGACAAAATATGGCCACAGCATTCCAAAGCTCCGTGGTAAGATCAGCAAAAAGAATTCAGCAGGTTCAGTTCCCATCATCCCAAAGCCGAGCTTTGTTTTTCAGGACAGAACAGACACTCAGAATTAAGTCTGAGTGAAGCCTCACCCAGCTGCTGTAAGCAGCACACACTGATCCTTCAGCAGTGAGGCCATCCCCAAACACAAGTCACCAGTCCCACTGCTGCCTGATCAGGAACAGCAAGGAGCAAACCTCAGAGCAGGTTGCAGATGTAAATAAAGACTCCTGGGAGAAGATACTGCACCAATCTCCACTTAACACCTCCCATCCACAGCACAGCAAGCCCAGGTCGTAGAGTTTAGCATGTAAGAAACAAGCAGCTTATTATTTGAAACTGTGTCAGGTAACCAAGCTGAATAGGAAACCCTGGCTGAAATTTTAGTTGGTAAAAATTGTGGCTTTTGACAATTGAAGTGTATTTCATTTACAGCTAACAGTTCAACTAACAAGAAGCAAAAACATGCATTCACTTCACAATGCAATCTTCCTCTACTCAAGTATCCATCTCTTAATCAGCATGAACTCATTAGTATTCCTATTTAAAATGCCTTTCCCAATAACACTTGCTGATATCACTCAATAGTTAGACATTTTATACATAAATATCTCCTAAGCATACAAAAGAAATCTGAAGATTCCAACTAGTTTTGCTGGTTAAGATCCACCCAGCCAAGCACATGTCTAGTCACCAGTTTCTTTGTTGGCTGCCCCTCCCCAGCTCTAGGGGGGAAAAAAAAGCAAACAATGTGAGAAAGGTTTACATTTTCTGCTACACTGAATTAAACCTACTCCCAGAAATGAAGACGTACACCTCTGGTATCATTCACATTTAATGATTCCATCTTTAGAAGTGGCTTCTAGAGGCCGTTTGATCCCAACACCTACTCAAAACCAAGGAGAAGGTGATCTTTATGGCAGATGCCATGTTACATTGTCCAGCTCAAATCCTCATCAACACTGACCTAAATCATCAAATGTCCTCAACTGCGTTGGGTTTTTGCCAGGAAGGTTTCCAAGAGCTGAAGAAATGAGCACTGCTTATTCTCAGGACACAGTGATGGATGGGAGACAGGACAAAAGCAGATGAAAAAGCCATAGGAACCATGGCCATAGGAACAGAGGTGTATCAGACAACACCTCCCCAACACCTGACAAAGCTGGAGGGACAGGACAATAAAAGAACACTGGAACAGAGAGAAAGTTTTCACTTTATTCATCTATTAACCAGAAAATCCATCAAGAACAACCTTAGCAAGGAATCCAGAATCTTCTCTCCTATTAGTGAAGCTGGAGCTGGACTTCCAATACTGCCCCAATCAAAAACTGCCTCACCTTTGAATTAAGGTTAGATTTACTCTCAGCTCTGAGTACCATAAGCATTAATTACCCCAACTCAAACTATTTCAACAAACTGCAAAAAATGAGCTGCCATTCCCAAGAGGAGTCCTGTGTTAGGCTCATTTCACAGAACCCAATTTCAAGTCGGTTTAATTCAGTAGCAGCAGCTTTAAGCAGGTTCTTTTTCTTTTCTTCAAATGGAGAGCTTAGCTCAGGGCTGCTGTGTTTGCCTCTCCACTAACCAGTCCACGTGTCCAATCTGTCCTTCAAGTGGAGGGCACAGCAAAATGAACTGCACACACTTGCACGAGATTATAGGGACAGATGACTGAGGGACCAAGAAGGTATTGTAACATCAAGCCCTTCATTGCATATGAGCAAAGGAAGTTCTCATTTCTAGCTTGACAGAGGATATATTGTTATCTGCATAACAAAAGGGCTTTAAATCTTAAAAGAAATAGTCAGCACTGTATGAAAAATTGAAGAGACATTCTGTGCCAAAGCTGGATTATGAATCACCAACTAACACTCCTGCCACCAGCAGCATGAAGCCATCTCTGCAGGGATACCCAAGCCCTACCTGAATAACCACTGCAGTGCTTAACACACTGCAACCCCCCTCCACGTTCAACACCCAAAAAGCAACTGATTTGCCAACTATTTCACTCATTTGACACTTCCCTATTCTTTCAATAAATTGCCGTTCTAATTCTTGTCTGGTTTTGTCAATGCTGTCGTGCCTCTTTGCACTTCATTTATGTTTTAAACACTAAATTATTTAGCAGTCACAAGTCACAGCAAATGCCAGGAAACTACTTTATCTGATCTGCAAAATCTCCAATTGCTCAAATTTCTGTATTTTTAATTAGTGGTATAGAAATACATCCACAGAACTGGGATGCTACCACGCAGTTTAGAAGCAGAGACACTCAAGTTTCAAAACTACAAATATGACAGACATTTCCTATTACAGACTGACAACTGATTTGAGTAAAATTTATCTGCAGGTCAGACCTTTTCTAGATTAATTTCCAGGGAATATATTGCTGCTTTACCACAATCCTGACTCATCACTTGCCCAGAGTTTTACTGATCAGTCACTGATCCACATTTGCACATGCTGGAAGGAAAACACCCAACCATGCATCAGACCAGTAAGTCCCTAAATTTATGTAGCATTACTCAAATGTCTCCATAAAAAGTCAATTATAGACACTGAGCTGACAAACATTACTGATCTCAGACTTGAGAATAAGGAATTGTCTATCAATAAAGAAAAAACACTTTTCTAATGTAATTCCCAGAAGTCTATAATATAAAGACACTAAGATAAAAGCTGAAGGCTATCTTTTTTAAAAAGTATCCAGCCTTTAGTATGCATTTGAAATCTGTCTTCTCACTCTTCCTCACTATAAAAATGTAAACCCTTTGTATGAGGTTATTTGAATATCAGTATTTTTCCATGTAACAGCAATGTGAGAACAAAAACTCGAGGAATGTGCTGAAAAGTTTCTTGTGATCAGTTACTATTATTTTCTGCATGCCTTGCAAACTCCTCCTGATAGATGTCTTTTCTGTAATTCCCTTGAGAAATACTCTGTTGAAATTACTTTGGGACAGAATGTATGTTTTTATAAGCAGCAATAAAATTTTATAAATAACTTGCCTAAAAAAAATCCAAACATGTAAAGTGTATTTCTATAGAGAAAATGCAAGTAATCTGTAGCAGAGTTCACAGTTTTTCATACTTACAATGAACTTTAAGTTTTTTAAGGTTAAAATAATATTAACAGAAAAGATTTCTCAAGTCAGAAAAGTATCTTTGATATTTCGAAAATGTTCACATCATTACACATTCAAAACAATTCACAAAAAAATCTCACAGTCTAAGTTTAATATGCAGTTAATCATTCTGTAGCTTTTTACATCCAAATGTAAACAGAAAAGCAATCAAATCTTATGTCAGGACAACGACAACTTGGGTTAGTTTAATACAAACACCTGCAAAGTTCTTATTCTTTCCAAAAATTTCCTGCTTATTTCTTTATTAAAAAAAACTGCAGTACAGGCACAGGCCCAGAGGGGATGACTGTGATCACTGTGACCCATTTAACACCAGGCACTACCCTCTGCTAAAAACCAGAAACACGGAGGGTTTCAAACCTTCATCATGGTTACCCAGGCTTGTTTCACAGTCAGAAGCATCACTACAGCAGCTGTCCCACGTGGCACTTAAGCACACATGAAACTGGGACAACTTCTTACTGCAGCAGTCACATAGATTCTGTTATGATTTCACAGGTTAGGCCCTATAAGCTAAGAGTCTGTATTAATAAACTCTGATTAGGTTGTTATTTGATAAGTGTATCATTTCAAGAAGTTAAAGCTGCACCTGCCTGTATTTTTAGGAGTTAAAATATGCCTTAAACTCATGTTCAAACTGATCTTTTTCCAGGGTGCCAGCAACCCTTGCTGAATTCTGCAGGAGCTGTAGCAGTGCCAGTGCCAGCTGCAGGAGACACGTGTTACACCTGGCCTGCTAAGATCCTTCTGTACTCTTATTTATACCTAAGGCTTAGCTGCTCAAGCTGCACTAAATGCTAATGTTCCCAAGCTGGATTATCCAGTCACCTCCAACACCTCTTCATGTCAGTGCTTCCAAGGAGGCTTTCCCAGCCTCCCCCTGTCCAGAGCTACACTTGTTTTAATGTGACCAAAGATCAGCTCTGGTTTGCTTGAGTACATTCTTTAAAAACAGAGAGCTGAACCAGGTTAGTCAACCACAACTACTGAAAAAGCACTTGTCACATTACCTCTCCACAAATAACCAATAAGTTCTCAATTGATGGTATTTTGTTCAAAACCATCAAATTCCAGCAAGCAGTATGAATCATGCTCTATTTATTACTTGAAATTGGCATTTTAGAAGCAGGGATCAAACTAATATGATTCAGAAGCTTTTCTCTCGCTTTCTTTTTCCTATATTCAGAGCCTTAAGAAAAAAAAATGGTGCTTCTACATGTCAAGTAAATGTTTGGTGTTAGTGAACAATTTACAGAATCCTGATGATGCCACACGATTTATACAATGCTATCAACTGACACAGAATGGGAAATTGGCAAAATACTGGTAGCATAAGTTAAGTTGGAAGAGGCCTGCAAATTGTATTTCTCTAATGCTCAAGCTTTGCATATTTGGATACAACCTAGATTTAAGGGTGGCTTACAAAGCAGTAACTTGCTGCTGCAAAGAGAGGAAGGTCTTGCCCTCTCCCCCTTTCTCAGCTGGTTACAGCAATCTCCACAGCTTACTGGACATTTTATAGAGCTACTTAACTCCCCTGACTCTTCCCTCTGGGAGAGTCCCAGGAAAGTGAGGAAGCTCAGTATCTTCCACCAGACACACTGAAAGGAAGGGCTCAAAGAAATACCAGAGCTTATTAAGAAAGAATGTATATGGCAACTCCCACTGCCATGCGTGGTAAACTCATATTGGGCTTTAAGAGCCACCCCCAAATCACCCAAGATAACTTTTTGGAGTCATTCTGCCAGCAGTGGGCTGTAGTTTTCACAAGATATCAAGAGAAGCATCCAGAAAGGTCCTTCATGCCTGCATGAAGACAAGCCAGCTGCTGGAAGGTGCAGACACCAGCTGTCCACTGCCTAAGGCTACGGTTTCACTGCAGCCCAAGCCTCTTGAGCTACCAACTACTCCTAGAGCATCATCTTTCAGCCTGGCACCTGTTCCCTGGGCAAATCACACGGTGGTTCAGCATGCTGAAGAAACAGAAGAGCAGTTCGTTCATTTACCAAATTAGTTTATGCCAAATGAAAGGGTGAAATGGCTCAGCAAAGGATCCAATAAGCAGCTGGCAGAGGAAAAAGGGATGTGAGTAACACAGGCAGGAGTTAGTGATGTACATTGCTGTAACTCCACAGGCTGCCATTCAGCCCTCCCAAAAATTCTACTGCTGCCAGAAACAAAGAACATTTGAAGCTATTCCAGTAACAGAGGGCCTCAAAATAGTCTTAAGTGGGACAAAATTTGATTACTGGAAAAAATTAGGATTATATCATAAACTGACATGACTTTCCCCCCCCTTTCCAATCTAAAGCAAAACATTTATTCTCCTGATGAAAGATGAGATTCTTCCCAGTAAGTCTGGAAAAATAACTTCAACTCTACAATTCTGATTCATTTCTTATTATTATTTATCATACTGGCTGGTCATATCTTACAAGAATTGCAGCAATTTCTTATCTTAAGCTCAGGAAGGAGCAGTTGGAGTCTATTCTGTCATGTTTGCCACATATTGAAACAGTGAGGATTTAGTCAAATATTGGTTATCTCAATTTCATTTCAGCAGCAGCATGAGTCATGTGCAATAGCAGCTAAAACATACTGCAGTAAATGCACCCCGAGCCAGCACTCTGCTCCAAAAGGTTTTAGTGGGTTACCTATGATAGTTACTGACTAGATGTCAGGGCTGGGAAAAAATGCATTCCAATATGCCTATACTTCAGGACTTTTGGAGACTGAAGATTTGCTCCTCTGCTCTAGAAATCCCACAGAATTGGTGATTATTGAGATATTCCAACAAGATGCTTGTGTATTTGAAGAGATGGTAGCTTTAAATGGAATATCCTACTTCAGTAAGTCTTACTTTTTTACCCTTTAGTTATCAAAAGATGTCTTTGTCAATGTCCTGGATAAGTGAAAATTCAAACAAGGCAGACTGTTCTTAAAGTAAGACAGGGAAAACTGGGGCACAAGAGCAGCACTGTACCCAGGGGAAATGTTTAGGATACAAGCAAGGAAACAATAGCCCTAAAACTCCACTGCACTCCAAGGTTTTTTCTCTCACCTCCACGTGCCATTATCCTGCACTGGGAACACCCTCCTCACTCCCCAGTTTTCCTGGCAGAAATGCAATGTTAGCAAACTCCAGATTTCAAAGTGTGAGAGAGGATTCACAGTTTACTGTTTCCAGTACTTGGCTTGGTGTTGATCTCTTTTTCTCCCCTGTACAGTCTCATGCTATTACCAGAATTTGTTTTGCCACAGCTCTCTCTCCACTGCTTCTCCAGCTCCAGAGACTGACACACTCTACATATTGTCAGGCACAGCACACCCTCAATACTGGTATGGGACACTAATTCTGTCACACCAGAAATTCAACCTTTGATGAACATATAATTATGGCCCAGACAGCAGCCTGAGATTACTTACCCTATTCTTACACGAAGTCCATTCTCCCAAAATCTCTTTCATTTCCACTAATAAATGTTTTGTCAATTACTAGATTTCAGCAAACAACACTCCAAAGTTAAGAAGAAACACACCACTTTACATCCAAGGCTTCAAAACAGCAGCCAAGGGAATTCCAAGAGGAACAAATAGTTTATTTCTTAAGGAACAAACACAAAAATAAAAGAAACTACAGAACAGACAGTTAAGTCAGACCTGCTTTAACCACCATTTGGTTAAATGATAGTTTGGAGGCTGAGAACCCCTCCAAACAAAGCCTGGCAAGTTCTACAGATGACATTTTGAAAGGCAGTTGAAAACTGTTGAATTTCTTTTGGCTGCAAACAATCCCTCAGATACCACCATATAATTAAAGCTAGGAATTGATCATCTTTTCGTATTTGAACACAATAAAAAAACAAAAGTAGATTTTTCCCCTGTTAATTCACTAAATTTCTGAGAAATCCTCTGTGTTTTGCACTTGTTAGGGGAAGAAAAAAAAATAGAAAAAAGGATACAGAAATAAATCCTGCCAGTCTTAAGCCTCTTGAAGTCAACTAATAACCAACACTTTGACTATCCTCATTCTCTCATGCATTTCACACATTTTTGTTGTCAGCAACAAAGCCTTCTGCCACTCAAGCTTGTGGCTAAACCACCCTTTGCCATTTCCATGCTACCACAGCGTCCTGAACTGCAGGCTAAGGGTGCCCACTGCTCCCCTCATTACTTCTCCCAGCCACGATGCACAAAAGGCACATTCCAATGGCTAAGATTTACATTCCTTTTTATGTGAAGAAACAGAATAAACAATCCAAGTCATAAGAATTTCAGAAACAATGAAATATGAGGTTTATTTTGCAATTCACTGTACACCAGGTAAGATGTATGGCCCAAAAGACTGAAATCAGTCAGCCAAAGTCAGCTGTTGCCACAGTCCCCTGCAAAACAGTGCAGGATTATTTGTTTCTAGGATTAAAATCATTAATAAGCCCTCTTGGAAGACAACACAGCACAGCCTCCTTTTAACATATTTACTATTAAAACACTCCAGCCAATAATGTTCCTAATGTTTCTGAAAGACAAGTTTTTGTCCCAAGTACATCAGAACTTGCAAAAGTAAGGTCAAGGAACAAGAAAGATTTCCTAATAAATTTAGAACTTTGAAGAAATTCAGGTATTCCAGTGAGGTGGTTTTGTTTCCCTGTATCACAGAATGAATGTTTCTCCCAAATAAAATAAGTCATTCAAAAGTAGCTGTAGCTGCAATTCATCAGAAGTTGTCCTTGTCAAACTGGTATCAAGCAGACCTCCAGAAATCAAATGTCAGTCTCAGCTTTGCCCCTAACAGCTATGAACAATGCAAGTTATTCCTTTAATAAGAATTACTCCTCTGTGGGATTAATGTGCATACAAATAGCTTTACCATATACATCCCAACAATCCCATTATGCAAGAGATTAAAACAGACCAGTCTGGCAATAAAATGCTTATCACCAGACCTGTCCCACTGGCAGTGCATGCACAAACTCAGATCTGGCTGTTTTACCCTCAGAATTCAAGGCCCAGTAGCAGACTAAAGGTTTGCACCACAGAATCACAGAACGTGCTGATTTGGAAGGGACCCACAGGGACCATGAGTCCAACTCCCAGTAAAAACTAACAGCTGCCACCAGAGCCAAGAGCTGTGCTGCTGATGCCACTGGGCAGGAAGAAGTCACTCCTGGAGTCAGACAACAACACAACATGGCCAACATTGCAGAGCATGGCCTACATCAGTAAAGCTTTAGCTAGCACTTGATTCTGTATTTCAAATATGTATTACTAAGAAAAGCGTTAGCTACCACTTGACTGTGTATTTCAAATAGCCATCAGCTAGCCTTACCTGCTTCCATAGACTAATCCCCTGAAAACCAGTGGTTCCTGAAAACAAACTCCACTTAGCAATTCATACCTAGTGAACACTTAGTGTTGAAGGGCTTTTATTGATCACTCTTCTTGTCTTAGAAATAGCACAAGTTTAACAGCTCCCACGAACAAAAGAAACATTCCCCCTCTCTTGCTAAGGAAAACCATGGAGTAAAAAACAAAAAAGCTAAAAGAAATGCAGAAATTAACTTCATTTTGGGACTCCCAAGCCAATTCACTATAGATTGAAACAGCATTTTATTAAAGGTACATGAACACCTGGAAAAAAAAAGACAACCTTTCTGTATTCACCTACTGTCCTCAAAACTGTAAAGGCATGCTCCCTCGAGCCACTCATCTCTCCCACAGATCACCACCAAGAGCGTCTCTGTTATTTTAAGTGCAGCTGCTTCACCTGTGTCTAACAATTCCTCACAGCACATGCCACAACACTCAAAAAACCAAGCACAGCTCTATGCACACTGCAGCAATGGTGAGCAATACTTAAATTTTTCACCCACAGCCTGGAGAGGGCAGGAAGTGCAGCAAGAATTCAGAAATTTGTATGAGCCTGTAAGCTTGAGAAAAATCTCACTGAAGAACTGGTCCTAAAACACCTCCTATTTAGTGGAGGAGAAGCAATTGGCACGGAAGGCTGAGCTGCTGTGGCAGGTGAGGAGACACACCTTGCCAATGGGGCACACCTGGGTCCCGAGTGACCCTTTATTTAACTACATTGGCAACACACACCAACAAAGGTTACAAAGTTAACCCCAGCACGTTAGTGCACAGTTTTCTCCATTCCTGTGCTCTGACAATTAGAGTAACACCCTGATGTGATACAACCAAAACCACAACTCACAGTTAGTTCTGGCGTCCAGCAGCACAGGGAAATCAGCACCTCTCCCTTCTCGGGGCAGTCCTGGCCAGCCATACACAGGAAGCCTGAGCTTGGCCCTGCAAGAGCAGAAGGTGGAAAACAGTGAGAATCTCTCTCCTTGTGGTTGCTTCATTGCAAAGCACCAGAAACTGTTACAGTCCCCTTCTAACAGTCAGGCACACAGGACTGGAGCCAAGCCTCAGCTACTAAAGGAACACAACTCTCTTTTCCCTTTCCTGAGCCATGAAAGGTTATCACCACATACCCTCTGTGTGCCCCACCACGGGCAACCAAAGGAACAAAAATTCCATTTACAACCAAGACAGTGTGGTCAGATAGCACCATCTCTCATTTTTCTGTTTTGAAAACTGCTACAATCCTATATAAAAGTTAACTTAGGATTTTAAAGTCTAATCCAAATACTCTGTTTTAGACACCATTTCTAAGCCAAACTTCTCAACTTCTCTTTCAAGACATGCCAGGTTTCTAAGGACAGAAACAAAAAAATTACCACTTCCCTCAATTTCCTGAACTCTGAAGTTACAGTACTTGACACCAAGTGATATAGTTCTAGAAATACTGAATATCTCATCCCTTCTAACAAACATATGATACAGGTATGAGAAAAGCCAGAAGAAGGTAAACCAGCATTTCACTATCTTCAAATAGGTTGTGCCTCTACACACGTGGCCAGGGTTAAAAAAGAAAACCGACGAAAAAGAAATTCTTTGTTTTCATCAGCAGCTTGTTTACATTATTAAGAAGCTAAGAATGATCACTTCAGAATAACATGCACGTGCTACGAAAGTGGTCAAGGGGGTCACACCCAAGGCAAATAAAAAAGCTATGGTTTTTCACAGCTTTAAGAAATAATGTTTAAAAATACTGTCTAATTCATTTTTGTCTTATCATTTCTCAATTTCCATGTCTGAGTATATTTTATAACATATATACCCGTACAGTACTACCTGTATATAACTGATAACTCAATAAATTTATATACATGAGAGATGTATGACGAAAACTGTTCTTTACTGACAGACACGGGCAGCCAAAAAAGTTGGAGGCCACTACTGCAGAGAGCAGGAGCTCTTTTATTTATATTTGCCCTGGCCTTCCTCCTTTTCACTCTAGCGCTGGTTTTCCAGAGGACTGGAATGAATGGCGCCTCACAGGGCACATGGCCCCGCTGTCTTCAACCACAGGGTCGGGGCTTTTTGCCACCTCGAAATAAGAGACTTAGTTCCCCAGGAACGAGGAACTGAATGTGGAAACGTGGACAGAGCTATCAGAAAACCAGGCTATGATAAATCACCTGCTTGACAAGGAAACATTAAGTGGACCTGTAGAAAGGACAAATAAATACAACTAAGGAGCCATGAAATACCGCTTTGGGGGAACCGTGAAAAGATATATATAATGGAGAACATCAAAAGCCGAGCACTTAGACCCTCATCCGGTTCTTCCCCCTCACCCCCCGTGAGCTCCGGCGGCGCCCCCCAGCCCCCCTCACGGGCGGGCCACAGCTCCCACAGCCGCCCGCTGGCTCCTTGCCCGCCGCGGCCGAGGAAGGGCGGAGGGTCCAGGGCCGTCCCTACTGACCTGCCGGCGGCGGCTCCCGCGCAAGGCCGGGGTCGCCGGGGGTGGCCGCGTCCCCTCAGCCGGGTCCCCTCAGCCCGCGCAGCCGCCGCGCCTCCCGCACGCGTACGGTCACTTTACAACCACGCCTGCTCGGATCCCTCCACTCCCGCCTCAGCGCGGCCCTCTTGCCTCCCCGAGAGGAGCCCCTCGGAAGAAGGCTCCGCCAAGCCGGGAGCACTGCCGGCCCAGCGCCCACCGTCCCGCTCCCCTCAGCGGCCCAGCGCGGGGCTGGAGCTCAAACCGCGAAGCGGGACTACTTCGCCACCGCAGGCGGAAGCACACGCTTTACCCACACACGCGTGCGAGACGACGGCACGCTTTTAAAGCGCCTCGCGCGGTGCACGCCGGGAGTTGTAGTATTCTCGCGGCGGGTTCCCTGGCAGCCCAAGAGCCTCGCACCGCCCCGCGGTGGCGCCACGCCCCCTCTCCGCTCGCAGCCAATGGACGAGCGGGGGGCGGGGCCTCCCTCCGCGGTGCGCGCGCGGGGGGCGGTGCCTAGAGTTGGTTGTTGCGCGCGGGCGCGGCGGTCGCAGCCCCGTCCCGGGAGCCGCGTCCTCGCCGGGGCCCGGCGGGAACGGGAGCCTGAGCCCGCCCGGAGCCTGCTGGGCGCAGTCGCCGCCTCCCCGCGGGAGGCGCCGCGGGGCCGGGGAGCCCTTGCCAGGTGAGGAGCGGGAGGGGGTGCCAGCCTCTCACGCCGTGAGGGGAGGCCGGGGGGCGGCGGCGGTCAGCTTTCCTCGGCGGGGCGCGGGGGGGCGGCGGGGCGCAGCCGCCGCCTGCCCGTCACTCCGTCCCCTCGGCTCCCCCCGGCTCCCCTCGCTCCGCCGCGGTCCCGGTCGCAGCGGCGCCCGCAGAGCCCGTCTGGCGCCGGCAGCCGCGCCGGGGCCCCCGCGGGGCCGTGCAGCGCCCTGGCCCCCGGTGGCGGCGCGGGGCCCCCGGGTGCTCGCCGGCAGCTCCGGACGCTGCCCGAGCCCGCAGCGCGGCTGGGAGCGTGCGGCGCGGTCCCGCGCCCTGCTGGGGAGCGCCTGCCGCCGCGCTGATACCTTCGAGGAATTTCCCGGGATAAAGCCGCTCCGGGTGCCAGGTGGATGCTGTTCCTGCCGGGGCTCTGTCCCTGCTCTGTTATTAGTAGGAATTACTGACTTGAAAAGCTTTACGTGTTAGCGTGTACGTGTGTAGCTGCATTCCGTCCTCTCGGTCTTTTCTCTGGAAGGTTATGTCGGATTTGTAGGTGGGTCGGACTGCTGAGCAGTTTTTATTGCGGGTGAAGTTGAGGCTGGGCTGGGAACGCTGGGGTTTGCACTGGGACAGAAGTGAAACGATGCGAACACTTTGCAGTGCTCTGTTACTTGTGGAGCGGCTGATCGCTGATGGCCAGGCTGCTCCGAGGTGAGCACAGGGGCAACGGTGAACGTCGTCTGGTGGATCTCTGACCTCGAATTTAATAGGAGTTCCTTTTCAGGGAGCACAATTTCTGTTTGCTTTAGGTCTTTGCTATTTACTTTTGTGGAGTTCATTGTCCTTTAATCGCTTTGTAAGTGCCTCCAAAGTTTTTCCCCTTACTCGCTGTGGCTTAAAGGCTGTCTAATGTCTGCTAAAATACTTTATTCCCGGATATTTATGGAAGAAATAATATGCGAGGATATATGGGCAGGAAGGCAAGATCACGCAGTTGTTTTAGGAACCAAGACTTTATGGAATTCCAATAATTAGGTTCTATAGTTAGAAAGTTTACTTTAACTTGTTTAAAATTGCCAGCTGAGCAACTATCTTCGTGACAAACTGGATGTACTTCCTTCTGTGTGACTTTTCGTTGACTTACAACCCCCTCTAGACAGTCTGAATCCCGGGGTGTAGCAAGAGCAGCAAGTACTTGTGGAGATTTTATTTGGTTGTTTGGATTGTTAGAGCTCTTAATCTAGTTTCATACTGGCTTAAAAGGCTGTGTCTGTAAAGTAGTTAAGATGCTTTATCCAGATGAAGCATCTTCCTGGCAGAGTTACTGCTCAGTGTGTTTTCAGGAAAACTTCATTTTGTTCTCTAAAATACAGAGCTATGCAAGAAGGAATTACCAGTTTTTCCATGAGTAACTTTCCATGATTAATCTTATGTATTCATTTCTTGATGACTTTACCTTATTGCTAGGATATCCCATGTAGATAACTTAATTCACAGACTTCCTAAATTACCTTTTTGGACAGATCTTTGGCTCAACTACACCTTCCTCACCTGAACAGCAGTGGCAGGTAGGGTGTGATTCCTGAGCCTCACAGGAGGTACCAGCTGACTTTGCTGCCTGGCCTGGCTGCAGGTAGGCACTTTCACCCAGCGAAATGGATGCAATGTTTGCATTTCCTTCTACTTTAGAGCATACAGTTAGCTTGAAGGAACAGCATTTCCTACGTATCTCCAAATCTTATGGTTGTCTTGTTGAACAAGAGAGCAAAGAGACAAAATACCGGTTCAACTTCTTGGGTAATTTGTGTTTCTGACTTTTCAGCTCTTTAGCAAATTCATTTCCAGGCATGTTTACTAACATATGTATTCTTTCCTGTTTACTTTCCAAGTAAAGGAATTGGTTAGAATTAGTCGTTTAAATAAAAATAAAGGGGGATGCTATTTGGCTAAATGACTCATAAATGTTGGGGTTTTTTTCCCCCTAAACAGAATAGTAAAATATTAGGATAACTGTTGTAATCTATTGATTAGGGTCACAGACATTGACAATTACTCTTAACCTTCTGTACCGAGCTTGGAAAAATATGTATGTGAAAAGCTTACTCTAAGTTAACAAGCTGTAAATTTTTCTTTACCTTGTCTCTGAATTTACACTCCTGTGTGTCTGCTTTCCTTTTCCTGTTTAATCTTTGCTCTTAGGCTCCCTTTTCCCTCTGGCTGCCCCTCATCCCGGTTTGGGATCACACTCTCCCATCCCTTTGCCCTTCTCTCAGAAGGGACGTGAAGCTTTTCTCCTTGTCACGGCTTCTCTTGTTCTGATGAGATTGAGTTTCAGGCGGTGTTAATAGTCTTTTCTCTGTTTTTATTTTTTTGTGTGTGTGAGTCTGTTGGAGCCTCTCTTGCCCAGCCTCTGAGCAGAGAGCCCCAAAGGTGCCCCCGAGATTTGAGGGCTGTCCCTGGCAGCTCCACGCTGCTCCCACTTCCTGTGCTGCTGCAGCTCCCCAGGAATGAATCCTGCCCAGGAATCCTGCCCAGGAATCCTGCCGAGCTGCTCCCTCCCGTGCAGGCGCTGTGTCAGAGCTGACACTGGGCTCCGGGCAGCCCATTGAAATGCTAATTCCCCGGCTGTGACGAGGAGACGGTGCTGGAGAAGGTTGTGGAATACCTTGGTGTGAAAGGAAACACCTGACAGGGAAACTAAAAATGTAACTTTCTTATCTTCCTGCTATTAGCACCTCCAGATGTTTTAAACCTACTTTGAGTACAAAAATACTAATCTGTAGAATATGTTTTGGCTTAGTAGTTGAAGCAAAGTTCAGAGAGAGAATCTCAAGTTATTTGCAGCCATATGTAGAATTTACTGGCTGTTAGTGACAGCCAGAAAACACCAGTGAGGGCAATTCCACTCTCTGCGTATGTAAAGTACCACGGATTTTGGAGATGTGTAGCCCCAGACCCACGGGAAAAGGCTTTGGATTCTCCATGCTGATACCTGGAGGGATGGATGCAGCACATTCTGTGGGTGTATTACTCGTGGCAGGCTGGTGCGGGGACCTTGTCTGCAGAGCCTTTGGTGGCAGTACCAGCCTTCCCACCTTCCTGTGCTCCCACACACAGCTCTGTGTAAGGACCAGGAGCTGCACTGGCGTTTACTTTGGCCTAAGGCTGAAATACTTCCATTGTTTCATATGGATCAGCACAATAATGCAGGATTTCCATTACCATATAGTTTTAAATCTAGAGTGGAAAAATACAGGCTGCAGACTGGAGTAAGAGTTGCTAGTTGACTTTCAATGTTTTAAAGCAGAGTGAAGTGGAGCAAGTCAACAGTGCACACTGAGGAGATTGTGACAGCTTTTGAATTTCTGCGACAGCAGTGACAAGGATAAATGGCTTGGTTTTACTTGGTAACAATTCTAACAAGTTGTCCAATATTTGAGCTGCAATTTCCATAAATTGTGGTTTAGCACTGTGGGCTCTGTGTTTTCCAAATCATAAGCAGAAATTATCAACTGTGTAAGAAATTTTCAGTTTTCCTTTTGCCGGAGATAGATAAGTAGCTGAGTGACTCAAGCAATTTCTTTCCTCACATCTCTTTAAGTGGACTGAGTTGATTTGAGATTGCCTGATAGTGCAAAATGTGAATAGAGGAAAACTACACAGTGGGTGTAACTCTGAGGTCACCTTCTTTGAATTGAATTTCTTTTGAGACCCCGTCAGCTATTACAGAAGTTACCATGTTAACTCACTAAGTTACAAAGTAGTTTTACCAGAAATGTTTTTGGGTTTGTCTGCTCAGATGACAACAAGAACAGGATTTCGGAACCCCTGGGATCCTCATTGACCATTTATCTCCTCCTAGTAATCACGGGTTGCTGTGCAGGTTGAGGACAAACCCAATTTTAAAGCATACCACTTAGAGAAGTGTTTTGTAATCAGTCTGTAATGGATTTCCTTTTTTAAGTCTTTGGTTCTGGGGAAATGGGGGGAAATGTATTTTATCCACATAAAGTGCAAAATATAGAAATATTATCTGGGAAAATAGTTTTAAAATCTTTCCATCTGTAGACTTTATCCCACCTTTTCCTTAAGAGCAATATTTCAGTTAAAAAGCCTTAAATGTGCTTAAACATAAATGCTGAAAAGTGCTCAACTGTCTTAATGCAGTCACTGTTGACTGCAGGAGACATTTTTAGCAAAGTTTTTGAAATTGCAGTAAACAAACGGATAAAAATCATGCCAGGCTAAACATTGTAGGCTTCTAGCAATACTTGTTTTAGTAACATCTTGTCTGAGATGCCAGTTCAGTGTGGTGCTAAAAAAGTAAGATCACTGACTTGATAAAGTTAGTGCTATTTCAGAAAATACTGCTACTAGCAGAGAATTTGCCAATGCAACATTATTGGTGTTCAGGCAGATTTGGGTTATTGTATTGTTGGCTGGAGGTTCTGTAGGAAGCTGTTTAGTGTTCACAGTTTGACCTTCCATGTTTTTGTAAAACTGATCTCAATCCTAAAATGTTCCCTCTTGGATGCATGCCTGTATTTACACAGGCCTCTCTGCAGAGCTCCCCAGAGGAAGAAGACAGTCTGAGATGTAAATTCTGCATGTATATATTTATATCCAGTCTCCCAGCTCCGAGGGTCTTACTGTCAGAAAAGCCTTCAAACACATTTAAAAGACATTTAAATATCTTCCACTATAAACATGAACAAATATAGACATCCTTCCACACTGACTTGATGTCTACTCCCTCTTAGCACAAGTCTCTGTACATATCACAGATGCTCTTATTGTTGTCTCAGCTGCCAAATTTCCTCAGAGTATCATTGTTCTGCTTTTGTACTTGTTGGTGTCCTTTCTGGAGGCTTTTGTGGTGAAGCAAGAAGAAGGAAGAACAGTTTTAAAAATGTCGTCTTCCCCCAAATTGGCCAGGAAATTCAGAAGCACGTGTGTCTGAAGGTGATAGAGACACTTCAAATTTCAGTGCCTCTGGAGCTGAAGCTGTCCTTGGGTAACTTTTTTTTTCTTTTAGCACCTTTTCCCTCTCAGTTCTGCTTTTCTCTCTGCCTTGTTTTAGCCCCAAATAAATAGTCTTCTGCAGAATGCCCCTTTAGCCTGTTTGGCATCCTGTAAAATCACTGATCCCCTCTGTAAAGGCTCAAAATTACATCAATATTGCTTTAATAAAGTTTGAAGTTTAATGCAAATATATACAAGCTCAGAGAGAATAAATATTGGTTCAGGAGTTTTCCATGGGGGAGTAAGTCATGTTGTGTAATTGTTTTTCCATTTGCTTTAAACCTTGCTAATTGTCCTTCTGGGCCTTCCTCATCAGGATTGGGTAGTTTTCCTTAAAAACAGGTTGCACAATATTCCCCAGTCTGAGACTTTTAAGTCTGTAACTATATGGTTAAGGAGCATGACTCCTGCCATTTGGAATGATCTTTGGAGGAGATAGTTTATTTAATGACTTTTATTCTGTAAACTGTAGGCATTCTCAGTTTTTAGAAGCAGGGAGACAGCTCCTAGTAAAGATGGAGAGAGTGGGGGGCACATGAAAGCTGCCACTGTGATCATTTACACATGCTGTGATTGTGCAACAGCTTGTGGTATGTTGTAGTCAGTGGAAGAATTCACTGAACTTGGTGTTAAACACACATCCAACGCAAAAATGCTGACTGTTTTAGAGCTTTAGAGATGTAAAATTCTAATTTCATACCGTGATTTTTATTTTTTTTTACTTTGGAATATCAGATTATTAGCAAGAAGTCTCAGACCTGCTCTGCTGCTAATGAAGCTGTCAGTAACATACTTTTTGATTGTAACAACAAAAAATTGAAAGTGTTATTGCAGAGACAGAGTCAGATTTAAGGACAGTACTTTTGGCTGGAGAAGATTGCTGGGGAAGCACAGAAAACGAAGGCGTGTTAGGGCAAAGCTCTCTGAGGCTCCCGTGCCTCCGAATTTTGCCTGCTAAGTATTTTGTGTGCAGCAAAGGCAGCAGCATCCCTGGGAGAGAAAATGTCAGTGGAAGCAGAGCTCGGAGCTTGCCCTGTGTTTCATTAACCCCGGGAGCTGTGCTGTTCCCTCACTGGCGTCCTGCTCCGGGGACCTGTTGGCAGGCAGGCTCCTGGGTCGTGCTGCCTCGCAGCTTAACTCACTTCTCTTCTCAGAGCAGCAGCAAACCTCCTCCAAAGGTGCTTCTTGCAGTCGGCTTGTTCAGGAACAGGTGCATCAGGAGGAGTGTTGCACTCTGGTACACCAAGTACCTGTTTCCAGCAGCTGATAGACACTGTTAGTTACAGTTGCCATGAAAAGCCTCCTGTGACAGCATTGAGGTGAGATTGCAGAGTGGTTTAGATGGAGATTCCTCAAACCTCACTGGAGCTTTAGTCGTGGTGAGTTCTCCTGTGTTCTGCATAATTCTCTGTTGTTCTGCTTGCTGGAGTGTGGGAAGTGTTTGTTTGTTGCTTTCAAAGAGAGGAGCTGAATCAGGTTCCTTTCTGGTGGGTAGTGCCATCAGCATCACAAGGGGCTTCAGTAAATACATTCTTTACGTACACAACTGCAAATCATACTGGATTGCATAATGTTGGAAACAGCAAGAAGTGCTGCATAAAAAAGGTGCCCAGTTCTCACCTCTCATCTTTTTTTTTTTTTTTCCCACAAGGCTGTAATTTTTCTCTGCAGTACATAATAGTGATAGCATTGCAGGCTTTTTTCCCCACTGTGTCCTTTGCAAATTAACTTCATCGCTTATGGTTGTACATTATCTTTGTTTATCAGTGTAAATCAACAGTGCTGTTCCTGAACGATGGAGATAGCAACAGACAGACCTTTTGAATCCAAATTTGCAGAGTGAGAAGCAGTGTTGTACAGAAACATGGTGGAAAAGATAACCAGCACAGGTTATCAGGGTGTTCTGCTCAGTCCCCCCAGAGGGGATGATGGAAATGCTGTGGAATAATGGTATTTTCTAAAATATTCCTGCACAACTGCTGGGGCAGCTGGAAGGTTCATGCATACACTAATAACTCTTAGGAGAAATAACAGTAAACAGGTGATATAGCAAGGCAACAGCATTAAAATAAGTGGGAATTAGATTTAATATATCAAATGTTACATAATTGAGTTTTCCCCCTGGAGTTCAGTTTCTGCAGTTCTTTGCATATTAAATATTTGTCTGTCTACACAGAAAGCTCACTTAGGGTGCTTTCATTAAAAAGTATTTAAACACCCAACCAGAATGAGATCTATAGAACACAGGAGGAAATAGGAGTCCATATATTGAATATTGTTGTCTTCAGCAGCAATCACAGCTTGCTGACGGGGTTATAAGTTCAGTCAATAGTCACAAAATTGTATTGCACAGATAACACATGGAATTTTTTTCGTGATCTCCTGACTGAAAGAGTTGGTGTACATTTTCAATCAAGTGATTACAATAGAAGTTTGAAAATATATTGGAAAAATAAGCAACCAGTACTCAATGCATAGCTGCAGTGATTGTGTTGGATGCAAATACCAAGACTGTGGATAAAAAATTACTGAACAAGTGAAATAATTGAAAATCAGTATCAGTTTCTAAATCAAGGCAAGCTCTGCTTTTCCAAGCACTGTCAGCAGTGTGGGCAGTGTAGAGGGGCACAGTCCCATCCTCAGTCTCTCTACAGCAGAGGGATGTGGCTGCTTGGGTTTCTCTTGCTGATAATGAGTGAGATGCTTGTCTATTCAAGCTGGTGTTTCAAATGAAATGGGAACAGTTATAATTTAAAACTTTGCTTCCTTCCTATTGTGAATGTGAGGCAAGAGCTGGGTTGGGTTTTTTGTTTCTTTGTTTTTGTTTTGG
This sequence comes from Acridotheres tristis, assembly GCA_037013685.1. Lineage (NCBI taxonomy): Eukaryota > Metazoa > Chordata > Aves > Passeriformes > Sturnidae > Acridotheres > Acridotheres tristis. Next base: position 18,079,500 of record CM072897.1, on the reverse strand, counting down.
TTGGTTGTAATTTTTTTTGGCTTTCACCTGCCAGTTTACGAATGTCTGTAACTTAGGGTATTTTAAAACCCATAGATTTCAGCTACTTACATTAAATTAACTTTGCCACCTGGGTCACTGTTTCTTTTCCATCACTATTTTTCCATGACTTCTTGAAATAATTGTTCTGCAAGCCAGGTAAATGTGTATCAGACATACAAATGTTCATTGGGTGATGCAGGGTAAAATATCTTCCCCAGCTGCATAATCTGCTACAAAGTTGAGAAAAATGACAGCCAGAGGACAGCTCAAAGCCTGGGCAGCTCCTGCATCCCTGCTGGATGCACCTCTAAGTTTTTCTTGAACGTTCTTGTTTTCTTGGCAGTGAGTTTGTGATGGAGCTTAGAAAGGAGAGATGAACACATGATGCTCATTAATTGGAGAGATGAGCTAGACTCAAGTTGTATTGAGAGCTTGAAAAACAGGAGAATGGACAGTGAAGTGCCCTCCTCAGGCTGGTAAAGAGCACACCGTAAACCACATGAACTCATTTCTGTGCTCTTTGGCTGCACACACAGCAGCGTTTAGCAATGAATATACAGAGAACAAAAGGGATGTCAGCCTTGAAGTTAAGTGTGCTGCACCTGGAAAATCAGCAATCTGGCCTTCAGATAAGGAAAAAATACTGAAATGGAAGCCTGCCTTTATTTTACTGTGAGGGAGGAAAGTGAAGGCATGTCATGATGAAGACAACTCTTTCTGAATGCTGCTTTGCTGATTGGTGTGACCCTCGTGTGTCTGCACTGCCTCACAGCATGTGCTGGGAGCTGGGCTAAACATTTCCTTTTCGAAAAGCTGTACACAATGTGAACACAGAGGGAACGTTGCCTCTTCTGCCTCTCTAAGATGTGTTGGAATAAATACGTTGTTTTGAAAGGGTTTTTTTCATATTTTTCAGATGAGCAACTCTCTTGAGCTTTGTGCTTTTTGTTACATAACGTTTAAGATTTTTAAGTTCTGAGCATGACCACAAGTTTTTAATTTGTATTCATAAAGTATTTGCTGCTTGTAGCATGTAAAAATTGATACATTTCCCTTTATTCTAGCTCTGTAACTTTGGGAGCCTTGACACTGCGGTGTTTTGAGTAGAAAATATTTTCTTAAATACTTATAGAATTCAAAATAATTAGAATTTGCTCTGCATAAAATTATTACTTTCTGTAGAAAACATTGGCACAAACTGTGGAAGCTGTTAGGTTTTGGGACTTGTATTCAAATTACTCATTTTCTCTGCTTTATTTCTTCTTTCACCTCATAATTAAAGGCTGGTGGACAAAGCAAACTCGGGGCTGAAGGACCTGCTTTGGAATCTGACAAAAAGGCAGTCACTTAGAAAAGAGAGTAAGTCTTTTGGGTGGAGAAAAGAAGTGCCTGAATTGCAGAAACAATTTTAGGTGCTGTGGCTTATTTTGTTGTTTGGCTCTGCAGCCCAATCAGTTCTGGCATTTCCATGCACCAGCTTCTGTGATTTCATATCTTATGTGTGTAAATAAGTTTATAGTTTCATAGGAAACAGTTACTGAGTAATCCATTTTAGTATTTGTAGAAGTTAAGCTGTAAAACTTCTGTCAATAGTTCAAGAGGACTTTGTGTAAGTATCTTTGGCTACAAAGATTTGGACAAATGTGATCATTCTACATTATGTTGCACTGAAAGCTTCAGCTTAAAAAATATTTATATCTCAAAATCAACTTCTTAATGTTATTGAGGAGAAAATATGTTGTACAAAATTTCATGCCAAGAGGAGACATTTTTTGTTTTCATCCTGAGAATGTTGTGTGTCTTTGCTCAGATTTATCTGCATGTGCATATATATCTTACATATATATTTGTTTGAAGTGGCTATTAATGCTGGCTTAGGAAGTGGTGTTGAATCTTCTGCTCTATTCATGTTTTGGGAAGAGTCCATATTTATCTTCAGAGTAGTACAGTAGAACATAGGGGTGATTTAAAAACTTTTTGCTGTCTGGAGAGTGTGACTGAAGTGCTCATCTTTCCAGAAATTTGCTGGGACTTTGGTTTGCTCAAGTATTTTTTTCCTTTAAAGTGCTACTTGAGGAGACTTTTAATCAGCATTCCAGCTGCCTGTGTTGGAAGCAGAGAGGCAACAGAGTGAAATGGCTTTTTAAGTCAATCCTATCAAAACCCAGAACTCCATAATTTACTGATTTTACAAATAAGAGAACTAAAAGCTTGGCTTGCCTGCACTCAATTATTCTAGTGTTTAAAAGAGGACCCAGAACCCTCTCATGGTCTTACTCACTTTGCTAACCCAGCCTTCTGAAAAGAGCCATGGTAAATATTTATTTAGTTGCCATAATAGAGCATGGGAATGTCTTCTAACCTCAGCAGTGAGGCTGCTGCTTCTAAAAGCTTCAAGTCTTTAGTTAGAATGTTAAAGATTTATGGCTTTACATCACAAATTGTATTTCCAAAGGCTTATCCTGGCACTGCTGTATTTTGTTTTTGTAACTCTGTTGTATTGTCATCTTTCTTGAATAAGTTGCTGTCAAAGCACATGCCAGGTCATGTGTTACAGTCACTTCAGAGCAAGCACACATTTTACCAGTTAGAAATATTTCTCTCTGGGAGCTGCAAGAGCTGCCTTGCATATCAGAAGCTTGCAGTCCAACCTGCTGATGAGTATTTGCTTTGCTTATGGCCAAATACTTAATATGTGATTTGGGAGTCATCTTTGGAATTAATTTCTGTATTGTTCAGCAATGGGAAAAACTTGAGAACTTGGGATGATGCTTGGTTTGTTGCTCAGTTTTCAGATTATTTAATCTAGGTGCTCGTCTCCCATCTAAAAATTGAAATTTTGGATTAAAACAGACTTTTGCTATACTTAGAGCATGGAAGATCCTGCCTTTAAACTCCAAGCCAAAGACTGAAGGAAGCCTCATTTTTACAGTTTTCCTCGTTGACCTCAGGATCACATTTTCCATCATTTATGATGAATATATAAAAGCAGTCTGCATGCAAAACAGTAAAATGCATTCGAGTCGTTTTGTATTGTCAGGCCATGACAAAAGCTTAATAAGATGAGAATGACTGGCAGAATGACAGGCACCCTCCATTTTTTTAACTCTTCTGTGAAATATACTGAAATCTGAAATTGGGCATAGCGTTCTCAACAAAATGCTGACAGTGACAAACTTTGACAATGCAAACATTCCCACTTGTGGAGCTGAATCAATTGGAAACAGCAACCAAAAAGGCAAAGTGGAAATACTGTTAAATTGTCTGAAACATTTAATAGCAATGGCCTGCATTAAAATACTTTGCTGCAATTAATTGGTGCTTTCTGTAATTTCTTTTGCACGGCAGTTTTCACGTGTGTACCACAGTCTTATCTTGGTGCAAGAAAATGAGGCTCTTTCTGAGCTGGCTAATGCTTTATTGCAGAGATTTATTTCTTAATCTTCATTGGAGATTTTGAAGTAGTGGCTGGTTTTTAGCAGGCTGATTTAGTTCTTGTTTGATTTGAGAATATACAAAATAGGACTGCTGTAATTAAAGCTTGATGGTAGCTTTTGGCAAGTCCCGAGTTATTTGTGCAGTAGCATTGTACTGAGGACACGATGCATTTTAGGGAGGGGAAATCAGAACAATGTGCTGATTTGCTTGTGTGGGCTAATATGACTCATTTAGAATGAACTCCTTTTAAAGATTTTTTTAGGAAAAACTGACAGGCTAACCTCAGGTTTCAAATCAGTTTTAATCTGGAGTCTCCCTTCGATCTGCAAGGCCCTAGCAATTCTCCATGGTTGGGGTGAGCAGTTTACAAACACTGCCTGGACCAATGATCTGTGAAATCAATCTTTGAGTCTTCCTGCTGCTGCCTTTGAACAGTTTCATTGATGGCAAAGCAGAAATGACTCAGGCTTTGGGATGTGATTATAAAAATTCTAAAGCTTAAAACGTACTGAAGACAAAATGTTGGTGCTTGGAAAGTTTATTTACACTTGGAATGGGAGAGTTTTGGCCCTGACATTTTCTGGAGGTCTATCACAACATCCTGAACAAAATTACTTTGGTAATGTCTTGCTATTGCAAAAATATATTGGAGACATTTTGCCCACCTTTCACATTGGAACTGTGCTATGAATGAGTCAGCTGGCTGGCTGCTTGCATGTTAAAGCTAACATTTTGTGGGTTCAGATACTTAACAGCTTTTATTCTGTGAATGAATAAGATGGATTAATTTATATACAGCACTTCCTAGTCAGAGAGAAGTCAGTAGTTTCAGAGCCCAGGGAGGCAGTGGTTATATTACAGATGCCACACAATCTGCTCCTCTTGTTCACGACTGTTCTTTAAAGCTGAACTGCCATGGTTCCTTCACCTGGAGCTCAGTACCTCCCTTAATCAAACATGCTTTCTCTTGTTGCTTCAAGCATCTGTGACAACTGGCTGTTGTCCCACACAGTGCCAAGTGGTGTTTCATATTAAGTCATTTTTTTCCCAAAGCAATTGTTTTGGGTGAAGGTCCTTGCATACTGACTCCAGCAAGCGTGCTTCACTCTGGCAGTGGATTCACATATCCCAAATAAGATGAATTTACATCTTTGATTCATCTCTCATCTTCTGCACTTGTATTTTCTTTATTCATTCTTTCAACACAGCATATCTATAAAATACTGTGTGTTCTGGCTTGTAGGATTCACCTCAGTGTAAGTGAAAACAAAAGTGTTGCAAAAATCATAGTTCTATCAGCGCGTGCTGAAAAATTGCTGGAACCTGTGGCAAAATTCAGCGTGGTTGGCTTTTGCCAGTGCCAGAGGAACAAAGTGATGCTTTCAGGTATGGGGAGGTGCAGGGGTGTCTCTGGAGCTGTGTGGAACACCAAGAGCAGCTGCTGGAAGTGTCCCAGCGCTGGGGCCGTGGCCATACAAGGAGCCCTCGGTCCGAAGCTGCCGTGGCTGATCCGTGTGTTCCATGTGTGCCAAAGTTCACGGCGCTCTTTGTCTGCTCTCATCCCCCAGCTGCCTGCAAGCATCTCTCTGTATTATTAGAATGGGAGAAAGGAAGTGGAAAAGAGGCAAAACAGACTTGCTGAATATTTCAGCGGGTCTTTGCCAAATCACATTTTGGGTTTCATTTCTATTTTAAATACTACAGTGGCTGCCAAAGCTGGCAAACTGTGATCCCCTTTGGAAGGGGGAGCAGACTTCATTACTTCTCTGCCCGAGGAGGAACATCACTTCATTTTCCTGTTGCTTTGTTTTTCCTTTTGTAGCAAACAAAGAAATTCTTTGAGAGAAAAGTAGAAAAAGCCACTTTTCAAAGCTTTTCCAGAAATTTTACAAAACAATGGGTTTGATTTACACTTTACATGCGGTTTCCTGTCTTCTCTCAGGTCATTTGCAAACCTTTAAAAAATAGCTTGTTTAACTTTATTTTATAGGAATGTGTCCTTTCCTCTGCTAGTGCTGGTAGGGGTATTGTTTCCTTGATTATTTTTATGTGCATATAACCAAGAAGTGATCAAATTTCATCACCAAAGAATTGGCCAGATTGGCATAGAGAAAAACTGATTAGAATCACCAAGAAAACAGGCTGAACATAGTTACTTAAGCACAGATATTATTCTAAGTCTCAGAGTTTAGGAAGATAAGACGACTGAACAGCAATAAAAAAAGAAAAAGAAAGAACAGAGCCAAAAAATATCTGGGTTTTCTTCCTGCCTTTGTCATGCCTCACTTGTAGCCTTGGAAACTGAGACAAAGAGGTTAAGAAACTCGCTCATTCTTAAAATGGAGATAAGATACAATGTATACAGCTTATTTTAGTCTCACTTATTGCTCTACAAAGTGCTGTAAGTGAACAGTACTGGATTTATAACAGCATATATCTATACTATGAGCACGTTTATTTAGGTCCTGAGCCAGTGAACCCGCGTTTGGTTGTGTTTCCTGTGCACACGTGGAGGTGATGCCTCGTTTGCCTCTGTCAGTGTGTGCAGGTTCTTGCAGCCTCTGTGTCCGGGGGGCTTGGGTGCAGCCAGGCAGCTGTGGGGTTGCAGCAGGGTGCCCGGGACCCAGCTCTCGGGCACGCTGCAGGCTGCCTCCAGACTGGTGAAACAAACTCCTGTTTTCCCTCCGGGTATCGAAACCAGGGATTCAGGATCGTGGGATTAAAACATTGGAAAGGGTTCTTGGCAAATTGATCAACTGTGAAAAACTTACGAGCTCTTATTTTTAAAATCTGAGTGGCACTTTTTAGTTAAGGTCCGTTCCAGGGGCTTTTGTTTTATAGGCTCCCTGGACATTCACATGCTGTTTATATTAATGCAGCTCATTTGTAGGCAGTGCAGACACTTTTAGGAATTGTAAGACTGTGGAGACATTTAATGGCTGAGGATAAATTGCACAGCTGTGGACACTATTTATACTCTCCCGTATAGAAAAGGGTCTGTATCATGAAATAAGCATAGCTCAATGTTGTGAGTTATTTTTCATGGTTTTTTTTTTTTAATCTTAGAGAGGGCTTGCCAGCTCTTGGGTTTGCATGTTAAAAAGTGTTAGTATGTCCATATCCTAAGAAGATATTTACCCATTAAGAAAACAGATATTGAAGAAAAGAGAGAGAAGGTAAAATGTTTAAAAAATCTTGGTAAGGAATTCTAGAAATACTGCATACAGCTTCTGGCCTGTGAGGAGTAGTTCCTAAATATGCAAAGGGAAACTAAATATGATTGAAAATAACCAGGATAGAAGGCAAAGTGAACAGCAACTCATGCAATAAGTTAGTTTACAGGTTAAAGATCTGAAACCTCTGCACAGCACACGTCTCTTCCTAAAGAAAGAAATGTCCAAGCCCACAGCTTTCAGTAAAAGAGCAATTTAAAGCAAGTTCCAGCTTATTAAAATCTGTAAGGAGAAATAATTATAACTTTAATAATTAGATCTCAACCAAAGAACACAGACAGCAAGTTGTTTGTTCCTTGTAGATGTGTTAATGATGGGAATCCTTAGAAGTCAACTTTAAAGGACAAAAGGACAAACACAATTATAGCATGTGTAAAATGGAAATTAGGCACTGAGACAGAAACTGAATTGCTTCAAAGATAAGGGGCTAGGATAAATTAAGAACTAGTAGATACCATCTTCCAAATACTGGAATCTAATATCTTTGACAATTACTTTGAAAAAAAGTTTGCTGAAAGGAACCATAGGAAACTGCAGACTCTGTATAGTTCTGGGCTCCTAGTTTTTATATCTTGCACGTGGACTGTGGCTAATTTCAAGTTGTCCCCATATTTTATATCTGCAGGGTTCTGTAAAATGATTCTGCTATGTAAAATACCTCTGTAAAATGCTTCTACATCCTCTAGAGATTTAGTTGCAGCACTGTAGTTTGTTCCCTTTTCTCCCTTAATGCTCTAAAATCCACAGGCTTGTTCTGTCTCAGATTGCTGTCTGTTATGGGAACCAGGGGATAGGGTTAGTGGGTGAATTATGAAGTAATTTGATCAAGGGCTCAGGAGATAGGATCTTTCCTCTCTTTTCTTCCCTTGTAATGTCAACACTGTGGTTTTTAGAAAATAATAACTTGCACGTATGCTCTGAAATTCCAACTTTGGCTCTGACTTGTCCTAAGCTGTTACTGCTTTGTTGGGGTCGATCTGATTTGACAGCTCTTGTCCCTCTAAGAAACTAATTTCCAAATTATGTGTTACGAAAGTTTGATCAAAAGATAAAGCTTGAACTAATAAGATGGAGAACTTACTGACATCAAAGAGAAAGTGGAACAGGGCAGAGCTGAGAGCCTGGAACACTGATGTGTTCCCAAAATATTTCTTGTGGATGAGTTCTGCTGACCACTGTGTGTCTCATTGCCACTACTGTTTCTGAAAGCGAGGCCATGTACTTACTAAAAAAATCCAATTTGGTTAACAAAGATTTTTTCAGAATATTTTGTACATTGATAATTTTATTTTTGATTCAGAAGCTTATGAAGTCCTTAGACCTGCCAGCCATGTTCCTGTAGTTGTGTTCAGTGCTCTGTTGATGCAGACTGATAAATTGTTTCTAGGTCAAGTTGGCCCCCGTGAAGGGGCCATTGTCCCTCACCTGTCAGTCATCCCTCAGTGCAGGTCACTGCCCCTGCTGCCTCCACAGTGCAGGACAGAGCTGCAGTACTCTTCCTTCTGGTACAGAGTGAGGCAGATTTGTTAGAGATTTCAACACCTTAAATCGAAGTTGTTTTCCTTTGCACTGCAGTGAGCTTGCACTCGTTCTCCATATCCTTTTTGAGAGACAGCAGCTTGACAAATCACTCCATCTGACAAAAGTAAGTTTTTACTTCTTGACTGGTACCTTCAGCCCACTCACAAGTGAGGTAGTTTTTTTTCCGTTCTTCAGATGTTTGGTTATGTGAGACAATAATATGTGGATGCAGTGGTTAAATCTGTCACCCCCTCCTTATGACAGAAGTTGTTGGGCTGAGGGAGCAGCAGCTGGCTGTGCCCCCCAGGGGACAGAACTTCTGCTGAGTGACCCCAGCAGGGACCTCTGGGCCTCGTTCCTGCAGTCCTTTGGCAAGAATCACTTCAGTGTGCTGCCTCGTTTGAATGACACCTTCAGGAGAGATTTCTCTGCCACACTTAGATGTGTTTATACATGTGTGTCTCTTTCTTTGCCTATTTAGCTTTTTCCATTCTGTGCATTTCAGTCCAAGGATGCGTGTTGAGGGAGATCAGGGCAGATTGCTGGCTGGCTCTGCAGCCTGCTGGGGCCCTGCTGTGGAAAACCTGCATCCCCCAGATCCTTCTTAAATTGCACAGTGCTAAGTGATTTGTGATTCCAGGCTGAAAAGCCCTACTGCTACTTTAGACTTCTTGAAAGTGAGACAAACTCATGTTTTTCTTATTGCTGCCGTGTTAGAGAGCAGTGCACGACCTGTGCTGCAAATGTAGCTCGTGACTTCACAGCAGCTCTGTGAGCCTCAGTGTCCTTCAGCCACAGGTAACTGTGGCAGGTCTCAGTGCAGGAGCTGTGCTTCTGCTCCCTGCCCTCTCACAGGAGACAAGATGCACCAATGCCACAGTACAAGGTAATTAATTTTCCTTTAGATGGCTTTTATTATTTAAATTGTCAGCATTGCCCTGGTGACTCTGCACAAATACATCAACAGAATAATGCAGCTGTACTGAGAGGGTCTGTGTTATCACATTGCAGTCGGGGCAGCTCTGGCATGCAGAGCCTTTCATGATGAGCTCCTGTTTCTTGATTTACTTGCTCTGAAGCAGTAAGTGGGAATATTTGTTTCAGACTTGTAGGTTTTTAAAACACGGGAGGTTTTCATTGACTGTATTGAAAGTTGTTCACGTTGTGAAAAGACTGTAATGCCAAATGTTCAACAACTGAAAGCCTGCACTGAGTGAGAGAATTTAATAAAACTTGGAACTTGCTAGCAAAGGAAGGGATATCACCTCATACTACACTGGTTTCCCAACCTTTGTGAAGTTGGGTGTGATGAAGCACCAGATAAATGCAGACTGCAGCATTTCAAATGCAGCCATAGGCTGGGCAGTCAGACTTGTATATTCTGAAGCTTTTCAGCAAAGGTTTTACAGATCAGTTTGCTTGTAAGAGTACCTGATCAGTCTTTCTTGAGGACAAAATAACTTTGATGTGTGTGGGAGAAAACAAGTTCTCCATAAAAATATTTTTTCATAGTCTTTTATAAAATTAAGGAAAATAGAAGTATAGTTCTAAAGAGGTTTTTTTAAATGGGAAGTTTTAAAGGAATTTGAATTAAGAAAGGCTATCACTAGTTGCATAAAAGTGTAATTAAACATTTATGATACTGCAGAATCCTACTTTCCATGTGCCTACATAAAGCCAAGCATTCTTTTTGTGTCCCTCTTGTTTCTGTTCTGAGATTTGGGGTCAGGGTAAATGAATGACTCTCATGTGTGTCCAAGCTCTTAAGCTCTGTTTTACCATCTTCCTGTTGTGCAATCTGTTTTCCCAGGAGTTTGTCAGTCACAATGCAGTAATGCATTTACTCCCTGAACTTGGGTTAGCCAGCACTCTTGGGGTATTTCATGAGTCCCTTCTGGAAGGTGCCTGTAGTGTGATCACATAGAGCCCATCAGTGTTCCTTGGAATCCCTGATATCCAGGGTAAAAGGCAGTGCAAGGATCAGTTTGAAGAACACATCATGGGGAAAAAAACCATATTTTTCTCTAGAAGGATTGTGTAGGTGTTTAATACCATCTCAACTTGATAATGTTCATGGGGAAAAATGTAAAAGCTGCATATCTGAAGGAATGGGATCTATAATTGGATTATTACACTAATATTTGCCATTAGACTGCCAGACTGGCTAAATCTAGCTCAGGAGCCAAGTCCTTCACCATGGCTTGAAAATCCCACTGTGGTGGGTTTCACCTGGGAGTGAAAATCATGCTGGAATCCAACCAGCCTTTTTGCCTGTGTCTAGAAGTAATAAATTATGTTAGGAGTTAGAAATAGATTAAGAAGAGCTTCAGTGCATTATAATCTGAAAAATCCATAAAAGTCAATGTTGCAAGATGGCAGTAAAACTTCCTTACTGCCTTCATGCTGAGCTCCTGCAAGCAGATGTGAAATCCAAGAGGAGGAGGGTTGTTTTTATGGCATGTGACTGTTGCCATGAGAGTCTTGGTTGCCATCAGAAAGGTAATTTTGCTAAATGGCTGTGATCAGCTACCAATTGAAACATAGAAAAGTGCTGCATTAAAATAGCATTCTGTCACTCCCTGTGCACCCCTCATCTTGTATCCCAAAGAGCTGTTTGGCTACCCAGAGCTCAGAAGGGAGAAAGCAGCACCTTCCAAGGCTAGAGCTCGTCGTGCTTGGGTAATGCAATTCAGAAGAGCCTAAACACAGCAAATCAAAATCTGTGAAATGATGCATGGCTTCACGCTTCTGTAATTTTGAAAAAGTACATATAGATTTCCATTCTTCCATTCCAAAGAGCCCTTGAAGTATGTCAAGTATTTATAGCTTTGGATGTCTCACTCGTACATGGGAGAGTTAATGACTCACACCTTTCCCAAACAATTGAAGTGCTTCCTGAGTAGCAGAGAAAACATTCCCTCCTCTGCTCCACCACTGATTCACATTCTGATTCACATTTGTTTGTTGTCGTGTGGCAAACACCATTTGGCATGTTTACTCCTAGGTCTTAATTACCCTGCAGCAGTACTTTGCTCTTTATAGGTCTTACTTCCTTTCCCTCGCTCAACTGTAGCATGAAACAGCACCTAAATTAATCCAAAAATAATGGCTTATTTCTTCCTCCTCTCTTCCCTCCTCTTCCCAGCTGCCTCTGCTTCTTCCCCTGCCACCAGCACCTGTGGGCTCTCCACTGAACTCGAGTGACCTTGTTAAAGCAGCACAGAGTTACTCCAGTGGAGAAAAGAGAGCACTGGGTTTGCAGTTCAGATTGGCTCCGTGATGAGGCTCATAAACATCAGGAGCAGCACACAGTGGGGAGCTATGCTGGCACCAGGAACGTGGAGAGGGACCTGTGCAATATCTTTGTATTTAGCACAGTGAGATTAATTAAATTCTTCATTCTGCTTAGCCATAACTTTTGTTAAAGATTTGCTTTTTGTCTCTGAAAGAGCTTATCCTGATGCATGTGAGAAGGAAAGGAAGCTCTGGGGCCAGGAGAGAAGGGAATGGCTCTGGGATCCCTTCTCTGTGTAATCCTCCATGGTTACCCAAGCCCTGAGAGCAGTGTTTTGGCAGATGTCTTGCACAGACCATTTTAAATTTATCCAGCTGCTTGCACCTCCTGTGCTGTCTCTTGGTTAGCACCTGTACTCATGTACCTGTGTCCAGAAATGGATCCCAGAAAAAATGGGCATGAGTTCAGCTGGGTTTGCTTGCCCAGTGAGTTCAACCCGTGGCCATGCAAAGGATGTGAGCATCACCAGCAATGAGTTATGTCAGACTTCTTTGTTTACAGCCCCTTGGCCATATTGCATTCCATCTGCTTAGCACAGATCTGTTGCTCTCCTTTGTGCAGAAAATGGTTTCTTAGGGCTGGACTGGAAAGCAGGCCATGGGAACCTTGTGGGCTCAGCACCTGGAGTGGGGAGGTGCCTGTGGAGCAGCAGGTCTGCAGAACAGCAGCAGCAAGATTTGGGAGAGCTGGGTGGGGAGGTGACAGTGGTCAGAGTTGACTTTGTCACAAAAGAAAACATTCACTGCACATAGTCTCACACTGTGTACATTTCTGATGGAAAAGCTCAGGTACAGCCAGTAACTGGTTGTTGAGAAATGCAATGAATCGTTTATGGCTAAACACAGCCTATAGGATGTGGTTAAAATGAAGGTCTTGGTAGGACTTGGGCTTTGTGAGGCAGCATGCTTTGAATTTTCAGCCCTGTGGACTGCTGTAAAGGCTATCTGTGCTTGGCAGAACAATCTCGAGCAGCCAGATCAGATCTCTCCAAGATGGTCCTGTTTGCACGGGCTGTTAGTCAATCACTCTTCATCTCTTCATTCCTCTGCCCTTTATGCTTCTGCCTGCTTTTCTTCCTCTCTCTTACATGCTTGATTTGCATTTATATTTCCCTCAATGTATCCTTGCTATTTAAATGTACCAGTGGTACTTGTTGTTCTCCCACTCCCAAATAACACAGATTTGCTTCCCCTTCTGATATTTTTTGCTGTTGACTGATTACCTTGCTGTGTTATTTCTGCTTAATTGCACAAGTTAAATATTTTAACAGGTAATCAATACTATAGAGAGTTTAGCAAAACAATTTAGCAGAAACACCGGTAGGAAACCAGCAATTGTCCTCTGCCCAAATAAACTAATATATAAACCCAAAGTTTCTCCTCCACATCCCACACAAATGTCTATCTTCACACACGAATGAAAATATTTGAAATGTTAGGAGATTCCTGTGGGTGCCTTAAACGAAATGACCTTCTCTTGCTATCCCAGGTTTTAAAAAATAATCGCTGGAAACCCCAAATGCTTTCCCTGAGCTATTCTCTAAGCAGACCACACAGATTGCAGTGTGTTGTGAGGACAGGGCAGGGCTGTGCTCTCATGGACTTGATTAGGGAAATGTGGAGTGAAGGCAGCCACGGACCAGGATTAGGAGAATCACTACTGGAAGCTTGCTTTCTGTCATCCTTCTCTGCAGCATTTGAAAAAGAAATGGAACTAATAGCCCTCATACCTCAAAACTGTGCCTTCAGGGAGCCATTATGATCACTCCTCTTTGCACAGAGGATAAATTTATTTTATAATCAAGTGTTGTTAATGCACGGAAGAACATCTGCTTTTTAATGCTGGAAAATGAGCAGAATTTGTCTTCTGAGTATATTGCAAGTGGTGCTGCAGTTCTGGAAAAATAATTTTTGTTCAGGTTTTGGGAGTTAAAATAATTCAAAATTTTAGGAGTTTTGTCTTCATTGAATTAGGAGTACAACAAAAATCTGTCTATTTTTAAAAACTTAGCTGCTTCTTGGGGTACCTTTGACTTGTTCTCTGCTGTCCACAAAAAAAAAAAAAAAAAAGGAGTGAGACGTGTCAGACTGTAATCCCTGTCTTGAAAACCACTTTTTTCCCAGGTTGCATTTTCCATCAGATGATTTTGATTATCTTTGTAGCCTTGGTAATGGTTGATGGTAACAAGTGAGGATGTAACTTGTTGCAGTATTGGTTGGTCTTGCATTATTAATGAAAAGCAGAATAAAAAACCTGTCTGCTTTACCACCAGGTTCTCATAGAAGGAGTTTTGTCTCTAGAACATTTTGGAAGGATAATTTAGTATTTCATTCTGATGTGTCAAATATATTCACATCTTAACAGATAAATTTGGCTAGGATTGCAAATATTTATTTATATAATGTATTGCAGCAGTTGTGTTTTGGTAACTTGCTATTCTTTTTCTTCCCTTTCTTGGTTCTTAGACATAAATAGAAAAGGGTTGTCATTTGTCCACATATTGAGAAATTCAGTTTCCACCTGCCTTCACGTGCTCAATTCTTTTTCCAACAAATTCAGCTTAGCTAATATGGGAGATGGACTTAGTGAATCTCAGTCCAAGCTCAGAGCCACATAAATAAATCAATACCAGTGTGCAATCCTGTGTGTCTGCTGGTGCCTGCAGCCTTTTTGTGAGAGGCTTGGGGGAAAAGGGACGAGATCTCACCTCAAAAGAAGAAAGTTTCTTTAGGGACTAACTGCTGATTGTTGGGTTTTGTTCAGAGAACTAATCAAATTGGATCTTTGAAACTGAAAGCCAGCTATTAATGTGGATTCAAGAGACAAGCTGTTGACAGTCTTAAGAAAATTACTTCCATTTTTTCAGTCAGGGTGAAAAATAACCCAAAACAAAGCTGAAGTGACCAGTTTAAGACTGTGAGCATTTTTCCTGTTACTTTTACTCTGTGTGGGTAGGAGGGAGGAATTAATGAGGTAATTCTGTCAGAACTTTTTGATTATGTGATCTACCAATTATTCTCCTACAGATTGATTGATTGATTATATTCTAGTTAAGCTGTGGTGATTGAAAACATTCCCCAACTTCTTGTGAAATCTTGGAATAATTCTTGCAAGAAATGTGACCTTGGACCAAACTGCTTAATGAACTTGATGGTGTTTGATAGCCACATGCCAAATGTAGATAAATATTTCATGATTATGGATCAGTTCTCCAATCCTTTCTACAGTAATGGGTCTGCTCAGCTGGAGCTTTTATGCTGCTGATTATCCTTTTGGGACTTAGAGGAAAATGGAAGCACTTGAGGCCAGTGGAAAATTTTCAGTGTCAGGGTGGAAAGATAAGATTTATGGTGGAAATACAAGTCTGGTCATGTTTGGAAAAGGTGGAGAAACGTTTTTAAGTGAAAAGTGTCAGTTTTATGACCAAAACAATTCACAGAAGTCCATTAATTGTCCTGAGCTACTTTATACTGTTTTTCCCTTTTTTTCTCCAAAGGAGTTGAAATACATTTTGTTGAACCTGTTAACTTTGGGCTGTTTTGTGTGGTGGTATCCCTTTGTGAAAGCACAACATTGAAAAAAAAAGCTATGGAATATCTAATTTCCTTGAGAAAATGTTTTTACTCCTCTCAGTTTGAGGCAGAAAACAATTTCTTGGAAAGCTGGGGTTTTTTAACCATAGAGGAGAGAGCTGGGTTTCCAATACACTTTCCCTGTGTGTATTCCTCATTTTCCTGTCCTAGTCTGTTCCATCACCACCATTCCCTTGTCACACCCAGTGCATCCCTCAGTGACCTTTCTGTCACCTCTGCCAAGGACAGAATTTGAATTGTCAAGCCTTCCTCAGCAATCTTTGTTCACTAGATTTGGGGTACTTCTTCCCCCCCAAAAAATGTGCAGATTTTAAGACACAGTAGTTCTAACACTCCTTTTATTTGGCTGGCAGTTGTTAAGGGAGGGCACAGAGCAATAAACCTCATTTTCTTAGAATACCAATGTGGACATGCAATTTATAGGAAATTAGTCCAGTGGAATAAGTGTTGGAGTTTATGGAGAGTGTTATTATATCATGCCCAACTCAAGATTTTACCCAAGAATTACCACAATTCTAGAAGAGCGTTTCTCCAAATGTGTCTCCATGATCAGAAATAACTTAAAAAAAAAAAAAATGCAATAATCTGGTAGAAAATTAGAGTTGCCTCTTGTATATAATCTTGAACTGAAGCAATATGAGAAGAATGAAGCTGAAGTTCCCAATCTGGCTGAAGTTTTCTTGTGTGGAGGATTAGTTTGCAGCCTGCTTAGGGAGCACATCTATCAGGCTGATTACACAACCCCCAGCATTTTCACCAGCTCCAGCTGCCAGAGGAGTGCAGGGATAGTCCCTTCCACCAAAAGTGCAGATTTTTATCTTCTTACACACAGACTGTAAATCCCTACCTTAAAAAATGTTTTGTTAATGTGCAGATGGGCTCAGAGTGGCTCAGCTGCTTCCTTACACTTTAAAGAGAAAAACAAAGCTCCAGAAGCTTTGCTTTAAATGTGGTTGTGTAGGGAGTAATCGATCCTTTTGTGAGTAAACTTACTGCTGAATACATTTGGATGTTTTGGAGCAGAATATCGTGCAAACAGGTCTTGTACCTTACCAAAGTAAAAAGGGTTCTTCTTCATAAAGTGTGCTACACTGCTGTAGTCGTACTGCATCAGTTCTGCCCAGTTTTTAGCTTCAGATTAAAAGTTTGAGGCAGATGTCTGGACTTGTAAGATGCTGCAATCAGGGCTGTCAGGGTGACACAGCAAGCTGAAATGTGATGAATTAAATTGTGGTTTTGTTTTCAAGCTTTCTTTTTTGTTTTTACCTAAAATAATACCTTTAAGATCTAGACTGTCATTCCAGATTCTTCACTTCCATTTCAGTTGATTTTCCAGGTTCATTTTGGAGGATGTATCTTCGAGGGCATGGGGAGGGAGGTGACAAGATGCTGCTGATAGTGGCACCACTCCCAAGAGCTACGAGCCTGTTTCCTGCTTTGTAAATTTTCGGGATCAGTTTTTAAAAATGGCATTGGTTTCTGTTCCTGTTTGCTTAGGAAAGCATGCTTAGGCTGCCCTGGCACAGAGTGCTTTTGGCTCAGCTCTTTTCACTGCTTGGCATTTCCTCGTGCCAAGGCGTGCTGCAGGCCCAGCACTCAGTCGCTGCACGGAATAACTGAGCTGGTAAAGGTACCGAGCAGGCAGGGCTGTGTGCTGATTGCTGAGTGCCTGGTTAAAAAAATCTTGGAGAGATTGTGTTCCTTTGTTTCTCGATTCCTTACTCCTTGTTCCCTGTGTAATGAACTTGTCTAATTTCCATGTGTGAAACAGTCTTGTCCTGCTGAATGTCAGTCTGTTTTTCACTGGGGATTACTGCAAAGACATTTTTTAAATGTTTAGCTTACAACAGGTAATTAATCTTTTCTTAGTAATACTGTTTGTATTCCCCAGCCCCTTTGAGAAAAGGTATCTCATGGGTCTTGAGTGGATGACAAAGCAGTGATAACGAATAGTTTGCTTTTATGGACCTAATTGAGAAATAAATTTTGCCCTCTGACATCCAGTACGTTTTACCCTGTAGTAGTTGCTCTTCAACATGATTTATTTTTTCCTTGCTTGAGACAGACTTTTGGTGAAAAGTGCCCAGTGGACCATGTCCATGTACAATCTGTATTGCCATCAGCTGCCATCCTCCTCATCCAGCCAGTCACACTTGAGGGAGCTCATTTGAGTTAATATCTAATGCAGAGACTCTCCAGCCTGTGCTCAGTTTGGAGCTTGAACACAGTAATTACACACATTTGTAGCCTCTAGTGAGCATCTGCACTAGGAAAGGAACAAATCAAAACTGGGAGAGCAGACAAATCGAAACTGAGCATCCTTCTTAGGTAAAATACTTTGAAAATGTTCATATTGCAGGACTGATCATTGAGGTGAATGTTTGATAGTTGGAACCCTTGGGAGAGGTGTGTGGCTCGGGGCTGTGCAGGAAGCTGGGGGTGCAGTGTGCTTTTCCTTCCTCCAAAAATACCAGTCCAGAATTTCCCTGGGAGCCTGTGCAAAATTACATCTCCACAGAGAAATAAGTGACTGCTGGATGGAGGGATGGAGATTTCAACGAAGCATTAGTGGCTTATTAAAAACCTCCTCTGCAGAGGGTACAAGTTTTATGTTTCAGGAAGGTTTTTAGATTGTTGGCTGCTGCAGTGCTGCTTGTTCTTACCCTGAAAGTCCAAAGAAAAGGATGCTGAGTTGTGACAGTGTAGCCCAGTTTTTTTTAAGGATGCCCTGCTTAAGGGAATATTCATAGGGCTTAATAATGTATTATTCAGCTTTAAGGTTTATTTGTGGAGATTTGGATTCAGGAAATGGCATTGTTATGCAAGAACTGGAGCAGCTAAAAGGAAAGGAGATTAATATGCTAAGATTTGGAAGGGGAAGCTGTGGTTGGAGGATTATGTTAGCTCAGGCACTGATTTTCATATTTAACTATGAAACTTTCTCCAAAACTTATTTTTCTTCAGAGCTGAAGTGGGATTCAGGATCAAAAATATGTTACTGATGCATAGAAGCTGAAGATGTTTCTAATCTTTGTGCAGAACTTTTCCCACTGATTCAGGAGATCTGGGCATGCTTCACTGTTGGCATTTCTTTCCAGGGACTCATTAAAATGAATGCACAAGTAGCATCAGATCATTTTTATTCAACTATGTTATTAACAAAATGGAAAGTTGGAGTGATTAAGCCATGAAACTGTAACTATCCCTTGGGAACAGCTCAACAATTGTGTTTCAGAATGTTTCCTATTTGAATTCAGTGCTTACTTCAACAGAGGAGAGACTGGCATTTGCAGAGGAGTTTTACATTGTTATGTTAAAATTGAGAATTTAACATCGGAATTTTTTTATGAAATTGGTGTATATTTTATATAATTCATTTTGTTGCCATGTAGAGTAACTGCAGATAATAAAAACTTGAAAATTTCAAAGTTCTCTAAGGTCTCATGCTGTAAATTATGTCACAAGATACCATTCAAAATCCCAGTATAAAAAATTTGGTATCTCACATATCACTTTCTCTTCCTATTAAGAAAAGCACAGCATTGCAGCTTCGATGTTATGTTAGATTTTCATGGGGAGGGAAAACGTCTTTGAACAGAGGAATAAATGAGTATGATTAGAGAAAATTAATCTGTAGCAATGAAGTAACTCAAAATCCTCAGGGAATGCATACCTTGTCGTGTTAAAAAAAAGTAAATTAAATCTCTGCAGTTTCAGAAAGGAAAATAAAGCTGGACAACAAGTTAATGAAGTATGTAATAAAAAGTTAGTACTGAAAGCTCCTGACCTGAAGGCCAGTTCAAAGAGTCATTTGTCCATGTGATCTTTCTCACCTGCCTATAGGAAAACCTGGGGCTCTTCAGGCAGAACTTCTGTCCCGTTTTCTGTGTGCACCTTAAATTCATGTGTCCCTGCTGGAACTTGCAGGACAAGAAATGTGCAGTGGGAACCTTCTTTGTCACTGCAGCTGCACTGAAAGGGGGGATTCTGGCACCCTCAGCTGGGCAGGTCCTGGAGGGACTGGAAGTGCTTTGTGATTTATCCTCCCAAACAGCAGAGCTGCCAGGCTGAGCATTGTGTGTGTGCTCTGCAGGCAAAATGGTCTGAGCTGTTATGAATGAGAAAGTTGTTCTACAATTTTTATGCCTGAGGAGTGTGTGTGAAAAATAAAGTTCCCAAGTGCAGCAATCCCTGCTGGGCAGGGCCAAGGTGAGATACTCGGGTGCATAATTGCACTCGTTCTCAATAAGTATCTGTGGTATGTGCATTTCCTGACTGCAAACACCACCAAATACCTGGTGTTTATGGCCCATCACTGTGTTAGGAAATGCCTCACAGCACAGCATTGCCTTAAGATTGTAAATTAAAAATTTTATAATGGGATGTGTGGAAATAAAATTTACTGAGGACTGAGACTTTGAGGTAGAAACGTCAAAACATTGGGAAATACTGATTTTAAAAGTTTTGGATGACATTCACATGTATAAATAGGAATCTTTAAGTTGTTAACATAGATAATGTCTCACTTGCAGGTAGCAGGTCTTTAAAGATCTGTGACAAGAAACAAATGGAGAAAGGCAGCATATCTTGGTAGCACAATATAAAAAAAATTTAAATAGCATTTCTGGGCTAAACCTTTGGTAATTGTCATTCCAGGAAAAGCATCAATAATTTTCACTTGTTCAGACTTCACTGCCATTAAAGAATAGTTCTGGGTTTGCTGCTGTTCCTCCTTTAGAAGTGTTTGTTGCTTTTGGCAGGTGAGAAAGCTCAGGATGGTTTGGTTATTTTGGAGGAGCTGGAGCTGTTTGAGAAGATAGGAATTTCTGTTTAGAATGGAAAACTGATCCTAATGGTCTCTTTGGAGACTGGTCTTTCAAAAATTCTTTTACTTCTGGATATTAGAAAAGCAGTTTTCTATGGAAGAAAGGCATGTTGGGACTGAAATATGGCACCACAGAACGTGTGTCCAGATAAATGACACCAGTTACTGGTTTTAATTTTGATTAAAAGTAACCTTAGGAGATGTCTTCCTGTTCACCATAGCAGTGTTATTCTTGCTTTTCTTACAGTTTTTATACTTCATGCACTGTTCAGCCCCACTCTGTGCCCATCTCAGGGGGTGTGAAGGGTGAGTGCTGTCCCAGCTGAGCATCAGGAATTCTGTCAGGACACTGGTCCCAGTCCCCCTGCAGACCATCCAGAGCTGGAGCTTTTCCTTCTAAAACAGGGCTGATGTTTATTTAGCCAGAACTGTGTGGGTCAGGGAGTGCTATTTGTAGGCTGAGACATTGTTGTGTTGGTCTGACAAGTTGATACACACAAATTTTTATTTTGATGTATTTTAAATTTTTATATATAAAGAAATTGATATAACCTCATGAAAGCCAGAAGGAAAAACTGTATTTGTTAACATGCCATATTTTATTTTCCTTCCATGGACATATGCTGCTAATGTTTAATCTTTAGCTTGTCCCAGATCATGCACTGAAATAATAATTTTGCTCTATCAGATCACATTTCTTCTAAATGGGGATTTTTTTACTGCCTGGAATAAACATTAAGGATACACTCTATTTGCAGAAGAAAGTTTGAAGAGATACCACCTTTTCCTTCATCTTTGTGTCCTGTTTCAAAGGAATATGCAATATGAAACCTCAGTAAAAATGCTCTTTACAGGAAGATAGCCATTATTCTTGTGATAATTTCTATCAGCACTATTTATGGAATGTATATTTATCCATTCCTTGTTTTTATTAATTCGTGGTTCTTCTGTTTTATTTTAAGTGCTGTTTTTCTCCTTGTAGCCCTAAAATGTCATCAAAGAGTTGAACACTGCCTGAGCCATGGCCCACTGTGGAAAAGCCTTCAGGGGAAGGTGTTGGTGTGGGGAGGGAGAGCTGCAGGAAAGAACAAGTGTCACATTTGGCTTTGACAAGGCAGCACAGGGCTGTGCTTCCCTGCTTGGAATAGAAGCTGCTGTGAGTAAAGGGGCATTTTATAAAAAGGAAATTGTAATTAGGGAAATGGCATGTTCCTTAATTGCTGCCGTTTCAGAATGATGGACAGTGAAATGGTGCTTTGGGAAAATGTCCTGGTTTTTTGAAGGAATGGGAATGGCAGGGGCTTTAAGAAGCACATCTGGTTTTTAAGGGTTTTTAGCCTATATCATGTAGCAATTCTGCATGTTGATTTTGTAGGTGGAAGGGAGAGTTCACTGGGAATGTGGAGAGGGAAGGGAAGGTACAGCAGCTCATATACAACGTGTGGAAAAAATCCCTGTTAAAAACCCACATGATCCATGGAAATGGAGTGAGAAACAAGGTGGAGCTTCCCAGCTCCTGTTCCTACACCTGCTTAGCAGAGCCAGGGAAGAGCACAGGACTCCTCCTTTCCCACACAGCGTGACTGGGTGTTCCAGCCAGCTCCTCCAGCATTTACATTATCTCCTTTGGGATGACTTCAAAGCAGGCCCAGGAATATGGGAACCGAGTGTGGGATCTGATACAAGGGGAGATGTAACTGCTGAGCTTCCCTCTGGGGCAAACCCTGGTGGCTGCTGGGTGTTTGTGCAGAGAGAAGAGCAGTTTTATTGCAGTAAGGTGGGTTTTTGTAGCAGGAAACACCACGAAAACCAAGCCATTTGTGTTAGGATTATTCCTGTTGGTTTTCAGACATGAACTGCAGATCTGGCTGTCACAGGTAGACCAAAGTGCATCATCCTAACTCCTTCCCACACACTCCTGCCAGTCCCTGTAATGAATGGGAATATGGATCACCTGCTTGGCCAGGTACAGAACTGAGTGTTTAGTCCCAGGACAAGACCCTGGGCTGTCTTCTCCCTGCTCCTGGTTCTGTGTTGTGTTGCCAAAGTGAGTATTTGATGTTGGATGTGAATCCTGTCCCTGGGCACATGTGACATTTGTAGAGGGCTGGTATTTATTCTGTGCAGAACCAGACTAGACTGGTTTTGTCTACTTAAAATAGCAAATTCGAAAGATTTTTAGCATTTGCCCTATTGAGTCATTTTCAAACCTTTTCGATCTCATTTTTAGCAGTGCAAATTTCTTAAGGTTCTTGATGCTGTGTCTCTAATAATACAGGCTTTTAGAGATGGATGGTTCTTTGGCTGCCAGCTTATTCCACAGAAGAACATTTGGAGAGTATTTATTGACTGATACATCCTAATGGCTTCTGAAACACTCTGTCTTGGTTTGGTCTGGAAATCTGAGCAGATAGCACATTCTTTTTGTTTGTCTTTTGGGATAAGGTTAATGAGTCTTGTAAATTATTAAAGGCTATGCTCTCATCTTCCAGGCCTGGTTTCTCTGGAAAGGTGCTGTGTGCTAGAACTGCTCATTAGTAGGTGGACTGATGGCTGCCTGGATGTATTATTGATAATTTAGTGGGAACTTCCCTGTCTGGAAAAGGGCAGTAGGCTGATAGAAATGCTTTGCATAGAAAGGGAATGTTAAAATATTTGACACTTAGTGCATTCATTTCTGAAGGTGTGTTTGGCCTCATGCCATGGGTACCCAGCATGAGAAGGAGGCAGATGGAATCCTGTCTTGCAGTTCTCTTGCTGTTCTTACAGACCCACAGGACTTTTGTTATAACTTTGATATAATCTGGAGTATATTGTTGTAAAAGCAATACAGTTTTATTTAGCGTGTCTTCATAAATACATTGCCATTTCTGCTACTGTTTTACCACTCAAAAATGGGCAGTTAAACAAAGCTAAAGCAATGAAGCAGAAAAGATTCCTAGAGTTGAGTGTGGCTACTGTGGTATCCTACCTATTATCAAAACCAGCCTCCAAGTGTTAGTGCCAGCCATCAGGCAGGGAAAACGGGCATTATCCTGCCTGAGCTCATAATCCTTGAAGTTTGAATCTGCTCTTAAAGATCTAGTGAGACAAAATTTCATTGCTATGTATCCCATTAAGAGAATATATTACCAGTGTATGTAGGATAACTTTTCTGCTAATGTACAGGTTTAAAATGTTTTAGGGACATAAATCAATACCTTAAAATGAAACCCAAAGCTCAGAATGCCCATTTCCTTTAAGACATGGCTCGTTCAGGATGATTAATAACTCTTAGTGGTACACCTCCACTTAGGCCTGTCTAAATCTGGATTGCCACAACTTTATCTTATGCCACGTCCTCCATCACTCCCACTCCCTCTGGCTCCTCGTGGTGGCACTGGCCTGGTTTCCAGCTCAGTCACATCCTGCATCTGCCCTCTGTGGGATTGTGTGAGCACAGGAAGGGGCAGAGGCCAGTGACAAGGGCAGGGCAGTGCCAGCCTAGATTTAGATTGATTTAAAGGCTTGTAGACCCACACCCTTTTGAAGCATCGTTTTTTTGGAATATATTTTCTTCTAGTTTCCACAGAGCCTGGAAGTTTCTAGTTGAAATGGATTTTAGAATAAGCAGAGAATTTGCAAAACAATAGGAGAGAGAAAAATGGTAGCATGAGTCATAAGCATGGGACCTTCCCCCAGTGTCTGCTTAGAACTGCTGAGATCCCAAGGATTAGCTCACAGAAGAGCTGTAGTTTCCAGCATGCAATCAGCCACTCTGTCCATTGTACTTTCAGTTTGCTGGAATAAAGGAAGCAGATTAGTCATCAAAACTTAGGGCTAGTATCAAACTCGGTCGTTCATGACCACTTTTTTGGACAGCATAGCTTATGTGGTGTGCTAAATGCTGCTATTTATTCAGTGTTTTTTGGTTTGATGTGTTGGTAAAGTGGCTGTAAGTGTCTAATGGATGTGGGGCATTCAGGTCAGTGTGTCTCAATGATAAATGTATATTTATCATTGTGCAGCTCAGCAGTCAAATGCGTTCTGCAAAGCTGCCAGATTGTCATGATGTCCAAATGTCTCACTGGAGTCCCTTTAATGTTAAACCTTGGATGAGACTGTGAAGGATTTCTGCCTAGATTTACTGCTAGATCGTTTCCTAAGTTTGAGTAGCTCGTACCTGTGGGCTGTGGGTCACAGGCTTTTTGAGAAGCAGGGAATTATGGAAATGTTTGGCTGCTGAGCTAATGGGCATTTGAGGACTCAGAAGGGTTTCCTTACAGCCTGGTTTCCATCACCCTTCCTGGGGGACTGCAGCAGTCCCTGGAATTTGGGAAACCCTTCCCTTTGTGGGCTGCTGGTGTGGAAGAGCCTGGATGGGGCAATGCCAGGATGGTGCTCAGCTCTGCTGTAGCTCAGCCAGCACTCTGGCATCCCTCAGAACATTCTTGCAAACACCAAAGCGTATTGTCTCCAAAAATACAAAATATTTAATTCCACACCCATCCCTATCTTCTTCCAAAGCCACTTTTTATTGTAATTGAAGGCATTTTCTTGAACTCTGGTGTTTAACCAAATTGATATTTCTTTGCATGGATTTTTGGAAGGATACCATTCAGTAATGGCATTATTGACAAAAGAGATATTTCTTTCTGTACATTAGGGACCATAACGTGGCCAAACTTGGAATTACAAAGCCTAGAAATGGTTTTGGGCATTGAGGAGTAAATCATTACTTTGGGCAACTTTGTATGGCACTGTTCTGAAGACTGATATCAAATAGTGTATTTGCATTGGCAAAGTGAAGGGTGTTTAAATTTTCTATGGAACTTGGAATTTGTGTGACTTGTGGGATGAGTAAAATACACCATTTCAAGATTTAACCATTTAAATGCTGCTACACTGAATCTGCTCCCTACTCTTTGTTGCCAAATCCCTCCCTCATCTTTAGTCTCTCCCATCTCTTAATATTTCTGTGGCTTATCTCAAGTGTAGAGCAGAAAGCAAATTAAAGCTGGGATTGCATCTGTGGTGGCACTGCAGCCCAGTAAAGCTTGACTTTGTTTTTTTCCTGTTCATTCCTTTCCCCTCTGCACTGTCTCCCATGCCATGAACCCAACCAGGGAAGTGATTCAGCTGGAGAAGGAAAATCCTGCCAAAAAGACCAACTGCCAGCATAACCCACGTGGTCTTGGGTGTTTGGGCTGGAATGGGAACAAACAGCTGGGGGAGAAAAGGTAGGAGTTGTTTAAATTGGTTCTCCTGCTGAAAAAGTTATAATGGAGCCACAGCCTAAAAATTGAGGTTTTGCCTAAAAATAAGTGATATGTAAATGGGACACACACAACAAAAGAGACAACAAACACCATCAGAGTCTCTTTTTTCAGATCTCTGTGTTGATTTAGCCCAGGTCAGGTCCTTACTAAGATAAATCAAAGCATACTCACACGAGTGATGCTGCTGAGGCTCAGGCAAACCACTTGATTGCTGAAATTCCATGCAATGAGGTTTTTCCTGATGCAGTTTTTGCGAGCCAGGTTTGCAGGCTGCAGCCTTTTTGAGGAGCACTGTAGAAGGTGGGACTGCAGGTGTTGGTCACTGGTGCCCTTCGTGCAGTCCCTGCAGAGCAGCACCAGCCCCTGACCCCCAGCAGCAGCTTCTGTGTCCATGTGCACATTGCTGCAGTGACTCAGCCTCGGGTCTCTCAGGGCAAACGAGGAAGACAAGGATTCCTCGTGGCTCAGCTATTCCACTCGGCTTTCCCTTTGCTTTTCTCTGGTGCTAGAGGCAGCACCAGGCAGTCATTGGGGTGTGTGCCCCACTGTGTGCCTTGTACAGTGATCCAGTTAGAGCAGAGCGGTGGGGAGAGCATCCTCAGAGTCTGGCAGGACACACTCCGGTGCTGCTGCTGGGCAGTGCCTGAGCACTCTTCTCCCCTTCCTCCCCACCCCGGCCGTGCTGCCACCTCAGATGTGTGCAGCCCGTTTCATGAGGAATTCAGGAACAGAGCCTGGCAAGGGCACAGAGTTGCTGCTGTGTGAGCGGTGGGTGGGCAGGAGGAGGAAGCAGAGCGGGTGGCTGGCGGCAGAGGAAGGGAAAGGAGTGAATCCTGTCTTTGATGTGACAGGACAGCCCTGTGTGACTTCACCCAGTGCCGCAGGTGACGAGATAAGGAGCATTCCTGTGCTCACCCTTCACTGCTCTGCGAGGGGCAGCTCTCGGCACCCCCTGAGCTCGTGCACAGCTCAGAATTCCGAAAGGGAAAACGACACTCCCTTTAGCTTACAAACCCACAGCTTAAGGGCATTTTGCTAAAAGGAGGAGGACCCTGATGCATGTACTGGGTGGTTTTGGTGCTTGATTTTTGTGGTGGATCATGACTTCTGGAACTCCCAGATAAGCCTTTGCAATGGGCAGTGAGGTACAGACACCTGATGCTTTGTCACAGTGCTCCAAAGGTGGTTTTTTAGGGAAGCCTGTTGTGATAGCATTGGCCATCATGCTGCTCTCATCTGTTCTCTTCCATTGCACATACAAGAAAAAATAAGCTATGTTAAACTTTATTACTTTCCAACAGTTTCCATTGTCCTCTGTTCTGTTGGTTTCCTACAAGAGGTTCTCAAACTGCAGTCAGCAAAAATACATTTCTCAGCAGCTTCTTACTAAACAGCTTCTTTTTGACTGTGGAGTTGGAGTGTGTGTGGAAGCAGCCAGGCTGCACAGCACCTTGTTAGATCACTTCAAATCCAGGCTCTGGGAAACAATCCTATCCAGGTCATGCTCCCTCTCAGCCCTCTGGCATGGAGGAAAGTGCTGACAAGTGTGATACTTTCATTCACTGAGCTGTCTGGTAGAGGGGAAAACTTCAGTTCAAAATGCATACAGAGAATTGTAACTCCTAAGTACTTAGTCTTCCTGAAAGGGCAGGGAAGAATCAGTTTGGTTCCCTTCTATAAGGAAAATCACCTCAAAATTTCTTAAGTTATAAAGAGGATTTACTTTAGTATACATTTCTAAATATTTTTACTTGTTATATAGCTATTTTCACACTAGTACATGCTTTTCTGTCCATTGAAAGTTTGTGCAATGCTCCAAATTCTGTGTGGAAAAAGGTCTGAGCCTAAAAGGGAATAAAGGCAATGACTCTCTGAGCTGTACTTGGGCTCCCAGGATGCTAATGCCTGTGTCAGAGGAGATGAAGTGAAGAGAGACTGCATGAAACCCATCAGAGCTGTTAAACTGTAGCAATGCAAAGCCGTTGGTATTTTAAATAATGGTTAAAATAAATTCCTGTCGGTTAGTGCTGGACTATTTGAAATTCCCCTAGGTTTAAATAAAAGGGAGACGGAATTTTAACCAGCTCATTTGATAGAAAAATGACCTGCAGATGGGGTTTGAGAGAATAATAGGCAGCAGATTACAGTGGGGAAATCACAGCAGAGATCAGACTTTGATGGGTTTATGCAGAGTGGGGAGATGGGAAGAATTCCCACTGCAAACCAGCACAGCACTCATTTTATTTCCATTGCCTGTAGCTCTTCATAGCAGCATCAAGTTTGTGAAGTCATATATGCTGAAAAGTTGTAAAATGCCACAAGTGTTACGTGATATGCAAATATCAATGAGTTTTCTCCTGTTTCTGTGCCTATTTTCAAGTAGAGTTTTATGTGGAAAAACCTTGTGTTTCTTCCAGTCTTGACCTGCTATGATTGAGGGCAAATATCCCTTCCCTACTTCTCAGTGTCCTGAAATGTTTTAGTAAATATTAGCTTTGATGAACACTTAAGGTAATGTACTGAAAATATAAACATAGTTGAGTTTTTTTTTCTTCAAACCATCATAACTCTGCCAAATTTGAAGGATTTTGAGAAGAAGGCAAAAATTTTACACCTGCCAAAATTCAATTCTAAAGTGAATTTCTAAGTGGGAAAGCTCTTATGTATGTACACAGAATAGCACTGGAATATCTTTTTTTCTTTTCCTCTGTCTTACTCTTGGGAAAAGCTGAAATACATTTGGTGTAACTTAACAACAAAAAATTTGAGATTGCTGTGGCAGACTACAAAAATTTAAATATTCTCATGAATGATACCTGTAGGGATTTTGTGTTAAATAATGGAAGCCAACATTTTTATGCAATTCATGAGCATTTATGAGCACATTTGTGATCTGCAAAAATAGTCTGTAAAATTCCTGTGTGGGCTTCTGCAGCCCAGGGATGCAATAGCATAGAAAGTTTCATGTGTGCCTCCTGTGGGATTTTTCTTTGCCTTTTTTTTTTTTTTTTTAATACTATAGTTTTGGGTATTCAGGAAGTGAATTAGAAGTTCACCAGAAGTGAGGTGTTGCTCAGAAATATTAATAGGGCACTTTTTGTGGCAGCAAATCATCCATGGCCACGTGTGGAGTGAGCAAAGCTTGGGAGCAGGGCCCGGACTGGCTGTGCAGGGCTGCCATGGGTGTGGTGTGCAGCAGCTTTTAATGCAAGATGTTTTCCCCAAGGGGCACTGTGACCTTACCTGGCCTCAGCTGGGGCTCACTGGGTTCTCCTTTAGGCAGGAAATGTTGCCAGGAGCTGTTTCCTGCTGTGTCCCCTTATCCTGCTCCAGTGGCCACTTTCCATGGACAGCCAGGTAGTGGTGAGAAGGTAAGAAAAGCAACTTTACTTGTAACAGCAGCTCCAAAATGCTTCTGTGGGACCTGAGGGGAGCCTGACCTGGCTGCTGCTCCAGTGTTTCAGCAATATTCTGTACTTCTGGAAGTGAGTGATAACTTTTCTTTTCCAGTATTAAAAGCACATCTTTGAGTTTCAGGTATTACTCCTACAACTTTTGAAGTATACAATGACCAGTAATTATTTTTCAGCCTTCTTTACCACCATCCACTGTCCAGTTCTTTGCAATCTGTTTCACTGCCTTTATTTCTATTCTTTCAATATCTTCATGCAATTACAATACAGAGGCTCATTAGTGTCTGCCTCTAGCACAGGTGCCCCTTTCTAGATGAGCTAGGAAGTTACAAACTGCCATGAAATGCTCATTTCAAGGGGAAACACAGCACACTGAAATTATGTCAGCTCTGTTAAGCATGAAGGCACAGAAAAGTAAGCTGATTTCCACAACAAATTTTGTCATTTGTTCCCTATTTCATATCTTTTAATAATGCTTGAATAGTTCTGCTTGCAAACATGTAGAATCACAGTGAGCCTTCTTTTATTTCCTATGTTTTTTCCCTAAATAAATTTTCTCTACTTTCAAATACACCTCTTTGTTCTCACTGCTCTAGAATTCTTTCATCCTCTTCTCAAAAGCTTCTGAATATGACACACAGTCTCACTTGAAAAGAATGCAGAAGAGGAATGCAGGGTGGGGAGCTGGAGGTATGGAGCAGCACACGAGTACAGACAACACAGCTGCAACACAGCGCTGCAGCACAGGCTGAGGGGGCCTGTAAAAGAAATCACAAATCATTATGGCATAGGAAAAAGTAAATAGAGGTGATAAAGAAACCAAGCTTCTTATCTGTTTTCTTTTTTTTTTTTTTTTTTTTTTTTTTGTGACAAGAACCTGGCAGCTCAAAACAAACGCACAAAGCTGAGAAGCTGTGGAATGTCCTTCCACAGGATGTTGTGGATATGGGATTGTAAATGGGTTCAAAAGGTAATTGGATACATTTATGAAGGAAAATTCCATGCAAGAATATGAAATCCAGAGAAATAAGGCAGTTCTTGCACAGGAAATCTCTAAGCTGCAAATGGAGATGGGAGTTTGGGGTTGGAGTTTGGAGAAGCTGGTGCTGCTGGTGCCTCCATGCTCTGGGCTGGTGCCAGGAGCAGCCTGATGGAGATGCTGGATTTGGGGCTGACCTGCCAGGCTGCTGGCATCCTGTGACCTTGTATCCTTGGGGTATTCATGATCCTCCTGATCTTCTTCTCAGCATCTCTGATATTTGGCAGCTTTGCTAAATCTGCAGTTTGTTACCTTTGTTGTTTCAATGTCAGCAGCTGAATTGCATCCTCCCTTCAAGTCCAGAATTTATCCTGCACACATGGAGCACTCCTGCTTTTCCATGGCACTTGATTCCTCTGCCCTTAAATTTGTGTTTAGGAGTAAAATGTTTGAAAAAGTAACTTGCTGCTTCAGCCTTTGGAATTTGGAAAGCCAATTTGGAATTTTATTCTGATTTAACATATAAAATCATTTTCCAGAGGAGCACTGAAGAGATTGCTCTGTAGCTTTGGTAACTGTGTCATTGAAGTAAAACACTCCCTGAGGTCACCTCACCCTGGGCAGTTGCTTTAGCACATTGAACCGTGTTCTTGTGGCTCTGTGGTCTGCACCAACCTGGCAAATCCTTCCTGTTCACCAGCAGTTCTTACCTGTGATCCATGATTCCCCCCCACTGCTGATTGCTGTTTCTCCTTTCTGTGTATTCCCAGTGACCTGTTTGTCAGCTGTGGATGCTCTCAAATGTCACCATTTGCATTACTCTGATAGTCCTTTACTACCCTCTTTTGATTTTGCCTCATTTTTCTTTAACTGCAGGTTTCAAACAACTACTTTTCTCTGGCAAGTGAGTTTAGAATTAAAGCTTCTCAGTCTCCCTTTCCATAACAATACTTATCAAGTGAATAACTCTTACATTGATCTTGATCCTAAATTTCAGTATCATCTTTTTCTTTAGCAAATGCCCTGCCCTTGTAGAAGTGAGGCTGCAGCAAGCCCTCTTGTGTGTCTAATGACAAGCCAGAACCAGAGCAATACTTGCAGTGTATTGTCCTCTGTCCTTGCCTGTTTCCCATTGCTCAGCACCGATTGTTTCCAGTTGTAGCTGTTTCATCCAGCTGCCAAAACCACTAATGCCCAACCTGTCTCTAATAAGAGAGAGTTTGAAGAAATAATCTCCCTTTTCCTCAGTGTTTTGAAGGATGGCAGTGCTTTGGGTTATGATGTAGTTACCCTGTGGTGCAGTGGGTAAATGCTTGGTGCTGAGCAGTGCAGTGCTATGTATGCAGCTCAGGCAAGAGAATTTCACATAACTGGGGAAAAAAATCTGGAACCACTCAACACTTGCTGAATTTGGTGCTATTTAAATGCATACTCTGTATCTTAATACTTCAGAAATATTAAGTGCTACTTGAAGTTCCCTATTACAACTCTAGTTGTTTTCCATCAGTATTTTTAAACTGCAGTCAGAGCAAGGGAAAATGCCTTAAGTGCTTGAGGGAGAGAAACAGCCCAGGAAGGAATCACAGAGGCTCTTTCCCATGCCCTCAGGCCTGTGCAGGGAGCACTGCTGTCACCCAGTGCCGTTTGCCTTAAGGAGGCTTTTCAGTAAATAGTCCTGGCTTTGTTAAACTTGGCAGTGTACACTCAGGTTTTATATTCGGCACACTGTACGTTCTGACCTGTCTTCAACTCTGCTCATTCCTGGCCCTTTCACTGTTCCTATTCCATCTCTGACCTTCTCTCTTACCTTTAGCACTTGTTGCCTTTTTTTTGCCTTCTGGCTATTTCAGCCAATTCAGTTCACTTTCTGATGTAGTTTCTTCCTTTAGATTTACATAGTATGTGATTGCCTTTCTCATTGCAAGGTCAAATGGTACTTCACTGAGAAGTCAAAATGTGTGGATTGGCTCTTGTCACGAGCTTAATTTAACCATCATTTTTGTTCCTGGAAGTATTCCATTTTTGATCCATTTCATTTATCTTAATACCTGCTTTTAAGCAAAACTTTGACAAATGACATCAATATGGGAAGATATTTTAGCACAGTCTTTTGAAAATTACTTTCCTAATATGTGAATTCTCATCCAGACCAGACTTAAAATAATAGCGTTACAAAATGTCAAAGCTGATAAAACTATTAAAAAAAGAGCAGGAACTTTGACTAATGGCCCATGTATATGGCTTAACATTTAAGTAAAGATTGCATTTGTGACTTGAGCGATGAGAAGAATTCAGCTAAGGCATTTGTCCCCAGCTTCCTGCTGAAGGGAGTTTTCTTTGTCTGGCTGTAGCTGTGGGAAGAGCTCAGTGCCACGAAATCTCTGGAATTTTCCAGCTTTGTCTGGGATGCTGTTCCTGCTCTGCCTGTGGCCACGAGCCCTCTGGGCTCCAGTTTGTGTTCAGGCCGAGTTGGCTCCCTGGGTTAAATACTTGTGTTTCGGGAGGGCTGGTGTTTGACAAGGGAAATGGCAGGATCAGTGTGACAGACACATGGAGGTCCTTGGTGCCAACTGAGAGTACAGAACTGAGGCTCAAGAGCTGGATCCCGTGTGAGCTGTGGCTGCATGCCCAGGACAGAGCAGCCTCCTGGCACTGGGTACCCCCGAGCTGCAGGGGTGCAGTGCCCACCCCCTGCCCTTTGGCCAGTGCTGCAGGGGTGCCATTCCTTCCCGGGCACTTTATCCTGGGGCTCCTGTGGCAGCTGGGCACAGTTCTCATGCTGGGGACTCTGGATTTGCCTCCGTGCATGGCATGAAGGTGCTCAGCAGGCTCACAGCAGCCTCTGCTCTCAGGACCTTCACTGTGGAGGAGCAGATTGCACAATGCCCTGCACACCTTCAGTGTGCCACTCTGTCCTGGAGCCCCAGTTCGGTGAGATTGGCTGATAAGCTCTGTCCTGCATCCGGGGCTGTTCGTTCCTGTGGAGGGAATATTTGAGGCTGGCAGCCACAGTTTTTATGTTAGAATTGTTTGGATGTGGGCCTGGACTTGGAGCAGGAAATCCACTGCCATTTCACAGCTTTATTTGTTGAATGGAAACCAGGGAATCAGCATCATGTATTCAAGAGCAAGAAAAATGCCATTAACAGCGGGGTGTAATTTTTTTTTATGGTCCCAAGCCTTCCTTTGTTTGCAATTTTAGCTTAATATATTCATGATACCTTGAAACAGGGGTATGCATTGAGGTGGGGGCTTGAAATTGTTTTTGTGATTGTTTCTGGCTTATATAAATGTATATGTTCTGTAAAGATCAAAAGTGACTGGAAAAGAGGATTTGGAAGAGATCATTCATCAAAATGGGGTTTTTTTGCAATACAATGGAGTGGGGGGGAAGAGAAATTTCAAGCTTGTTCTCTCAGATTTTGGTTTTGTTCAGCTTTCTTGCTTTCACAGGATGTCTTATTTTTACCAAAATTTCTAATGAGCCACTGGAGTGAAGCATATGCTAACAAAAGTAATGTTGAGTGTTTCAATAAAAATCTCTCCTGCTAGTTGATCACAGAAGCACAAACTCTGTGGTTATTCTATTATTTCTCCTGAGAGATTCCAGGACACTTTTTCAAGAGCAGATCTACTTTTTTTTATACTATTCATTGAAATATATGGATTTCTTTAAATATTTTCAGGTCTGCATTTTAAATTTTTTATTTGCATATAAAATTTATAAAGTTAGATTATGATAACGCTGCTTCCAGTGTTTCTGACAATACTTTTAAAGTCTGCCTTGCATGATCTATCAACTCAAATTATTACTTTGGTATCTTTTTTCTAGAGCCTGTGCAATTAAAACCACTTAAATTGCATTTTGTGATAAAGTTCAAGGGAGAAGATAAGCCACTTTGTTCATGGCAATTTTGAAATCCTGCTTAATACTTTGATTTAAACCCAAAGATGTTCTATTAGGATTGAAAGGAAAGTGTGGGAAGAAAATGGCAAATCCCAGTGTAGAAGCTGTAGAAGTCTTGTCAGAGTGCTTGAGAAACTTGAAATGGCCTTGTTTAGTTAAATAAGGAATTAGGAATTTGCTTGGGGAAGGCGTGGGCTGGAGGATGTATAAAACAGAAGCAGAAAGGTCAGGGGAGATGGCAGCAGGGCTGGGATGTGGCTGAGTTACAGGCAGCTCATGTCCACACCTGGACAAAGTTATTTCCAGCACGGGGAGACTTGAAATCGTTCAGTTCATGTCACAGATTCTTCAAATTCACACATGTACAAACATGATTTGGTGGCAGTTGAAGATTGTCTGTAGTTACTTGTTGAAGAGAATTCTCTGTCAATCCCCAAAAGTGAGGGTTGTGCCATTCTTCTGCAACGAGGTGAATGCTTCTGCAGAAACAATTTGGGAAGGAAAATATCCAAACCAATTCAAGGCCCAGCATTTGTGCTGACATGCCCTGGCCGGTGCTGCAGCAGGAGCTGTCCCACCACGAGGGGACAGCTTGGTGACAGCAGGGATATCTGTGCACTGCAGGGAACAAAGATCTTTCAGGAACCTTACACAGAAAGATGGGAACTTAACAGCACCATGCACAGGCTAATGGAGGGGATTGCAAAGCATGTTATATTCAAAAACTTGAAATATTTGTATCATGTTTAAAGAAAATAATTCCAACTCTACTACTTCACTTCAACATTCCTTCTTCCCTTAGCACTCCCCTCGCTTGTCTTTTGCCAAGAGCTGCTGTAAGGAAATACTTCTCTGCATTTCTCTTGTTTCTGTCAGTAATAATGGTGAGCCTGAAACTCTTCTGCAACTTCCAGTACTTCAGTAAATTGTGGCTTTCACCAGATAAATCGAGTTGGTAACATTTTTCTTGATCCCCAAGATCCTCATTTATCTCCCCATTAAAAAAAATATGTATCTATATATATATATGTTTTCCAGCTTCTATTCTTCCCCTTCAATCTGTAAAGAACAGCATATGATGTGGTTTCTGTGTTGATTTTCAAGATAATTTTTAGCCTGTCAAAGACCTTCTGTCTCAACAACTTTGAAACAAAGATTTTTTGAATAGACGAGAGAGTGCAGCTGCCAGATGAACCAACACAAGGAACTGGAAGGGGAGGATCTTGCAGATGGTTCTAATAAAACTGGGCAAACAGCAAATGGGGGTGGGGAGAGTGGGCTGAAATGCAAATTGCAATCCCAGTGCAAGTTTTGGGGTTCCTTTGTGAGAGAAAGTGCCATAAACAGTCCTTTGAGGGTTGGGGACCGGGAGCAGTTATTGTTGCTCTCAGATTTTCCTGCTGCCACAGCTTCTCCTTTTGCCTGTGCTGCTACCTGAGCTCGTGTGGCTGTGCCAGGAGCCCTCCTCTGGGAAGGTACATTCAGCTGTTCATAGGGCTCTCGTGAATGTGAAATACCAATCCAAGTCTAGGTTTGCAGTAGCTGTTGAGAGAAGAAATTGTGCTTGTTGGAGCACAGAGCAGTACAAATGGAGCAGAGGCTTGTGTTGCTCCATTGTTCCTGCCTGCTATCCCACAGCCAAAATGACATTTTGGCCAAGCCTTGATAAAGCCTGGGTTTGAAGTTTGTGCTACATGATTCATTCATAAGGATGGAGGGATGACTAGCAGTAATTTCTGTCTTTCCTGCTAATTTTCTCCTCTTATTAGATAGTATTGGGTCTGTAATATTAGGCCAACAATTAATGAATAAGAATTGCAGTAGGAGAGATGCAGCTGAGGGCCTTGATAGAATCTGATGGTCTCAAATTCCATCGCTACTTCTTGAGATGATAATTTGGGCATCTTTTGTGCTTCTTGGGGCCAGAAAAATCTTATTGGCACCTCATGCCCAAAGCCAAAACAATTAAGTCTTTCTTTTTTTCTTCCTCTTGCTAATCTTTCCCTTCTTCAATGAAAGGAAGAGTGTTTGAGAGCACACAGGCTTTCAGCTCACACGGCAGCCCTTGGGGATGTGCCTTCATCTTGCTGTGTCAAAAGCTTTTCAAATCAGTAGTTTAGGAGTAGCAAATCCTTCAAATGCATGAGTAACAGATACTTGTTTTATTTAAGAGTCCTTAAGCATGAGCAAGTCATTAAGCACTTCCTTTCTCCCCGTGAATCAGTTCTATTTTAAACAGTCATCATGTATTTAATATTTTTTAAAAGTATCAGAAGTTTTGACTTTTAAACTTTCTTGGAGTCTCTTGTGTACCTCTTTGAATTTGTATTAAAAACACATCTGTCAAGGGCTGCACATTCTCTGTACTGCTGCATTCCCTTTCCCTGGCTCCTTCAAGAGTGGATACATTGTGTGTGCAGCATTTCTTTGTCGAGGAGACAGTTTGGAAGTGATGAAGTTATTACTCTGAAAGCAGAGCACATCTCTCCATTGCCTGCTCAGTGGCTGGGTGATGCCACCACCTGAATGGCCTCTCAGGAGCTGAGCCCCAGCAATGTCCCTCCCTCTGCTCAGGGCTGGCAATTCCTGCAGTGTGTTGTGTGCCAGGTGATCCCTGCAGCCCCCTGGGCAAAGCTGAATGCACTGGGGGCTGTGCAATTCCACTGAAGGGGCTCCCATGGTTTAATGGAATGTGCTGGGTGTGGATATTGACCCTGTGATGTTGTCATGCTTTGCTGAGTCAGTCCACTTGGACAGAATCTGTTTCCCCTCTCTTGACTGTATCATGCAAAAAGGATAACAAACATAAATATTTATAATTAGGTATTTTTGCAGGGGTTTGTGTCCAAGATACAACATGCTGAGACATTAAACAGAACAAGTGTTGCCAGAATCCTACCAGCTTGGCAAATCTGACAGCCAGCTGAAGGCAAGGACGTGTTTTTATGATAAAATCAGGCCGTGGACTGAAGGCTAAAGCATCACCAGTTGTTCCCAGCTCGGGAAGAGTTCACTTGCAATCAACATGAAGAGGAAAAACCTTTCCCAAATGTTGCTTTGTTTCCTTGTGGATTTGCTTCTGTTTTTGCCTCCTTACACGGTCAGCAATGATAATTCAGCTGGAGGGGTTGGAAGCAGCCTTGCTGGTCCTCATCGTGCCAGGAGGTGCCCCTTTACCCCGGCTGTCACTCAGGCTGCCAGGCCAGGATGTTTGCAGGGATGGTTTGTGATTCATTTGTGGAGCATTCCTGCCCTTTGTGCTCCAGGACAAAGTCTAACTTTGAGTCACAGCAGCTCTTCTCATCTGGAGCTTCTCCTGCCCCAGCTACCTCAGAAAGCCAAGGGAGAATGGAGAGGGACTCATCTGCAGCTTCATTTACTGCATCCCTGTGAATTGCCTCTTTGGAGCAGCAATAAAAGGATTGTACATCACCTTCATCAATTAGCTTTAAATGCTTTAAATTAATCTGTAGTACCAGGCAATGGAACAGAAGTGAATATGGAGTGGCTTGAGTCCTTTCTTTGTGAGTGGTAGATTGTGGTTTTTAAGTGCCTGTGCTGCTTATGAGTACAATGACAACTGTATCTGTGATCTCTGTGCCACCTGTTGCCTTAGCTACCATTTAATGTGCAATATGCTGATGTTGGAGATGAAATGTTTTCTGTGGCACCTATAAAACACCTCAGTGATCCTCACGAGCCACAGGAACACCAGATTTATATCCAGCTGTGGCAGTGAATCTCTGCTATCTCCAGCTGTGCCAGAGCTTTTGGAGTGCAGCTCCACAAGCAAAGGCAAATAGATAGCAAGGAGAGCCCTTTGTACTGCTGGGCAAAGCCTGCAGAGTTTTAGGACAGAAGTACCAACATCTGCATGCAGCTAAAATTCGAAAATGTGTGTAACTGTTGATATTTTATTATATTGATACAGCTCTGGCAATGTTTCCTGGTTTGGTGTTCCCTATAGAGACAGAGGTGCCCACAATTTGGGAACAGGTCCTGCAGGCAGATGGACACTAAAGAGGAGAACTCCATCCCCCCTCCTTCCCTGGCCAGCTGCTTGCACTGCAGCATCCTGCCTGAATCCACAAAGTTCCCAGTCTCTTGTTCTTCTAGCCAGAAAAAAAAAAAAGACATTTTGGAAGAGGTTAAAATTTTGCACAAACATCTCCCCATGCAGAGACTTAAAATAATCTTTCAGTGCAGCCATTCCATGCCATGAAGTGTTGGCTGATTTTTCTTCAGGGCTATTTTGTGTATTTCAAAGAATTTGATAATATGCAAAGAAAAATTTTGCTGCTGCATGATGTTCTCAAAACTACGAAGGATTGTGGTGTTCCCTCAGTATTGCTTCTTTGCAGGGCTCACTTCTCATTCCTTTTCTTCTTCTACATCCTATTTCTGGCTAATCCTATCTGCAAAAGCAAATTGGTTGGGTTAGGAGAAGATTCAATCTTCTCCATCCAGAGTAAGCTTTGGACTCATCTCTAATATCTGTGTTGAGACAATGAGCACAAGCTGAAGGCTGATTTAGTGGCTGCTCCCCTACCTGCCTTCAGTGCAGGGTGTTCACCCTTCTCATTGAGTCCATTTTCAAGCACTAATGTATGTTTTCTCTGGTTCTTATTCATCTCATTTGTTGCTACCTGTGATTTCAGACTCTTCTTTTCAAATCTCCTAAGAAGTCTTTTTGTGGTGATAATCCTTGTCAAGGTTCTGGTTATGCTGCTCAGCCTGTGCCCTCACCTGGCTGGGTTTGCTTTGCACACAAGTGCTTTGCTTCCGTTATACAAATAATTTGTGTTTGCTTTCTTTCTGCCAACTTTGTCACCCACAAACGTGTTCACACTTGAAGTCACAAGAAGCAGAATACCAGAGGAGGGAAAAAAACCATCCCCACAAACAAAACCCCAAAAGAACTGGACCCTGCTGTCTCCTTGAATAATTTTCCCAGGACAAGTCCTTCATTCCCCCAGTAGGTTCTGTTTCATTGCAAAGCTGCAGCGTGGCTCTTGGGCAGGGACAATGAAAGCAGCAGTGTGCTCCTGGGGAATGGAAGAGAAATGGGAACATTAAGGACAAGGACAAAAGTCTGGGGTGCCAGCCATGCAGGCAGAATTCTGGAGAGAATTCAAGTGTCTTTTTACACAGCTCCCGTTGCATTTCAGATAAGAGGGAGTCACTCAAGGAAAATTTACAATAAATCAGATTTGAAATTTGTTTGAAATAATCTTCTTGTCTGTCTTTCACAGAAAATGTTGCTGCCCTGACCAGCAGTCATGAAGAGAAGGGGGTGAAGCAAATTTGTCTGGAGAAGTCAGAAATTTTGAAATTTTCAGCAGGATTTATCACCAGTGGCTGCAGGAGGTTTTGCCAAGCCAGCCATTGACATGAGAATGGATTCAGTGCCTCAGACTTAAGTGGTAACTCATTTTTCTGTCTCATTTTTCTTATTTCCAATGCAGTACTGTAGGATACTTGGGATAATAGATTATGTTGTTTTACTGCTACAAGAATTTCAATGGAGAAGTCTTACAAGAGCCAAATATGTGATTTTGAGAGCTCCATTCATTAGCCAAACGTTGGAACTTTAGTATCTGGTGCTTTGTTCAGTAGTTGAAATTTCTTCCTGTGGGTTCTTCCCAAGTCTCCATCGTTGAAAAACAAAAAGATTTTTCTGTTTCTCCATTACTGTCTTCCTACCTCATGCCCAGCAAACTGCAGTTTGGAACAGGCTGTAGAAGCAGCTCTGGTCTTTATTACATTCTAAGTACTTTGTGGGATTCGTGAAACATGTGGAAAGATACACTTATATGGCACACAGAGATGTTTGTTCTTTTCTGCTGACCAAAAACCTCTTTCCATTTTCTTCTTTTCTTTGCTCTTCTTATTTATCTTTTTCTCTGCAATTTATAGCTGAGTGTTAAACATCTGAAATACTTCTGTCTTCCTAAGGTCAGTTTACTAGTCAGGAATACAAAACTGTGCTACTTTTTGAAGTTAAACTGGGAGCAGGAAGACCCCCAGCTCTGTCTTGCTATCCCATTTTGGGCTCTGTACCTTTGTAATGATGTAGAACTGGCCACTAAAAGCAGCAGCTTTAAGAAGGGCAGAGGGCAATTACCACATCTTGAACACCACACCAGGATGATGTTCCCGTGTCTTTGGAGGCAGGAGAGTGAAGGAGGTGTGTGCTCTCCTCAGAGCCTCGCTAAACCCCAGCACAATCGAATCTGCCTTCGTTTGAAGACTGTAATATAAGTGCATATATCAAAAATGACATCTCACCACGTTTCTTTCATTTGTCATGAATAAAACAAAGGAAATCTGCTATGTGCTGTGGGTTTGTTTGAAATGCTTCTTTCTTATTCTACTCCCTGTTTTTTAGAGGAAGAGTGAACAGATCTGACAGTAGTTCTATGTGACTGATGGTAGAAACATTAGACCTGCATTTCTAAACCTCACAAATAACACCTGCTCTTATTTACCAGCCCAGGTGAGGTCTTCATCCCATCCCTGTATCATAGGCTGTGTTAGAACTTCAATGGGAGAACAGTCAGTGTCCCAGAAGGATTCTGTCCTAATTCCTGTGAGGTTAAGGGTGGGATTTCAGAAGTGGTCAGCGCTAATGTAGCAGTTCTGTCTGAAATGCACACTGAGGCTCCTGTGTCTCTTGTGAGAGCACACTCAGGCCAGCACTTAGGAGCTTCCCAACCAAGAGCTGAGAGCTCAGCCAGTGCATCAGGTGCTCAGGAGGCTGCCAGGTTCTTCCCTCACCGAGTTCCCATCTTTAGGAGTTGGCTGGTTTGTTGCCAGAGTCATCTCTATACTGTGTCAGTGTCTTCTGCTGCATTGGCAGGAAGGGAGGGCTTGCAGATTCCATCTGTCTGCAGTGGTGACAAATGAAGCTCAAAAAGAACTTAAAAGAAAAGTGTTTTTCTTCTTTCAATTTTTCAGATTTACTGTGCTCTCGTTCCTGCCTCTTCTCTGTTGTTCCCTTAACCCTTCAGTCCTTTCTCTTTGAAGGTGTGCACAGATTCTTGGGTCTGATTCACTCACGTGTCTAGTGAGAATAAGAAAAAGACAGTTCTAGCTGTGTCTGTTTTTCAAGAGTTTTGGAGCTGGAGCACTTCAGGGGGATGTTTGGTTTCTGTAGGGCACTTTAGAGCCAGAAATATGAGCAGCACAAGTTACAAAGCAGTCCTAGTCACAAACTCTTGCCCATTCTTAGTGAGGAAAATGCACCCCCTTGGCTTGTCTGTATGCAGGAGGTCAGGAGAGGATACAAACAGGTTGTAACCACCATTGTTGGAGAAGGAATTTCTAGCAAACTGGAAGGTGATGTTTTGTCTGTTCCCTTGTACATCCCTGCCTGGCAGAGCAACCTCTTCATGCATCCAGCCTTTGACAAAACAGCACCAGCTGTAAATCTGCCAGGGACAAGGTCTTCA
Source organism: Acridotheres tristis (assembly GCA_037013685.1). Classification (NCBI taxonomy): domain Eukaryota; kingdom Metazoa; phylum Chordata; class Aves; order Passeriformes; family Sturnidae; genus Acridotheres; species Acridotheres tristis. Next base: position 18,038,566 of record CM072897.1, on the reverse strand, counting down.
GCTGAGGACGTAGGTTCCCATAATTGTTTCTGTGTTCAAATTACTGTTATTTAGCTGATAAAAGTGACAATCAGAGGCCCAGGAACAAGGAGAACAATGCTGTGGGATAGATTCCTCTGCTGGCACAGGAAGAGGTGTTTGTAGTTGAGGGGAGTGCTGGGTGAGCTGAGGCCTGGGAGGAGGCAGGGGTTGCTGCTGTGGGCAGATAGATCTCCTTCCTGCTGGAGATGCTCTGCAGTGGCCTAGGTGGGAACTGATGGAGTGCACATATTCTTTCTGTCTCTGAGAACAGCTGGAGGATGTTGCCTGGGAGGTGCTCTTGGCTCGGGGATTTTAAATGGGAGGGTTTTCTCTCAGCTTGAGAACACATTTTTTCCGCTTGACTCACGGACTAAAATCTGAATGAGTGATAAAATTTCTAAAAGTAATGTTGAATTGGTTGGAATAATAAAAAGTGCATTTATCATCAGGAAGGAAGAGCAAAATAAGGGGAAAGATTCAATGAAGAGGAAGTCACCACCTTCCCAGTAACAATGGGAGGCTGTGGGCAGCTCGCACACCTCAGGCTGCCTGGCTCTGCAGGCACACAGCAAGCTGCCATCACAGGATTCTTCTGAAACCCCTCCCAGGCTCTGACCCACACACGGGTCCCACACACGTTCCCTGGGAAGCTTTCCATTGCAAAGGCTGCAGCAGGAACGTGTTTGCAGAGGTTCCCCCTGTACAGAGCCTGCCCCTGACTCCTGCAGAACCCCAACACCAGCCTTTGTTGCTCCTCTTTGGCTTGGCACACAGAACGAGGAAGGAGCAGAAAATGCTGGCACTGAAGAGGAGCCCATTGAGATCCATGTGAGCTGGAGATAAAATGAGGTATCTGCAGGGACAGGCAGGGGCTCCTGGCTTAGATGGATTTTTAGGATAATAAGCATAATAACATTCTTTTAACGGTCTTACATTTCTGCAGTGCATTTCCTTTGTGCATTCCTGAACGGTTGTGCAGACCCCACGTGCTGTATCAGTTTCTGTGTGTTTGCGGTTTGGAGAAGTGCTGGGCACGCAGGAGAGCTGGGTGTGCTCCCCTTGCAGAACAGGCTGGCTGCTTCCCTCTCAGGGTAAACCAGGGAACATTTTAACTGCAATTACATGTGTACAGAAGAAAGATGCAAAATTGAGGATATTTATCTCAAAAGAAGCTGAAGATACTGAAGTCAGGATACGTTTGAGTTGGGGGTTAAGGAAAAAAGACTTTTTTCCTTCCTGAGACATAGCTTGTTCATTTGTCAGGTTCAACCAGGCTTTTCCAGCTGAAAGGCTGATTCAAAATGGAAACATTGACAGACTAAGCAACAATAACTTAGTAATATTTATTCCATGTCCCTATATGCACTTCTTTCCAGAGGGCAGTTGAGATTGTTCATGCTTGCAGTAGTCTCTCTTTTTGCTTAGACTTATCTCTGAAGTGTGCCCATCACAGGTGTGTTAAAAATTCTGTCCTTGTCAGTTTAGCTGATAGAAGGCAGCTGATGCTGTGTTTGCTGATTTCATGCTGCTGTGATGGCTGGAAATTTAAAATAAACAGGACAAAATGGAAAAATCATCTTGGAAGTGTGTGGGGCTCCTGCTTTTCATTATGGCCATGCTCCTGTGAGTTCCATCCAGGCAGCTCTGCTGCTGGGGGTCTTGTGGCTCCTTTTGTGATGGGATTGTACGTTGCAGGAGGAGGGAATTTTCAGTGCTTGGGAGGTGAGAGGCCTTGCTTATGATGAGGTCTCCTCTTTTCCTTTGCTCAATATTTGTATTTCCCTGAATTTCCATCATGTGAAACTTGTGTATTTTCCTCTGTCATTTCTTTTATCAGCTGCTCAGTTGGTGATAATTACATTGTATTTTTCATGCTGGGGCCTTTCATTTTTCTCTAGTCTGTTATTATGTGATGTGGCCTTGGCAAAAAACACATTCCCATTCTTCCAAACAAAAAAAACTCCATCCCAAACCAAAAAAGCCAAAACCTGCATACAGTTCAGATCCTGCTAATTAAGAAAACAATTAACTTCTAGGTGAAAAAGATAATTAACACCAGGTTTGAACCTGCTGCAAGCAATAATCATTTCCATGGAATGCAGGTAGTGCCACCGTCCCCAGGTTCTGGGCAGTGTTGGATTCCCTTGGGTATTTCAGCACCCACCTCATCCAGGGAGTTACTGCAGTTACTTCTTATGCCCCCTTGAACACAAAATAATTGGAGTTTTGGAGGCTTCTCAGAATCAAAAGGTTTCTTCAATTTATCCAGAAGCAACTTTTCCTCTCAAAAACCCATTTCCCTGGAGTTGGACTAGATGACCTCCAGAGGCCCCTTCAACCCTAACGATTCTGTGATTCCTTAGCTGTCCCCAGGATAAGTGTGAAAATGCACTCAGAGCAGCTGCTGATGGTGCACAGTCTTTCTTCCTTTGTTCTTCCAAAGAGTTCTTTCAGCCCAATCATCTCTATCTTCAACATGAACATTAGCATATCTATATTTTAAGCAGAAATACTTCACAGGCAAAGAGGAATGGCTTTCAAGAGACTTCAAAATATTTCCAAAAATACCTGCCTTGCTTTCTTTTTCAGCCTTGTCTTATGTATCATTCTCTGGATGAGTTAACCTACTTTTTTTGCTAAGATTTTATTTTTGTTCAGTTGCTTTCCATTTCTGGTGATATAAATTCTGTGTATTCTCTTGGGGAAAACTGCAGGTTACACTTTAACTTGTACTGTGGCGGCAGTGCTTTGTAATTTACATTACAGTGGCATTCCAAAGATATTTCACAAAATTCAGACTTTTCCTACTGAAGGAATATGGTGCAAGGCCATGTGCAAACATAACTGGGATTGTTTCTTTTTCCATTACTAGATAAGAAGGTGTGAGGACAAATAAAATACAAAATGACAAGAATCCCTAGTCAGGATTCTTTAGATTCCTGCCTCCCCACCCAGATTTTTGGAGAGCAGTGCAGGCTGCTGGGATGGATGTTGGTTATCTGCTGCATAGTCCTACCCAAGATCTAACAATTTCTCATTAGTTCTGTTCCTCCTTTACCGTGCTGTATTGCTGTTCTTAGGAACATCCAGGTTAAAATACTTCCCATTTCTCACAGTCATTTCTTGATTTAGTAACTAGGAATAGCATTACCACTTGATAATAAGTAGTGACACCTTGTTTTCTCCTATCAGTGCAGCTCTAAACCAGTGAGAGGGATTGAATGTGTCCCAAAATCCCTGTCTTTAGGGAAAGCACTGCTGGAGTGGAACTCAGACAACTTTCTCTTGTTGGGACTGACTTCCTCTTTCAGTTTTTTTGTTGAAAGCACATTTCATGCACCTCACAATCTGAACAGGTCTTTTTCCATGCAGGAGGAGAAGTGCATCAGCAGTTCTGACTTACAGACATTTCAGACTTGTTGAGCATTATCTCTGCTGTCCCCTCCTGTAACAGTTTCAGATATGTGCACTGGCAGTCAAATCAGGATATTTGATTTTCAGCATAGAACTGTTTGCTTTCAACATCCATATAAAGCTTACTGAGGAGGATACACACACCCACCAATTTAAAGATGCCATCCTATGAGAAATAAACAGGTATTACTCCAGTAATGCCCACTGGAACAGTTTGGGGTCTATTTTATTACATCAGTGTTGTAGTTCCAGTGTATTTAAATTTAGGGCTTTAAGTGAGTGAATTTACAGGCATTAAATGGATCAAAATTTATGAGTTTGCCTTCTTTAATGTTACAGATATTTCTTCTGCAGCTAAAGAAAGATGGCACCAAGCTCACTGAAGGAAAAATAGTCCTTGCCTGACTGTGACTCCATGTTACTGATTTTCAAGAGTTCAGCTGATAATATCCATTAAGCTTGATGTTGGTGATGGATACAAAAATTAACCTTAAATATCTGAGTGGTAGTGACATACTTGAGTCTTGCATCAGTCAGTATTCAGTTAATTATCTAAGTATCAGTGCAAAGAGAGCAGGCTCCAGCTGGCTGTAATTAGGGCTGGATTGTTCCATGCCTTCAAGACAATTTTTACATTCATGGGATCTGCAGCTTTCTGTTGTCCTCATTTCCTGCAACATAAAAGCACTTGTGTGTCAAAGAATGAAAGGGGGCAGAGAGTGAGAGAGACTGTGAGGATAAATCTCATTAACATCCCTGACAGTCTGGCTGAGAAATAAGCATTGCAAGATCTAAATAAATTTTTGAAAAATAAAAATGGGAAACAACCCCCAGGAGCCATAGACAGAAAGTGTTATTTCAGTTGACTGGAAGACAAGGTGGATCTTTAGAAAGCACAGTGGGTTCTATAAAAGCTGGAATCTGCTCTGCAAATTTTGGTCTCAATGAGAGGCAGGAAGGAAGTTGGATGGGAAATCAGGAGTGTTTGTGCCAGAGCAGTGGATGAGGAGCCGTGGGGTGCAGCACTGGCAGTGCCATCGATGACAGCCCCTCTGTGCCATTCAGGCTCTGGGTATTCCCCTTGTGCTGCAGGTACCAGCACTGCCTCCCTGCATGTCCTGCCTTGGGGAGACACTCCTCAGCTCCTCCAGCTCCCAAGTCATCATGACCTGTGCAGCCTCTTGTTACCAGCCTCTATTTCAACTCGTGAGCAACACTGGCAAGTTTTCAAATTATTTCTCTATTTGGGGAAGAAGCAGCCTTTGATGTAGCTTGCATGTAAAATTAGATGTTGGTGTTTCAGTGGGATCCTGTGTGGAAGGTCTATGCCAGGAACTGGGGTGGGGGGAAAGGGCAGTCAGTGTGAGCCCAAGAAGTTCAGAGCAGGATTTGTTCAGGCCATGATGCTGCACAAAACCTGCTGCTCCTCACCTGCTGGAACCTCCCCTGACACGTCCTGGGGAGCAGAGGGAGACAGAGGTCACACCCCCCCTGCTGCTCATGGCCTCAGCCTTGTTCCTCTGGCTCAGTGTTGGTGCTCAGTGCTGATGTCCTTCAGCTCTCCCTGACCTGCCAGAAATCCACCCTTGCTCTCCACCCACGGGTGCAGTTGCTGCACTTTGGAAGCTGGGGCTGTTCAGAGGTGTCAGGAGTGGTGAGGGTACATGAAGGTGAGCATGGCCATCGAATTTTAGCTTACAAATGTCTTATAAGCATAAGGGCCTAAAGGAAGTTAACAAAAGCAGTAGTTGATAGGGAAGGTGTACAAGTTAAATTTCCTCTTTATTTAATGCAAATTAAGTCTTGTCATAAGCAGTAATAAATAGTTGCATGTGTATTTCTGTTCAGGTTGGCTCTGTTCAGACAGGCATCCCCAGCAGTGGCTGTGCAGATACCTGAGCTGCATTCAGCAAATGCTTTTGCCATGTGGTCACTGCAAATACTGAGCTGTGTCTGAGCCATCATCCTGCAGTGCCCTGGCACTGGGTGAACACAGACAATCTGTGTGTCAGAACACTCCACTGGGGCAAAGCTCAAGTGTAGAATATACACCCAAGAAAATCATTTTGTGTACTGAAATAAGCTTGGTAAATTTTCTTTTGTGCACTTGATTATTAATAGAGAATTAATGTTTAGCTATTTCGACAAGAATGCTTTACTTACTGACCTGCTTCTGTGGAAATTTATATTCTCTGAGTATAGAATTTAGAATCACAGATTCTGTTTATTGGCTGAATTCTCAATCCTCAGTATCTCTCTAATTTCCTTGAAACTTTCCTATGACAGCTGTGCAAAACCAGCTGGACAGATAAGAACCTGATAGGCAGTGTGTATGTACAGACCTGCTTCAGCTCTGGCCATACAGCAGAGTCACCTACCCATGGTTTGATGTTGGTTATTCAGCCTAGTGAGGAGCTGTGAGCAAGGGCAGTTGGTGAATTGTTCTCTCCCATTACAGAATCAGAGATTTGTTGAGGTTGAAAAAGACCCTTATGGTCATTGTGTCCAACCACTAACCCATGTCCCCAGGTCCCACATCCACACGACTTTTTAATCTCCCTAGGGATGGGGACTCTACCACTGTCCTGGGCAGCCTTTGCCAGAGCTGGACAACCCTTTCAGGGGACAGATTTTCCCTAATATCCACCCTAAACCTCCCCTGCACTCCATGTCTTCCTTGTTGTGAGGGGCCCAAAGCTGCCCCCAGGGTTTGAGGTGTGGCCTCAGCAGTGCCCACAGATGATCACTGCCCCGGTCCTGCTGCCACACCATTGCTGGGACAGCCCAGGTGCCATCAGCCTTCCTGCCCACCTGGGCACACCTGGGCTCACGTTCAGCTGCTGCCCAGGTCCCTTTCTGCTGAGGAGCTTTCCAGTCCCTGTGCCCCAGCCTGTAGCACTGCAGGGACAGTCCTTGTGAGCCAAGGACAGGACCCAGCTGTTCAGCCTGTTGAACCTCAGACAACTGGCCTTGGCACATGGCCCTGGCCTGTCCTGGTCCCTCTGCAGAGCCTTCCTGCCCTCCCACCCCACCTAGCATTGTCTGTGACCTGGCTGAGGGTGCCCTCGATCCCCTCAGGCCAACCCTTCTCCTTCCCTTCAGCCTGGCTTAGCACTTGGTAGGCAAGAAAAGGGAGGCACAGGGGAAGTGCCAAGTCCTCTCCTCCCCACAGAAGTTCCCATTGCTCAGTTTGGATTTCCAGCAGGGGACTTTGCTGCAGGGCCCCATAAGCAGCAGTGTTGGCAGCACAGCTGTGCAGTGACTCTGGGGTTAAACAAAGGAGCAATGGGACTGACAGGTTTCACTGTGTTTGCAGGACACACAGCCACAGTCTCCATTTTGCATGTCTGTATTGCAGAGGTTTCCAGAAAATCCAATTATATGTTTTCCAGAAATTAAGAGAATTCAGTTTTGATGACAAAATATTAAAGGTATGACTTGCAGCAAAATCCAGGAGCTCTTCAGAAGCTCCTCCACTCTGTTTCGTGGTTCAGGAGGTGAATCAACCCAGGGACCCTGCATTCCCAAATGCCTCACTTCATCCAGAAGTTTAAGCCTGTGTCTACATTGCAACTTCAGCATAAGGGATAATGGTTCCTAATTGTTGAGTAGCACATTGAGTGCAGGAAGTGCTGACCTCTCTCTGCAGCACTGTGCCACAGAAGGAATGGCTTTCGTGTTGAAACCCAATTGGAGTAGCTGTAATGCTTCATGCATCATTTTAATGGCACTCTCAAAAAGCCTGGTATCTCAGTATGTCATTATCTCAGACTCTGCAGTTGTTGTTTCTTATTTAAATGTCCTATCTCACTTGAGATTTAATGTAATTAGAACCAGCCTGTGGAAAAATCTTTTTCTATTATGTCTTAGCTATTGTTCCAGTCAAGATGGTAAAGCAAATCAAACAGGATATAATGAAAATGATAAAACCATTTGCAAGAGGCAGTTTTCCTGAGGGAAGCAAAAGGCAGCACCACTTTTCATTTTGCTTTGTAATTCTAAACATGGCATGGGCCTGGAGTGACTCCACAGACTTGTCCAATACACCTGAGAGCAGAGACAGGTACAGCTGGCAGGAATCTGCCCTGGCTGATCCAGCAGGGAACCAGAACCACCACAACAATAAACTTCTTCCACTGTTATTGCTGCTGTCCCAGCCTGCTCAGCCAGCACTGGGCCTGCAGTAACAAACATCTTAGATTGTTCTTTTATCACTGAACTGCAGCATCCTGGCTGGGGAGGTGCATGCAGAGTGTGGTGTGTGCAAGGCACTGCTACCCACAGCCTCAGTGTCACACGTGTCAGCTGTTCCCAGTGTGGAAGGACAGGGAAAAGTGTGCAAGGCTTTCTGGGTCTGGCTTGGAGGCCACATCACAGCCAGGCACTGCTGGGTGTTTTCTGAGCACTTCAGGTGTTACTGCTCCACATCTCTTTGCTTTTCTATTAGGTTTATAATTTGATGTCGAAGCTGTTTTGCAATACCTCTTTTCTTTTGTGCACAAGCCCCTTGTGAAGAGGCTTTTGTATTGTCAGCATGTGTTACAGAAATCTATATTAATTCTCAGCAGTATTGATAAACTTTAGGGCTCAGAGGGTTGATGCAGGGCTGTGTGCCACAGACAGAGCTCGACAGGCAGTGCTGGCACGGGATGCTGAAGGGCTCTCAGCCCTGCTGCTGGAGCTGTGAGGGGATGGATGGATGGATGGATGGATGGATGGATGGATGGATGGAGTGTGCAGTGGCACAAAGGCTCTCCAGCCCTCCCTGCCTGCTGTTCTGCTCTTGGGTTTACCTGGGGCAATGGGCTTTGGAGTGCAGAGTGCAGCCAGCTGAGTCTGTCTTCACTTAAATGTCAGAAGCAACAGATCAGGCTTGTTTTTTAAAAACCAATGATGTAAAAATTCAAAGGATCAAAATGCAAGTAATTCAAAACGATCAAAGAAATCATTAGGTTAATACCTGTAAATTATTGTGTAATTTCAGATGTAATGAAAAAAGAAAACCGACCTGAAAAAATTCTCTTTTTTTGTAGGTTTCTGGGTTTGGTGCTGACTAATTTATAGATCACCTGTGCACAAGTTTGCCTCTTCTGTTACCTTGATCTCTTTGGAACTGAAGAAACAGTCATTTCTTCCTCTCCCTTCTCTCCCTGTTCCTTTCTTGTAAAGAAATGATTAAATACTCAGAGTACAAATGCTGCACATGAATATTTATAAGAACTTTTATAACATTTAGCGAGGCAATGCTTCATGGCTGTCTCTTTCTGAATGCACATAAGAAAGTGCAGCTTCGAAGAAAGCATGGTACTGAGTCCTTATTTGCTACTGGCTTGGCAGGAGCTGGAGGCTCCTCAGGGCTGCAGTCATTGATGATGACAAAACAGAGATCATTGGGGTGTTTCCTGCTTTTCTCTTAAAGCACTTGGCTTGTGTTTAATATCTTATAAGAACACATTTTTCATGTATCATTTCCATTTAAGTTGCAGAAAATTGCTAGGTAGAAATCTTGTTACTGGCATTGGATAAATAGCTGATTCCTGTGTTGATACTTTGGTCTCAGAAGGAACAGAGTTAAATGTTTTCTGCTTGGAATAGTGACACTGGGGGACAGTTGAGTGGCCCTGGAGCACACTCTGCAAAGCACTTGGAGGGTCCTCCTGTTAATGCAGAAGTGTTTTAGCCTCCTCTTCTCTGCATATTGTCTCTCTGGAGCAGGGCATCCTGTGCATACCTAATTGCCTGTGTAATGCCTCAGAGTGTTGTCACACACCCACTTCTGGAAAGCAAATGGAAACTAGTAGCTCTTAATAGCAGATTTATCCCCTTGACATCCTCAAAGAATGTAGATCAGATTAAGCACAAGAAGAGAAAGAAGAAAGGCTTTAGGAATAAGCAAAAGGGAGAAGGGGTTAGAGTTGTGATTTGTTAAAGCTGAAGATAATTTTAGAACTGGGTTTGGAAGTTCCTTGCTCATAATCCTATTATAACCTCTCCCCCTCTCCCTTATAAAATAATTGCCATAAATTGCACGTTCTCATGTCCACAAGGTTACTGCAAGAATTGAAGACTTGCAGTGTTTTTTAAAAGCTGGAGTGCATGATGTGGGTTGGAAGTGACCTGTTGGAACTTGGCACACTGTGTGTGTCTGCGTGACACTGGTGAAATGCCCCCAGGGCTGGGGCTGGTCCAGCACACCCACTCGAGGGCAGAGTGGGCAGCATCCCCAGAGGCAGGGCTGTGGGCAGAGCCCTGTGGTGCCCTGGATCTGCTCCTGCTGGTGTCCAGCAGCTCTGTCTGTGTTACACATCCTCCACCAGGAGGTTCTGACTGGCTGCTTTCTATGGGATGGGCTGTACATGATCTCGAGTTTAACATCTTTCACTGGGTAAGCTGGCTAAGGTAATTCTTCCTGGAATTCAGTAATAGTATAATATTTCTCTTTTGTAATCATATTTTCTCAGTTTTAAGTCTCTTTTTATCTAAGGTGACACTTCCTTTAGCTTTCTGCCTGTGTTGTCTTCTGTAGATCTCAATCTGGAGATATCAGAATATCTCAACAGATCTAATACTTGTGATTTCTTCCCTTTTGTGTGTATGTGTTTATAAGTATGTCTAATTTGTACTTCTCTGCTACAGCAGGATGCAAACTATAGAGGTGTATTTTTAAAGAAGGCACCATTTATGTGACTTTAACCCCTTAACTACTACTGTACTTAATTTTCAGAAAGTGATTTTGATCTCCTTCCCAGATGTTTTGGGCATAGTAATTATTAGAATTTTTTTCATAATTAGCAAAGGACAGTTGAAGGAGACTATCAACAAACAGTTTAGTTTACATTTAAATTAAAGCTGTACACTTGTGGTGTTACATTTATCAAGAGAAATTACAATTTTCAAAGACAATAATGCTCTCAGTTGTGCTTTACTTGTGCAAAACGTTTGAATCTGATGCATGTCAGGGTCAGAACTTGGTTACCTCTGTAAGAAAAGTATGTACTCACCTGAGAACTCCTGGAGTGTGTTTTAGCAGCAGGCATAATGCAGGATCTTGGGAAAACACTCCCATGTTTGCATCTACAAGGAAACAAAGGTATTGTCCACACTGGTGTGGAGCAGCTCAGCAAATCCACCCAAACAGATTAAAAAACCTGTAGTCCTTGGACAATAATAGCTACAAGAGTTTTCAAGTCACATTTGTCATAGGGAAGACTGAAATTGGACTTAAAAAAAAAATTAGTATGACAGCTCTTCCTAGTTTATTTCTTTGCACTGAATTTTTAGTAAAAATGAAGTGTGCACCAGGGAATGCATAGGCATAGCAACTGGTAAGATTCCAGGGACCTTTAGAAATTTTCATTTGTTCCTGGCATATTAAAGGTTTGTGGAGATGTGAGGCAGAATTTATTTTATTACTTCTACAGAGCCTCAAACTGAAATCTGTGAGACAAACCCCTTGACTCAGGTGGAGAAGCTGCTGCTAGAGCTTGGTGTCTCACTGAACCCAGTGACTGCACACACCCCACGCTGCCCTGGAGGGGTGAGGACCTGCCTGCTCCTCCTTCAGCTCAGGCATTAATCAGCAGGCAGCCATCTCATCCTCTCTGTGAAGTCCCTCTGCCCTTTCCCCTTCTTCTTTCTCCAAGTTTAGCAAGTAGTTCAAAGAGTACAGTGGCTGAGGAGTGAAAACGGAATTTTTCCAAATGCTGTTCCTTGTAAAATGTAATACATCGCCCACACATCCCAGGGCAGTGATTGAAGATCTCATCACATTTGTCTTACTTGAGATTTAAGCAAAATCATCTGCTGAGCATTTCAGTCTATCCATGTGCATTACAATCCATCCAGGCTCCCTGAAAAGAAAAATGGGAAAATAGGACATGGTTAATGTACCGGTCTTTATGTGGAGAGAACACATTTAACATCAGAGATAGGGGCTCCAGTCTTTCTCCTGACTCCACAAAGCTAATTAGCATTAGGAGCCCATCCTTTTGTGAAGCTTGTTGGATTATGTGAGCCTTGGAAGAGCTCTGGGCTGGAGCAGCAGTGCAGGGAGTGGGGCTGCCTGGGCACCTGTGTCCTGGCAGGGCAGGGGCTCCTTGGGGAGCCACATAAAACCTTGGCACAGCCACAGGTGAACAGAAGCTGTGCAGAGCTGCTCCTCAATGTCTCTCCACTTTTCTCCTGTTCCTGCAGCACCATATGGAAGTAAGGAAATTCCTTTGCTCTGTAAAGAAAGAAGGGACAAACAAGTATTTTCACATAGCAAGAATGTATTTTGAAGACCTGCAGAGCACAGAGCAGATCTGCTTCAGTTTCTCTGCTGTATGAAGCAACCAAGAGGCCAATCCTACATCCAGGCAGCTGATGAATCTCCTATTATTGAACTTCACCAGTTTCGATTTTTTTTTTTTTTTACATACAGCGTTCTGGCATGCAAACAAGTCTTCTGCCTTTATTGAGTTTGACATACTGCAATTTCTCTCAAAATTAAGGCTTTAGGATCCCTGTTCACATACCAGCTTTCAACAAAAGGCTTTATAAAACAGCTGACTTTAAAAGCTGAGTGATTGTCAGATGAGAAATGATTTGTACTTGAAACAGTCATAGAAGGTGAAGTTAGTAGTGACTGATTTTCTGGTTATGCCAAAAAATATTTCTGCAAATCACTGAAATCCAAAACATTTAGCATTTAATCTTTATTCAGATTACTGAGACTGGTTTTTCTGTCAAATAACTGCTGGATACTATTGCAAACAAAAGGCTTGCTTTTTAAAACAGCTTTAAAATAAAACACATATTCACTGTATTTGAAAAACCATGTTTCCTGTCTTCCTTGTGCCTCTGTATGTCATCTTTAGAGATGCTGGATTTTAGTGAGGTATAAATAGATAACTTGGATAACAAGTATACAAAAGGCTAAATTAACTTTTAGTCTAGTATGTTTTCATTTCATTTTTCTGTGATGTTACCAAGAAACCAAAACGTTGAAAATGCAGTGGATGTTCTGTGGGTCAAGCCTGGCTGTAGATGACAGGTCTGAAAATGGTTGTAGGTAGGAGGCTGTTATTGAGCAGGATACTCTGTATTAATCTTTGTCCTAAAATTAGTCAGGTTTTTTTATGAGCAGTCCGAAAGAAAATGTAAACAGGGAGAGATTTGAAAGCAGACATATGCGCTGGCTATACTGGAATAAAAAAGATAGAGGAAATACATTTTATTTATTATGTACATCTGTAAACTGGGAATAAAAGATTTGAGGCCAGGCTTGTCTGATTGTACTGGAAGAAGTGAAGCTGCTCAAAAGCTTGTGGAGATATGAGCACATCATTGCCATGAGTTCTGCCTGGCAGTCTGGACTGCACAGGACAGTGCACAGACTCCAGGTGTGGAGGGATGTGCTGCAGGGGTGCGAGGCTTTGCCGTGCTGCACGGGTGCGAGGCTTTGCCGTGCTGCAGGGGTGCGAGGCTTTGCCGTGCTGCAGGACTGCGAGGCTTTGCCGTGCTGCAGGGGTGTGAGGCTTTGCCGTGCTGCAGGAGTGCGAGGCTTTGCCGTGCTGCACGACTGCGAGGCTTTGCTGTGTTGTGTTTGTCCCAGTGTGAAGCTCCAGAAACACTGGGCTGTCTGTGGAGAGCAACAGCCCGAGGTTGCTGCTAACAGTTCACAAATGGCACTGGTGGTTGAAGGTTTGGGTTTCCATTCCAGAGTAGACTAGAGAGCTCCGTTTGCTCATATTTGTGTTTGAAAATAGCAAAGTAGAGCCAGAAGTGCTGCTGAAGTAGGGGGGCAAAAGCGATGAGTAAGGCAGCGCTGATGGCTGTCACAGTTACCAAGGCAACCCTTGGCCACCGGCTGGGATCCCATCCCTGTTTATGTAACCAGCACAGAACATATGCCACCACCACTAATTAAGCCAAGGTTGAGCCCAGAACCCAGCAATCTGCCGTGGCTCGTTTTTTTCTGTATGAACTGCGAGGTGAAGCATTGCAGAGAGCCTGGGGTCTCCTCTGTGACCATCCTGGGGGGCTGGCCTGAACTTCCCTCGGCGTGCAGAGCAGTGGGGAAGCAGCAGCAGGAGCCTGAGCTGTGTTCCTGGGCCATCTCTCATGCAGGGGAACGTGCTGGTGTCTCCTGGCCAGTCCCTGGGAGCTCAGCAAGGAGCAGTGGGCAGAGTTTTGCTGGAGCTGTGCACCTTGATGCTGCTGCCCTGGCTCTTGTCTCAGACTGGTTCTTGTTATAAACAATTTACTTCCAAATGCCACGGTGTTGCTCTTGGCAGGAATAAACCTCCTTCCAGACCCTCCAAGAGAGCAGGTAATAGCAGCCTTTCCCATTTCCCTCGGAATGGCAGTGACTGAAGGTATTTGCCCTGGGCTTGGTGTGGTTCCTGGTGTGGGCTTGTAGCAGCCCTGTTTGCTAATAAAGTGTTCTGTCGTAAAAACCTCTTTGAAAGGCAAGGAATTCAGATGAGCGTGGTTCTGCTTTCACCTTCAGACCCCTGTGGACTGGTATTGAGTCATCTCAGCAGTACAAGAGCAGAAAATTCTCATTGTGTTCTTTCTGGCTACAAAAATCTTTGCATTCTCAGGATTCTGTCAAGCACAAGTAGCAAAATTTATGTTTGGCAATCAGCTCCTTTAGGAAAACATTTCTATCTGTAAAGAAGAGCTAAAGAAAGAGAATTGAATGTTGGTGGTGATTTTCTTTCTCTTTCCTTTGCTAGAGCTCGTTTGCCTCTTCAGCTTTGTTGTTTCCCGCTGTGTCCCGGCCCAGGAGTGAGCGCTGGCGGGGCTGCGAGCTCGGCATTCCCAGGTATGATTAGCAGCCTCTTAATTAGCAGGGCTTGGGCCAGCCTGGCTGGGCTCAGCCCTGGGCTCTGTGATAAGCCACTCTGGTTTTTAGGTGGCCGGATGCAGCTGGCTGCTCCTGCTGCCCCAGAGCACACGGCCAATGAGGGCAGGATTTTCCTGCCTGCAGCAGCAAGTGATCCCTGCTTCCCCCTGCTCCTCTTACAGCACCGGCTAAAAATTACAGTGCTTTACACACTTGATAGGTTTAAACATCTGTCTGTGAAAATGCAGGGTATTTCTTCTCTCATGGAGTAAATTGAGCAAATTCCCCAGCTGCAAAAACCAGTCATTGACTATAAAGATAAAAACTGACACAGGATTTCTGTTCATTTCCTTTCTGATTCTGTCCTTGATTATATTTAATGATGCCTTCACTGCATAGTTTTCCATGTGTGGATTATTTTAAAGTATGCAATCAGATTTTGGGAACTAAAATAAATTATCGAGGTTTTGTTGGGTTTTTTTTCTTGCCCTACATTTTGTCTCTTTTGGTAGCCTAAAAAGCTGATTAGTGACTGTGAGATGCCCTAGGTTGGGCTGCTGGTCCTTTTCTGTCCCCATGAAGGGAAGGGGCTGCACAGAGCCCCCACGATGTGCCTGGAACACTGACTGGGCTGTTGTGGGCTGGCAGGCCCAACACTTAATCATCAGAATAAGGAAAAAATCAATTCTTACTATGTATGCTAAAAGCATCCAATGCCACTGCCTCCTAATTCCTTTTCTGAATTTCATCTATGCTGGTGCTTTTTATCCCTAATAACATTCTTATCAGTGGTGGCTTGCCATTTTATGGGGATGGATTTTAGGCAAAGCGTAAGTAGAATAAGCAAAGAAATTATCTGTTGTAAACTTCAACACTGGTAAACATTAATATCTTTAACCTTTTGACTTGGAGCTCATCACTCATTTCATTGCTCTGGCTTACAACTGCAGATTAAAATTTCTTACATTCATCTTGCCTGGTGAAGTAGCTTATTGGGATGAATAAATGACACCCTAATTAGAAGAGTAGCCTGAGTGAGAGTAAGCTGCTGGAACCAGCTTTGATGGTCAAAAATTTACCTGTAGCTAGTTTTTCAAGATTATCAAAGAGGCCCTCAAATTAGAATGTCTGTCTTTGATCATAGATGTGAGGAATGAGGCAAAATGAGTGCACCAAGCAGATGGCAGTGGGAGGAGATGGTTGCTGGTTGGAATGGGAAACTGGAGGAGTTTTTACAGAGATTCAGGCCCTTTCCAGGCATTGCTCTACCACACAGTTAATGAGATAGCAGTATAGGGCTTATTTTTATTTATATTTTCCACCATAAACTAGTAATGCATGTGTCTTCAAAAGTTAAATTGATTCGGTTATTTTTTGAGAAAAATCCCTCTTCTATCATTCCTCTGTAACCTTACCCTGGTTCTTCTATCCTGTAGTGTGACAAGCTTCAAACAGTACAAATCTTTAGTAATCTCTTTCCCCCTGGCTTCCTTACCTTGCTAATTGTCTCTGCCTGAGCTGGGCATTGCTGTGGATTTGTGCAGGTGCCTGCAGGAGCTGTTGGTGTGCCACAGTCCCTTGGCCCAGGTACCTGACAGCCTGAGGCCCCAGCCCAATATCAAACATGAAGTCACAAAGGTAGAAATGAAGACAAGGGATGGTCCAGGACTGAGTTACAAGGCTGGGACAAGAGTGACAGAGTGTGGCAGGAGGAGAGGAAGGCCTGACCTTACCAGTGGGAGGTGATGGGATATCAGTGTTCCTGCACCAGGGGTTCTGCTGGATCAAACTAAAGCCACTGAAAGTCAAGAGCAGCATCTGGTGAGAGGTTGAGCAGTCAGGCCCAGGCTCCAGCAGTGCCTTCACCCTGCCCAGACTTCTCCAAAGGGCCAGCACAGGAACAATCTGGTAGTGAGTGAATCCTCTTCTCCACTGAAATGCTTCATGCTGCTTTTAAACACTGAAACTGGGAGCTTTGGGTTTACCCCACCTCGTAGGGCTCTCAGTGGCTCATCCCATGTATAAATCTCTGGTTGTTCCTCTGAACCCATTGACCCCTTGATCTCAGTGCCAGCTCGTTTCAGGAAGTGTTCTGTGTGGAATAATTTTCTTTTTGGAGATGTAAATATGCTGCATTGAGTTTATTGCTTTTTTATTTTTTTTTGAGATAGACACTAAATGGGAACACCCAGTCTGTCTTCATGTGACGGATCATTTAATATACTATTACATTATTTTATTTGTCTCAATTCTGAACTAAACTATCCTAATCTTTTTGTTTCACTGAAGGGATGAAAAGCTTTCCATATTATAATATTTTTGTGGCTGCTTTATGCAGCATTTCTTCCTGAGATGTCATAAATAGAACTGAGCACAATACTCAGTAAATCATGTCATTGATTTTCTCACTCAGAAAGCATGTAATCTGCTGGTTGCCTGGTGTTTGCTGTGACACCATTTGCATGCCCTGCCATTAGAAATTGGAGAGAACTTCTAAAAGCTTAAAATAGAATTGGGCCATTTCTCTTTTGCCCATTGGTTCATTGTTTGGTAGGAAGAGCAGGTTTCCTTCCCAGAAGCCACGATCAGGAGCATGTCCCTTCACCCTGTGCTCTATTGATGCCTGGCTCTGATAAGGGACTGTGGAATTTTGCACAGCTCAGCCACCTGGTTCCTGAATTTCTCCACAATTCTTGGCTCTGCACAGTCCAGCCCTGCTGTGCTGCTGCTCGTAATTTATCAGTTATTTTTAATACCTCTTTTTTTTTTTTTTTTTATAATGGCTCATAGTGGTTTATTTTTAAACTAAATCCTGCCAAGTCTTTATTTAATGACTCCTAAGGCTCCCAGGGGGGACTGAGACCACTGGAGGGTGCCCACTGTGCTGCAGCCTGGATGTTGTAGCTGATCTTACCCTCCTGAGTTACCTGCCCTGACACCTCAGTGTGTCTTTGGTTACTTTTTAGTCAGTTCTTCCCCATCCTTTCCAATGCTCTTTTGTATTTTGCCATCCTTCAGTTATTTGCTAAACTGAAATGGGTTTTTGGGGGGGCCTGGGGGGTTGGCACTTGTGTGTTTTGCTGCATCAGCTGTTCAGTACTCAGATCTTTGGAGCCAGGGCCTGCAGGAGTGCCAGGGAGAGAGGTCTAAGCAAACACAAGTTGCAGAATTGCTGGGCTCCACAATCCAGTGATGATCCACCCTGTTTTCCTTCTCAAGCTGTGCTCAGCAGGAGAATAACCACAACTGTCCCTGGGTTTCTGAATGTAAAAGCACAATAATGTATCTCAGGTATTGCTTTTCTGTTTGTTGTGAGCACATTCTGGAGAGGTTTGGTAAAGTTCATTCTTCTCCACAAGTGTTTGCATGTGCTTAAACAAAAGGAAAAAAGATCAAAGGGCAGAATTTCAAGTGAGCCCAGGAAGGGTAAATCAAAGATAATTAGATTGGTCAAGATACAGTCATACAGGTGCACTTTTAATTTGCTGTGAAGGGCTTAATTCTCACAGTTTTCCTTAAATAGAGTTGGGAGAAACTGAAATGCACTGGAATTGAGGATATTTTTTTGAAAGTATAATTACTGTGCTTTTTTCCTGTCAGCTGATATGCTTACCCATAATTTGCTGCTAGATCTTAGAATGTTGTACAGCCATTTTCAGAAAGCAAACAATTTATAGTTTGGCTTACCTCACTTTTTTAAAAGTAGAAAATAAAAATCAATTTTCCATGTAGATAAAAAAGTATTCCTAAAGAATATACTGTGCAGCCTTGTCTGAGTGATCATCATTATAAGAATTTATATATGTCTAAATGGACGAAATAAATTTAAAATTTTATTAATGCTAAGTGAAGGTTTATTTTTCCAAAAGGAAAAAATCTCCAATTAAGAATGTCAGGAATTCTTATTATTGGGACTCATAAGAATTCCTATTTCAAATACCTGCTTTGGCTGGCCTATTGTGCCTCAGCACCAAGGGGAAGAGCTTGGCCTTATTCCAGCTCTGTGTGTTCCCAGGTGATGATGCAGAATCTATTCAGAGTACCTGGGCACATCCTGAGGATATTCCCTGCCTTTTCCTTGCTCTGTGGCATTATCTCTTTGGCTTAGGTAAATTGTGAAGAAATGCCTGTTTTCTTCTGAAGCATCACAGATTGTCTAGCCCTGGGCAGGTTTTTGCTCCAGTTTATTGGTTATTTCTATCATGTTTTATCCTTGCAAGTTTTAGGGAGGGAAAAAAAAAACCCCATATTTAAGGTTTTCCTTCACTTACTTAGTATTATGAAATATTTATGTCATTTGAGCTCTTTTTAAAGGAGAGAAAGAGGAAATGAAAATTTACCTCCTTTTTAAAGGAGAGAAAAACCAGAAAAAAACCTCTGATCTGTAGCAAGATAAAACTTTGCTTTTTTAACAAAAGTGGTAATGCCCAGCATTTATGGAAATGTCCATCTGTGCTCTCTGCCAGAGTCAGAGCTCTGGCTTGGTACTGCAATGAGCTGGTATTTAGCAAATATCCTTCACTGTGGGAATAAAGCTGTGCCAGTCCATAGTGCTTCATGCCATTCTTTCATTCCATGGGGTTTCCTGGCATGCCCTGAGTGAAGTGAGTGCTTGACACTCTCTGGGGGCATTTCCACAGCCCACTGCCACCCAAGCAGGTCCTGCATGAGTTTTGGTTTTTAGAACAGTTTCTTAAAATGTTTATGATTACATTAAAATTTAAAAGAAACAGAAATCAGATCCTGGCAGAGAACAACCATCACTTTTTCCCTGCTGTGTGAGACTTGCACCATCATTTCTGATGATCAGTGAGTGTCCAGATGCCTGTAAGTGGTTCAGACAAACCACAAAGCCGTGGTGGTTTTGTGGCCTTTGGGCACTCCCGTATAGGAAGCCCAGGTTGAATTCCCACTGCTGATTTTTGCAGTCTGAGGACAGGCCTGGCAGTGGTGAGAGGTTTGTGGTTGTGCAGCAGCCCTGACTGGACTGGTGCCGAAGAAGGCTGATCAATGCAGTTTATTCTGCAGCCCCATTGTCAGGGACAGCAGCACTGAAGGTAAATGGATTTTCCCTGGAGGAGGACAAAGCAAAGAAAACCTGTGCCAGGATGGGTGATCCCAGAGGAGACCAGTGGGTGCTGGTTGCAGCTCAGGAAAGTCCCAGCCTTTGAGTGGGGGCAGCTTTAACAGCACACAGCATTGCAAACACTTGTCTAATAGGTGCATTCATTTTCATATGCTCGTTCATTGAGCAGGCCTGATTAATTAGTGCGTGTCACCATCTGGTACTTACCGAGACTATTCATTTTTAAAATGTTGAAATTGTAGGGAATGTTGCACACCAATTAAGTTCTTTTTAATTGGATTATTTTAGTATAAGGTATTACTGGAGAAGGCCTTCATTGTGATTCAGCCAGCATGCATCCAGAGGAGACCTGCCAGCCTGAAATTACCTAGAACAAAGGCAAAATGCCTGAAATGCATGTTTATTGCTACCTTCATGCACTCAGCAAAGATGATGTCAACAAATAAAAGAGCCACAGAGACATTTCTGCATTGCTGTGCAAGCTTCCTGACACGAGGGTATCTCAGCTGATCCCTGCTTCATCTTTGCACTGCAACTCAAATTCTGTCATTTTCTCCCTCTGACCTGAAAACTGAAATATGCTTTTGCTTTCCTGACTGCTTGATACCAACTCAACAGGGCCAGGCTGAGCCTTCCTGTGCACAGCCATGTACCTGCTGGAATGAGGAGCATTAGTCTCATATACACAAAGAATGATTTGGCCTTTAAGGCTGATAAATTATCTGTGCTGACTCAACCATTTAGTGAATGAAGTATCACGATCTGCTGTTGGGAGCAGAAGTTGTCTGTCTGTACTTGCTCCTGACACTGACTCACTGGGTGAATTTTAGTTCCTGAACGTCACTGCACTGCAGTGGTTCCCTGTATAAATTGTGAATAGTTCTGTTTATCAACTTACATAAAAGGCTTTGAGATAGAGGCATAAATGCAGACTGTTGATGTTACGTGTTTGCTATTAATACTTCCTTTGCACTCTGATGCTGTTTTGTAAGTAACATCTTGTCATTGCCTTGATTTTGCGTACATTGAGCGTCTTCAAGTAAGTTTTGTCATCTGAATTCCTCATTTCAAAAGAACAGGAGCTGTGCAGGGTGCACATTGCTGTTCCTTAGCAGGTACACAGAGTGTCAGGGGAGGCAGGGAAGTCAGGGAAGAAAAGACACCTGGTCACTTGCAGCTGGAGAGATCTGAGGTGTGACTGCCTGGATCTCTCCTTTCCCCTGCTTTGTTTCTGTTTTGGTTTTGTTTTTCGGAGATAGTGTAGGAATCCAGCAATGAACAATGTCAGGGTGATTTTTTCCTTGTATTTGTGTGCATTTTCAGTTCCTTCGATGGCCTCTGCTGCCCCCTGCCAAGCTGCAGCTGCTGGTGACAGCCATGGGAGCAACAGCCTACCGAAAGATTTCATTTCTCTTATCACTGCTAATCACTCTCACCATAATTACTGCACATAATAGGGAATCTGTAGTTGAAAAAGCAATTCTTTTTAAAGGAGAGGAAAGCAGCAGAAAGATTGCTGTTAGTTGTTCAGCAAGGAAAAAAAAATGATAATTTTTTTAGAATGCAAATGCTTGCTTCAACATATAAAGGTCACTGTGGATTTAATTTGAAATAGCGTAGGAGTGCTTCTGATTTCAAAATACAAAAGTAGCACAGTGTTGGAATTGTTTTGGTTGTTTTCTTAAGATCCATTTCCTCTAGTTGGAAGGTGGCTGTTTCCTCTGTGGTGCAGCTGCAGGCAGTGTCAGGGCTGTGACAGGAACTGCTCGTCCTGCTGTGCCCGAGCCAGTGAACCCAGCTGGGGTTCACAGACCCAGGCAGTCAGTGGCTCCTCTGTTCCAGGCTGTCACAAACCATCCTGGGGGTCAAGGCCACTTTCAAACCACTTCTGTTGGCTGTTGGAGAGCAAGAGCTGAAATATCCACACATAGCTTATATATATTCTGTGTCCAGGTTGCACATCTGCATTTCCACAATCACCAGTGTGTGACTGTCAATGTCAACTGCTGCAGGCAGCACTGCTGGGACAGGGGGGTGTTCTGGGATAAAGCACAGAGCTGGAGTTGTTTCTCCCTCTGGAGAACTGTGATTCTGCTGAGTTTCCTGTAGTTCCCATTCTCAGGTTGAGTGCAACCCTCCTCTGGCTTAGAGGAAGTGTCAGCATCAGTGCCAGAGCAAAGGAGAGTGACCAGTGTGTTGTGACACAGCCAGAGGTAACACATCAGGATGTAGCCACAGTCAGGTGGGCACTGCAGAGCTTTCTCAGTGCTCCCCTGTTCCTAACAGGAAATGCTTAGCCTGGAACGCTATAAAGCTGCCTGCCTTGTGAAGGGATTCTAGAGCAAGTACAGTTTAAGCAATTTCAGAGAAATAAAATCACACGGGTAAATCTTAAAACCCACACACAAGCACTAACCCTTTTGTTTAAATTGGTTGTTCAAAGCTTTTATGTGATGGAGAAATATATTTTCCAAGAAAGTATTTAGTCTAGATTCCCATTAGGTAACTTCACTCCTTTTGTTTGTTAAACACATGAAAAGAGGGAGCTAACCAGAGTATAAAATTCTAGTGCATGCTCTCTCTCTGGTTTTAGGAGAACTATTTCTTAATGTAATTTTTCTGCTTACAGTATATGGCCTTGCAAGGTGTTGAAGCAACAAAACTTGAGAGAGATCAGCATACAAAGGCATTTGACTCTGTGTATGTAAAATCAAGTCTAAAAGTTTGGGCAGATCTCAGTCTGGCAGAGTTTCTATCTCTTAGGTCATACAGAGAAAGCTTTTGGCAGTGGCTTTTTGGCAAAAAGCTTTGTCTGGAAACATATTTAGTCAGCATATGAAATGTGATAGCCCTGGTAGCACGGCTGTGTCTGCAGGCACTAATAGAGTTAGGCTTCAGCCCCATCTGCTGTTGGATCGAGATTGCTCTGTTGGTTTGCCAGCACAGGACAGCCCTTGCCAAAACACAGAGCAGGACGTGAGGAGACTGACAAAGCCCTCCTGGTGTCAGCTCTCCTAATGATGCTGTTGTTTGCCACTCTGATGAAAGCCAGTGGTGCCCGTGATGAATTCCAGCACAGCCTCTGTGCTGCTGAGCTCCCACCATGGGCTCCGTGGGGAGCTGCAGCTGAACCTGCAGGGCGTCAGCGCTGCCCTCTCGGTGCACCTGGGTGAGCAGCAAGGATGTTTGCACCCCAAGGCCTGCAAGAATAGAACATTATTGATTTCCAGGGCCTGTGTTTACAGAAGGAGCAGTGGACATAGAGATCCTTTCACCTCAGTAAAATGTCTCCGATAATTTGAGTTATGCAACAGTGACGAAGAGAACAGACTTGCGGATTTGGCTCAGAAGGCTTAAAATCTTCAGGCATTAATTCATGAAACTCTCAAATCCTAGATACTCTGGTGACTATAAAGCACAGCAGATTCGTGTTTGATTTTTACTTAAGCCTGATTGTTTCAGGAAATAAAAAGATTCACTTTGAAAGAGATTTTCAGTTCTTCTTCAGTTATTTCTGGAGGGTTAGGTAGAAACGCTATATGTGAAACAAATCAGGGACTAAAAATCCTTAGCTTTGTTTTGAGGATATCAGAATGGTTTATTGCCATTGTGGTAAGCAAAAGGAGAAAAAAAAGAGTGACTTTCTAAAAAGATTCCACTGTATTTTTATCTGACTCTTCCAGGACATCAGAACAGCCTATCTGTTCAGCCAAAATACCTCTCCAGTTATCATTTAACTCTGATGAAAAAAGTGCTAAAATGGCAGAGTTTGGGATTGCTTGAACATATTTTCTCACTTAAGCTGAGCTTGTTCACATTCAAAGCTAAAACAAATTATCTCAATTGCATTTAGGAGAGTAAACATACTCTTGCTTTTCCATCTCACGTTTGAGTAGTTACGGTGAAAGCATAATGTGTAGTAATCTTCGGGTTTATATCCTCTTCCTGCATTTGTTTTATTGGACAAAATTAAAGGTCAATGGTCCTGAACTAGTCAAGAGAATTGCTCTAAATTCTCAGTCATTGCCATTTTTCTCTCTCTCTGCTTTAAGTAACATAGGGCTTAGCTGCCAGCTTTAATTCTTTACATATGAGAAGAACGATAGTTGCAATTTGGTTTTGCATTTCAGTTATATGGTTTTGTAAATGAAGATGTCAGCAAAAGGCTACTTGCTTCTTCCACATTGTCCCTAGTGTGGAAAATAGAATGATCAAGCAGATTTTTGCCCATTCTCATCCTGTTTCGTGTTCTTCCAGCATGATCACTGCTCCAGGAAGTGTCCATACTACGTGAGCAGAGCGGAAGCTCATGGATGAGGCTCGTACCATGCACTGAGCAGCACGGCAGCAGGCGCAGAGCTCTGGGAAAATGTCTGCTTGCAACACTTTCACTGAGCACGTCTGGAAACCCGGTGAATGTAAGAACTGCTTCAAGCCCAAGAGCTTGCACCAGTTACCCCCAGTGGCAGAGAAAAAGCCCCTCTCACATGGAAACCTGAAACCCAATGCAAACCAAAGCAGCAGCCAGCGTGGGAGGAGCAGTGGCAGCTTCCGCCCGCCCGTGGCCAAGAAGCCCACGATAGCTGTGAAACCCACCATGATGGTGGCAGATGGGCTGTGTGGGGAGCTCACCACGCTGGAGCAGTGCGAGAACAAACCCCTGCCCGCGGGGTGGAACCGCAACAAGGCGGTCTTGAACAAAAAACCACTGAACAATAATAACGAGGAGGAGATCGAAGGTTACAGCCATGTTCCTAGGCCTTACGGCAACAGCGAGGGCGTGGGTAAGATACCAAATAACAATAATAACGGACTGACAGAAGTTTTGAAGGAGATTGCGGGTTTGGATAGCACACCTCAGCTCACTGGAAATGAAACGAACTCAAGAGAAACCTTCTTGGGGAGGATAAATAATTGCTACAAAAAATCGTTAGAAAGGAAGATCCCTCCGAGCTGCATGGTGGGTGGAATGAAGGACTCACAGAGTAAGCATGTTATTCTGAGTGGAAGCACTGAAGTCATAAGTAATGAAGGTGGACGTTTCTGTTACCCAGAGTTCTCCAGTGGAGACGAGAGTGAGGATGACACGTTTTTTGGCAGCATGCAGGAAGAGCACGAGAGCTGGGATGAAAGTGATGAAGAGTTGTTAGCCATGGAAATCCGCATGAGGGGCCAACCTCGCTTTGCTAATTTCAGAGCTAACACCCTGTCACCTGTTCCGTTCTGTGTTGACAAAAAATGGAATACTGTGCCCCTTCGGAACAAGTCTCTGCAGCGGATCTGTGCAGTGGATTATGACGACAGCTATGATGAAATTTTAAATGGTTATGGGGAAGAGACTGTGATTCTTTATGGGCAAGAGAGCATGCAGAGCATGGTATCTTCTGATTCCACATCTCCTGATTCTTCTTTGACAGAAGAGTCTCGTTCTGGGACAACCAGCAGTTCTTCCCAGAAGCTCTGTAACGGAGGGTTGTCTCCTAGCACTCCTCAGGACCTCAAAGTGATTGAACCAGAATACGAAAGCCTTTGTGACAATCAGCAAGTGAAGGATGTGCCAAAAGCACCCAGAAATGCTCTGAAAGGTCTGGAAACTCACAAGGCAGTCCTTGCGCTTCGCCTGGAGGAGAAGGATGGCAAAATCGCTGTGCAGACTGACACGCAGGAGAATAAAAGTTCTTCGGATGGTGCTGGACAAGCTGTAACTATTAATTTGGTGCCTGTGGAGGAGCAAGCTAAACCTTACAGGGTGGTGAATATGGAACAACCAGTGTGCAAGCCATACACCGTAGTGGATGTCTCAGCTGCCATGACCAGTGAATGTAAAGAGAATCAGACTGAAAGCTCAGAAACCAAAAAGGCATCGTCTAACCCAAGCTCACCAGTAACCCCAGGCACACCTGTTGCATCCTCTGCAGCATCACCGGTGTGTGTACATGCTAAGCTGAAAAAATCCAGCGCAATCAGATACCAGGAAGTGTGGACTTCTAGCACTAGTCCAAGACAGAAGATACCTAAGGTGGAACTGATTGGAAACAGCTCAGGACCTTCCGTTCCTCCCAGGAAGACAAGCCACAAGTCAGCTCCTACTTCACCTACAGCTACAAACGTTTCTTCGAAAACGATCCCAGTTAAGTCTCCTAATTTGTCTGAGATAAAATTCAACAGTTACAACAATGCTGGCATGCCACCTTTTCCTATTATCATTCACGATGAGCCCACTTACGCTAAGAGTTCCAAAAATGCTATTAAAGTTCCTATTGTAATCAATCCAAATGCATATGATAACCTGGCAATCTATAGAAGTTTTCTGGGGACCAGTGGGGAGCTGTCCATCAAAGATAAAACTACAAGTGTGATAAGCCATACCTATGAAGAAATAGAAACTGAAAGTAAAGAGATCGAAGCCATAGGCAGCAAACCCACTGAGTTGCCCCAAGCAAAGGGAGTGGCCAATAGCTCTGAGTGCAGGCTGGGCTCTGTGGCTCAAAAGGTCCAAGAGTTCAACAGCTGCCTCAGTAAAAGCCAGAAATCCCCACAGAGAAGTCACAGTGCTGACCACAGCTCCCCATCCAGAGTTCAGAAGGCAATGCAAGAGCCCGCAGCAAAAGCAGACGTAACCCCGGATGGTTGCGTTGGCAGCGGCAGTGGCAGAGAGAACGCAAGCACGGTGCTCTCACAGATTGTGGCTTCTATCCAGCCTCCACAGTCTCCTCCAGAAACGCCTCAGTCTGCTCCCAAGTCCTGCAGCGTAGAAGAGCTATATTCCCTACCCCCTGAGGGAGATGCTTCTAAAAGCACCCTGGTACGACCCAAATCTCTGTTTACATCCCAGCCTGAAGTGGAGGCCTCCAAGACGGAAAGCGCTGCCACTAAAATGCAGAAAGATCCCCTTTCACAGCCGGCTGCCACTCCTTCTCCAAAGCCAGTGCGATCCACCCCGAGTGCCACGAGTCCCCAGGCAGAGCAGGTGCCGCCGTTCCCCCCTCCTCGCTCCACCTCCTCTCCCTACCATGCCAGTAACTTGCTGCAAAGGCATTTCAGCAACTGGGCCAAACCCAACAGCCCCACCAGGTCGACAGAGGCCGAGTCCATCCTGCACTCGGAGGGGCGGCGTCCCGATGCCAAGCCCAAGCGCTGGATATCGTTCAAGAGCTTCTTCCGCCGCAGGAAAGCTGACGATGAGGAAGAGAGAGAGAAAGACAGGGAGAAGGGGAAGTTGGTGGGACTGGATGGGACTGTTATCCACATGCTGCCCCCTCCTCCAGTGCAGAGGCACCACTGGTTCAGCGAGGCCAAGTCAGACTCGAGCGAGAAGCCGTCGATCGTTTTCATGTACAGGTGTGAGCCGGCACAGGCGGAGCCGAGGGCTGAGCTCCCACACAAGGCGGGGGTGGAGTCTGCTATTGCAGAGGCACTGGCAAAAGACAAGGGAGAAACGCAGGAAAAGCCTCCGGAGAGCTCGGAACAGAACACAGCGAGCCATTCCTCACCACCTCAGGCTCCCAAGAAAATCCCCAGGTACCACTCCACTGTTTTAGTCACTTACTCAGTTGTGAACTGTCCTGTAAATGCTGCTCAAAAGGGAGAGACTAAGGAATTTTATTACCTTAATGCAATTTTTTCAAAGTATATTTATTTTAGACAACTTAGGGTGTATTTTAAAATCTTTCTGTTATGTTAGATACCAGAAAAGGTGTAAAATATACATTTCTTCTAGTACTGCTTACTAGAAGCAGTGTCTGATATTTAGAGCTTGTCTTGCAGGCTCACTAACATGTCACAAAAGCCATGTTCCATTGAATCAGATCCATTTTCTTGAATTTCTACTTTAAGAAAGAATTTCTGTGTTAGGGGAGACTTCAGAATTTCTCAGCAGACATAGAAGGCGACTACTGAGAAGTACAATAGAAGTTAAAAGATCTGTGACTCACAGAAGGTGCTGTGCTAACTTTGCTTCACAAAATGCTTCACATTTGCCCAAGAATTCAACAGATGCTAATTAACCACACTGCAACATCACTGCAGCACTCCCAAAATAAACCTTGTAAAAAAGTAGTAACAGAATTAGGGTACCTACAAAATAATGTTATCTCTGTCTTGCAAGGCCTTTAGCAGTGACTGTGCTTTGTCTCCCAACAGTATTGGATCCAGTAAGAGCTGGTCACATCAGTTGCAGTCAGTCATGCAGGCAGAGTAAAATTCCCTGAGTGCTGGACCACAGCTGTGGATGTGTTAGAATTTATCTTCCAATGTTATTACATAAACCAATTCCAAAGTAACCTCAAACTTGAATTATTTATTTCATTATAACAACAACCTAATGGGAGGAAATCAAAAATTTTGTGAAGTTGAGCCCCAGAAAATATATCATGACAGTGTTTTTTGGTTTTCTTTCTCAATATTCTGTACAAGAAAACTACAGTGTATTTTAGCTAAAAACAGTTTTAACCTAATGGAAATCTCTGTGTGAGCATAGGTATTTACCATGAACTGACTGCCACTTGTCCTAAAGTAAAATAACTTGGTTTTCTTTCTCCATTGTCCATACAAGAAAAGTGCTAGAATAACCCTTGATAGGAGAGCAGTCTCTAGATTTACCCTGAATGAATTGGTGAGAAGTAGCTCACCAATAGTAGTAACCTTTAGAGGGCACATTAAAGGATTGCAGGAGTTTGTGCTCTCAACCCCCTTGACAGGAACCTGTTTTTTCTCCTGTCTGTGGGAAAGCTGGAGAAAACGAGGCTGATTTTGGTTCCAGTGCCATCAGGTGCTCTCACCCCTCAGTGCCCTGCTCTTGTGCTGGCAGGACAGTTCCTGTGCTCTGGTGAGCCAGGCACAGATGCAGGGGAGAAGGAGCTCTGCAGTCACTGTTCAGCCACATCAGCTGGCTGGTGTGCCAGGGCACGGGCCAGGAAGGAGCAGCTGCTGCTCCCGGTGCTGCAGGGCAGGAACAGCCTGCCAGGGATCCTTGCACTGCCCTGGAGATGGTGCTGTTGGAATGTGACCTGTTCCTGCACTGTGCCTGGGATTCCTTCTGCCATTCCTTTGGAAGGACACCACTGATCTCTCATTCACTTATTCCCAAAAGCATGTTTACTCTTTAGTTTTCTTCAAGTCACAATGATGTTGGTTAAAACCGTATCTCAGAATTTTCCCCAGTGAAAACTGGAATTTTCCAAATGTTAGAATTGGAATTTCTTCTTTCTGCCAGTATTGTCCCCTGGTTTGTACAAATTTCAAAGAAAATACGCTGAGGTGCTGAGCTGTGGGAGTACTGGGCAGTGGGTAACTTTATGCTTCAGTTCTTATATTCTTGGTGTCTTGAATTATTTAGGGTTTTTTAAGACTTTTTAATGTTGTTAATGAGACCAAGTGAAACCTTATAATGCCACAAAATTGAAGGTTTTTATTGTTGTTTAAAGGGTTTGGCTTTTGTTTTTAATATCCTGGTGGGTGAGAATCAGGATTTCTAAATGCTATTTTTGCACAAGCAGGAGGCATAACCCACGAGAAGCTAAGCTTGTTTTGTGTTAACCCTCCAGGTATTAACAAGGTTAGCTGTAATTCAGGCTAAAATATGTGCATGGAAAAGATGTTTAGAATGTTCAGTTAAGCCTGAAGAGGCTGAGAGGAAAATGGATGACCTGAAGATAGCAATCAGTGAACAGGACACTTCCCTAACTCAGAATGCCAAGAACAGCAAGCTCTCTGAAAAAACAAACTGATGACCTGGAAAATAAGATAAAGCTTTAAAAATGTCAGATTACTGGGGGGTCTTGAAAGCAAATTAAATAAAGATCCAGTATTTCCTTATTTTGCAACGGATTACAAAGCTGCTAAATATTGATAACACAACCACAAAACGGCTGAAGCTATTTCAAGTTATCAATAGAAAGGTCAGTTTTCCCTTTGAACAGCACTTGCAAAATAGTCAATTTTTCAGAAAGCTGAAAATTATCTCTCTGTCATACAAAGGAACTTGGTTTTGGTTTCTCAGTGTGATTGTTTCTGTTTGATGGCAGGATGCACATATGCTGGTTCAAAAGGAGCTAGCAAATAAATGATAAAAAATTACCAAAAATTTGTAGATAGATAAATGTTTGCGAAAAATCAGCAGTCATGTCAGTTTTATCATTCATTGGAATGAAAACACCTTTAGTTCATGAAGCAGCAGTTGTTCTCTAAAATTGACCAAAAGATAACATGCTATTTCTGGCCTGAGTCACTGTAATTGATGAAGGTGGTACAGCACAGCATGCAATCCACTCATCACAAGCTGAAGAAAAAGATCCTTCAAAGGCTTTGTTGTCTCACAGATCAGAGTGATCCTATTGGAGTTTCACGAGATAAAGGCTTCTCCTCTCCCTCACTGAGACATCAGTGCTCATACCCAGCAGCAACTTGTTAGATTGAGACATTTCCTAAAAGCAAAGTGCAGCACAGAGTCCTGCTGCTTCCTTGGCTGTCTTCATAAAGCACAGCAGAGCTGAACTAATCTGATCTGGGCACAGCCATCTCCATTTCAGTTACAGGTTAAACTCAAGAGTTTCCTTTCACAGCTGCAAGTCAGCTATAACTTTCCTTTATGGGATCTATGGGCCACTCTTGGATGATGTGAAGGTAAAACTCTGGTTTTCCTGAAATACTTCCTTCAGGTAGTGAGGTCTGTATATTTATTTTGTTCTGGTTCAGATAAGGAAGCACTTCTTCATAGCTAAATTTGTGATCACCAATCTAATTCCTAAGATTGTGTTAATTTTTGCAAAAGGATTTGAGCTCATCACTGATAGATCTGAGCTCTATATAGAGAAATATGAGTATTGTGACAGATCACTCAGTAGAAACAATGGGAATCACTGTTCTTCAAAAATGTAGTCATACATTAAGACCAAGATTTCATCCAGAGACAGGCAGGAATAACTGCCACTGCCACATTCCACTTTCAACTGATCCAGTCCTGCAGATTCCACAGCTGCTTCAGAAGCTGCTTGGGAAGATAACAAAATCTGTGAAATCACAGTGGGGCTCTGTTTAAAACAAAGTCCTTCCCAGTTTGGAGGACTTCTGGTACAACTCTTAGGGTGAGGTTCTCACATGAACACAGAACCTTTTAGGTACAGCCTGAGTAAATTGGTGAGAATTCAAGGATGTTATAGATGAAAAAAAATTCTTTGCTTGAGCAAGTCTACTGAAATGGGAGAAGTTCTCCCTGAAAATGGAAAATGTATCAGCTCTTCTTTCTTGTCAAACTCATGTTAGGGCTTTTCTTGTCTAGGTATCAGCAAGCTCTATCTACCTTACTCAGCAGTGCTTAGCAGTGCTTTTAGAGGTATTAATTAGCTATCTTCTACATTTCATCAATTAAAAACTTGTGAGATTTTCCTCTAGAACATCTTCCAGTTCTAACAGAATTGGAAATTCTGCATGTGCATTAAGCAATAAGTTTGGAGACGTTTTATGTCAGAATTTGTAAACATCAAGAACTGTTAAAGATCCAAGTAGAAGGGACTTTACCATTTATTATTTTATAAATTTAGCTTAAGAAATGGTAAATCATGTATTATTGTTGTTCTTAACTCCTCTAATACAGTCTGTAAAACGGAAAGGCTGAGAACCTAAAATGGATAAAGAAAAATATCTTCTTTATAATGCACAGTTAATCTGTGAAACTCATTGCCATTAAGTTTCAGTGACACTAAAGAGCTTAGCAGGATGTCTTTACTGGATTATCAAGTGTACTCCCTTTATCCGTGCAAACATCGCATTATACAAGATCTTAAGAAAAAAATTCTAAAGCCTCAGGATTAAGCCAGCTTCTCAATAATCAGAATTAGGAATGAACTTCATAGCTTAGTTGTTTCAGGTTGTCATTTGAGAAGTTTGTTTCACTTTCCTCTTCAGTGACTTTTTGTGGTGGCGAGGAGGGACTGAGCTGCAGGAGGCACTGGAATGTTTTCTGTATCCATGGTGCCCTGTGACTGAAAGCTGAGCACTGGCTGTGTGTGTTCAGTGCTTGGCAGGAATAAAGTGGTCAGTGTTCTGAGCAGCAGTTCCTGGGGAAGGCAGCCTCTGACCCCCCTCCAGCCATTAACCTCTGCATTTTTCCTCCAGCATTATTCAGTCAGTTTAGGCTTTATATTGGCTTTATTAACTTAAAAGTGCAGGGCCTGAGGGCATCTCAAAGCACTCTCTTTGAAACTAATATAGCTACAAATTCCACAGTTGGGTTTTTGTGTGTGTAAAACACAGTCCTGTTCCTTGTCATCTCCAGCTGTACAGCTGCCATTGATGGCTGCTGTGTTGATGTCCACTCAGGGAGCAGATCAGAGTCTGTGCTGGCTCCAAGGCCACATCAGCTTTTCTCTGGTTCTGTCACTAATTCCTGCCACTGGGATTTATGTGCTGTCTTGCACACAACTGTGTTCCCTCACCTTGACCTCTGGATCTGACCCTAATTCAGGAATACACACTCACAATCACTTCCTATAAGCGTTCCACTTTATCTCCTTCATATTCATTTGCTGTTTATTAATCACTCTAATTGAGCAGGCGTGCTCTGAATAGAGGAGAACACAGGTCACACAAGAGCTGTGATTCCAGTGTCCTCACCAAAATTAACTCGCTACACAGGCAGCTTTCTGGATCCTACTGTTCCCAAAAGACCGAGGCGAGTTAGACCACATCATCTTCTGGCTATCCTCCAAAAACCGTGGAGGAGGAGAGCCTGAGGGAAAGAGGCATTTGTCCCTGCAGAAAAATAACACTTCGCAAACAGTTTTGAGCCCATGCACACGTGAATGTCAAGTGTTTGAATTCAGTGGGGTGTTGTCTGAAGGACAGTCATTTTTATGGCAAGTGCTGTTGCTTCACATAATCTCAGCTTCTTAGGAAAACAAACACATTGTCTGCGTGCAGAGGGCTGCTTCCTCCACTAACTGAATAGTTGTTTAGCTTCAGCCACTTGTGCTCGAGGAGCAGAGTTCTCTGAGATCATTAATTTCTATAAAGTTTGTTTTTGAAATAAAAAAGGGAAGAGAAAAAGATTTGGACAGAGGAGGCTGCGCCCACTATGGTAGATGCTAAATATGTGCTCTTATGCAAAGCATCAAAGAATCCATCCTGGCAAAATAGCTATAAATATCCCAAATAAGGAGATAGCTTTAAGTTTGACTTGCTCCCAACAAGCAGATAGAAAGTTCCACAAAACCAGGCTTTAATGTTTCTAGTCTGAGAGAACTGCCTGTTTATCAGCTGCTCCCCTTTCCTCGAAAAACCAGTAATTTTAACTGTTTAGTTCATGAAGCAACTGGGGATTTGGTTCTTGTAGCTCCCTGAGTGAGGATGGTTCCCCCTTTTATTCCTGCTGTGTCCTGCCAGCACCACTGAAGGGCTTGACATTTGCACCGAGTACATAAGCTTGATCTCTGTGTCCTC
Source organism: Acridotheres tristis (assembly GCA_037013685.1). NCBI lineage: Eukaryota > Metazoa > Chordata > Aves > Passeriformes > Sturnidae > Acridotheres > Acridotheres tristis. The sequence continues at coordinate 18,005,777 of CM072897.1, read as the reverse complement.
AGCGTTAAGATACTGGGAAGCATTTCCCCATGGCTTTCATGACCTGACCTCTAATTGCTGCGGTTTAAAATGTATTCTTTTGAGGCACTGAGTACAGATTTGAGATACTCTCTTACTCTTAACAATAGGTTAGTGTTACTTCCCGAAGCTCCTCTGGAGAGCCGGACGTGCTGTTGCGGGGCAGTAGCCATGAGTGAGGCCATAGCCCTCATTCCAGAGCAGTGATGCAGCAGCTGCCTGTCCCTGCAGGGAGGCAGTGCAGGAGTTAAGAAGGCAGGGCTGGATGTGCCCGGCTTCCCGGGGCCTTGGCAGGGCCCAGCCCCCGAAGGTAAACACTAAGGTGCAGTAGGTGTAGCACTCTGTGCAGAGTTCAGCCCTCTTGCTCACAGCTTGCACAACTTGTAGCACACCAGAACACTGTGGAATCAATGGCTCGCCAGAGTTTCAAGACATGATTAAAAGACTCAAGAAGGCCCTGAAAGAATTTCCTTTAATGGGGAATTGTGTGAGTGAGTACAGTGGGTGAGTTGGTATTTTTTTCTTTCTTCCTCTCTAGCTGTTGGTTTACTTTGGCAAAATGCTTCTGAGCTTAGGTTTAGTGTATGTGCTTGCATGTGTCTGGTTTGGAGAATGAATATGTTCTTACCTCACCAAGTGATACTAAAAAGTTACTTTGAGATGTGGTAATTCCTGGTTTGTGGCAATGGCAGAACTGTGAAGCTATTAGAACCTACTTCTTCTTAAAGAAAACATTCCTCTTGAGGAATGCAGGTATGTACATTATTTACAGCAACTACAAGTCTTCAGTTAAATCATCCTGAGAGCCTTGTTACTGCTTTAATTTTATGTCTGCTTTACTCTGAAATTACCGAGGTTAACACTTTCATGTGGATATATTTATGGCACATGGAATGTTCTTCACACCATTCCTATGCATGGTACTAAAATTGAACAAAAAATGTTACGCTGATTAAAGATTACATCTTTTTGAACTTACGCCATTTTTTCTCTTTTACTAACAAGTTCTAATGAGTTTGGTTTGTGTCAGCCTGCAGTTAAAATTCATGAGTCTGAGCAGAAACAGCATGTGCACACTGCACTGTCCTGGCTCTTGTCATGCAGAGCATTGGCATGTTTGAATTTTGTACTCGGGATTGCTACAAGATTGTGTCCCAGGATTTTCAGGATTTTGGCTTTGCCATAGATAGGTATATACCTATCATTTATGTTAACTCTTTGTGGAAGTTTGAAATCCTTCTCACAAAAAAATAAGTATCTCTACAGATACCCGATGTGCTGTTCATTTTTTGATGGAAATGTGTTACTCTTGTCCCTAATGGAAGCCACAAGTAGTTCAAATTCTTGCTGTTGCATTTGATCAGGCTGTAGTAATGAGAACTAGCAAACAGCACACATGCTCTTGAGATTTGGCCTGTAATGAGTATTTGTTTCTGCAAGTGAGAGAACATAAAGGCATGAAAATATTTTTGCTCTGACATGTTTTTGTGGCATTTTATTGATAATTGCTGCTGTATTTGAAGTATGATTGTGGAGTTTTATTAAATCTCGACATTTTTCATGCATATAATGCACAACTTTTAAATTATACTGCAATAAATATATCCATGGAAACCAACTGAATGCACGATTTTCAGAGTTCTGTGCTATAAGTCATCACAGTTTGATTAAAACTTCATAGCTAAGAGCAGGCACAGAGGAATGTCTTCAGTGCCTTTTGTAGTTGGCCTAATGCAGATGAATTTTAATGGTGGAGAATTTTATATGGGAAAGAAATTATTGGCCTAAATGAGGTCTGTTTCCCAGAGTGTCAGATCCCAAAATCCTACCAGTATATTAAAATATATCAACGAAGTTCTATGAATTTATTGGGACTTAATCCCCCTTGTTATACCTTGTTATATTTGCTTGAGGCACAATTGTTTGCACTGGTAAAAAGCACCTTAAACTCTGCTGCTGTCCTGAGTCCCACACACTTCACCCAGAATCATGCCTGCATATTTATGAGTACGGATGTTGATGGCAGCCAAGCTGTAAAACATTTTATTGCACCTTTTATATCAAAGGCATGAACTATTATATATAATCATGATAACAGTAACAGACATGTTACTATTTCAGTCACAAGTTGTTTCTTCTCGTTAAGGAAAATAAAAACTGTAGATAATAGTTCTTAGAAAAGGAGGGTGAGAGAAGGAACTTCTTTCCCAGTTCACTCCCCTTCCTGGAGACACTTAGTGCCCGCCCTGGCGTTCTGCCAGCAGGATCCTGTGCCCAGCTGGGATCTGCAGGTGACCTTGTTGTGTTTGTTTCAGTCAAGTGCCCGATGACCCCACCCTGGAGGAGTTGTCCCCTCGTGTCCCCAGAGCCGTGTTTGTGAAGCAGGACAATGGGGGCAGCGCCTCCGTCATCCCGGTCTCGTCTGCCCGTGGGCCACTGGGGGAGGAAGAGAAAGAAGAAGCTCCAAATTCTCCTGAGCTGAGTACCTGCAGTGCCACATACAGCAACCTAGGTGAGTGCACTCACAGCAAAACACAGGAATTGGGTCACGTTTTGGATACCTTTCCAGGGTGTGAAGAGCCTTTTCTTCTGGACAGCTCACTACAGCTTCACAAGGGTAGCTTTTAATGCCTGTTTAATATTGATTTACAGAAAATAAAGATATATAGTCTCATTCAGAGATCATAACCAAGAAAGTGAAGATTCAACAAACTCAAAGGTTTGTTTTCCCAGAATTTAAACCAGTCTTTTAATTCTCCTTAGCTATAAATATCTCAAATGATTTTTAGAAGAAACATTATTTTATCTCTTTGGAGGAATTTTTGTTAATGGGGTTTAAAATACAGAGCGAGCTACCTACTTTCTTTAGAAGGAATAAATAAAATTCACTATTTTTCCAAACTTCAGCAAAAGAGAGGGCTTTTTATTTTAGAGCATCAATAACTGCTAAAGTCTTTGTACCCATCTTCTGTTGGCTGAAACTCTTCTTATCCTAGACAGAGAGTTTACTTTTGCTCTTTCCCAATGAGATGTGAAGTCCTGCAGGTATTACTCAAAGATTACTGAATTGCTGGCTTATTAAAGAGATCCATGGATGCAGGGCTTCTCTGGAAGATAAGGGAGCAGAAAAAGCAGCATCTCCCAATGCACAGTGTCAGTATTATCAGCCTAATTTTCTCAAGCATTTTGATTTGCAGTACTGTGAATTCAAGGATTCCAGGTTTTCTAGAACAACAAAATCTCTCATTTATTTACATGCCAGGATATCAGAATACATGTTTTTTGAACATCCCAATCCTGTAAACACAGCATTTGGCCAAGAGTAAACTGATTGTGTTGAGATGGCTCATGAGTACAGGGGGTTTGGCATGTCCACACAGGTTTCAGGGATCAAGGACTAAACTTTAAACCCTCAGGTGCATACATTCCTTAGACATTCAGTGAAACTGGTGCATTTTTTTGCTTAAATGTGAATTAGTGGCAAGCTTATTAGTGCATTCTGCTATTAAAACATTAATTAGGTGTTGTTTTATAAAGCATAAGGAGGAAAAATATCCTGTCCAAGTGTGATGCTAACATCTACCAAGAAACTCTTCCTCTAAGGAAGAAAACTAAAATCTGTATCTTGGTGAATTACTCATAGATCTAATGAATTATTTTCGATTTAGTGAGATGTATATCTGTTTCTATATTTGCTGTATTTAGAAGAAAGGGACATTGCAGACACAATCCAGGCAGTTAAGGTCTAGCTACATCAGAACTACCTGTACCACATTTATCCCATGCAGCAAAATACCATCAAACACTGGAACAGCTTGCCCAGAGAAGTTATGGCATCTCTGTCTGTGGAGATATTCCCAGCTCAGCTGGAGATGACCTGGACAACCTGCCCCAGCTGACTGTGCCTGACTGTCTCAAGAAATCCTTTCCATCAGTCCTGGCCTGTATTAGTGCTGTTGCTAAGTTTGAATGTTCCTTTTTAAAACCAGAAAAAAGTCAGCCCCTTAGCAATTTATTCAAAACCTTCTCCTCATCGTTGGTTCACTTTGACCTTGCTGTCTCCAGAGTTACCTTTTGGTGTGAAAGAGTTAAGTTAGCTCTGGGGCTTGCCTGCCTCTGGCTGGGAGAGCTGCCTGGTGGTAGGAGCAATGCTTCCCTAAATGGCACTGAGCTCCCTGGCTGCCCTTCAAAGGCTTCCTGCTTTACTCAAGCAACCTAACTTTCTAATCCAGATGGCAACAGAGAGATTTCTAGGTAGGGACAGAGAATAATTCCTACTTGTTTCCACATCGTGCATCACCTAGGCAGCAAAATCTTATCTTTTGTAGAATTAACAACTACTGGTATGTGAAACTGGAAGAAAGGATAATATGAGAAGTTACATCACATTTGACTCTTGCCCCAACTGCAATTAGAGCTACATGCTGCAGTTTGTAAAATACATCACATGAACACCTCAATTTCCAGCATAATGCACGAGGTTCACTTTTTAAACTAATCTGATACATATTCTGTGTATTTTATTAAAAAGCAGATAATATGTCTCTGCTTTGATAAACAGCAAATCTTCAGTTTTGACATATCATCATGAACACAAACAATTGCAAGCCTTGGTAAATTTTCATCTGCAGTCAGGTAATAGTTTATATGAAATATATTTGGTTTGGTCTTCCAAGAGACAAGCCTTACAAAAGAGAGGATTCTCCTCCAGGAATCAGGTACAACATAGAAGAGTTGGGGCTTTTCTGAGATCCCACTATGATGATAGGATAAGGTGTGTTTCTGGCTGTAGAAATAGGAGGAAACTTGAGTAGGAAGAGGGAGGTTCCTGACTGCCATGGTCACAGTCAGGCTCTGATGCCCACAGTTTAGGAAGAATGCTCTAAAGAAAAGCTTTGTAAATGCCTGGTATTGTGGCAAGCACTCCATAGGGACTAATTCAGAATCTGAATCCATTCAGTTTATCAAAGTAAGAGTCTGGCTTGATCCAGTGTGGGTGCTCATGTGGTGAGCAGAACTGTGATGAGGGAGACCTGTGCTATCAACTATTTAACAAAACCCAGAGGCTGCCACTTGAATCAAGATGAAGAAACAAATGTTCAAACGTGTAAAGGATGTTTCTTTTGTAAAGGGTTCTTTTATTGTTACAGAAGTTAATTCAGGTAAGCCCTGTAACTGATGATAAGGAAGACAAAGCCTTTCCTTTACAAATCTTTAAATTGTTCTGTCTTTGTCTGAATTTGTTGGGGAAATTGACTTCATTGAATTTGCATGGCTGTAAGTAGATTAAGGTATTCTCAATATACTCAGGATAGTACTTCTGCCTTTGAAAAAATAATAGGTTATTTCATTATCAGCTGTTTTTCTCTTTACACCTAAAGAAATGGTGGGAAAAGGAGGCTGAGTTCCTAGGCTTTGTGATTGCTGATATTGGAAAAAAATCCCAATCACAGCATCTGCCATGGGGCATTGCCTCAGTCAGTCAGTTAGAGCAGGGCAGAAAACTGCTTTAGCCAGGCTGTAAATAAGGTAATGAGATCATTGTTGATGAAAACTGACATTTCAGTGAGAGACAGTGATTAGAGCATCAGTCTGGTGCACTTTGTATAATACATAATTAGCACAGGTAATGTCTAACATTGTGTAATGGAGGGTGGGCAGCAAGACCTGACAAGTCACCAAGCAAACAAAGTGAGGCTTCTCTTACCTGCCTCTCACAAGAGACCTGTGCCCAGTCTCAAAGCATTGCTGAGACACTGGAGGTGCATCACAACCTTACTTAAGAAACGTTAGCTTTCCTTTCTCTAACATATCTCATCATTCTGGTAAGATTTTTATCTATTAAATTGACAATAAATGTGTAAACAATGCAGGATTTAATGCAAATCTGTGTACAGGAGAGTTTTATAGAATAGTGGTATACATGGACAGCATTTATTGAAATTGGGGCTGTGAAGCATGCTGGTACCTTTTGCAGTGGCTGGAAGGTACTTGATGCATTTGTGGGTTTTTTCATGGTTTGGTTATTTTTATCAGTCAGGCTAAGTGTTTATTAAGGAGTGATGTCAGATTTGATAGTTTCAGCAGCTAACATAAATAGGCTGCAATGCAAAGTCCGATGATAAATCAGTTACCCAGAAAAATTAAATTTAAATGCCTTTCTCAGAGGCCTTTCAGAGTTTCAGAACTCTGCATGGTGTCTAGAGACTTAAGCATTAATATTTAAATAGTGTAGTGAGATTCTATAATGGAAGATCTTATTGAACTGTAGAATTATTTAAAGCTCTCTAGAAATCTGCTGTCTGTAAAGAGTTAATTTTTTTTCTGTCATTGAGCAGTCTGGAATCCACTTCAAAGATTTCTCAGACAGGTAGCCTAATATTGTCCCTGTTCTTCCTTTTCATTTTGCCTCCCAAGAGTGTGGCTCAGGCTGAACTTGCAGTGTTGGAGAGTCTGTGCAGTAGGTAAGGAAGTGATGAGTTTAGGCATGCAAGGGGAGAAAGAAAGGATAGGCAAGGAGAAGAAATTAATGCTGTGCTAGTATTTCTATGCAAAAGGACATTCTTGTGCCTTTGACAGGGACAACATTTGAGACAACCTTTTTCTTGCTCGGCAATGAATTTATATAAATTGGGCCATGTAGTTTCCTGGCATGCTTGGGGAAAGCTGAGCTAGCAAGAGTGGCCCCATGGCTATGAAAGAAATGTACAGTGTTAGAACTCAGCACAGAAACAGTGCAGACATGAAACTTTTCAACTGGATAATACAGATGGTTAGATTTCAATATGGAAAACTTGTTCTTGTGGGAAGAAACTACACTGTAACAGAGCATGTCACACAAACTCATTTTTTCTCAGCTGAGAGTACTTGAAACAGTAACTACAGAATGACTTGTACATTCAGTTCTCTGGAACCTGCCACCCCCTCCAGACATCTGAAAAAACAACTTCTAGTTATGAAAACCTTCTCCAATTCTGTTTGGATGACACAGTGCCAGTAGCTATGCAAAAGCAACACTGGTTGCAGTCTCAACACTCTCCTCTGTGTGAATGGCTTTTGGAGGACGGAGCCATTAAAGCAGACACAAAATAAGAGAATCAACCAGTAACACTGTTAAAAATCTTACCTTTCCTAGAGAGGGCTTCTGCTGCTGCTGCTGAGGATGTGCATCTTCCTCGATTTTGTTTCCTTTTTTCCCTCTAGCACCTGTGCATCCCTGGGTTAGCAAGTCCCACAAGCAAGGCATGTTAGCAAACTGCCTCCTGAATAGTGTCTGTGTCAAACCCCAGCAGTCAGGCTGTCTCAGCAGAGTGGGGAAGAGGGTGAGGAGGAGAAAATAGGCAAGTTGATCTTTAGCACAGTGCTGCTGGGGAAAAGTACATAGGTCACAGATTTTGTAAGAATGAGCAGTTGTGGAAGAGGACATGTTTGCATGAGTAAGAGAATTGGATACAAAGTAGAAATGAACTTGTCTCAGGATTAAGCAAGAGGCATCTGGATGTGTGTCTGGCATGCAGACATCAATTCTGCTTTTGGCCTGGAATCGTACCACACCTCACCTCTGCAGAAGGAACTTTGTGAGAGAGTTCCTGCAGTGCCCAGCTGGCACCAGAATTCGATGCTGCAGCACTGCAAACACTCACTGCAGTACAAAGCAGCAGGAGGGTCCCCCGAGCCCTCCAAGAGCAACCTTTACAGTGATTTGCTCTCTTCCCTGAATATCAGGTATGTACAAAACTGATAGAATTTCCTGCTCAAAACTGGGGTTTTAAACATTGGAATAGCCAGGCTTATCATTAAATCCATAAGGCTCTTCTGAGGGTTTCTGGGGCTTAAACCAAAGATAGGAATAGGGATTTAATTTGGGATGTTGTCTCCTTGGAATGATTGAAAAGAGAACAATTGTTAAGAAAGCAGGGTAAAATGCTGTTTTGTTTGTGGATACATATAAAAATATGATTCACCCTGGTCTTCTGAAATGAGGAGGTGTATTTCAGCATTCTAACTCAGCACTGCAGGGTTTGGTACATCCTGGCCATGTGGGTTTTGGGTTCTGTAGTGTTCATAAAAACTGTAACAACATATCTTAGCATGCCAAGGAAGCTGATGTTTCTTTCTTTTTGCAAACTGCAAAGTCATTAATTATGGATTGAAGTGATTCAGTCTGAATCTTAGATCAGCTCTGAATCTCAGATCCCCCTAGTCTGGTTCAGCACTCCAGTTTAGTTCTCTCTTGACAAGGATTTGGTGGGCTTGGCAGTGTTAGGTTAACAGGTGGACTCTTAAAGGTCTTTTCAGCCTAAATGATTTTATGATTCAGCATGTTATAAATAGTCAAATAGTTAATAGTGTTCCCTTACTAGAAAAGATGCTCAGCTGCAGTTTTTCAGAGCATCCATTTCAGGTCTGCTGTTTTCAACTGTCAGAGTTGGCTTCCTACATCACCATGATAGTCAGTGAACCTCCCAGGAGAAGCAGAATGCTTATAAAATAATTTCTCAGAAAATAGCAGTTGATTGGAAAGATCTCATTTTGATATGAGTAACAACAGTTTAATTGTCCCAGAGGAGCAAGTTGGTCATTTGTATTGTGTGTTTATTAGTTTTTATTCTCTATTATATTATTGTAATTTATTTATTCTGCATTTCCAAGGACTCTGGCACTTATAAAACAGAAATGCTCTTTATAAAAGCCATCCAAAACACATGACAGGAAGTTTATCTTCCCTGGATTCACACAAATGTCTGAAACTAGAAATTCCAAGCTTGTGTGTACATAACTTGCCAATGCAATCTCTTGAGTGAAGCCAGGTCTGGTTGTCTCTCAATGTAAGATTGCCAGCAAAGGTACCCATGGCAAGTAAGGAAGGGAAAGCATTAGAGAAGTTACTGTCAGGGGCAGGGCTCAAGAGTTTTAATTGCAGAAACTATTTCTGTCAAAATATGATCCTACTCTTGATGGCAACACACTTGTCAACTTGAATGAAAGTTGGCTTAACTTCCTTGATTTCACTGTGTGAATGTGCTGGGGCAATCCTGAGTGCCTGATGTGACCACCAGGGTACCTAACTAGCAGAGTATCTAAACAGTGTCATTTATGTCTGGCTCTGTCTGGGTTCCATTCTGAAATAGGATTTTCAGCCTGTCTCGTGCATTTCCCTATTGTTTTATGGACTGTTATCCACCCTTAGCTTTAGCACATTTGAATGAAAGTAAGGAATAGTATTACAGTCAGTTGACTGCAGAAGAAATTATAGGACACTGGGTGTTATTGCTGAAACTGGCCAAATTGTCAAATTGAGGTTTGGTTTTTGCTTGCAGTTCTTGTCACTGATCTGTTGGATGTAGAATGGCAGCACTGCTAGCACTGAAGCTGATTTCAATATATATGCCAAAGTCAAATCAAGACCAGCTGGATGTAATTAGATATATGTGATGCTGATTTGGTCATTTACTTTCTCATTAGTTCATCTTTTCATGTATGTATCTAGGGGTTTTTGTAACATTGTGGGGGTGGGTCCTAGTCAGGGTTTTAGGGGGGTTTTGCCTTAAACAACTTTGCAGAGTGCAGACAGGAGCAGCACATATGAAGTACTTTAATCTTCTCTTACTATTACCTTATTCCACAGGGCAATCCAGAGCAGCCATGATCCCTCCAAAACAGCCGAGGCAACCCAAGGGAGCTTTGGATGATGCCATTGCCTTTGGAGGACTGGCAGACCAGGAGACAGCGAACAACTTGCAGCCAACACCACCTCCACTGCCCAAGAAAACAATTCTGAGAGCTAACACAGAGCCAACTCCCCGAGATCTGCAGAAGCAGGCTCTGGAGAACAACCTGTGCATCATGGCCAATCCCACCTATGACATTGACACCAACTGGGAAGCGAGCAGCGCCTGCTCCTCGGTCAGCCTGGAGCTCAAGGTGCTGGACAATGAGTCAGGAGATTCCTTGGACAGGCCAACAGAGAAGCTGAGGGCCACCACCTCAGCCACTAACAGTGTTTCCAGCCTAACCACTATCAGTATTAAGGAGCGCTGTTCCAACAGCATGGAGTCGCTGACGGGGAGGCGCCTGTCGCAGGCCAAGCAGGGCCGGGGCGTCCAGAAGCCGCAGAGACAAGCACTTTACCGAGGCATCGAGAACAGAGAGGAGGTGGTGGGCAAGATCCGCAGCCTGCACGCCGACTCGCTGAAGAAGCTGGCGCTCAAGTGTGAGGATCTGTTCATGGCCGGGCAGAAGGACCAGCTGCGCTTCGGCGTGGACAGCTGGTCGGATTTCCGGCTCACCAGCGACAAGCCGTGCTGCGAGGCGGGAGATGCCGTCTACTACCCCGCCTCCTACGCCAAAGATCCCCTCAACAACTACGCGGTCAAGGTAAGAGGGGCTGCAGGAAGCCCAGGCATCGGTGGCAAAGTGTGACAGCAGCCATGCTCTGCACCACATGCAGGGGTGAGAGGGCCTGCTGCTGGCACATGGGACAGAAGGAGGATTCCCAAGATTCCCACCCATCTGTGGCATTGGTATTTGCTTTTATCTTATTATTGCAGCTCCAAACTGACTGAAAGAGAAATCAACATGCCTTAGTCTTTATTGTGGTCATTGCTTAATGGCATTTTGAAGGATAAGCTGTATTATTTTAACGTGTGTCAGCAGTTTTTTGGAAACTTGCAATGACAAAATCCTTTGATTCACCTGCATGCAGAGGAAATTAAATGGTCACTCCTAGTTAGGAAAGTTTTCCTAAAAAATGGAAAAGCTCTCCATTTTCAGGGCCATGTAATGTTAAATGTAAATTCTAGGGTAATAGACCTTTCTATTCTTATACAAGGTCTTAGATTTTCACCAGTGCTCATTACCAGCCTTTCAAAAGCTCTGCCTAGCCATCAAGTGTTTGCCTTATAAATTCTTCAGCTAACACATTAAAGAAATAAGATTTAGTAGATTTACTGCTAATATATGAGCACCTAGCTGGCAGCTATCTCACCAGTTATTGTTATTTCATGGACTTGTATATAGGTAGTTCTTTCTGAGTGCTCTATCTGTGCATTTCTCAATGCTTATCTGGTAGGAAGACAGTGAGAAGGACAGCTAAGACTCATAGCACCGTCAGGCTTCCTGTGTGACCTTGAGTAAGTCACTGAACTTCTGACTCCTTGCTGAAACTGAGATAAAACATTTATTGCCTGACACAGATGTCTGAGGCCTGACCTGTTATTCCTTATATTTGACATCCTCGCAAGGGTGGTGCTTTACAGGAACAAAATGTTGTTACCACTCCTGTATGACTGTTTACAAGTAAGATATAAAAAACATAAAGGTAAGATTGGTGCAGCCATTATGTTACTCTGACACCTGAGAAGGTATCTTTTTAATGCAGATATCTGGGTCTAACCATTTATATTGCATTAATTATTAAGGACTTCTTCTTGGAAAAGCTGTGAAATTAAATATAGATGTCTTGGAGCTGCCATGTCCAAGGAAGAGCCAGACCATGAGGTGTCTGACAATCAGCTGTGGTTCAGAATCAGCATCTGGCATTGCTCATTGCAGGGTTTTGCTTTAATACAATGATGCAAATTGATTGCTTCTAGGGCCCAAAGTGGTATTTTTCTATACAGGCAGCTTTGAGTTATGTGATATCTCTTTGCACATCACAGATGTGCCTTTAAAGTATTCCATGTGTCATTGTTCTGTTGTCTCCTGCCCTCCAAAACACATTTCCCTTGTAGAAAGCCAGAGAGGAGAAAGAACAGCAGTGCAACATGGTCAAATAGGTGCTACATTTTCTTTTTCATAATTCAGGTGTCTTTAAAAGAGTTCTCTGACTAACAAGGTTTATTGCATTGTAATAGATGCAGGTGAAGTATCCACAAAATATCCTTGAGCTGGAGGTCACCAGGAGCTCAATGTCGTGTTACAATGAGAGGAGAAGTTCCTCTTGAAAATACCCCCCTGGCACTTCATGTGATAGAGGAAGGTGCTGGCCTCAAGTTGATCTTTGACTTAAAAACTATCAGTCCAGGATCAGATTTGTCCAAAAGCTCATAACCACAGATTGCTGTTTCATTACACAGAGATTTGGGGATTTTAGCTTTAACAAATATGCTCGTTTTTACTACCAGGGGTGTTTTATGTGTGAGCCAAATTACATAGTAATCTACCTTCAACAAATAACCTAAGTCTTCCTGCCACTTTAAATCCCTCGTCCCCAAAACAGGGTGGAAAAAGCAGTGAGATGAAAATTACTGGTGTGCCAATTGAATCCAAAACAGTCTTCCTGTTATTTTGCATCAAATCTTAGAAATATATTTTGAAAGTGTCTATGGAGCCACATTTCTGGATGGTGTAAATTAATGTAGTTCTTTTGAGTTTTGCAGAACTACTAAAGCAACACTGGCTAACAGTTCACATAGTTCTTAGGTTTTATGATTTTAATATTAGATCTGAGAAACAATGACATACTGAGATTTTTTAAAATTATTATTCTCTGTAGAAAATTAGAGATTCACCCCCAAACAGTGCTAATAATCTTGATACATAAAATTGGCATTTTAATATTCTATCTCCAAAAATAGAATTACAAAAGCATTGTAAAAAATTCAGCCTTGACCATTTAACTACTGCTGAATTAAATTTAGAGCAATGAATGATTTGTAGAGGTGAATGTACCAGTGCACTTTTACATTCTGGTGGTTTCACCAGTAAAAAGATGTTCTGATAAATTTGGTGGAGGACGAGTACAACTTGTTCTGTTGGGGGTGGATGTAAGAGGAAACATTCATAGGAGTGTGTTGTTTCACAGCACTTTATTATGCTTTTTGCTTCAACTCTCACCTAATCTGCTAGTAAACACCCAGTGCAAAAATAGCTGCAGGAAGGCATGTGGAAATTATTTTGACTGAAACATTAGAAACAGTCGTGATCAGAAAAGTACTTTTCCAAATGGAAAAATATAAGTTCTCTTTCAAGAAAGGTTTCCATGAAATTCCAGACCCTGAGGTGCTTTTCTTTCACCTAAGTGCAGTACCACCTTCTGAGCAGTTGGTAGATCTGGGGCAATATGGATAAACATTCCCCTGAAACCACAGTCTTATTGGTAATTCCAAGTATGTGGTGAAAAGGTTACACCAAAGTAAAAGCAGCACAGAGCACCAGCTCTTTGGACACAGCACATTGATGAGTTCTGTTCTTAGTGCCCTGACACAAAATGAATAAAGCACTGATGTGGCAGGAACGTCTTTTATTAAAAAAGAAATAAATAAATGTGATTACTCAGAAGGAATAACAGACAATATAACTACTGTGTCAGTGACACAAACTACTTCCACTTTCAGTATTAAACTCTGAAAGCAGACACTGTGCAGTATCACAGGCTGACTCATAGCAGCCATGATTCAGACAGAACCACGTTGTTCTGTTCACACGGAACAACAGCCATAAAACCCAGCTGGCTCTGCCCACAGGCACGTGTGGCAGTGCTGGGCACGTGGGGTAACAGGAATTGCAAAGGTGCAGACAGCTCAGAAGGAGCACTTCAGATGTATTGCTTTGATTGCTCTCCTAGCAGTAAAACCTTAGGATTCCTGGTAAGGCTCCTGACCCAGGTATAAAACAGAGAAATGCAGAAGTAAGCAGCACTGGGCTGAACTTGGCTGGCAGTTTCATACTGCAGCTGACAAATATCTTCTAGTCATGTTTAGTTTGTCACAGTGTGCTAAGGTGGTTTTGTTTGGTAATTCAGTTTCCTAGTGGAGCTTCCTGTCAGAGAAGCATTGTTGAAGGTTGTCCCAGAACCTTGTACTTCAGATCAAAACAAAGCAATGTACATTCAACTTCCAGCCCATTCCCAGTTCAGTCACAGCAGAATAGAATTCTGTGTTTTGGCACATCGTTAAAAAGTCAAAGCTCTATTCCAAGGCCAGATGAAGAAAATGAGGTCAATCAGAGATCAAACTGGCCTCCTTGGAAAACAAGGTTGTGCCAAGAACAAGCTATCAATTTGGGATTAGCAAGCTTTCATTCTACACAGAATTTCATTTGCAGTTGTCCCTCTGTGCAATACAACAAAGTGGCACAGATGGTACAGTCTTTGTGATCTTCTGTGTTCCTCATTTTCAGCGCTTGTAAATTCATTTCCCACAATATTCATCGTGCTTTAAGTTCACTGATGCCGTGTAAAATGCATAGGACAGAGTGGAAATGAGATCCCTGCTGGGAAAGTGAGAGTCAGCTGATGGCACAGTAGGCTACAGGACTCATAAAGGGAAAAGAAAAGCTAACACAGAATATTTTGTAGAGATCTGAAATGTTCAAATCCTGCTTCTTGGGCTGGGAGTACTGAGGAAAATTGAAATGGAAGGATATAAAGAAACCTGTCCCGTCCCTAAAACGTTTAGGGACCACGTTTAGGTCACATGGATGCATTAAAGAAAAGATACATGATGACTGTATGCAGTGAAAAGGAATATGGATACTTTGCATTCCTTCCTACTTGGACTCTCCTTTTTTCTCATTGCTTTCTTGCATCATATGGAAGGGTATTTCACCCACATTGCTTCATCTTTTGAACAACCAGCTCTTTATCTGCTCATGAAATAAGGCTGGCCAAGCCCTTATCAACACCTTTCTTTCAGCTGTTATCACATGCCATAACTTCATAGCTCAGCTGGATGTATTTCATAAAAGCAAATGGTAAATGACTGATTGATCCTACTTTCTGTGTTAGTGTTTCAGTCAAAGGATTTTCACCTTTTCTTCCTGTGCCAAAAAACAGGTATTCAGCATACTCTGTATGTAAAAGGCACCAGAATTTCCATCTTTCTGACTAGATGACTGGAACAGACAAAAGCTTTAAAAATCCAAAGGAAATGAGGCTGTATATTTTTTCCCAGGTTTGACACAGAATTAACCATCACAAGCAGAAAAGCAGCTCTGTGTGCACTCCTTTAGCAATTCATCACCAGCAGCTGAAAATACTTGCTAGGAAAGCCAATAAATTTCACAATTTGTTCCCTAATTTTTTTTCAAATGTAAATACTGATCTTAGTCACATAACTTAGAGTCCAGCTCAAACCATTTTGAAAGTTTTAAATCTTGGTTGTAGGTGATAGTGGAGTTATTCCAGTACAAAATGCTTGGGTGAGAATAATTACCCATCAATGGTATTAATCACCAGCATTCACTACTCTATTGCAAAATGGTAATATAAAATAGGCTTCTGAGTAGAACCTGCAATGTAAAAGAATCTGAACAGTGCAATATAAAACCCCAAGAGTTACCTGAAGAGTAGCCAGACACTGACAGGAACATCAGATTATTGCAGGCCTGTGTTCTAGAAACTGCTTTATGAGTTCAGACAGGTGTGTGATTTGTTATCACACTCTGAGTTTGGGTGCTGCCTCCAGACAGCCCAGCATTCCCTTCCTCCTGACAATTGCAGAGTGCCCAGTGTACAGATTTTAGTGTTTGTGTAGTCAGCAATTTAATCAGCCTGAAATAACCCAGCTGCCTCTTTCACTTCTCACTTCCTGGTGTTTGTAAACAAAAAGCAAGAAGCAGAAAATACATTTCAAATCAGATCTCAGCTCTCTTGTCTTTGTAGATATTGAATGCAGGTTTATGTAGCCATCTACTTCTCTGTATTAAACAAGAGAACTGGAAGCTCCAAAAGCCATTTGTGGGATTAGAGGTTTTTTTTTCCCTGTATTGGTTAGATTCCTTAATAGCAAAATAAGGAGGGAAAAATCTCTTTTAATGGATGCAGTCATTTTAGTATTTGGTATTTAATGTCTGGTTTGTTGATAAATTCTGTTTTATTGATATGGAGAGGAGTCTGAAGCAAGACCTCATGTTTAAGAGCTGATTTTGGGGCAAGTGTGGCCCTGCTGTGGCTTCCTACTTTAGAGTAGGCACTGCTCTGAATGTTTTCAAGAACACAAGAATTAGTAATGTAATTTATTCTTCCTGTGAAGTGTTCTGAGGATCACTGGACACAAAGCTCTGTTCTGCTGAATGCTGGAGAGGTCTCAGCTGGAATATTGAATTCATTATAGGCTGCCACTCTTCAGAAAGATCTAATACATGGGGAGAATCCAGAAAACAGCAACACAACACAGAGGATCAGGAATAAAGATAGGAGAAGTAAGGGCTGGGTATTTTCAAAAATAAAACAAAGAAGATGGGAAAAGTTACATTTTCCCCTGTTGTAAAGGTATCATGTTCAAGGATGGGAATTGGGAATCAGTTTTTAGCCAATCAGCAAGGAGAAGGGCTGTCACTTTAACCTGAAGTAAAATTGACTTAGGATTGAATATTGGGAAGAAAGATAAAGAAGACAGAGAAGCAGAACCTTTTTGGGGTGGGTTTAGTAGGCTGGAGAGGCATTTCTCAGGGATGACCAAACAGATGAGACTGGCCTTGCAGGCCACTGGCTCAGGAAAAACATCCTCTGCACCAACAGCTGGATGCCTTTGGGTGCAGGTGTGCATGGCCAATCAATTCTGAATTAGAAGAAAGCATTTCCACATCCATAGGGCAGGGATGAAAGTGTGCTTCTGTACTCTCACAGTTTTGGGATTGGCCATGCTTTCTAAAATGAGGGAACCAAAGGTGATTTTGAGAGGTACAGATCCTATCTCTAGTTTTAACTGAAATAGTAGTAAATTTGAGAACATTCTCTGAAGTGGGAAAAAGAGGCTGCCTAGGGCTAAAATTAGAAACTAGGAGAAAGTCTTGATTCCTTTGCTTTTCTTTTTCTGTTGACAAGGAGAAATCCTTTTCATAAACTTTGTAAAAAGCCTTATATTTACTAAACTGAGAAGTGTATATTGTTTTTAGAGCACATACTTTGTGGATTATATATTCCTAGCAGAATATCAGTTTTAGCTGACTGGTGGCACTAGAAATCCTCTGTGGATGAAGAAATAGAGTGCAGTAGCTAAGGCCAAGTGTGGTTCTCAACATTTTTTATCAGCAAGTAAACTTGACTTTAAAATTAAACTCTTTCAGAATGAGGTTTGTTTTGGTCTGGTTTGGGGTTTTTTGAGGTTTTTTTTTTTGTTTGTTTGTTTTGGATTTTTTTTCTAATTAGGTCACTTAAGTATTTTTAAAAACTACAAGCTCAATTACAACATGCTGAACCTTTTCTGCAGTTGGAATTGAGTATTCCCATGGCTGGCTGTGCAAGAAAAAGGCCATGAGCTTGAAGGGAACAATTTTGTTTTCCTTAATAGCTCTTCTCCCAGTCAGATTTGATACACACCATGTGTGTACATTCAACACATATATATGGGTCTGTCTATATAGATTTTCTAGTTCTGTCTTCTGTGCAGTATTAAGTATTTAATCAATCTGGGAACTTCGGTCTCAAAGACAATCAGCTGGCATTTTCTTTTCCTATATAATTCAAAGGTTATTGCTTTATTTTTGCCTCTATAACTCTTGAGAGAAGGCACCAGGGGGCATACATGCCACTGAGATCTCACTTCACCTCTAACGGGGTAAAATACGTTTGAAAATTTAAATGAGCAAAAGCCGCTGCATAAACAGGGTAAGGATCAACGTTTCCTCTCGTAAATAAAATTGACTAGAAAATGCATTTTTCATATCAGTTTTGTGTGTTTGTGGCAGTTATAAACAGGCAGCTTTAGTGTACATAATGAGTAGGGAAATGTAAGTGCTTGTGAAGTATGGAAATGTGCACAGTCTCAAAGACAAGAGGACAATCAGAATGCTGGTACAACTTTTGTCCAAGTTCCTATGGTTATCTGACAATGCAGTCTTCTGATCAGCTACCATAAAAGATTAAATCTCTTACATTTCTTAACCACATAAGCATGTAAAATATGAAAAATTGATGTGTGCATTACTGAAAGGTAGTTTATAACTTACCTGCAGAAGTTCTGAGAAGGGCAAAAATGAGAAACAGGAAGGAAAGTCACCTAATGTTTACATTTGTGGCTAGGATGAGATCTGGGTCTCTTGGTGGTGCTGATTGTGTATAACAAGTGCTGACTTGTACTAACCTTAGTTAGCTGGCTTTTCTTGGTTCCAGAGATGAGCTAAAGGAAGCTATAACTTCATCTGAAGAGGGACGACTTCCTCTTTTCTCTTCTCTGAGCTTTGCACTTAATACCTGTTGGTGCATTATAGCAAGTGAATATTTAGACTCTAACCATGTAAAAAATTAAAATATACACTTAACCTTACATGCTTTGAATGATCTCTCTGAATTTAGTAGAACTAAGGTTAATATGCAAAGGTCAACACAGCTGTCTTTGTAATTTTAATCAGTAAATGCCTTAGAAACAGAGGCTCTAATAGGGCTTGTCCAGTGACTTTTGTCAGGGGTTGGAGCTGCCAGTTGTTATGGCACTGCAAACAATTCATAAGGATAATTCCTGTGTTGATATATATATCAATAAGGTACTTCTACACATGAATACAGCTATATATTGCAAAAAACCAAACTGTATGCTTTGGATCCTGATAATTGATTGAAAGCAGTTAAGGTACCATGTTCTACTGATTGTCCATTCATCACCTGGGACAAGTCTGCCTGGCAGCAGCCTGTGCCATGCACACATGCACCCCTCCCTGCAGACACTGCTGCAGCTCATGGATTGCAGTTCCAGTTCCAGTGGGCAAGGAGCAAACATCAGTCACCCAACTGACAGGGCTTGACTTGTTATGCCATGCTAACTCAGCCATGTGCAAGCGTTTGGTCAAATACTTCATGCATATTTCTTTGTATCCCTGTTGCTATTGATTATTTTTATCTCGTTCATGCTTCACACAAAGCTGAGAGAATTTGCAATAAAATTATAAAGATAAACAAGTACCTGTAACACGAATCAGCTGCTGTTCTGATTAAAATCCAGAATTGTATTTTCCATTGGATCATCTATGCAGAGGGAGAGATGCCTGCATGTATTGCTCTGCAGTTGTTTAGGAGCCAGTGAAAACTGTTTGGGTGCCTTAAGAGAGTCTGCCAAGGTCGGCTCATTAAAAAAATGTTCATTGCTCATGTTTAGGCCTAGACTGGAGATCCCATCAACCAAGTACATATTAAAATATATATATAGGTGTATATATATAATTTAATAATTAAGGAACAATGTCTGTTCTGTTTGCTTTTTCCCCAGATCTGTAAGAGCAAGGCTAAGGAATCCCAGCAGTATTATCACAGCCTGTCAATCCGGCAGAGCCTGGCTATCAACTTTAACATCCAGCAGGACTGTGGCCATTTCCTCGCTGAAGTGCCAGTCCGTCTCCTTCCGTGGGAGGATGACGACGCCCCGGACGTGGAAGAAGAAGAGCGGGAAGCAGAGGAGAAAGAAGCGGAGCAGAAGAACAGAGACACGGCCTCCAGCCCCGAGGGCTCCCGCAAAGGCAGCCCCGGCAGGCAGGGCAGCAGCAGCACAGGCAGCAGCAGCAGCAGCAGCAAGCCCCGCAGCCGCGTGGTGGTGATCACTCGCGAGGTCCCGCACCTCACCGTGGCCGACTTCGTGCGCGAGTCCGTGCCCCGCCACACCAAGAGCCCCGACCTGTACGAGAGACAGGTGTGCCTGCTGCTCCTGCAGCTGTGCCTGGGCCTCGAGCACCTGAAGCCCTACCACATCACACACTGTGACCTGCGCCTGGAGAACCTGCTGCTGGTTCACTCCAGACCGGGAGGCAGCCCCCCGGGCCCCGAGGCCACGGAACCCAGTCCCAGCACCGCCTGCCCAGCCAGATTAATTGTGAGCAACTTCTCCCAGGCCAAGCAGAAGAGTCACATGGTAGATCCTGAGGTCCTACGGGATCAGTCCCGCCTGGCTCCAGAAATCATCACTGCAACGCAGTACAAGAAGTGTGATGAGTTCCAGACTGGCATCCTCATCTATGAAATGCTGCACTTACCCAACCCCTTTGATGAGAATCCAGAGCTGAAGGAGAAGGAGTACACTTGTGCTGATCTCCCCAAGATTCCTTGCCGTTCCCTCTACTCTCAAGGGCTTCAACAACTTGCCAGCTGCCTGCTGAATCCCAACCCTTCGGAGAGGATCTTGATATCAGAAGCCAAAGGAATCCTTCAGTGTTTGCTTTGGGGTCCACGTGAGGACTTGTTCCATGCTCTCAGTACATCTTCCAACCCCTCACGGAGAGATGCTATACTCCAGAACTGGCTCGATATTAAAAGGACGCTGCTGATGATCAAGTTTGCAGAGAAGTCCTTGGAGAGGGACTGTGGAATTATTCTGGAAGACTGGCTTTGTTGTCAATATCTGGCTTTTGCCACTACAGACTCACTTCATCGCATTGTGAGACTCATGAAGCAGCACTAGTTGTAGAGCCTGTTGCTTTTCGTGAAGCGTCCCCACCTCTGCCCCAGCCCTCACTCCAGCCTGCACTAGGGCTCACTCATTGTACAATGTTACAAAACAGCCTAGACATCAAAGCCAGCAACTCTGAGCAAAAAGGTTCTAACTGGAGAAACTGCATCCTGTACCAAGTATGACAGAAACTTTACTTTTTTGCCAGGCCTGCTAGGGATTGATCACACACACAACTGCATTTGGATCAGCCAGTATGTAACTTGATTCATATCTGGCTGAAAAGGAGAGCAAGCTTTGATACCACTATTTCTACCACTGTAGTAAACAAATTGCCCTCCTCTTCTGGGTAGTTTCTGTCATTTCCTACTTAGCATTGATTAGTGAATAGCAGTGACCAGAAGCAGAGACGGATGAGTGGTGAATGCGAGATGAATTATCCACCATGCCACAGAATACTCATTTGCTTTCACTCCACATACCACACATTTCCTCTCAGCTTAGTCAGTCCCCCACAAGCAGGCTGTGCTCCTTTTTTCTTTGGTCTCAACCAAACAGATTCTGATCTTTCTCTTACACTTTATACCATCTGTACTTTCTCCCCAGCTGTGGTTTTCCCACTGACCATGGCAAGTGTCAGTGAGCAGTAAGCACCTGTGTTCAGTCCTGTGCCCTCCTCCTCTGCCTCACTGCCTGCTCGTATCTTTTCTAACCATGGATCCACTATTTCATCAATGCTGCCTTAATCAGACTATTTCCCTTACCTTGAGACCTGTGCATTAAAAAGCAGAATATGCACACTTTGTCTATCCTATTTCCTAGGCAACTTTCACCAGTCTGGACTGCTGATGTACTGTAGCCATAACCACATTGATACAAGAAAAATACTACAATACATGGTGGGCCATTGAAATTCCCCTTCCATTGCAGAAAACACTAAAGCCTGACTTGAAATGGATAGGACATACATAAACTCCTCTGACAATCACTGCTATGAATCAGGGATGAAAATAAAAGCCACCTCTTCTGTTTTGTTTTGGTCTGCTCTTGTCACTTATGCCATACTGCAAAGTGAGACTGAAATTGGCTCTGCAGGTTTGTTGGCAGGAGATAGAAATGTTAAGAATTTGTCTGTGTGTAGCTAACAGGCAACATGGAGACACTTTTACTGCAGACACAGTTCTCTGAAGGGTAAAAACAAGGGGACAAAAACACTGTTGTTTAATTTTTGAGGGAGCTGTTAAGTTTGGCAGCCACCACCAACAGCATCATGATCTACATTTCCTGCAGCAGTGCTTGGCTGCCCATCTCCTGTCTGTTGTAACCAGCGTTTTCTGAGGTTGCTATAGACAACACCCTAAAAATGGAATGTTGTCAGAAGAGCTCAAAGAGCATCACAGACAGAGTTTTGGACTAGAGCAGGAATTAGTGAGGAGTGAAGAGTCAGAATTTTTAAAACTTCAACTTGAAGGAGCTTTTTCACTTTTAGAGGCCACTGCTGACTTCCTTCCATGCCCTAACAGGCGTTTCCCATGGAACCTCTGTACAGACAATACCTTTGCTCAGTATTGCTAGGCTAGGAGTTGTTTCCTGAGTTGCTCTGAAGAACGGATCTGGATGCAGGGGGAAAAGCAATCCCGAATATTCTGAGCCGGGTGATGGAAAGCAGACAGCCCTAGTTATGAGCCTGTGCTTCTCTCCTATGGATCTATGTGCAATCCTTGTATTATTTTTTAAAGCTGTACATTACAGTGTTCACTTTACACACCAGCCTTTACCCGATGCTAGATCTGCAGCCCCTTCCTTTACTTTCCTGGCACATAAATGCACAGATATCCATGTGTTCTTTTTATGGATTGATGTTCCATTTTAATTGTTAAAACTGTGAGGAATCCATTCACTTCAGCCTTGAAACAAATAGCCACTTTATACAGCATATGCATTCTTGGACCAGATGCATGAAAATTCAACAAACAGTCCTGCAGGCTTAAAGTCATCAAAAGGAGCTCTGGATCCGTGCCGTATATCGAGGGGTTGCCGTGTCTGTGTTCTTCTTCTCTGGCATCTCCCAGAGCTCAGCTGAATAGCATGTGGAAGCCTACATCGATTGTGCCATAGCATAGACTGTCTTTGTGACCTTTCTAAAGATTTTTTTTGAAACTTCTGATGATTATTCTTTTGTTTGATTCACCTGTATCAGTGAAGGATCAGGCAAGGATAAGGATAATATATTTTAATGTGATATGTATGTTTTTCTTTCTCTTTTTGGCAAAAAGGTGAGGATGCAGAAAAACAGGGCAGTGCATTAAAAGCCCAAGTGCAATGTATGTAGTTGAAGTACTTCCTCTACATCAGAAAAGAAAGTTTCTACACTACTGCTGAGCAGCTCGTAGAAGAACCTTTACAAAGAATCTCCTGTTCCGTGCAGCCCTGCTTTATCTGGACACAGGAGGGCAATGCTCCCATAGCTGACATACACCGAGCATGGCAAGTCACTCGTGTACTACCTACTAGCTGTTAGTGACAGTGTGCTGAGCTGCCAGTGGGGCTTCTCGTTCTCTGTGGTCTGGTTTTGTGTTTGTTCCGTAGTGTGCGTGTGTGCACCTGACTTCTCAGCTAGCTCAGATAGGCATAGGACTAACCCTTGGACCACTTGGCATTGCAGTGGGGCCATCCCTGGAAGCCTCTGGGTGTTGCCCTGTTTAGGGACACGTGTTCCCACTGTCACCTTGATGTCAACACATTTGCACATGCAAAGTTGGATTTTGAATGTTGTACAAGCGTACGTATTAATGCAGCCGGTCCAACGCCGTTGTATCTCTAGCTATCTAATTTCAGTTTGTATCTTCTGTGATGAACCAATACTCATTTTAGCTCTGCAGTATAGTCAAGCATGGATAGATGTTCACTACCAACCTCTTTCTCGTGCAGCACTGGGTAAACTTTAGCAATTTGTAATGTTGTGTGGTTTTTTTCTTTAAAAAAGAAAGAATGGTCAATGTGGTCGAACCTGATCTGGCCTGAGCTCTTCCTTGAGGAGCTCGAGGCTGACTTTGCAGATCTGCCCATAACTGATGATTGCAACTGTGTTTGTGGTGGTTCTCCATCCTGGCACCAGACTGTGCCACGTAAATACACAAGAATGTATGCATTAAACTGATTGTAAACAAATCCTAAGAATGCTACAGCATAATTGCTAAGCAAAAGGAAAAAAACCCGCTCTGTTTGTAACAGGATCCTGTGTATGGCAGGAACAAAACCCCTGGCTGTGCATGTTAGAACATACTTGAATACGTGCACAGATCTTGAATTTTTTTTTAGCAATGTCGCACTTTCAGTTGAGCTCAAGAAATAGAAAGAGCTGCAAATCTAAGATAACAGTATTGACTGTAAATATATATTTTTCTATTAATAAAAGCTGTCATTCAAATATTTTTAACATGAACTCTAAAGATTTTTCCAGTGGAAACTAATTTCTGGAGAAATCAAATGCTTGTTTGAAGAATCATGATGAGTGGTTTCTGATCCTTTTAGAGCCATTAAAACCCTCTCTAATATTACAGAGAGAGCACAGTGATTGGATTCACAATGTTTAGTGCCTTGTCAAAAACCTGAAATGTAGCTGGTCAGTTGGTGGAAATCTTATTCTTTTCATAACAGGCCTAGAGTTAATACTGCCCATGTAAAGATGCAGAAGACTTTACAAAATTAAATGCTGTACTTTGTGTGATACTGGGTTGATCTAGTCCATAAGATTTGTGTGCTTGTAGTACAGCATAAAGCTGAAGTAACAAAACTGTGGGCTTTCAGATTTGGGATCTGCACAGGGAGAGTAACAGTGGATACCAAGGCAGTTGTTCCAGCCTGACCAGGCATCAGGAGAAGCCTCTTGCTCTGACAATCTGCTGCAGACACTGCATTGCTCCGGGAGCAGCAGAGAGGGTGGAATGTGCTGCTCCTGCTGCAGGTGCTGCACAGCACCCTTGGGCTGTGCTGAGAAATGCAAACCTCTGTTCAAACAGGAGTGCTGAAAGAACTGCTCCTGAGATGCTGTGGAAAGTGGGTTTGTTTTGTATTTCTTAAATGGGAATTATTGCTAATTGTCTGTCAAACCTCACATCTGATCCAGTCAAAATGCATAAGGTGAATATAAAGAGACTCTACTCGTAGAAGCTTGCCTACAAATTTTGAGGAATGAGGGAATCCAGGATTTTCTCCTGGAGCCCCTGGAATGTCCAACTAGAGAAACCTGCTCTCACTTCAATATTCAGACTGATGAAATCAGTAACTCCAGCCAGGACACCATGTTGCTGCCCCACAGACAAGGGTTGCAGGTAGCATTTACAAAAACGTTCCACCTTAAATCTTTTATGCTCCACACATCCCACCCACAAGGTATGAATGGATCATCTTGACATGTTAACACAAGAGAATTCCTACATGTTATAGAGAAAAATATATTATTTAAATAAAATATGTGTGTTAAGGTTCAGCTACTTGCAGAAGTTATTCAGCAGCTCTACACTGTAGGTCCTTAATTTTAACATGTATTTGCTGCTGAAATAAAATGTATCTGTTTCTAAATTCTTGTGCTGAGATTCCCATCTAAATTAATTTTTTTTGTTTGTAATAACAAATCCATATGTAAATATAAATTAAATGATCCTGTTTTTATTTAAATCAATTTTAAGTTTTCTGAGGATACAATAGAAACTGAGTCAGACCTTTTAATGCACTTTGTTTTCCCCCTTTCTCCAATTTGACTGTTTCTCAGTGCAAACAGTACTTAACTGCATGACTAGACCATCAGTTTTACTCTGATTTTGCAGAGGTGGTGTTGGTTCTGCCAAAACTCCTGTAAAACCTAGAGCACAATCAGAGCTCTTCAGCCAGCACAGAGAGAGATGTGATTGTGATTTAGTTATGCAGTAAGATAACATCAAAGAAGTACAGAACAGAATTTTAAATACCTCTATAAAAATACACCTGTGGAAATATTCTGTAAACAATCATGTGGATTACAAAGACTTCAAGAAAAGAATACACAAAAAAAATACTTTTCAAAACACTGGGGAAAAATTTCTTAAGGGCACCCTCAACTCCAAAAGAAGGAGCAAGTCTCTTTCCCTGCTGTGTTGCAGAGAATTTCTGGTAGACATTTGAATAGATTTTTTTATTCACCTGGATGCAGTATTAGAAGGATGGTGATTTTGAGTAGGTATAGAATGTAATTTGAATAATTTCCTGTAAGTCTCCTTGCATTGGTGCTCCACTCAGCATTTACCTAGAAACCACAGAATGCTTTCAGATCAAGCAGAATTGCCAGTGAGAAATGAAATACTCAACTTACCTGTACATAAGCATTTTACCACTCAACAGAATTTGAGAATTTGGTTTGTACTTCCGACTATAAAGATTTTTTTTTTCCATAAATTTAAGGGGAAGATTTCAGGGATTTAGAAGAGGTAGGAGCTTTTTTTTATATGGAAGAAATATTTGTTCATAAATATATATATACATACATATATACATGAGTGCATATGGGCATGTTTTAATATATATGTATGTATATGAATTTTGTATCCCAAAAGTATTATTTGCCCCTTTTTGCTTGAAAAAGTATATATATTATATATTGTATATATAATATATATTTTAAGAGTGTGTAAATTTTAATATAGTCATTTCATAAATAACACCTCTTCAAAAACGACTCAAAACTTTTGTTTCCTTGACCTTTGGATTGTTGGTATTAGAAGGTTTTGCAGTTGAAATCCTTGGGTTTTTTTCTTTTAAAACTTAATTATGCTGAGCATTTAAGAGTATGTTCTTGTTTTTAATAAAGGGGGGAAATTTATTTTTAAATTAGGGATTCCAAAATCAGTGGACTTTTATAAATGGGATTTCTTTAAATGCCTTGAATAAGGGAGTTTTTTTAATTTCTTTTTTCAGTTCCATTCTTGTGGGTAATTTGTATCTGGAATTCCTGGTTGCATTGCTTTATCTGGTGCTTCATATTGATATTTACACATTTTTATATAAATAAGTATATAAACTTCAAGCCTTCCTTTGTGATCAGGGGCAGTTACACTCTGGTTTGCTGTGGTACTTTGCTGTGTACTCTGTGGCATTCATGTTACTGTGTAAATAAACTAGTTTTATTACACTCAAAATCAAACTTGCAGTTGCCTAATTCCTCTCCCTTCCTAGGGAATTAGACAGAACCATGTGTTTCTGAGGCAAATGCCTGTGGCCAGTGCAGCACAGGATTGAATTCCCAGGGCAGCTGGGCCTGCAGCAGCAGTGCAGGTGTGGCAGTGCAGCACAGGATTGAATTCCCAGGGCAGCTGGGCCTGCAGCAGCAGTGCAGGTGTGGCAGCTGCACTCTTGGCTGAGGCTGCTGCCCCCGTGCATGCCAGCTGCAGGAACTGCCTGTGCTCTGGACACTGCCCCACCTCCCACCTCTGGCACCTGCCCTGGAAGCCTCACCACGGCTGGCACTATTTCAGCTCCATCTGGACAAGTGGCAGCAACAGCCCAAAAATAAACTGGCCACCAGTGGCTGCTGTTGATGGAAGCAGTGTCTTGTAAGGCCTGCTTGGAGAGAAGGGACTTGGCACGTCAGTGACAACGGCCACACTGGGGACAGCCCTTGGCATGTGAGGAGCTGAGCCAAAGTTAGAAATTTCCCTGGAGTGGACAGGGTTTAAATGACCTGCTGTGAAGGAATTAAATTACTCTTAAGTCACATTTTTACATGCAGTGACAATGCCTCCAAGGCAGTCGTCTGCCGTGGAATTCATTGTGTCTGATCTGTTACCTTGAAGCATCCGACCTGATGGAGGGTCTGTGGGAAACAGATGGGATAATGTTCCTCTTCCTCAGTCGTGCAGACACACTTCAGTGGCACCGAGATCAAACAGCTCCATTCTGTACCCACATTTGACAGGCAGCAATGGTAGCTGCAGATGCTAATTTATTAGCATAGAGCAGATGACACCATATAGGTCGGAGCAGCGCTGTGCTCCTGCATGACAATCACACTGCTCACAAATACTCTTGAAAGAAAAAATAAAAACAACCCAAAAAACCAGCCTGCAGGCTCTGTTCTCCCCACAGTCACAGTGGCTTTGTACAGGTATGCCATCAGTTTCCACGATCAGAATTAGTTGGAGTGTAACTACTACCTGCCCTTCACATTTATTCCTTAGACACTGTATGAAAGCCTTTCAAAAACAGTTTAAGCTATTGTCCTCATCCTTTTGAACAGTACAAAGCTAGCTGACTCCAAAGGTGTCAGTAAATACACAACACATTTAACAGCCTGACAGATACTCTGGCTTTGCCAGAGTAATCCCTGTTCACTTCAACAAAATGCCATGGACTTAAGTTAAACAGAGTTCGATTATGCCATTCGTCAGTGGCAATCATCACTCTGCAGGGAAAAGATATGCAAAAATAAACTGAACCCTTGTCAAGACATGATAATTATACTAGTTTAACTAAAATCTGTTTGAAATTAATTTAGTTCTGTTAGTGCAAACTCTCTTGTGGGTGTCCTTAAGCAGTCGCAGTCTGGCGTTCTCATTTCAGTTTGTGCCAGACATGCACACAA
The DNA here is from genome assembly GCA_037013685.1 of Acridotheres tristis. Classification (NCBI taxonomy): domain Eukaryota; kingdom Metazoa; phylum Chordata; class Aves; order Passeriformes; family Sturnidae; genus Acridotheres; species Acridotheres tristis. The sequence goes on along the minus strand of CM072897.1, from coordinate 17,977,829 downwards.
GTGGAACAGATGCCTGGTTTCAGCTGATGCAAAATGTCACTATCAGATTTTTCACCTACTCTGAAACTCACCCAATAGTAGAGCTATGCTCTACATGATAAACCTTTATTTTGCAGAAAGCCTGCCTGTATCACTTGAGCTCTGCAGGCTGCTGCTTTTGCCTCAGTTAATGAGCTTCTGTGGTGCCCCACAGGAATCATCCTCCTTACCCAGAGGTGCTTTCAGCCAGGCTCAGATGGAAACAGCTCCCAAGGCAAGCTGTTCAAGTGAAATATTTGCCACAAGCTACTCTGCAGAGAGAGGCTGCAGTTTCAGTTCTGAGCTAAGACTTGTAGCTCTGAGGAGAAAGAGACACATTAAAACAGTGTTGGGCCTTCAAATCCACTGCACCTGCTGCTGCTGCTGCCTCAGGAGGCAGCCCGAGAGCCTGGTGCTTAGCCCACCCCCGTGGGAGATTGGGGTAGGCTTCCTGCCATCAGTTCAGTGCTTCCAAATGAACAAAAAGTCATTGTCTGGCAAACAGACACCAGGGGAGTCACTGGGAGAGCAGCTTGGAGGCTCTGAAGCAGATTTGCTTGTGTAAAATCAGAGAACTCAAAATAATAGCTACCAAAGGTGCATTTTTTATTACCTCCCCTGTTCTCATCCTTTGTTTTGCTGTCATTAGGGTTCTACTTTTGTTACATTGCAGCTGGCAGACTCGGGACATGCATAGAAGGAAGCACTGGAAGTAACAGACAGTAATTGAAGGTAAAATCACAAAATTCTATTTCTTATCCTCCAAAAAGAGAAGGATTGGGAACAGGGAGGTTTATTGCTCAGGTATTTACCTATGTCTACTCTTTTCAGTACCAGCCCTAGTTCAACAGATCCATAGAAAGCTCCTTTCTCCAGGTGTTGCCTGCTGTTTAAAGGTGCTGGGAGGAGCCCATACTCCCCTGCACAGCACAGTGAGACAGGACAGCCCCAGGGACAGAACTTGTGTGCAGTGGGGCTGGGGGGCACTTACAGATCTCATGTCAGATGCCAGGTTTTGCCTGATTTCACTGGAGTCTTAATGATCCAGATAAACTGCAGTGAATAGCAGATTAACTGTAAAAAAGAGGAAATCCCTGCAGTGTATCTACAAGAAACAAGCTATTAACTTTGCACCTCTCCAAAGTGCAGAAGGACATAAATGTTCTTCTAAAGAAAATGAAGAATTAAGGTAATAAAATTCTCCTGGTTCCTACATGGGCACTAAATTTGAATCGAGTTGCTGTTGGAAATGGGCCAGTAGTGTGCCCATGTCCAACCACCACTGCAAGCCTCAAACGAAAAGGAACTTCCCATAACCTGTGAGCCACCCGTGCAGCTTCTCTTGGCCAGGGAAGAAAGTCTCCTTTGAAACTTTTTTCCATTTACATTACTGGGAAAAAAAAGTTGTATGCTCTGCCATATTAATCCTCCATCTTATGTATTTGTGTTTGTACAGGAGTCATTGCTAAAGCTGCAATCACAGGACACCAGGGTGTGCTCCAGCTTCAAACAAGAAGGCACAACAGGAAGTCAGAAGAGGTTGTTACTGACAGGGTTAAACATGACAAACGTTTTAATGGCATTAGTTACAAATGTTTAAATACCATCCAGATCCAGAGCTTCACCATCCCTGGCCCCTGTGCAGCAGTGAACTGCTCAAATCATTTCCCTGTGGCATGAAGCATTTCTCCCTGTACCTTGGAGCCTCAACATCTCTTTCCATAGGAACTGCAGCACACAGTCCTGATCTTCCTTGCTATGAGTGAGACTTTTTTTTTTGTAGGTTTTTGAGGTGATTCAGCTCAGACTGAGGGGCTAGGAGTAAGGGTGTCAGCATTCTATAGAAATGGCAGAATGTATTTCATCTACAGCCCATCAGCACCCTATCTGCTTGTCCTGGGCAGGCCTAGAGTCTTGACTTGAAAATTCTGGACGTTCACGTAAGAATATTTAGTTTATTTTTTACTAGGAATTAGTCTGTGGTCATCCAACTCAACATTCTCTCTGGTTTGTTTTTTTGGTTTTTTTTCCAAATCATTCAAATCCATCTGGAGTCTTTTACAACTTTCTGCAATTTACGCTAATCTTGAACAGATTTCACTTTGTGATTAATTACTTCTTCCTGCAAATCAGCAATTGGAAACACTGAGCTAAGACTAGTTCTTAGGCACAGTTGTCTGTCTTCCCTAAAGAATTCATACTTGTTACATTGGTTTTGTTCTATCACAATTAAAAGGGTTTTCTTTTTCTTCACTCACCAGAAGTAGAGTAAAAATACAGGGCGAGTTCCATGCTGATCCTAAAGCACTTTACAAGAAGAGATTAATTGCTATGCCACAGATCCAGGAACTGATGGACAGCATGGCAAAGGACTGTATAAAAAACACACAGCAAGCCATTTGGGGCCAATAGTAGGCAGGAATCCAGGGCCTATTCAACTAAACCATCTCCTACAGTATTTCTGTTTGCATTCTATTCACCACTGACTCACAGCTATCCATCATGACTTGACAGCCTCCATCAATTAAATCTATTGCAGAATGATTTTTAGAGAATTATAAATTCGTTTTGTCAATTTTAGTAACGGCTGCTCGAACACAAAAATAACCAGATTACAGTCCCAAAAGAAAGGGATTCAAAGCTATAGCACTGGAGTACCAGGTGAAGCTGCTCTGGCACCCATTTCAGCTCCAATATACATCTAGACTGAGACTAGCGTCCTCTGTCACTTCACCATCCTCTTCTGTCTCCCGAGGAGGGGTCAATACCTCTGGTTTGCAGGAGACAACTCTACTTTGGAGCATCTTTGCCACTTGGACAAGCCTAATTCCCATTTTGCTGAGCAGCCTTTCTTACAAAGAGGACATTGGGAATGTCCTCATTAACATGAAGAGGAGTCCAGTGGTCAACTGCCTTGGCACCTCGTCAGCAACGGGAGTAGCAGTCACTGCATTTCTTAACTCCCAAATCTGCTGTTATTAGGCTGATGATTTCAAGCAGTCTTTATTGGAAGCTTCAAAGGCCCTTGTGTGATGAGCACACCCAGTTCACAGCACCCCCGGAGGTCCCTTCTGAGATGGCATGACACCTTTCATCACCACATCAGTGTAAACACACGGAACAGAGCCCCATGCACTTGGGCAGAGTTACAGCACATTGGAAAGTGTCAGTTCACAGTGTAAATCTCCTTTTTGCTTTGGGAACTTGCAAACAGCAAACTGCCAAGGCTCTTTCTTCTGCTGTAGCCAAAAGGTGTCTCTGTAACAGCTTGGGGTCCCTCGTGCTGTGCTGGCTACCCTTCCAATAGTGCTGCCCTGGAAAAATGCCATCTGCTGAGCAGCTCAGCATGGCCCCATTCAGGCAGCAGGGGCAGGGAGAGGGGGAGGCAGGTGGGAAATGGCAGTCCAAGTTCCCTTTAGAGCCTTACTAGAAGGGCTGTCATCACACTATTGCACTACTGTCATTGCACTATTGCCAGTTTGACAGGAAAAGACAGTGGCCAACAAAGTGCCTGCTGCAGCTGCACACCCAAGGTGGTGGTTGTGACAAAATGAGAGCTGCAGCACTGTCCCCTCAACGAAAGGCCCTGCCAGCATCTGTCAAGCACTGGCACACCTGGCAGTCCTGCAGCTGGCAGCTCTCAGTCTCCAGGGAACTGGGGCCCTTGTGACAATCAGAGAAGTGGCCAGGGAGCCTGACTGGTGACTTCCCAGCAGCTGGTATGAGGCAGCTGCTGCACACTGCTCTGTGTACGACCTGCATTTAGCTGTGCATCACAAGTTTTCTTGCCAGACAACAAGGGCTTTGCCAACATCTTTCCCCTAAGAAGGCTACTGGGCAGGCAAATGGTATCTACCTACACTGAGAAAGAGAGGGTTGCAAATGCTGTAGCCAGAGTTCAGTGGAGCTGTGCCTGCCCAATACCTCTAAGCATCTATCCTCCAAATCCCATTAGTAAGTTTAAATAAGTCGAAGGGGACAAGATGTCAGATTTACCATAGAGCTGGCTCTGGAGTTCTCTCCCTGCTGGGCTGAGCTGTCGCCCATGGCTGACACCACTGGCTGTGCATCTTAGAGGCTTGTACCAATAACAATCACCAGCAAAAATAACTTTTCCATAATACTGTCTTTAATGTTGCATGCCTTTGTAAGGCTCTCTTCTCTTATCCCTCCTCCTCTTTTTATTTTTTCCTCCTTTGATTGTGTTCCAGATTTTCCCTGTTAGTTATTAACTAAATGCCAACTCACTGTGTATTTAGTAATCAGATTATCTGCTAATATCTGCCTAAAGTAGACACCATTGATTAAAAGAAACAATGGTCATTATGTTATTTTTAATACAAATTATTTAGGTCCTGAGGCTGAGATTGAATTAAAGGAGAGATCAAATTAATGAGGGATTGAATTAAATTAGAAACATCTAATTGCAATATTTCCTACATCTCCAAATTGCCAAAAGAAGACGGTGGTATGGCTGTGAATTTATGCTATTTCATGAAAAATATGAACAGCTGTTTTAATTGCATCTGAGAAGTGTGCCTTACCATGGCTATAGCTGGGTAAGTGCTCAAAATCCGCAGCAATTTTGAAAGAGGATATAATGTAATAGCAGAAGATTTAATCAGAACATGAGCCACAAAAGCTCTGCTAATTTCTTGTTTCACACAATGTAGATCAGATTTCCAGGTGCTCTGTCCACCCACACGTGTGTATGAGCACTACAGCAGGGAACTGCAGACATGGGTGCACACAGCCCCTGAAAGCAAGGCTGCAAAAATCCTCCTTTTGGATCCAGGCAAATTTAGTATATTCCTCCAGTCATAAAGATTGCTTTTGAATAATTTTATCTTTTCCACCCTCCCCAAAGTGTCTTAATGAGGGATATGATGTGAAAGCACTCCCCTTGCTTCTAATTTGGTTACATTTATTAGTTCTAAATAGCATAGGGAATGAAGATTTCAAGCTTGCTCTCTACAGGGAGCAATCAGTGGGCTCAGGACGTTGTCTGAACTGAACAGAGCTCCTCAGTTTTAAAAGTGGTCTTTCTAATCCTACTTCTTATCCTACTAATCATCAACAATCCCATTGCTATTCCTGCCCTGACTTCATCACAGCAGTACTTGTGTTGCCCTCCATTTCAGTCACTTTAGTGAGACTCTAAACTGCTGGTGAGAGATGCTTTAACTGACTTGATTGATTGTTTATCTCCTAATCATAAATGCTAATTACAGAGCTGAGAAGATTGGTTTGTCTTTATTGCCATACTTCCACATAGAAACATAGAAAATTAAATTTTTTATGATTTCAATGAATTCCCTTTATACTTTGATCCAGTGACTGCAGAGGACAGATTATTCCTTCCAGTGTGAGAGACTGCTTTACAGAAGCAGTAAGCCAATCAAGAGAAAAATCTTGGCAGTATGAAGTTGTGACCTAATTCTATCCTTCACTGCATTTCCTCCTCTTTCCAAAACATCCAAAGTTCAAAACAGCTGCCCTTATACAGAACAGTTGTCTCTACTCAAGTAGGTCACTTACAGAATAAAGGCACATAACCCTCTCAAACACAAACCAGAGTGCTTCCCCAAGCCATGCATGGCTGGCCTCTGGGGCCTTCCTTGTGGGAAATGCAGCTGTGTTTTACATCCAAGACAGAAAGACTTTTCCCTGCTGATTTTAAAAATCAATTGCAATTACAGTCAGAACAAAGGCCCAAGTTCAGCGTGCAACTCCCTGGATTCCAGAGTCAGAGAATCCCCCTGCATAGGGCAGATCCCTGCACAAGGAGGCTCCATTTGGGATGGAGAAGAGCATTTTGCATCTTTTGTTCTCTGGAGGTCTGAGTGTAAATTAAGAAAACTCCACTGCAGGCCACAGAGCTAGGCTGGTTCAGGACAGCCAAGCCCTGTTTGTGGCATGCAAAGGAAAGACAGGAAAGGAGCAGCCATAACAGTTCTTACATGGCTGCTGTTTATCAAATGGTGAAACCATGACCATGAGCCTCAGAACATCTAAATTGTTTGCTGACAACTGTAAAAATTCAGAAGTTGGAAGCTCTTCATGAAAAGGCAGCAGCTCCCTGGCAAAGCTCCCACGTGGTAGGACCCTTGGGATGGTTGGAGGTACTGGGGTTCAGTGGCTGGACACCCTGAAGCCATTTGCCTCATAAAGCCAGCATGGTCAGGACTGGCCTTATTAGTGTGTTTCAGAGGGACTGTTACTACAACTGGAAATTTCCAAATTCAATCTTTTGCTTCTCTTTTTACTGTTTTATTGTTGGGGTTTTTTTTTAAATCCAAACTGAATCAATAACAATAGTGTAGCATGTTCTCCCTATTGCTTGCATATAAATATAATTTAAAGGCCTAAGCTAATGTATGCCATATCTTTCACTACAGAGAAGTTCTCAAGGGATTAAACCAACAAAACATTAAGATTAAAATATGAGCTTTCAAACGATGAAATATGTATATCCTCAATGGTTTACAGAGCTGCTGGCTTCTGTATTTGCAATAGGGTTCACCCTTATCGAATTAAATCTCAGTGTAAAGCTCTATTTTAACATTCAGCAAGTCCTGTACCCTTCCAAAATATCCTCAGAGCCTCCTTGCAGGTTTCACAGTCACACAAGTTCATCAGGAAGCAAAGGTCTTTGGGTGCTGTGGGAAGGAGGTTTGAAGCAATGCAGTATCACTGTTGAATGTGTGATCTCTGACCCTCAACCCTGCCTTCCTGCTCAGGCACAGACACCTGTCTGCTTCAGCAGAACAGGGCACCAGCTAAACTGCTGCCACTTCTCCCTTGCTCACATACAACACGACTGATTTTGTAACCAGTCTGCTGGGCTAAATTATAAAAAACTCTGTTCACTAAGGAATTAAGAAAGTTGTTACATGGAGAAAAAAAAAAAAGGAAAAAAAGAGCCTTAGTAGTGCATTTCATTGCTGAAGTATTTGTGTGATTACTGCTGGAGGAAGCCCTTCATAGGCTGTATCTAGACTCAGGCACATGATCTTTTTGCTAAGTCCGTGGGCTATTCTACTGAAAAAAGGAGATATACTTTTTCAGAGGTAAGGTGATTCAGAAACCCACAGGTGCTGAGGTGATTGCCTGAGATATGTGGGATATAAAGGATTATGGCTTGAAAACATGATATTCGAATCATTTACCTGGAGTTTAGGATGAAATAGAACTGTACTGAAATCTATAGTACTGTGGTATAATGCAGTGGAGAATTAAGCTTCAAATCTTTTTACTTGCTCTATGCTTACAGGAAAACTAAAACCTCTTGAAGTCTAACTGTTTCTGTAACAAGACTGCTCAAAATCCGTGTGTCCACAAATAGTTAATGCACCCTAGAATGATGCTTACAACTGGATCATCCAGGTCATTGCTTTTGTGGAAATAAATACCAACCAGCACCACGCTCCACCAGCGCCGGCCCCAGCCCCAGGGCCGGGCAGACACGTTTGTCCCGGCTTTGTTCTGCAGCAGTGACTGTGGCATTCCCAGGACAGCTGTGACAGAGAGGACAGGCCAGGGCAGTGGAAGCAGCAGCAGAGAAAGGCACAGGCTGGGTGGATGTGTCAGCCAGGTATGTAAATCCCTGCTGTGCACGAGTCACCAGATGGTGCTCTACATACAGACTTGAAAGTTCTTTATCTTAATGGGGGAACTTCTACGGCCTTTGAGGAAATAACGATGTTATTTTTGTGAAGCCTTTCCTTTAAAGTTTAATTTGCATCTTAGTCTTCTCATCTCAAATAGTTGTTTTGTTTTTTTTGTTAACCTGTTTATTCAGAACAGCTTTGGTGCTGAGATTTTTGAGACAGAATTTACAGGCACGAGTTCAAATCCTTCCATCCAGGTCTGCCAAAAATACGGGAGTAAAATATAAGCTGCAATAAGAAAATATTTAGTCATGTAAGTTTTACATCACTTATTTTGCCTGCAATGGGGAAATAAATATGCAAAATCTTCTGCATCACCGTGGATATGACATCACAGAAGTGGTACCATGTAAGAAAAGAAATCTGAGTATGTGAGGATGAAATAGGAGGTAGAAGGCTTTTCACATTAAAATAGCTACAGCATAATAGAGCATTCTTATCTTCTAGAAATATAATGCCAAATGTATCCAACTCCTACTCATCTTCCCTCTGAAATCCTATACCCATTCTGCTTCAACTAATAGTTTTAAGACAATTAACATAAATACTGAGAATATGGATGCCCCTTTTTCATCACCTCTTAAAAGATGATTCATCTCATTAAAGTGTCTATTAGAAGTCACGTGCATTACGACTCTGAAGATCAAGAAAACAGCAATTTGTTAGGGCACGCGTTTGATCGTCTCCTTGAAATTTTGGGAACCGCCCAGGAGATGGCAGCAAATGGCACTCCGGGGGTAGGAGCCTCCGGGTGAGCTGCGAGATGCTCAGGCCAGCGCCGGACTCAAAATTAAACGGGTTTATCTTCCACTCAGCACGAACTCAACTCATTAATTGTGTTCTTTGCCGAGCCACATGAGACTTTCACCGTGTTGCACTCAATCGGTGTGTAACATTGTAAAAATACAGTAGCACTTTAAAGTAACTTGTCCGTTTCATAAAATTTATAATTACTCGAATCATTTATTTCCCTACATGAAGGCTATTAAAAATAGTTTCAGGGGGAGAGCAATTTGTTATGAAGTGAAGGTCAATCTCATTAGATCACTGTAGCAGGGATCCTAATAACATCCTGGCAGAAACGAGGTATCTCATTACTGAAGTTGTATTTTGTTTGAAATATTAGGTCGTCATTAACTGAGCACTAAAATACACATAATATTGGATGACATAAATTATTCCCCTGAAAAACTGCGGTGGTAAAACAATGATGAGGGAACGACACAAAGCTTAACATTTTCTATCTTTTCTAGCAGGATTCACCTACTTAATATCGGTTTGGGTTGCTGCTGCTTCTGGATACTGAGCCACAGTTGGGTTGCTAGAATTATAAACAGACTGTGAAACTGCAAAATACAATCAGTAAGAAAGATGTTTGATTTTCCTTGTAACAGCTGAGTAAGCTGCCATTCAGGAAATACCAACATTTAAAAGGAAAAAAATTAAAACCAGAGAGACTCCAGAGTAAACATTGCTTTTACAAATACAAGAGGAGTTACTTTCCCTTTAATTACTTCCACCCATCTGGAAAGTACCAGTTGGTTTTTCTAGGCCTTTCTTTCTACTGGAACCACAGCTGAAGGTATGGATATATTTAAATGCTTCTCCAGAGCTTTATCACATCATTTAACACCTGGTAGGATCATGCTGAGCATTTGCTCAAGCCAGTCAGCACCCAGAAAAGTATCACAGATTATCCATGGGAGGCAGCTCAACAGCTCTGCTTCCCAGAGGCTTCACACCTCCATGGTACCAACTCAAGACTCACAATACACCTCTGAGGTACATCAGCAGCCTCAGGAAGCTGTGAGGAAAGCAGAAAAAGAAGCTATACTGATTTCCTGGCACCATGAAGTGGATCCAGGAAAGGTTCTCCATCCATGGAGTGTGTGCTGTAACAGCTACACCCCCTTTCCTTTCAGCAGAACAGGTTTAACCATGGGTACAGTGCAGAGGTTGTGGTTAGAAGGTGTGTACAAACACAGACACCCAACCTGGAGCAGCTCACAGCAGCCACAGATGGCACTGAGAGAACACTTTGGTCCTGCTGTTTTGCAGAAGCAAAGGTAGCCCTGCTGCTTTGTGACTATAGCTTGGGTTTTTAAAATATTCCCAAGTGGAATTTGTTGTTTTGTTTGTTTGTTTTTTAATTGATCAAATTTCCAGATAGAAAAATGCTAGTTACAAGAATGAAATATTTTCATTATATTTTCAGGGCAGATGATGTAATGAACTCAGACAGTAGCTTAGCATCTGAGGAGGGGAGGGTCCACAGCATCTTACAGAGACACCCCATGTCCCTGTGCCTCCCAAGCCATGGCCCCAGGGTGTGCCACCACATCACCAAAATGAAGTCCTACCCATCATGTAACAGGGACACAAGGACATGCACATTGGATGATAAACTCATCATGCAGTGCTTACATAGGAAGTATATATTTTTTTCATTTGACTTTCTGTCTGTCACTGACTTACTATATTTACATCAGCTTTAAAATTTTGTTTTTCATCAGTTTTCTTAGTGAAACACTTTCTTAGTAGGTAAAACACAATCATAAATAGCTACAGGGAGAGAATTGTGAATTGGCTTGAAGTGGGTGCTGCAAAAGGGAAAAGGCAATGCAGGAATACAGAGCATGTGCACAAACAGGCAGGGCACTGTCCAAAGAGCACAAAAGCTTATAGAAAATTACCTTAACAGCTGAATTTTGAACAAAAAACCAGCAAACAGCAAGTGATGATCAGGTAAGGTGAAACACTTTAAGGTTTTTGGAAGGTGAAGTTTCAAGAGCATTTCTGCTGACAGCAGAGTCCACACCTGCCCACTGTTCATTTCTGCCTGTGCACGGCCCTGACAGGCAGGCTGGTGCACATTCTCCTGAGGACATCCAGTGAACAGACTGGATAAAAACCCAGGTTAAAAATACAACCTTCTTTTTGCCCAAGTTATTTTTTTCCCCTAATCTGCTGCCGCCACTTGGTCTCCATGGTTACACAAATACTTCTAGTGGTACCTTTGCTAGTGTCATGTGAAGAAGGGTTAGGGAGTATGGAGAAGCCAGCAGAAGGCTGCTGAAGCTGACACGGCTGCAGAAAGGGAAATCTCATCACAGGATGCTCTGAGATTTCACAAACCTTTCCTTTCCAGCAGGTCTGATTTCAGAAGACCCCTCCCCAGTCCCGTCTTCAGCAGTGGCCAGCTGTTTGTGAATCAGTGTCACCCTCTCCTCCAAGAGAGCCTTGGTGCAGCGGAGAGGATGCAGGGCAGTGCACACAGGAGGGATTTAGAAGCAGCTCTGCTGCCATGGGAAAAGCCATGGAACACAGAGGCCATTTTCCAGGATACAGATCCTGAAAACTGAGCTGAGTGGAGCTGGCAGAGAACTCATGCAGAAAATGTAATGATGGGGGAGTGAGGAGGGAGAAGGTGCTATTTGTAGTTTGGTGTAAAAGACTCCAAAGAACAGAATGGACAGTGCCATGATTTCTCACTTTTTCTTACAGCATAAAATGGATTATTTTATTATTTATCCAACTACATGGATTCAGCTCCTCTCCAGCATCAGAGAGTACTTGGAGAACAATCTACACCTATTTCTTAACAGAAACAATGTTAATGGACCTCTGGGGAAACTGCCAATGCCAATGGCATATCTATAAACAGAACTTCTCATATCTTGCTTTTTGAACTATTATATCAGCCCTTTGGATCTATATGCAGAATTGTTTCAGAGTTTGTCTACTATCAGACTTTTAGCTCCAAACTCTTTTTCTGTGGTGCTTCTCAAATTTGAAAGTCTCCCTCCAGCATGCCACGACACAATGACTACTATCAAATATAAATATAGAAATAAATATAGAATAGAGGCACACAAACATCCTTTATGTATTTGAACAAGGATATATTATTATATGAATTGAAAATTGTATTTAAATGCAGTGTATATGGGCCTTTATTACTGAAAATTGAATTTCAGCTAGGTTAAGTCAGATAATGAAGATATAAAGAAAAGATAATGAACTAATCTCAACCATTTTTTCCCCTTCCTCAGTCATGAAGGTGCTCCTTGTTCCTTTTACATCCCTTCAGTAGCAATAAAATGGAGCTGGCTTCCAACATTTGATCATTACCGAGGAGCTCACAGTGCTCAAGCCCATCAAAAAGTGAAGAAATGCACAGAGTGACTCCTGTGAGATCATTTACTCCCAGTGAAGAGCAATTAATGGATTGCAAGTCATGACTGGCATTCCTGGGAACCATAAAATCAAGTGGGTGGGATCAAAGTGCTATGAGATCTCTCCTGCTCCAGAACACATGACAGACTGGATTTCACCACTGCTGCCCTCCCTGCTTTTCACTGACAGTCCTACTTCCCTGCTCTATTCACTGCTTTACAACACTCTGATATGGGTGCTCTCATTTTCTAACTGTACTTCCAAATGTTGAAAAAATTGACTGGGAAAATGTTTGTCAGGTAATCAGTCATTTTTACTATGCATCCTTCAGTGTTCATGGACCTTTCCAGGCTATTACACACTTCAAAGAAGCTTATGATTACCTCCTCAGGAGCTGGAGGAAAAGCGTGAGATTATTCTTTACTACCTAATTCATTCAAATGGAGTTAACTCATTTTTATAACATTTGCTAAATTGTTTGTCCCAAAAGCAAGAATACGCCTTTACTTTTGTAATGCATGCCTGCAAATGAAAATTACTTCTGCTGTGGAATTGTCTACAGGCCTTGCTAGATGAGTGATTTATGACAGTCCAGACTCAATTGTACCAATGCTAAGTGCACGGTGTCCACAGACTTTAACTCCTGCTGTTTAAAAAATCTGAGAGTTGAATCAGGCATAATTAAACTACAGGCCAAACTACATCATTATTGTATTTGTTTGCACATTTGTCTCTGCTTTTCTGAGTCTGCAAAACAGCTTCTGCAGCCAATTACCTTAACCAGGCACCCAGCCAACCTGCCCAGTGTGTGCCACGATGCCAGGACAGGCCCACACCTTATCCCAGACAGAGTCTGTGGATTCGAAGTCACAAACTGATGAAACCCAAAAGTTCTGCATGTGTTCTCCAAAGAACCAAGTGTTTCCCTGCACAAGAGCCTGCAAAGAAGGATGCCAGGCACTGCTGTATTTGTGTGTTTTTCAGGAGCCATGCTGAGAGGAACACTTGGCATTAATCTTCCAGGCAGTGTGAGTGCAGCCCACACAAAGCCAGTGCCAATCCAAGGCGCTGCAGTCTCCCCATGCTCCTCTCTCCACACCCTCCCCTGTGCTCCCTGCATGCAGAAACCTGCAGCCCCACCACAGCATCAAGTCCTGGCCCTTCCTTGCCAGTTGTTAAATGCAAAAAAGAACCCCAAGAGTCTGTATTGAACACCAGTTCCTATGAATCTATAAAAATGTATCTATCTATCTAATCTATCTTTCTCTACCTGTGAAGGCAGAGGAAATTAATACAGAAAATCAGATGAGACTGTTAATTTCAATGTTGACATTGTATAACAGCATTGTACTAAAATCTTTCTGTGAGTTTTTAAATATCATTGATCCTTTCCCTATCAAATTCCTCTTAAAAAGGCTTTCTTTCTATCAACTTTTAATGGCTTTTTTGATAGTGTCATCAATATAGGCTTTTAAAAATACCGTATGTCACAGAATTGTAATATAAAGCACATATAAAGAGCACATTAAAAAGCAGAAATTACAAAACACAATCACACCCTAAAAGCCATAAATTCAGTGCAAAACCTCATTAATTGTGCAACCGACTTTAAGCATATCTTCTGGGTATATAAATTAATTTTTAGTGCCAGAAAATGGTCTGATAACACTTGAGAGATTGGGAAGTTTCATCCATGAGCATATAAGGACTTGAAATGAAAGCTGAAAAAAGACTTAGCATCTCCATGGTATCCAGAACTGGGTCTGGCTATAACTTCCCAAAGTGTAGGAAGAAAAAGAACTAACTTTGCTACCATGGAAACAGAACAGTGGAATATAACTGACTGTTACTTGTCTGCCTTTACAAGACCAATTATTGCTAAAATGTTAAGGCCTGCAATAACACGGGTAGTTTTGTTTCCACCTGAGAAGTAAATCTGCTGGGAAAGGACCAAGAACAAGCTCACCGAACAAGGGAGAGCAGCCCAGGAATGACAGGCATTTTTGGGAAAAGTGGGGGATTAGAGAGGAGAAAGGGAGTAAGAGGACGATGGAGAAGGAAGATATCCTGGTGCACGAAGAACACGGAGAGGAAAGGTTTGGTTTGGTTACTGAGACAGAAAAAAAGGCCCTTAAAATGAAGGGCTGGATCTTGGCCGTGCTACAATAAACCTTATATATAAATTGGGCAACAAATTCTGGATTGGTGTTACCGCTTCTAGAAACCATGGAGGTCTTTAATTTCTTAACTTACTTTTTCTTTGGCCATCGCTGGAAAATGCCGCCCTCTTTGGATGTGTCCAAAACACCCAACGACTACCACCGCCTGCATTTTCCTCACAGTTTGTGAGGCTCTGCAACACGAGCCAGTCTTTTACTTCACTGGGACCGTTCCTTCTCCACCCTAAACAAATGTCCAGGTTGTAAAATGCCAGTCTTTTACTTCACTGGGACCATTCCTTCTCCACCCTAAACAAATGTCCAGGTTGTAAAATGCTGGATGTTCTCCTCACGGAATCCCTCATGCTCTCCCTGCCTGCCGCTCAGCTCTGCGGCCCTCACGGCCCCTGAGGGCGCAGTCCCGCCATCAAAGCGCCCCTCAGGCGGCAACCGCACGAGCTTCTATTTCCCTCAGATCTCCTAAGGATGTCACCGGCTTTGCGGTGCAGCTTTTTGTGCGGGGATGTGAATGTTCAGAGTTCTTTGATACCTGTTTTAGGACTGTAAGGTAGTCGGGAAATTATCGCGTCAGGCGCTGAACGGGAAGCAGAGCCCGCGTTTGTTACACTCTGCTGGCTGGAGGGCAGCGCTGGCCGCCCCCTCACGGTACCGCTCCACCGCAGCTGCCCGGGCGCGGGGCCTCCTGAGGGCGGGGCCGCTTTCAGGGGGAGCGGTTCGCCATCTTAGGTGCCCCCGCCCCCTGGCGCCACGTGAGGCGAGCGGCCGCCATCTTAGGCTGCCCGCGCGGCCGGGCGGTCACGTGCGGCGGCGCTGAGGGGACGCGGGGCCGGGGCTCTGCGGCGCCATGGGGCAGTGCGGCATCACCTCCTCCAAGACCGTCCTCGTCTTCCTCAACCTCATCTTCTGGGTGAGTCCGGCGCGCCTCGCCAACGACGGCGGCTCCGGGGTTCCGGGTCGGAGCCTGGCCCTGAGAGCGCTGCGGGCCTCGCTCGGGAGCCGGGAGCGTCCCCCCCTCCCCCCCTTTCCCACACGGGTTCAGTTCGTATTTAAACTCTTTGCGTTTAACGGGTGCTCTGAGCCCCTCGGCGGGGTGTGGGGGTTCAGTGCTGGCCTCAGTCCCTTCCCTCGCAGTCCTTCCTCCGAGTCCCAGGGTGGGGGGAGCTGAACCCTGGCATTGAAGGTTTAACGAGCATTAGGGATCTTGGGTAGAGGCTCTTGTGTAAGCGAATACAGCTTCTCTCTGTTGCGTTATTGAGCTTCTCAGCTCTCCGGCAGTTCAGTTTCTGTAGCCAGTTTAATTTTTGTAGCGCTCTTGTGGCCATCTCGGGTTTGGCCGTCCCCCGCGGGACATCCCAAGCGCTGAGCGTGGGGCACCGTGTTCCTCCTGCTGCTGGTAACATAAAATCAAAACATACCTCTTCATATATTTGTGCTTCACGTATTCCACTAGCCACGGTAGCGTTGTAGTATTTCTGCATCGCTGAAACCTCCCACAGCGACGGTAAGATAAAAGCTTACGAAAGGGGGACAGTAGGTTGCTATAAATGACCTTTTTCAGGATGGACATACGGGCTCTAGTTCGGCGTTGTGTTCACTGTAATAATTGATTTGTCAGAACAGCGTAACTCTTAAATAAATGAAAGAATATTCTGTAGATTTTTAAGAATTCCCTTTGTGCATTTAGGTACTGCAATTTTCCTGCTCTGATCCCAGCTCCAGGAACAGAATATCTGTTGTCGCAACTGTTCAGAGATTTCATCTTTGAAAAAGTAATAGTGGGTAACAAGCTGTTGGAACATGAAAGTGTAGCTATATATAGCTGCTTCATTTACTATTGAAAGTCATATAAGATCTTACTAGCATTACAGGCTGACTGTTCTTGTCTGTATTTTTACAAAGGAATGCTCCTTAAGGGTGCCTGTAAATGAATCATGGTCAGGGAAGATGCATTCTTACCGGCATTTGCCTATACAGCTGTTCTGGGAGAGGAGCAATGGAGGTGAGGCATATTTGGCCTTAAGTGGTGCGGATTAGAAGTCTGCAGTTGTGGCTGAGGTGACCAGGCTTCATTCTTTAAATTAAAAAGTAGTGACATCAGTGTCTCGGTGCAGCCCCGAGGTTGGAATCTGCTTTGTTGGGTGTGGCTTTTTGTTACATGCATAGTTGCAAGTAGCATTTTAAAAGCTCTTCAGCGGCTCGTACGTCATACTTAAAAGTTTTTGACTGGGCACGGTTTTTGCGAGTTGCCTTCTTGATGGCACCTTGAAGTACATTTTTCTGTGGTTGCTGATACAGAAGAGACTTTGTTCGGAGTAAATGAGCACAAGTTCTGTGTGCAGTTTCTCCTCCCCCCGCTCCAAAGGCTTAGTGATAGTTATTGTTCGTTGTGTGCTGCATTTAGTAATTTAATTGCATGTTGGAGTTTGCAATTATTCATCTCATACAGTGGTGGGGTCAAAGTTATTTTGTAGCGCTGAACTCTCTGCTTTACAATTTTTGATTGCTTTTGAGACAAATTTGGCTTAATTTAAAATTGACAGATTGTATTTAGATAAGATGTATTTCGCATCAAATTAAAATGTCATCGATCTTGTATTCTGTAAACCACCTCCAGCCTAAGAAGTCAGCTTGTGCTGATAGCTTTTTGGCAGATAAGTGACTGGGTTGTTTTTGTTAGAACAACCTTGCAGGTCATCAGCTGCATGTAGAATGAGGCAGACTTTCAGCAAGTGAGAGTTACAGAAACCAGTGGTTTTCCTTTCTTTCACAAGCTAGAGTCAATAGCTCATTTGTTGACTGAGGTGTGTATGTTAGCATTTGGTGCCCATCTAGTTGGCAATGCAAGTGCTTCTATGCTGTTACAGAAATCTTTTGCTTGTCATCCTTACGTAGTTCCAATATTGACAATTAAATCATCCGGATTTCCCAAGACTTGACAATAGACAAATGCCTATAATTGGTCATGTAACTACGAAATCTCCTTTAATTGCTTTTGTAAGTTTGCTCTCTCTGAGGTTTCACATGCCAGTCTTCTGTGTTATCACTATCTTCATGGTCACCTGTAGGAGCAACAATTTGTGACTACACAGTGGATTAGAACCTTCCCCCCTCGCCCCGTTGGCCTCTTACTTGTGGGAGGATGTGAATGTTCAGAGAGATTTTGTATCTGTCTTATGACTGAGATGTTCAGAAAATTATCAGTGCTGTGAAGAAATAGCAGAGATGTGCTTGATATACTTTGGAGTCTTGTTTCTAACTTCTACAAATTTCTTTCAAGTCTGAAAGAAGCAGATCAGGCTTTGCTGACAGGTGACAGCCACTTACCATCTGCAGCTACTGATTTCACTTCTGAGAGTTCATCTCATTTTGAAGAGTCTTGTGCTCCTTGTTAAATCTTAGTTGACACTGTAAAAAGTCATTTATTGTCTTGTGAAAACTTTTCTAGTATACAAAATTCTTACATTAATTGTATTTTCCTGCGTGTTGGTAATACTACAGGATTTTTATTTTTTAAAGAAAATAGGCTGTGGAAGCTTGTCTAAAAGCAGGGCAGGTTTATCATGTAGAAAGCTGAAGGGCCTTAACTCACCTTTCCACATTATTGGTGTGGTATTTTGGTTGTTCAGCTAAGTTGTATTTGCAGGGATGTTGAGCATTGAGTGCATGTTTTCTAGATGCCCATATTGCCTTTAAAATACAGTTCTGTAAGAAAACAGTATCGTGACTGGTAGTCATAAAGAGTAGCAGAATGTAATTTTGTGTGGAACGCGTGCTTGAGTTTTGGATAATTTGTCAAAGAGTGCTGAAGGTCAAAAATACTTTACCAAGAAATGTGTTGATAGGAAGTATCAGTTAAAACTTGCCCTCCTCAGACCGGGGAATAGTGATCTGATTAATGTGTTTCTTAGCCTCTCGTTTCTATGAGTTAATTCTTGAGTAGATATAACAAATGACAAAGGAAAGCCAATCCTTCAGCTGACCTTTACCTTAAGTTTGCACAAGATTTATTTGGTCAGCTGATGACTTCATTTAGGGGATGCTGAGTCTGTTAAGGAAGGGTATTGAATAGGAGGTAATTGTGATGTGAAAGACAATACAGCTCAGAAATAAAGTAATGTAACTTTTAGTACACATATCTTCATAATCAGCAAGAATTTTTTTGTTACCTTGATGACATGTTGATAATAACTAATTGCAAAAAAAAAGTACTTGAAAATAGCATGTTCTTCAGGAAACTTCCTAAATTTAAAGTCTGCATAATTTTCAAAGAGGAAGAAGTTTCTTTACCTGGAACAAATGCCTAAAGACTGCTGTCAAATGTGTTTATTTGTGTACTCTTAATTTCAGGCTTCATGGTGCGACTTGCATAATTCAGTTGGAAGCAGCTTGAAGATGAGATGAAGACAAAAATACTAAGGACATTTTTCAGTCTTAGTTTAGTTCATAGGATAGAATGATAAAATATTCAGAGTTCCATGTGGTCTTGCTCCAGAAAAGGGAATCTGTCTGTTTTATATTCCCAAAGAATCTATGTGCTTTGACAGCCTGCTCTGCTAAAACAGTGCCAGATATCCTGTGCTTGCTGAGGTTTTTACCTTTCACCCTCTGTGTCCTTCTCCTTGGGAAAAGGAATGAACTCTGCTTCTACAATACCTTCAAGCCAATAGTTGCAAACTATTGAAGTTGTTGTAGTATTTAGCTGGCCTGAAGTCATTACTTCGAGAGTTCATTTGACTAAGCTATTATAAAAAACATTCTTGGTATGATTGTTTAGAGAAATCTCAAGTCTCTGCTTCTGTAAAGCACAAATACTTCCTACAGATCTGTGCTCAGCACAGTGCAGTGACCAGGGTATGGGAAATGGAGGATTTTCTAGAGGAGTTGCAGCAGTCAGTGTCTCTGTAATGTGTTTGGGGATTTCTGGTAGAAAAAAAAAAAAAGAAAATTAAGCAATGGGAAAAATCATTCAAATTTAGTAGTAGAAAGGAAGATTAGAGCTCACTTTCTCTTACACATAGCAATAAATTTCCCCAGTTTATTGGGAGCTTGAGAATAGTTACTGCTCTGGACTTTAAAAGAAACTTCTTGAGAGTTCTTTGGTGATCAAAGACTCCTAACTGATGGATGATCCCAAAGGTAAGTTTGCAGGGGTTACTTGACCAAAGCCCTTTTGTCTTGAAAGACAGTTGCTTCTGGATGTACAGATGGAATGTTTTCTGCTTCTGCTGCTATGATAGTGTGAAGCAAGTGTATCCTTCAGGATTGTGTAATGGTTTGGAATCCTGTGCATTAAAAAAATTCGTTCTTTTAATTAAAAAAAAAATAGGATTTTAACCTCTCAAGTGTTGTGCCCTTTAAGTGATTTTTCTTACAAGATTTGAATATGAATTTTCAGATAGCAAACAAGTGCCAGGTCCTGAATTTTAGTAATAAATGTTTTGATTCACTTCTAAGCAGCATGGTAGTGTCATTCATGTTTCTTTACAGGATGCGTTTCAGATCTTTGCCTGGGATTTTTCAGTATTTTTGGTATCTGGTCTTGAGCTTAAAAGATAGAATACCGAACAAAACCACGTTTCAAAGCTAAATGTGATACCTTTGAATAGTACAAGGAATTTGTAATATCACTTTACCTGGTGAACTTGGAAGCACAGAGTGATCATCATTGTTCTGCAGAGCAAGGAATCTGGGAACAGCAGAGCCCCAGCTCAGGTTACAGCCCTGGTGGCTAAATAGGTGTAAAAGAACGGCTGTATTGTTAACTTGGCTTCTGAAGAGGCAGATGCACTACACCTTGCAATTAGTGGCACTTCAGATATGTAATCCCAATGCAAAAGCAGCCTAGCTCAGCCTTTTGCTTTAGCCCCAAAAGCCTTTGAGGTGTTCGGGCACAGTGTTACAAAATTGAATGTGGCTAGTGCAGACAGCAGTCTGGCTTGCTTGAATTTTACAGAGCTTGCTTGTTTTATAAGCCTTCAAGTTAGTTCTAACTGTGTTATGGAGCTGAATGGAGTTGCTGTCTTGCTGTCTGTCTTCTCCCAAAAGAATTTGTAAGACAGTTTAGCTCAGTGTTCAAGTGAAATTATTACTAACGAGAGCAAAGGGAAGAGTGTCAGGAAACCATTGGGTTCTCAGCTGGTTTTACATCAATACGAGGAAGCAGAGAAAATATCAAGTATGGGTGTGGGTTTGTTTGGGAGGGGAGTGGAGAAAGATACACAGCAGTGAAGTGCTGAAAAGACTATAAGAGAAATAAACCCCAGGGAGATCCTGTTGGACCTTTGAGGTTAAGGAAATAAATTTTGAACAACAGATAGCTAAAAGGAAGACCTAAGTTTTTATCATCCCCTTCTTTTTATGACAGTAATCAGGCTATGAGTACTCTACTGTTGGAAAGAACCAAAAATGTCAGAAATATCCTGGAAGTCAAATAATGGAGAAGTGTGGAAAAAACCCCACTTGTTCAGGTACTGTTCTAAGAAGCCCAAAAATCTGGAGGCAGACCACAATACCAGTGTTTCCTGCCTGTGGGTAAGAAATTGGTTGGAGTTGGTATACATGGACAAAATGAACTGTTAGAAAGGATGAAACTGATATAACTCTAGACTCTCAAAAATCTGTCCTGGAGTAGATGTGTTTTGTTTTTTTAAAAACGTGTTAGAAAGGCAGTGAGAACAAGGATACATTCACATTTAACCTGAGGGAAGTAATAGACATGTTGGGAAAATGGTCCTAGGACAGGATCCAGACAGAAAAGCTGAGGGTCTGTTAGTGTAAAAGGCTTTTTTCTTGCATTTTCCTTTGGTTCTTTTTATCAAGGATGATGTAGATGGTCTGTCAGAATATATCATGGGTGTGGTTAACAATCCCATGCATGAAATATATTTCCATAGTGGGATGAGTAATTGGTTTAGAGTGGTGTCTGTGTTGCTATCAACATTTACCAATCAGCAGTGGCAAAGTTGGTGGCAGTAGGAATTTCTAAGTAGATGTCCTTACAAAAAATGTGCAATACTCCTCTTGCCTAGTTGAACATCATTTTCTCCTAAGATACAGTGCTTTGCTGCTACCTTCATTTTCTTGTTCAGAGAGTGTGTTTTTCTTAAAATGGTAAATAAAATGTAGAGACATATAATATTCTTTGGCCGGGTTAGTTGATGTGGTAGCACAAAAGAAATTCAGAAGTCCTGTGTTCTGTTAGGGTCCCAAAGTGAAAAGAATTCTATAGTAAGGTGAAGAGTAAAAGTATGAACATAGAGGTGTTGATCAGATCTCTTTGGCAGTAACATGATTAGGGTAGTGTAAGGAAGTGTTTGCTTGTAAATAAAGCCGCAGTGTCCATGGTTCATAAATAAATGATCAGTGGAACAAGTTTAGCTATCTTACACTCATCCTCTTAGGTATCCACAGTTTTGGCTTTCAGACTGCTGCACTGTGTGAGCATTACTGAAAACATGCAAACAATCCTTGGTGTGTTGCAGCCTACTGGAAAACAAAGGAGCAAACGAAATTTCTGAAGCAGTTTGAAGGTGCAGCTAGCCAGTGTACAGCCGTGTACACCTCAGGGCTTGTGAGAGGTGACAGCTGACTGTGAAATAGCCCTGAGCTTCTGAGGCTGTGTTACAGCAGCCCAAAGACTGCTCCAAGAACCTCAGTTTTTACCTGAGCTGTCCTAGAATGTGATGAGTGATGCTTATCATTGTGTCATTGGATCTTCCAGTTTTCTCTCCAGTTCTTTGCCTAATTATTGAACTTTTCATAGGTGTGTAGAGGTCCCAGCCAAAGCAATAAAGTCAATCTTTTTCTGAACTGTGAGAGGTCTATATGTCTTTGACTCTTGCTTCTGATGAAAAGGATGTTGAGTTGCTCAAGCCTTTTGCAACGAGCTCTCTTTGTTGACTGTACTTTTATATCAGTGTTCTTAAAGGTTAATTAATCCTAAAATAGGAGTGTGCAGCTTCAGGTTCAGAACTGAGTTAGATGCAGACAACTGTAAAAGAATGTGTGAATGCTGAATAACCAGTCATGTCCCTAGAACATGCATGTGACCTGGCACAGATTCAGGAAATGCTGCCGTCTCTATTCAGAGCATTGAGCAGATTAAGTTGGAGAATTCTTCCTTCAAGCCCAGTTTATCAAAGACTTGTTTGAACTGTGTGCAGTTCATATATTTGGCTTCCATTTAATGATAGGAAATACATGATTGTAAACATGGTAGCTTTATTTTCGATTGTCCTTGACTTGAGCAAGTTCAGACTTTGCAGATTTACTGTTTACTCGGGAGGATGGTAAACATTGAGATCTGGATTGTTTTATGACTTTTTTTTTAAGTTATCCTTGTATCTATACAGACTTTGGGTTTTTTAGATGATTTCTATTTTGAGATAGATGGTTTAAGCACATGGTACTGATTTGGGTGGTTTGGGGTGAGTTCTTTGATTTTGGGCAAAGGAGAGTCAGTTGGTTTGGGGGTTTTTTTTCCCTTTAAAAAGCACATGTATTCAACTCTGTACTTGGTTTGCAACAGGTAATAAATGTGCATTTAACTGGTGCAGCCTTGGTCAACACAGACTGCACGCTTTGTATGGTGTGTCGCAATGTTCATGTGTTATTTATATCAATGGCTGACACTGTACTGTGTGCTGAGACCGCGGGTTGGAACTGCTGAGCTCGGAAGGGGGAGGGACCTCGGGCCAGTGCAGCCCCATTGACTGGGCACCTCTGAGCAGTCAGCACAGGCGCTGTGCTTGTCTTCTGGCTTAGCTTCACCCAAAGTGGCTCCTCTGACACACTCCTAAGACTATTATGCAGTGATGCAAGCCCGAAGGTAGTAAGAGAAAATCATCAAAAGATGAGCAAAAAGGATTGCTTCAAAAGCACTTTTCTCATCCCAGCTAAAACACTTCAGAGACCTCCCCCTTGCTGGTTTAGAGGAGGCTGAAAGGAACGCTGTCCTGTGGTTGTGATTCTGGGTAGTGTTGCTGTTTTCATTGTTCTGTGATAGACTGAATCCTGTACCCGTTCAAAAACGGTGTTCAGCTGTGATACTTGGGGAAGGAGTTTTAATCTTCGTGGCTTTTCAACCTTGTGCAAGCTCCAGCAGGTACCTCTGCTCTCAGGACCTTTCTCCCCTGCAGATTACTTGCTGAGGAGGTAGCAGCAGTAATTCTGAAGAGTATGGTCACTTCATCACAGAGGCAGTGTCTGTTTCAGAAGCACCAGTTCCTCAACGTTGTTCAGAAGCAAAACCTAAGGCCCAGTGCTGTCATGGATGATCAGTCATTCTTGTACCGTGTTTTGAAGGGGTTTAATGAAGTCTTCATACCAGGCAGCTTGGAATCTGTCTAAAGGCTGCAAAAACAATGTTTCTTAAAATGCATGTGCTTCTTGAAGTAGGAAAGATAACAGCTGTAGACAGATCTGATTTTTTTTTTTTTTTTAAGGCTAAACTCCTTTTACTTCAAATACATTCTTCAAATGTATGTGCTTATGCAGTTTATGATCCAGATTTTTCTTAAAGAGGAAATCCAATTAAATTGCAACAAAAGGAGGACAAAGGAGTCCACAAATGGTTTTGATTTCAGCTTTGTGGTGTATCTATTCTGTGCCTGATGCCAGCCACAGCTGTGGTTTTCATCTGCCACCTTGTAACATACCATATTTCTAACAAGCATTTTAGTTCTTAGAAATAGGAGATTACATCACTGGCCTGCCATTCACACGCTTCATTGCTAGGCAACAGTTAATGTAATTCCGTTGTTCAGTGACACTACTTTGAATCTTTGCTTTGTGTACAGAAAGTGTGTCTGCATTTTGCCATGTTGTACCTCATATGGCAGGGTTTGTACAGATGGATTAGCATTTCAACATCTTCTGTGCAAGGGGGCGATTTTACAATAGCTTGTTCACTCTTGTCTGGAAAAGATGTCTTCCTCTTGGTCTTTGTTACTGAATCTTCAGGTTCCTCTCCCCTTAGATGTACATAGCACCTTTTATTGGATGAATGTGATGCCTTTAAGATTCCTGCAGAGTACACAATTACCTTTGCTGCAGTGAGCTGGAGAGGTCAAATGTATTGCTCAAATCCATGTAGATGATGATACTTTTGATCTGGCTCATAATATCTTTTTCTTTGACATAGTGTTTCTGTAGCAAAGTGCTTCAGGGAATATTCTGGTGGAGGTTGTGCACTACAGTTTTATAGAAGGGAGTTGCAGTAATGTTGCAGTACATCTAGTGTGTGATGGCAATCGGGGCTGAAATCCTGGATACCTTTTCTTGTGGCTTGTCTTGTTCTATGCCACACTGAACAGCTTCCCAGGGAGGACTTCCAAGAGCTGAGACAAAGCCTTGAGCAGCCTGGTCTGATTTGATTGTTGGCCCTGCTTTGTGCAGGCAACTGGGCTAAATGATGGCCTCCTGGACTGAATTACTGAGTGAGTCTCTGACTGTACCTGGCACGATGCAGCATTACAGCTGCTGGAAACAGCTGTATGTGTGTCTGCCCTCCTCACAGCGCAGGGAGGGGGCAGTTGCAATGCCAGTGAGAGGGAGCATTGGCTGGAGGCAGCCTGCAGTGTTCCCCTCAGGCTGGAGCTGCAGTGTCACATTCCAGCCGAATGAGCTCTTGTGTCCAAGGTATGGGTTGGTTTGGAATAGGAACACTGTCCTTCACAGTCAAATTAAATTCCCCAGGTCATAGCTTAGCCACTGCATCTTATGAGTGCATTGTTTTAGCTCAGCCTTGTATTGGGAGGTTGGAAAAGCCTGTCATGAAACATTCCAGCTATGTTGTCCATCATTGCAAATTGATGTTTTGTTCTGCAGCAAGTGTGAGGACAGTCAGGAAGGACATTTGTAAAGCACAAACTGATAAGGCCCTTGTATTTAAAAATAAATGTTAGTTGGCTCTTCAAGCAACAGTTGTTTCTCTCTGACTAGCTCTGCTCAGCTTAAAGATAATGAAGGTATTGATGTGTTGGGATCGTTGTAACTGTAAGGGAGGCAAGGTCATGGCAGAGGGATGTCAGAGCTTTGTCTGACTCTTTATCTAGTTGCAGATTCATCCTACAGGACTTATTTTGCAGTAACCTTCAGTAGACTTTTTGTTTATTTAAAAAGGACCTTCTGAGAACAACAGTCCTGAGAACATCAATTTTGCAAGTTTATGGTACATTTCTCTAGGTATTTGGTTCTGCCTTTTAATAGTTGGTGGTTTGTATTTGTTTCTGCCTGCTTTCTGGTTGGAATCAGATTTTTCCACTGCTGTGAACCCTTCAGAAATGCTGTTGTTTCTAGCAGTTCATCTTTCCCTAGCAGAGGTTCAAGTTTACAGTGTGTACATCTATCTTATTCTAACAGCAGATCATAGATAGTAACTGGCAACATTTCTAAGGAACACTACTTTATGGTGTTTGGTAAAGCAATCACCTTGCTGAAGGAAGGAAGGGCTTGGTGTTCCAAGGAACTTACCATGTTTTTGTACCTTTTGTAGGCAGCAGCAGGCATCCTGTGCTACGTGGGAGCCTATGTGTTCATCACATACGATGACTACGATCACTTCTTTGAAGATGTCTACACGCTAATCCCAGCTGTTATCATCATCGCTGTGGGAACGCTGCTTTTTATTATTGGGCTGATTGGGTGCTGTGCTACCATTCGAGAGAGTCGCTGTGGGCTGGCTACGGTGAGTGCAGAGCTCCTGCAGAGGCTTGGCCTGCTCTCTTCATAAACTCCTGAAATATTACTTAAAGTTCTTTCTTTATGGCCTTAAAAGTTTTCTGCTTAATTTTGTTAGGAACATCTTGTTTCAATTTTCTGTTCTGAATAAAGGTGTTAAATGAAACAGTTCTAGCAGCAGAAGGCGCCTCAGTTTTACCTTTTTTAGAACTGTGAGAATCTCATTAAAAAATGTAAAACCATGTGATTAAGTCATAACTGTTTTTAAGTCTCACTTTTATCTGTTGTGGTTGAAAAGCTGAATTGGAGAGAGAGAAAAGTGATTCAGGAGCAGTCTTGCATTGAGGTTAGCTCAGGGTTATCATAATGCCTGATTATTTTCTTCATGGCTTACTTGGGACACTTGGTTTGTACTTGGCAGTATTTTATGCCCTGTGTTTCCAAGTATTTGAACTGTAATTTTGGCTTGGAAACTAGGTAGGGAAGAAGAGAAGCTGGTGTCTGAACTGTCCCCACAGTCAGGTTTGGGGCTTCTTTGTTGAATGCTGTGCAGACTTCTTTAAAAGTGCTCTTAAATATAGCAAGGCAAATGCATAGCTTGCTGTCTTTTCCAGTTGTTACAGAGCTTAATCTGAAGAAACATTCCCTTAGTCAATCTACCACTCTAAGTAACTGCCTGGGTAGCCTCTTTGATGAGGCAATCCTATTTATCTAACAAAGAAGATTGAAAGAAACACTTGATTAAAGACCTGCAGTATGGTATTTTCAGTACTAATGACAGCTGGACTTGCCTGACTGGGCAGCTTCTTATTACTTGGTGAAGCTGTGAATGCTGAAGTGTCTTGTGAATTCTGGGCTCATTTGGTCAGTTAAAGTGCCTGCATTGAATTGTCTGTTAAATTAGAATCTTGCCTCAAAAATAACTTTAGATAGAAAAATCTACATGGACGCTTTTATTAGGCAAGCAAGTAAAACTATTTGTACAAACACTCTTGATTGTATTTTGCAGTTTGTCATCATCTTGCTCTTGGTTTTTATCACCGAAGTTGTGGTTGTGGTTCTTGGATACATTTACAGAGCAAAGGTAAGAACTTCTCCATTTCAGTACATGTTTTGTTGTGAACTCTGACCATAGTATGGAAGTGTAATCTTTACTGTGCTTGATTCTGTAGAACTGTTAATGGATATTTGTTAAGGGAATGAAATCAAGCATCTGAGTGGATTAATTGGTGATTCCAGTACTGTAAAACTTAGAACATCAATGCAAAGAGCTATCTTGTAGGGAAAAAATTACCTGGAACATATCATTAACAGTTAAACAGGAGAAGGGAGTCACAGTAATTGGTACCTTTACATTTTCCAGATGGTCTTCTAATTTATTTAGGCTTTGACTTTGTGAATGATTTAGGCTATACAGTGTTTGAACATAGGGCATATTTTTTTGAATATGCAATAATTTAAATGTTGTCATGTGTTTGGTGTGCAAACTAACACTGTGTTATAACAAAATGAAATTGATTCAATATGTTAATGTATACTTTCTAGCTTTACACTGGTTGTTGACAGGGATTATAACTAAACAAATTACAACTTTTCCCACTGTTTGTTTAATGGCATTAAGAAACAGGACCAGAAAAATGAAACTAGATGTGTTTCTACCAGGATAATATATGGCAGAAATATACTGCATGGTATTAGAGATGCCACAATGTAGCTTGAAGAAATTTCTAACTTGCACAGTTTACTGGCTTTTGATATATCTGTATCTAAATTCTGAAAAAATAAAAAAACCCAAAAGAACAGAGAAGGTATTTTAGCTGTGACATGGAGCATGTTTGCAGTGTAGGACACTCAGAGATGTCTTACCAGCAAGCTGAGCTGCAGTACCATTTACCTTTCTGTGGCCTTTTGTGTCCTGTGAACAGCACAGGTCTCACTGGTTCAGCATTCTCTCCTCCTTGCTTTCTCCTGCTATCCTGGAACAAATGGGGAGCCAGCTTGGAGGTAAAAGTGGTGGCTTTGCTTGGGTCCCAGGGAAGGCTGCTTTGAGTAAGCAGCTGACAACATGACCTTGAAGTGTTTGTGTGACAGACCTGGTGCATAACACTTGGAATAGGCTGCTTCAACAGTAGTGTTCTGCTGGCCGTGCTTGAACTCAGACTGTGTTTCTCTCGTGCTTTGCATTTGATTGATTTTGCATTTGGTATCTTGGCTGTGAACTGAGATGATCATTGGGCATTCTGAAGTTTGTAGTGGAAGCAGACCTTAGAAGGCACTGAGGAAAGCACTACAATTCCAGGGGAGTAGGAAATGTTGATCTGAATGGTCTCCTTCTGTTTCAGTACTGGCAGAGGTATACTTTAGTAAGTGCAGGAATTACCATGGACCTGGTCTGATCTGGACTAAGCTGTAGTCATCTTACTGTCTTCCATGTTCCCATCTTGAAGGGGTTTGCTCTTTTCCAGTGAGCAGTATTCTCAGCAGATAAAAGGAGATGCACAGATTTTTCTTGCCCAGCTGAGTGTTCCTGTTGCCTCTCTGTTCTTGATTTGCTGCCATACAGTTTTTACTGCAGTAGGTAATGCAGGGCCAGGGCTTGGGAGAAGAGGGAAGGTAGTCTGGTTTTGGGGGCAGCGTGGTCTTATGTTAAGCTGTTTGTGGAAGTCAATATTTGAAAACTGAACCTTAAATCTTTGGAAAGGACAGACAGGTCTTGTTAATAAAAATGTCAGTTTTCTAGTACCCCGCAGTATCTAGCATCTTAAACTATTGTTGCAAGTGCACGGAAATAAATCTATTACCAGTGAGGGGAAATCTGCATAGCCTTCTGATTATTTTTGCCACGATAAATAAGTCAGCTTTGTACTCTGTTAATTTTGGTCTGTTGTTTCTGACATGGTGTGTATACATCTGTGGGAGCCTTGTTTTGGCTTTTATAAAGGCACCTGAATCATGTTAGAAGTACTTTGTGTTCACTGTACAAACTTCCAAACAAAAGGAAAGATTGAAGTCATAGCACTGTTGGTACCAAGTAACATTGAGCATAATGCCTCAAGGAAGTGGCACTGTGCTCTAGTAAAATACCATTGTTGATCTTAGAATCACTTCATTTTCCAGCATGCCTCTGTAAACCTGCGTTGATCCTGTTCACACTGTTTCAGATCCATGTGAAGCACGCCCAGGCCGTGCTGAGATGGACTGAGTGCTGCAGAGCCTTCCAGCACCGGTCCTTAGCTGTGGAAGCCAGGCTTCTTGGAAGTGCCAGTAGGGATTAAACAGGCTGGGTTGGTTGAGGACCTGCTGGCTTTTTTCCTCTGGGTGGAGGGGTTCACTCTTCATTTTTCATTCAACCTGCCAGTTAACTAGAGCCAGTGATTTCTCTTTGGATCTTATGGAATTTGCATGGTTTTCAGGCATAATATTGCCCTGATTGAACTGCAAGACAGATGATGCACAAACAAGCACTGAAATAAATTATTTTAAAGTGTATATGACAAATTGAACAGCTGTTTTGTTATGCGTTGGAGTTGTAAATCAAATTAACTAAATCATCGAACAATTGATTTTAAACTGGTCTGAAACAAGTTGCCTATGCAGGCTAAATTGACTTTTCTGCATGCCTATCTTGAAATAGGCAGCATTCTTGAGGAGGGGGTGGTGGTGGAATTCAGCTTGTGCTATTGCTGCAGAAAATTCTTCTATTAAAGTATTTAAAGGATGTGTTGACAAGTCCTTCCTACTGTAGCTTTCAAATCTGAAAAATATGCATGCTTAGTGCTCAGTCCTAAAATTACATTCCTTGCACATAATGCCTATTGAATGTGATAGAAAAAATCAAATCAGAGCTAATCTTAAAATTGCATAAAATTTACACTAAACTATGTATTATTTAAGTTATAGTTTACAGTGAAATATAGTACTTAGAAGGTTCTAGTAAGATTTCCTCCATACTAGGCATTATAGTATGCCTTTTGAGGGGGCAGGTGATGGTTTTTGAGTGGCATCCATTTCTAACACATGTACTTGACAGCATCCTGACTCATTTGCAGTAGTTCTGTGACCTATTGCAGTAAGTGTTGCTGTACACAATATACTGCCCTGGGAGGCTGGGGCTGAGCACAGCTTGGTCACTGTAGGGTCAGCCAAAAGGCATCTTTGAGAATTTATTTACCTGTGTTTCAACCAGAAGAGTAGGTGCTATGACTTAGTACCTTTTGATCCCAATATCCTTGGAGTCCCAAGGGGAATGAGTTAGCCCAGATAGTTATACTGGTTTTTGTTTGGAACTTTGAAGTAAAAAGGTGAGTGCATGCTCTTGTGGAGAGCCCTTAACTTCATGAAATGTCTGCCATTGTCACAGGAAAAGCATGTTGCTTTTTTGAGAGACAATGCAAAGCTACATTGCCTAAATTCTGGAAGGTACTTGCCTGGATTTTCCTTCTCCCTTAGCTGCAAGCTTGGCAACATCTTTGCAAAAGTCAGGTTCCAATTTTAGGAAGCTGTACCACTGAATTATGCTGATTTCAGATGATGAGGAGTTACCTTCGTTTCCTGGAATGCTGTAGCTGAAAGTAAAATGATGTTACCTAAGCTGTGCTGCTTCTGCTGGTGAGCTAATGCAGGTGCTTTCCTCCCCCTTCCCAGGTGGAGGATGAAGTGGATCACAGCATTCGGAAAGTCTACAATGGATACAATGGGACAAATCCTGATGCAGCCAGTCGTGCCATTGACTATGTACAGAGGCAGGTGAGACGTGCTAGTTTTCCACTCCTTTCTGTCCTTAAAACACAGATGCACTTGCTCTACTACTTGTGTAGATGGCCTTCCTCCATTCTGACAAATCTAGGATATTGCTGAATGGACAATAAAAATATTAGCTTAGTTAAAATTAATATTATGATATTGCTGATGGGGAGATAAATTCTTATATAATGAGCTATCTGTCAATCTGTGCTTGTATTCAAATATGTGGTACTTAAGTATTTTTCTGCAATGGAACATAATATACTTGTCCTCTTGATATTGCAGTTAGAATTGAATTCTTTACCTGTCTGATTTTCCAGCTGCGCTGCTGTGGGATCCATAACTATTCAGACTGGGAGAATACTGTCTGGTTCAAACAAACTAAAAACAACAGTGTGCCCCTCAGCTGTTGCAAAGCAGCCCTCAGCAATTGCACTGGCAGTTTGACTCGCCCCATGGACCTTTATTCAGAGGTAAGGCAGCCCCAGCATGAACTGACACAGCCACATGCTTTCACTGACCATTCATTTTCTTTGGAGGAAATCAGATCTTGAGTGTATTTCCTTTAACAAAGTAGATGTGGTTAATCCTCCTTCTTCTATCTGTGAGTAATTTTCATCTAATTACTTCTAGTATTAGCGTTCTATTTCTGCCCTGTGTGATGCTTTTGGGGCTTTTTGGTGTGTCTGGTTGGCAGATTGATACATAAGAGTCCTACTTGTTTCAGGGGTGTGAGGCTCTGGTGGTAAAGAAGCTTCAGGAGATCATGATGTATGTCATCTGGGCAGCACTAGGATTTGCTGCTATTCAGGTAAGAGAATGTTCTTTATTTGTTGACTTCGTTCAGATTAGATCTAACTTGGAGTACAGGTATGCACATACAGATATTACCCTTAAACACACAACTTCACACTGCTATGTGGATGTATATTCTGTTAGAGCTGAACAGTCACTGTTATATGCAGCAAACCACTCTGATGTAAATGGTAAATTATTTAGTGGCAACTTAATACAGGTATTAAGTACCATAAATGTCCTCCGATGGCATTTAACACTTGAAGAGTTGGCATAGTGTTTCACTTCCAATTTTTAAACAGCTCATCCTTCATGCTGTTTTAGAGGTACATCAGCTTAACTATGCTTCATGGTGTACAAATAACGTCAGGACCACCCAGGAGATACAGCAAGGTTTTTGACAGTGCACTCTGTTCCTGTGCAACTGAGCTTTGCTGTGTGTCTTGAAGGTTTCTTGGGTTTTGTACTTAAACAAACAAAGAGTCTAAACTGCAGACCCTTCCATGAACCTTGTTACAGTTACCCTGGTCATAAAAGGGTCACTGAGGAAATAAACTAATGTGTATATTAATATTTATTAAATTTAAAGGAAGAAAAAAAAGGACTAGAACTGTCTCCCAAGCATATTTGTAAAATAAAAATTTTGAACTCTCATCAGCTGGCAGACTCACTACACTAATGACATAGTTTTCAGACTGTGCCTATATTATGGTCTCTGAGCAATGTAATACATATGCTGAATCCTAGGAGACTTAAAAACTAATTTCAAAGTTACTTTAGTGCTCTTAATAGCATTTGAGTTCAGAAAATACACCTATCGAGTCTGACAATGTAAACACTTTTGTTTTCAAAAGCAGCTTTTGAGCTGGATTTTATGTTGGAAGGTAAATAATCTTTTGCAAACAGTCTTGTGAAAATAGAGTTGCCTTTGTATTTCAATGTTACACGGATGTACTCATAGTACTGTACACAGTCATGTTGAACTATTCAGACTCAGACTACTTCAGCTATGGAACTTCAAATTTGGTGAGATCTGTGCTCAGTCTCCTGAAGGGAAGGTATAGTTTTATTTGTCTTACGTAAAACTTTGGTTGTAAAAGCAATACTTGGTCTGTTTGAGCAATTAAATGTATTTGTGTACTGAAAATGTTTTCACAGCCATAGTTACTGTGACAATTTTTTTTTATGTCAGAAAAAAAGTGTATCTTATGAAACTGGCTGAGGTGAATCCCAGGAGGAGGCATTGTTCTTAGTTTTGGAGTTTACAGGTTAATGAACAGGTCTGCCCCAAAATGCAGCACAGTTATCATCTGTTCTGGCCCTGGTTCAGAGTTTCTAACACATGCTTGCAATGGCAGTGTGGCTGCTTGCCCCCTTCTGTTCAAACTGTTCTATTATTTATCTCCTGAAAGTTGAGACACAAGTTCTGACATCTTTGTCATTGCCATACGGAATACGAGTAAGTACTTGGCCCAGTTCTCAGCAGAATGGTCTGTGGGCTAACTTGAAAGGGAGGTAGAACATAAACTTCAGCACGTGGCTGCAACTTGGGTCATACCCTGTAAACTTACAGGAATAAATACGCTTTTCTCACCCTTTGGTCAATTTTGCAACCCTCCCTATGCTGGCTGCACAGTCCCCTCTGAACAGGTTATTTTGTTATGCAATGAGGCTGTTGGAAATTCATTACCTCTGATAGCCTATAGTCAACAAATCTTACCTTCAGTAATTGCTTTAAAATTGAAAGACTGAGAAGAGTATTTTTGCAAGGCTTGAAATTTATGAACAACTTAGTCTTTTCTGCACAGAATTAATTTTTGGTATGTTCATGTTTCAGTTACCATGGGGATCTTCCCATGTGCAATAATTCCCTGGTCCCAGCCACAGTGACAGCACAGAGCTATTAATAGATAGGAGGCAAACTGAAGGGAGCAAAGACAAAGACACAGCTTCTGTGGCTGGTGATCATTTACAAAGGGCACATGTATATACAGCCAGTGAATTTTTGTACAAAATTGGTTTGGGGAAAGATTGAATAGTTACTGCTAGCAGGCAAATTAAAGCCAAAATTAATAAAAAACTAAACAAACCTTCAGAATGTAGGAGATGTCTAAACTTTGCTGAAAGCTGTTGAAGAGGAGGATGCATGGATCCTTCCTTAACACAGATGTCTAAAATTGCTGTTCACAATATTGAAGAGCAACTAAAGAGAAACGGACTCAAATGCCTTAAAATGTTTAGAGGTGCTAGCAGATTTTTTTAATGACATAATAAATAATGTGTGTAGAGAACACTGAGGTATGTGAGTCACTTCTTTGTTTATAATGAATTCTAGGAATATGCTGAGAGACCTCCTAAAGGGTATAAATGGTTTAAATAGTAACTCAGAAGTTAATTGCATGAGGTTTTACTGTAGTACCTGAATGTTTGAGATGTAACACAACTGTGTATAAATGAAATGTCTCGAGGGAGTCATTGAACAGGGTTGTCTTTGTGCAAATAACTGTAAATGTGCTGGATCTACTTTTATTCATGTGATGTACATGAATGAATTGTAGGAAGAGACTAAAGGAGGTGTGCTCTGCATCACACTTTTCATTTTACCTTGGCTTTGAGCAGCACAGAAGTTGTTTTTGTACTTGCAGGCTGTGAGCCTTCTTGAGAGTTGTGTAGCCACTGGCAGCTACCATAAACTCCCCATTTTCCAAGTGTGACTGAAGTGGGTTGAATTGTAGGTATTCCCTCCTCACCTAGAAGGGCTGTGTCCATGATGAGTCATTCTCTCATGTAATTTGTTTCCTCTTGCTCTGGCATGAATTTATCAGCCTGAGCACCCTGATGTAGTTGATGTCCCTGCTTTTTGCAGGAGGGCTTGACTGGATGGCCTCTAAAGGTCTGTCCCAACCAAAACCATTCCATGATTCTGTGATAACATATTTAGGAGTCAACCTGTAAGCTGGAGCCACCTGAGTGAAGAAAGGGACTGTTTTTAACAACAGCTGAAGTGCCATACTCCCCCTATGGTTTTTCAGCCTGAGCTGGTGTCTGCTATAGATAATGCACTGCAGACAAAGAAGAGTATTGATCTATACAGCTTGTTCTTTTCCAGGAAATTAAAAGCTCAGCCTAGAATTTCATCATGCCTCTTCCCAATCATTGCGTATTTAGATTTAGGATTTTTGAACATTGTATTTTCAGTCTTTCAGCAGACTGGAGTACAATATTGTGTGTACCATCATTTAGTTTTAAAACATGTTACACATCTGATGTTTGCATTGGCCTGGATTTTAAAGAAGTCAGTAGTTCTCCTTTTGTCCCAGTACTATTTTCACTGGGCTGTTGCTGTATCAGAGAGGAAGATCTACACTTGATTGTCTGCTCACCCATTTTATTCTTGTTTGCTGTCTGTCCAAGGGATTTTTTTGTGGTGTATCTTTGGAGTGGGCTCTTCATTAAGAAACCAAGTTACATTCAGAGTGGTGCTTTATAATCCAGAAATACTTCAGGAGGCTCCTGTCCTATTTGCATCTGTGAATAAACTTCTGTACATGTAGCCAAATCAATACAATCTCATACTGCACTAGAAGCTATTGCCAGTTACTGTAGACCACAGAACACAACACTATACCTGCTAGTTTTTAGTAGTTACAGTCTTATTCTGCCTTCAGTAAACATGCAAATTCTTTAAAATATCATGCCCTGTATCCATGATTATTCATATGGTTGAAGTTTTGAAGTGGACACAAGGTGATCATACCCTAAATCCTGGCAAGCATGCCAGCACAGCTGTGGTACTGTGAATTTTCGTTTCTAAAAGTGAATTATTTGCCTTGGATGTAAACTTACTAATATGACATGTTCATAGAGAGAGAGTTTTATGAAATCTCTTTCAAAAGCCCATTCTCATAGCAGTTAAGCTGATGCATTTGAATTGCATTTGGATTTTCCATACCAGATATGGGGTATCTAAAAATCTGTACCTTTCATTAAAAAACAGTAGGAGTTTTTTTCCATCTGAATCCGAATTATTGAGGCAGAATACACGTGGCTGACCAAAAAAGTTTTATATGTCCATGATAATCTTGTAAAGAAAATAAGGCTGAAGCTTGCAGCAGGAACCAGGGCTCCTTCAGGAAGTTTTTGTTGCCATTGATGTTAATTACAATCTTGAAGCATGCTGACAGTGTGTGCTGAGGTTGAGTCTCTCCAAGCACCTTCCTTGTACTCAAGCTTTTTCTCTGTTTTTTTTTCTCCCTAGCTCCTGGGCATGTTGTGTGCCTGCATAGTTCTATGTAGGAGGAGTCGGGATCCTGCCTACGAGCTTCTCATTGCTGGTGGAACCTATGCCTAGAAGAGAATTCAAACCTGCAGTTCAATCTTCCCCCACTTCTGTGGAAGGTGAATGGGCCAGGCTGGCCTCCATAGCTTTCTTGCCCCAAGCTTAGTCCAAGCACACCTTTGAGACATGAGGGCAGCCGCACTGGGCACTGGTGACGGGCAAAACAGCAGCTTTACACAAACCCATAGAATTCCCTGTGACTGCCACTGTTTTAGCCAGCTATTCATGTATCTAAATGTTTTAGTATGCTAGTAAACTTTCTAATTTCAGAACCATTTGCGAGTTAAGTGTAATTTGGTTGATATGAAAGTCAAAGGATGTGTGCTTATGTTGGTAGATTACCTCTAAGCATTAACTGGCTGATTCTTGCATATAAGAGAAGATGTCTTAAACCTTCACTACATGGAATTTTTCTGGCCAAAGTTGTACAAAGGAAGCCAGCTGTATTTAATTTGAGAAGAAAAAATGTTTTAATCTTGCCCTTCACCAGTGTCACTTTTAAAAAAGAAAAAAACACTTAAGTCCGGTATGCTTTATATATAAAGAAATTGTAAAAAACAAAACAAAAAAAAATCAAAAAAAAACAATAAAACTAACTGATTTTAGGATTATGTGACTGCAGTTTTGACCTTCAGAGATGAATCTTTCAAACATTAGTGGTTTAAAATACAAGCTGGCTTTTCAGGAGTATAATGTATGCACTACTGTTCTATAATGAAATATTTCATTTTTCTATGAAGAGCGTTTTATGTGTTGAGTGAACTGTTAGACTGTAGACCTTCAATTGGTTTGGAAACAATGTAGCTATGTAGAGTAGCAGAGTAGTATGTGAAAGTGATCTCAACTGTAAATAGTAAATCTGATTAAATAAATCTCTGTATATCCTCCCTATAAACATGTCTTGTTTTCTGTTTGAGATTCCAGTGTATTTGGTCCAACGGAGTCTGGGTGTGCTGGACACACAAACTGTAAAAACAACAGTTTTGGATGGCTTCACTTCAATAGACCTGTGTTTATGGTTTGCTGGAGACTTGATTGTATTGTATTTGTTCTTTTTATTTGAAACAATAGCAGCGAAACAACAAACTTGGCTGAACTTGATGGAAACTTAACATCTTGTGCATACAATTAAGGAAGAATCTGTTGCCTCTAAACAGTGGGTAATGAATAGCTTTACTGTAACTGCTGTATGTTAATTATGTTTTAATGTGTCTCACATTCAGATGCTTAGTCACTGCCCTACTTTCAGTGTCTTCAGGTTCCTCCTCCTTTGCAGAAGCCAGGAGAATTGTAGCAGTTGCTTATGTACAAAGCAGACACGCTCAGCTAAACTGACATCAAGATAATCTCAAATAACTAAAGAAACATCACTCAGAAAAAGAAAATTCTGATGTGTACACATTGTTGAGGCCAGTGTGGCTTGTTGGGGGATTTTTCTCAGTGCTGTTACACTGCTGTAGAAGTGCACCTTTGGAATTCTTTTAACTTTTAAAGGTGGGTTTCAAATACTTACTTGGGACTTAGATTTTCGTTCTTAGTTCAGCATCTGGCTCAACCCAGAGGCCTCCTGACTGTGACATCAGATTTCCCAGATGTGGCAGCAAGCCTGCTCACTGAATTAGATTATCTTCATATCGTATTGCATACTGTAAATATGGAACCAATGAGGTTGAAATGACCCTGGCTTGTAAAAATGGATGTGGAGAGATTTTAAGACAGACCTGTGTTGCACAAAATAAGGTTAAGGTTGCTTAACAAGGTGGTCAGCTCTTGGCAGCTGCAAGGCAGAAAAACTCCACAGTTATGACCCTGCACAAACCCCTTTGAAATGAGGATAGTTTGGGGGAGATAGCAGGGCACTGCTTGTTAATCTCGCTGGAGGGCATGCATTTGAAGTGCAGGTGACTTGACAGTACTTGCATGTAAATGAAGTCTGTTTCCTCTTTAAAATGCAGAATATTTGTGCTGGAATGTGGAAACTGCTCAATATTTTACAGCTTTTTTATAATCTAAACAAAGCCCAACCGAACTTTTAACTACTGTCAGTTCGTTTTTTCTAGGAACCAGTGACCTTCATGTATTGCACAGTTTATAGTAGGTCTTGGATGTGTGAATAAAGTTATGGTGGTGTTTGGGTTTTCTAAAATACAAAATCAAACTTTACCCCCCCCCAACCAAACCCAAACTTGCAAGGGTCTAATATACTGCATTTTGTGTGATTCACTGAAGCTGGGAACAAGTGGTGTAGGTCTGTGGCTTCCCTTACTGAAAAAAATGAATAAACTTTGCCTTGCATCTGGCAGGGGTGTTGGTGTGGCTGTAGTTTGGCCTTCCTAATTACATTCGTATCTGACAGTGTATTTCAGGGGACAAGGGACGATTTAGTTTCATTATAGCTCTTTTTTCCTTGATTCTTGTGTCTAGTCTTGTAAGTTCCTGTATGAATTTCTTCTTGGCTGTCTTGTAGCTGAAGAGTCTGAGAGGGCAATTCTCATGAGCCACTTATTAGGGTGCTGAAATATAGTAAAGCACAAGACTTGCAGTGCAAGTCACTTGAATAGCAGTGAGAACACAACCCAGTTAAAAAACCCTGAAGGCAATTCTAATCTCCTGTGTTAAACCCCTCTGGGTCAGGCAGGGTTTACTGTGCTGCAGGTGAGCTCCATGTAGCACACATGGATTCACTCAGTCTGAATCATTTCCTGTGCACCCTAATAAGAGGCTCATGAGAACTGGAGGGTCTTATTCAGGTTGTGGTCTAGAAAAGCATGATCATCTGTATTCACATTATTAAATAGAGAAGTGGTCTAACAAGTTCAGTTTAACAAAGTTACTGAAAAAAAAATTGTGCCTTGATAGCCAGAAGAGATTCATGAGATTCTTCAGTACTTGCAGCTTCAGATGAGATTTAAGTGCTTGTGATAATAATACCAGTGATAGCCTTCAGAGTACTGTTAGTGGATCTTGTAACTGACTTAATCTTGGGCCTGAGACAAATCCCTCTGGAATGCACGACAAGTCTGCAGGTGCAGTGGATTTTGGTTGTTCCCTGTGCAATGTCCTGCAGCAGCAGCATGCTCTGGGGTGACTGCAGTGCTTGGAGAATGCCACCTGAGCCTCTGCCCTGCCTCTTGCAGTCTTTGCTCTTGGGTGTCACCCCTACTGCCTGGGGCAGCTGTCCTTGCTGCACATAATAGGTTTCATTGTACTTCCATAGCCTTTTTCAAAACATGTTGGTAATCTTTCCTTGCTGATCTCTGCAGCCTCTCATAGCTGATCTGTTTCCCCTGGAGCTGCAGTGAGCAGTTGGAAAGCTTTCTTGGGGGCAGCATCTTTAAACCATGATCTGTGCTTGGGCTGTTGCTAAAAGGCACAGAGCAGACTTCCATCTGTGCCACATCTGAACTGATGTGAGCACTAAGCTTCCTCTGCCAAACTACTGATGTGATGCAGTGCCCTATCAAGTGGCAACATAGCTGGTTGCTGTAGGCCGTGCTTGGCTATGGGAGGGTGAGGTGCTGGCAGTCTTAGCCTGTTTCCCACTGTCCTGCACATCAGTCTCATATTCCTGGACTGCTTCTGCACCAATCTCTCGTGTCTGTTGTGATAACTGGGTTTGCTATTTGTCCGTCCAGTTTTGGGGCTGCTCTTCAGTAATGGGACTGAGGAGCAGAGAGCCAACTCTGTGGCAGGTAGCAGAATTATGTTGCTGCTGATCTGTTTAAAGTCTGGGTGTGATCTGATTTTGGTGGGGTGGTCATAGTTTAGCAGTAGTGTAAACTTTGCCCTTCTACCTCCCCATGAAAGGATTATGTGCAAAAATCCTACAAGATAGTCCTGAGGTAGTCCTGCAGCAAGTTGTGTTTCTTTCTGTATACCATAGCACACAGTTTGATGTTTAAAATAAGGCTAAATTGCAGGCCACTTGTTCCTGGGAGGAGGAGGAGGTGCTGGGGAAGCACAGCTGTACAGCTGCTCCATGGTCTTTTGCTGCACCCTGGGCATGTTTAATGTCCTGGCAGCTGCCTGGGGTGGCAGAGGTAAATATTAGATTTGTCGACCCACTCCTTTATTTCTTCAGTCTGGCAGTTGCCTTCACAGTACAGGTTTTGTGCTCACAATACATATTTAGTCCAGGCATATGCCTTTGATTTAGTGCTTGTTGTGACTGCAGTAATCCCTGCTGGCTCTGTGCCTGGCAGCAGCTGTAGCTTCTTTCAGTGCCTGGACTCCAGGACAGGAGTTCACTTGTTTTGTGTGGGATATTTACACTGTAATGAACACAAAGTACAGTTTATTCATCATTTAAAAGCAGGGCTGAGTCTGTAGTTTAAGCGTGGATGTGAATTTAAACCTGCACAAATGAGACACTATCAGAGCTCCAGTCTGGGGACCTGAGACTTGGTGATCCTTCTGGAGAAAAAGCAAAGAAACACTTCTTTCTAGTGATAGGCACTGAACAACACATCTTCTCTACCTGCTTCTCTTGACCCTGAATGTTAAAGATATCTCACAGCTTTTTTGTGTTGAAACTTCTGCCAGAGGGAAGCCTGCAAACTGGGCTGCTTGGGGTAACAGGAGCCACAGCAGTGGGACCATGGAGCTGTTTCTGTTGCCACTCCAGAGAATAGACAGCTGTGCTTTCATTTGGATGTGTGGTACTTCAGGGATCAGCTCTTTTCACCAAATGGGCTACTGCCCCATTTCAAAGAATAAGCATTTTCCAGGATCGCTGTCCTGCCAGACCTTTGCTAGGTCAGGCTGTGACCGAAGAACTGGAAGGCATTTCCCTCATGTAAATAAAACACTTAAGCAAACCACTGGCAGTTGGGCTTGACAATATCTAGGATGCCCTGCATGCAAAAGCAGTCTGGTCGAGAAAACTACTTCTGAAATGGAGTTCCGAAGTTCTTCCAACTGGACAAAGGAAGCAGCAAGATCTGCTCTTGCCTGAATGAGTCTGCCATTGGATTTCATTGAACAAGTCTGCCAGCACAAGAGGTGTGTGCAGGGGTTGTGTTCACACATTTTCAGCTGCGAGTAGGAGAGGGATAAATCACCTGTGGCACCCGAGTCCTGTGCCAGCCTTTACCAAGCACCATTCCCAGTACACACTGTAGAATTAAGCACTCCTTGGACTTGCAGGACTTGGAGAATGTCCCATCCTTGGGAAGCATGCTTGCTGTTAGTAGCCTTGCACTCTGAAGTTTTTTTGCCCTTTGAGTGCAATGTCCATTTTGAAAGCTTAAATCCAGCATTTATCCTGATAGCTTTGTTTCCCCCTGTACAGTACTACCTTCAGCATTAAAAAGTGGTGCATTGAGGATACATTACAGACACTGAAGAAACATAAATTTAGGGCTTGTGCTGGCTGGTAAGTGCTGTGGTTATAAAAGCTGGCACGGGACCCTACAGAGGAGGGAGGATGCATTTCTTCAGATGCCTTCTCTCCCCCTTTGGCTTTGAATCCTCCCATGGCTGCTGAATTGAGCAGTGACCTAGTAAAACCT
Source organism: Acridotheres tristis (assembly GCA_037013685.1). Classification (NCBI taxonomy): domain Eukaryota; kingdom Metazoa; phylum Chordata; class Aves; order Passeriformes; family Sturnidae; genus Acridotheres; species Acridotheres tristis. Next base: position 17,936,719 of record CM072897.1, on the reverse strand, counting down.
TTAGCTGCCACTTAGCAGAACAAAGTCACTGTCGCTTAAGTCTCCCTTCCTCACGCAGGGCTCAGACACAAGAAGGGCTGTGCAGCCCTGCTCCAGAGACAAAGCACCCCTCACGTCTGTCAGTGCATTGAAAGCGTTCCCATTCACACTTAACGGTAGCGTTCTTATCCTGGGAAGGTTAAAGTTCACCAGTTTCCCAAGAAGTTCCTCCACGCACTGTTTTGGCTTAAAAATTCAGAACAATTCTTCTTTAGATGCAGCTGTTGAGCAGTTGTGCCCTTGCAGAGTGGAAGGGAATGCACTGAACTCCCCCACATGCTCCCTGCACTGAGTGTGTTATCTCCTGTGTGCACCCCCCTTCCCCAGAGCCGGCCCGTCCTATGACAAAACAAGCACTGCGTACACAATAGAATTTGTCCTTTTGTAGGACATTTTCCAGCAAATATTGATCAGATCACCACCCAGTGCTCACTTACTTAGGCTGGGTCTGGGACTGAACGGTCACCAGAATGCTGAGTGTGCCAGCAGGATTTTCAGCTCAGAGTGGGTTACGAGCTCCCCATGACGAATGGGGAAACTGAGGGGTGAGGTGCGACTTCTCCAGAGTCACACCTTTGCTTCACAAAGCCATTGATTTATTCAAGGGTTTAGCCTGGGCTGCTTGAACAATCCAAGTGTGTAATCCGACACGCAGGAAAATTCATTCAAGTTTCAGCTGGACTATCTTGAGCTGTGTGTCCACTTACCCTGAGGCAGAGGCTTCGGCAATGCCTGAATTTCAGTCAAAGAGAATTTAAGTCAAAGCATTGCACCTATTAACACACTGGTTACTTCTCTTTATGTCTGCCTCGATTTGGTGGTTTGGGCAGCAAAGCCGGGATACATGTGCTGGGTTATGTTTCCAAATCTGGAAAACACGGGCTTTTTTAAATCTGGTAAGTAAAATTTCTCCTGTTTTTCAAACACCCTCTTGGGGTGTCTGTTCCCACTTCACCTCTGCTCCCCAGTTGTTTAAGTACTCTCAGTCCTCAGGATGGATCATATGTGGAATCCCTGGTTATAAACTCGAAGCTGTGCTCCAAGTTGAGTTCTGTTTGCCTGGTGGTTTTGGATGATACTGTGTTTCCCCTTCGAAATTTCGGGGATGTCAGCTCTGATTTCTGCCGATTTTGCTGGCAGGTCACGATGACTTCTGTTAGTTTTCTATCTAAAAGCGAGATTTAGTCTGTGCTTTCAGTCAGAATGGAACAACACAGTAAATTTGCCTTTTGGGCCAGTGTGTGGGACAGAATGGCTGCAGCCACATGGCACGCAGCAGTGATAGGCTGTAAATGTGCTCTTAATGGTGCCCCAGCAGCTTTGTGCCAGATCAGGTGTCAGCCGTCCTTTAGCAGCTGGTAGAAGGACAAATTGAGCACTGTACAATGTGTAACTGGCTAATTTGATGGAAATATGATTATCCAGCTATTCTAGAAACAGATCAGATTTGCACTGTGCAGGATCCAGGAGTGCACAAATCTGGAGATAACTGTGTCTCCGAGCAAAATGTGAGCTGGCTGCTGAATTTAGGTAATTGCTAACAAACAGTAGATGATGGCTAACAGTTTGACCAGTTCTTTGCCCTCTCAAGTGAATGCAGCATTGGCATTTTGTTAATGTAATCACAGGCAGGACACTAATTCCTCTTCCACAATCTAATTCTCCACACAAGTATTCCTCCCCTACAAAGCCCAGCCCATCAGCCCTTGCAGTCCCTCAGCAGCCATTTGTTTTCCAGAAGGCTGATAAGACTCAGCATGTTTCCTTTCTTGCTCACTAGCTCTAAGTGTAGTTGTGTTTGAGGACATGGGAAGTACTGGTATTTGTGTGCCTGGTGACTGTTCTTGTGTTCAGTGCCCCAGCCATGCAAACTGGAGAACAGGAAGGCCAGGGAAAAACGGTGTTGAGCAGTCTGGGCTGCTGTTCAGGCCTGTACAGTTTGTCCTGTCCCATACAGAGTTGTCACTCCACACAGAAGGTTAACAGTGACTTCTCATGCTGTGTTTGGGTAGCACTGATGTGGAGTCTCCTGTGCTCTCCAGGCCTGCAGTTAAGGCACAGCACAGTGATACTGCCAGCGGTTCTGTGGTACACAAAGTGTGTGAGTTACCCACCAGTGCTGAGCTTGGGTGTTCCTTAATGCCCACCCAGGCCCCTGTTAGGCACCCACCACGTGGTGCTTGGCTTGTAAGGCATCTCCTCTTGGCATCCCCGTGCTGCCTTCAGTGGTCAGTGAGGTGTGAGCTGCAACTGGGAGAAAATTCCCTCTGCAGAGGAGACTCACAGCACGAGTTCACCTCTTGAGACAGGAAGGAAGCCAAGGTAAGAGTTTCTGCTGTTTATGCCTTCTGCACATGATCTGTCACCACTCTGGCTGATGTGTGCTGAGATTGTTCATACCACAGAGCTCAAGCCAGGGCTCCTCGGGGAGGTGGCAAACACTTCAAACCTTGAACAGTCACTGTGCTCCTGCTGTTGCTACATGCTCAGCTGGGAAGATGTTGATTCCTTCCTTTTAGCTGTTGGAAATGCTGGAAGCTGCATGGCTCTACAGATCACTGAGCTTGGCAGGAGGCCTGGCTGCGTTGGCTGTCCTAGAGCTGGGTCTGTTGGATCTCTCTGTTTCTAGTCTGATACTACTTGGTTGTTACTACTGGCTTGTGGGCTCTTAATATGCAGAAATCTCTTCTGTACAGAGGGGGACCTCGCCCTACACTTGCAGACATTTCCTAATTACGTGTGGTTAAATTGATTAAATGTTATTTGATACAGGTTTTCCTGTTCTTCTCTTTAATGGGTAGTAAATTATAAAAGAGAACAATACACATATTTTGACTTTAGTATAAGAATGCCACTGGCAAGGGCCCGTTTCAGTTTCCCATCTTATCTGAAAATGGAATGATAACTTGATTGTGTCACTTTTATTGCCCAATTGTTACCAAACTGGAGAGGAAATGTTAATAAGGGCAATGTTATTAAGGCAGTAACCTACAACTGCCCTTCCTGCTCTTCCTACTGATGGGTGTGGGTAGATGGATGACACCTAAAATGTGATTGTTCTCAGAGAATGTGGGTATTTCTTGATATCTCTGTTCTATTTGTGACAAGTGCTGCCATGCAGATAGGGCAAACTGAAGAATTTGGCTGATAAGTAGTTCCAAGCCATATCTAGCCAATGTGAAGCAGAGGATTCATGAGAAAACATTGCTGCTGCCTTTTCATTTCCTGACCAGTCTGGAGTTAGCATGTGGGACCCAAATGCTGTGACACTGGGGGGATTTTGAAATACCTATAGCCTCTTACCATTCAACAGTGTTCACTTGGCAGAAGAGAGTGGTAGAAAGGAAATTGGTTTCCTGACTTTAAGAGCAAAAATATGGAATGATTTAATGGGAGAGAAAGAGCAGCCACCATTCCACCAGCTGTCTGTTGGTGATGTAGGCCATGTGCTCCATGGAAGCAAGGATGATCTGCAATAGGGTTTCAGGGCAATCAGGACTGGGCCCTGCAGTGCCTTGTGTGAGGTTGGGCCCCCAGAGAAGTGAAGAGTCCTGCAAAATCTGTGTGGCCACATTAGAGAAGGTGCAGCTCAGTGTCTTTGGGTTTTGGGTTTTTTCTGGTTTTTGAGATAGTCTGCAAAATATCTACCTAAAGTTATTTATTTATTGGTTTGTTACAGTCTTCTTTGTGGAAGATTGAGTGTTCAAGAAGTAAATACATGAAATCTCTGGTGCTTTCAGTTTCCTCTCCTGCTGTAGCTAACAAGGGTTGTCCACTCATAATGTCCTGGCCAAGCTGAAGGCATTGTGCATCTTTGGGTCACTTCGTGGTCAAAGAAACCTCTCCTCCCTCTCCTGGGAGGGAGAGCCAGGGCCAGCACTGCTGTTCTTATCTGCTGCCTTCAGTGCCAGTTCAGCCCCCCCGAGCCTGTGCTGATGGCAGGGGCTGGAGCCCTTCAGCTCTGGTGTGCATGTGCTGCCTGGTAACCAGGCCACTGTGGGAAGGACAAAGTCCTGTGCAAAGGACTGCAGGCAGCCAAAGGAAAAGGGCCTGCAGCAACTTCTGGTCCATTCTTGAAGGAAGAATTCAAATGAGATGCTGCAAGTGCCTCTGAACTTCACTGTGTTTCATTTAAGAAAAGATTGCATTGACCATTACAGCTTTTGCTTTTGTCTAAATTTCTCTTTCTTGTGTGTCTGAACTAACAGTGCCTCTCTCCTCCATGCCTTTTGGGTAGCAACAAGATTAATTTTCATTGTCTTGATTCAGATTTAAACCCTTAAACCTTGGCAAACGGTCATTCTGCCCCCAGAAATACTTTGCTCTGATTCAAATTAAATCAGTAGTTTTTAATTTTTTTAAATTATCTTGAAATACTGAAAAGGGAAAAATGGCAGAAGCTATCCATCAATCCCTTGTAGAGTACAATAACAGTCAGAAACATTCTTAAATATTAAACTAGAAAGACTGATAGAGCTGAAACCTGTGCAATACAGTGAATCTGCACAGTGCAACATTTCTGAAGAGGTTTTGTTGAAGAACGAGCTCGTTACCCAGGGTGTCCCTGTGGCAGCCGTGTCAGAGGTGCAGGCAGCAGGTGGAGCCGGAGCAGCCCGTGGGCAGGAGAGGAGAGGCTGAGCGCTGGAAGGGAGGGAGCCTGCCCTGCTGACCCTGCAGGGGGAGGAAATGGGCAATTCTCTGGTGCTCAGGGGAGGGGAGTCAGGGCAGCGCAGCACTGCTGGAGGCTTGGCATAGCTGCTTGTTGTGTTGTTGGATTTTTAAACTTCATAATCCCAGAGAAGTGTTAGGGGAACCTTCCAGCCAAGGCAAAAGCAAGTCTTGGGCCCATCATCTGTCCCAGAATCCAGTGGAAAGCAGAGCCATGGCTAGCATGGATTTCCTTGTGTTAGGAGATGGTTGTGCAGGGAGTGCCTCACGTTTCCCTACTAGGGATGTGTCCCCGTCCTTCGGGTGCTCCTCTCTGGCTGCATTCACTGTTTTTGTGTTTTCATCCATGACTGATAAACCATCCTTTGTCAAAAATGCCAGCACAGCCTGTGCACGGAGAGAAGGGGACCCATGGCAGAGAACATGGCTCTTGTGGCTGTAAAGGTGGCTCCCAGGCTGGCTGGGGACAGTCACCCCTCCTGGAGAACCTGCACTCGCTTCTGTTGATCTTTTCCCTTTGCACAGCTGAGATCTGGGCAGGATTTTCCTGCCAGGATCACTGAGCTTTGAGACTCTGCTGGCAGCACAGTGTGCTGGGGGTAGGACTGTGCCAAGACATGTAAATCCTAATCTCTCAGGAGTGAAGGTGGTTTTTCCAGATGGTGTAGGCCAGGAGAATAATGGGATGAGGCAGGAGCAAGGGAGAGAAAAGCATGGTCACTTGGTAATTTCCTGACTGGTAGTTGTAGAAAACATTATTATCATTGGGATGCCTTGGTCAGCTGAAGCAGACCTTGTGTGCTGATTGTTTTCAGTAATAGAATATTTGTAAAGTCTGAGGATTGGGGCTTCTTTTCATCAAAGCTTTTCAAGATAAGAGCCTGGCACGAAGCCTCGCTGCCCGTTCCTTTCTGCTGTCCACCAGCCATCCTCATTTTCTGTGATCACCACCACAATGTCTCCTTCACTGATGTCCAGTTCATCCTCGTTCTGAAAGGAGACAGGGAAAAGAAATGTAGTTAGCCTGGAGGCACAGGAGGGCCCAAGCATGTATCTGATGGGGGTTTTTAAATCCTGCTCTTCATCAACAGTCTGCCAGTGTCCTGGATCTGAAATACCACACAGTGAGGGATTAAGCATTTTGGCTATTTCCTTAAGATCCTCCAATTTCCCCAGCCTCCATGGTGTCTCCTCCAGCACAACCTGATGGTTTTATCACTGGGGAAGTCCAGAAAGGGTTAAATATCACTCTCCTAAACCAACTCACCATGACCTGCACAGTCTGCAGGTGTTGCTAAATAAAACAGAGCACATCTTGATTCCTAAGGGGGATAACAGTGCCTCTGCTAATCCATGCCTGAAATAGGTCTCTCGGTTCTTTTAGCAGGGAATGTCAGTGACCAGTGGGGGACAGTGACTCTTGGACAGCAGTGACTTTCATCCCCAGACAAATGCAGTATTTGCAAATAAGCTCTCCCTGAGCTCCCAGGCAGCCAGCAGTGTTCAGTGGTGCTGTCCTGTTTTCCATAGGAAACCACTTTGCTGCCCACAGAGTAGTAAATAGAAAACAGCCTAAGAGAGGCTTCCAGAGATGTTTGAGGTGTCAGCTGAAACTGAATTTAATGCACCTGAGTAGGTAAGAATGGACTCAAAAAATGAGAGGCCTCAATGTACAATATACTAAAGGTAGTAACAGGCTCTTTTCTCAGCAGGGAATATCCCTGTGTGGCACAGTTTTAAGGGACTCCTGGAGCAATGAGGTGATCCAGTAGTCTCCTTAGGGGAGCTACCATTAACAGTGACGTGCATTCAGCTGTACTTGCATGAAATTTCATGTAAATAATAAAAGAAAGTTTAAAATTAAGCAAAAAACCCCCCAACATCGAATAAAATTTCAATAAAATTGAAATACTGCTGTACCTAAGGAAAAGTGCTCTTTTTGAGCATTTTCTCTGTTTTCATCATTTATCTGGCTGGCTAATTTGTCACTGTCACATTTCTTCAACGTTGGCTGTTTGTGGCAGGTCCCTTGGTGTGAGGCTCTCTCTGCACTGAGACATAAGAACCTGTGGATGCTGTTTCTTCTGCTGATCTAAAGCTAATGAAAGGGACCTTTAAACTGACATGTAAAGCAAATGGTGTTGGAGTCCAGGTTCTGGAGTCCATCTGAATTAGCAAATATGCCTGGTCAGGGCTGGAGTCAGGGACAGTTCAATATCCCAGTGAAGGATGCAGGTTGTTCTCTAGGAGTCTTTTGTTGGCAGATGAACCACATCACTGGGATTCTGCAGCTTGCAGCATAGGAGTACAGGGAAAGAATGTCCTTTGTGGGATTGTGTCCTCTCCAGCATGGAGAACCAGAGTGCTAAACTGGAGCAGGACACATCATATCCCTGGCTATAAAATGGCAGTAACATCTTCACAGAATTTACACTTCCAAGATGTTTCAATCAGCATGGCTTATTTGAATGTGCTGCATGAAGTATTTATTTTGAAGCCTTTTTTTTTACCTGGGCTGTGTAGTCATAAAGTACTCTGTAGTCCTGTGATGATGTGATCCCATCTTTTTCATTTATCAAAAGGGATGCATAGACTCCATCTGTACTCTCTGCAAGGGGGGAAAAAAGAAGGAAGAAATACCCACCACAGAAACAAAGAGTTCAGTTGCTTATAAATGCGTGGGATCATATGCAAGAGTTCACAAATACAAGGGTTCTGTTCTCTCCCTGCCTGGAGATGCACATGTATAGAAAAGCTGCTGTGAACTGTAGGTAAAGTCTTGCACAAAAACTGTCTCTCATTCATGGCATGACAATACACCCACTGAACTTTGTGGGAGGTCAGAAACTAGCTCCAGCCTCAGGTTGGGAAAAAGGTTTCCCCTGGAAAACACAATCCAAGTCATCTAAGGAGGGAAACACTCTGATTCAAATGGTTTTAAAATGTTGCTACTGGGGGGTATAAAATTCTAGCAGTTTGTGGGTCACACAGGACTTTTCCCCTTGAGAAAAATGGAAAATATTGTGCCAATGGGTCACCAGGCATTTTCCATGGTTTATATAATTCTCACATAGCTGTTTGTCACAGACATAACTTTTTTTTGCAGATGTTTTGTTTTAATACAGCTTGTTTTAATTAGGGAGACTTCTCATTTCTTCCCAGCATCTGTCTGGGAGCTTCCCCTGCAAAGCACCAAATGCAGCAAGAGAGAGTCTGGGCTGTTTCTGGGTGCCCAAACAGGCAGGGCTGGCTGGGGCAGTTGATTTTAAAGCTGTTGGAAAACAACTTTTCTTTTGTTAAGAACTACAGTTAAAATGCTTTTGTTTGCTATCAAACCAATAAAAAATGTAATAAACTATTACCCTCTACATAGTCAAAATACAGTGTTTTAAATATCATCTGATAAATTCCTAGTTATAAGGATTACAACAGTGTAACTGTGAGGTGGATATTGGTATTCATAAGCCATGTGCTGTGTTAAAATTTTTATGTATTTTCTGGGGCTTTTTAGTGGTAGTTATGCTACACAAGGAGAAAACTAATATCTATGTCAGACTGCTGCTCTGAATGTACAGCCCCCCCCTGCCTGGATAGAGGTTTTGAAGAATATATGGATTATTTGGCACTTTAAACTGGGAAATTTGTTTAATACACATCCAAGCAAAGTTCATTTCCAGACTGCTCTTGCCTGCCAACATGTGAATATCTGCTGTACATTTCTGCTCCACGTCAAAGGCTGGTTTAGCAACATGATCTAAACCAAACACATGTGGTGAAGTGATTTCCTGCAGAGCATACCCAGAGGAGGGGCTGAAGGAGTGGCAGTTTCCGTGTGGTTTTTGCTGCTCCCATGCAGTAGTCCAGAGAATCTGCAGAACCAAGAGAAGCCAAAACCAAAATGAGTGAACAGGCCTGGGTATGAGCATTCCTTCATCTCAGCTCTCTGACTCAGCCTTCCCTCCATCTGCTTCACAGAGTAAATGTCACCTCTTCCCATGGCCTTCTATTTTCTTTTATGCTGTAGATATATTTATCTTCCTTTAAAAATGTATTTTTAAAAAATGCAGCAGATTATTGAACCATCAGCCTTCACTAAATTGTGCATGAAATGCAGCAGATAATATTTTTTTTTGTAGAGCCAAAGGCTCGTGGTGTGAAATTCCAATTATTTCACAATGTTAAAATGATGAAAATTGTCAGTTGCTTATAAGAGATTAGCATCTCTTTATGTTTAAGGAAAACCATGATACAATTTAAAATACAGAGCTTGTGTAACAAGCCTTTCTAAAAGCTGTGAGTTTAAGTGAATTTTTATTTTAATCTATCCCTAGTTATTTCCCATATCACAGCTGGGTACTGAAGACTAAGTAAAGTGAGAAAATGGGTTAGGATTCTCAAGCAGAGATAGAAATAGCACTGCATGCTTAAGGCATATTTAAAGGGTCTGATTTTTCAGCTAGTGAACATTCGGTTTTTCTGGAAAATGGATATCCTGTCTCAAGAGTTTCTGAAAGACTCAGGCTGAGTCTCTCTAGGCTGCTTGCCCATGCTGCTCACAGTTGTGTTCTGAATGGCACTACAATTGCCTTATGTAACTGCTCAGGATGCAGCATGGAATTCATTACTAGAGAGGATTCAGTTTCCAACTGAAAAACAAAGTGTTGTGTGTAACCCTGACCAGCTCACTGGCAAACCAGGCCCTCATTTCAAATGGGAGATCACTGCCTGCTTCCTGCCTTTGCCATGTCATAGGGCTTGTTAAATTATAAATCTCTTCTGCTTAAGCTGTGATGCCCTCCCCACTGTGAATTTGCCATTTTAGTACAAAATACTGAAACCAATAGAGCCACCATGCTCTTCTGCTGCTATAACTGCATCTGTGTTCTAACATTTACCAGCAGAAATGGATCAGAAAAAGGAAAATTGCCTCCCTAATCGTCGGAGTTTTCCCACTCTGTTTTTCCCCTTTGATCCAGATAGAGAGAGCAGCTCTTTGTTCTGCTCAGCTGAGGGATGGAGGAATTGCCCTGAAGGACAACTCTCCCAGCCAGATTCACCTTCACCCTCCCTGGAACAAACTGGTTTTGTTGCTACGTGCCTTGACTCAGTAGCAAAGAGGAAACGAGTGACTGCTACCCATTGCTGGCTGAGTAATTGGGTGACGAACTCATCCCCTGTCCCTCTTCCCGCTAGGACATGGCAAAATTACCCTGACTCCATTTTAATACCTTTACTTCTTCTATCAAGTCACATTTACTGATACGTAGCTGCCTCTTGCTCCAATGAGGGAAGTAACAACTTCCCGTGTGTGTTTTGTCATCACTCGTGGTTGTTGGTGCGGAGAAAAGCCCGTTCTGGGCGCGGGGCTTTGTCACTCACCTCTTCATCATGCCGCACGACTGGGTGGGGCTGCTGCTGCGCTCCCTGCTGTAGTAATTCTCGTACCCTATGGCAGCTGCAACAGGGCCATAAAAATGACATGTTCAAACAGCAAATGCTGGTTTCTTCCTGCCAGAATGTGACTGGGGCTGCTGGAGCAAACTGCAGGGCAGCACCTGTCTGCCCTCACCTGGAATGTGGCTGGAGCAGCTCAGGGAAACCCGGGGGCTCGGCCAAAGCCATTCCCGTGGCTGGAAACAGCCGTGGTGGCCAGGCACGCTCGGCCTGAGGCCACATTCCAAGAGCTGTGACCGCCCTAATGAGGAAGGCAGTTTCCTCCACGGCTGTTTCTTCTATTGCCTCAAAACTCAGGATTTAAGGGGGCAGAGTGTGGTCATTGGGAACCCTAAGCAGTGGTCATGATAGAATTTGCTGCAGCACATTTTGTTTCTTTTTTCCTCAATGTATCCAGTCAGGAATTTTTGTCAGAACTGGTTCTAAGTGTTATTGCCTGCAGCAATAACGAGCCATTTCCTGGTGTGTGCTTGTGTGTTTCCCCACCTTCCATATCTCCCCCACCCGCCTCCTGAGAGCTTATTTGCTGTTTACCCAGAGATATTTGGGTTTTGTTCTCTCAAACACATTTAGGTTGCAGTTCCTTTGCTCTCCCCTCTGGTGTCGTTAAGGGTGAAATTGAGACCATTTCCGAGTGGAACTTTGCAGATGAAATCATTACAGATGGATTTATTTGTCCTCAGTGCAGTTGCTTACAGCTGGTGGCCACACAGCCCTTCTGCCTGCTGGGTGTGAGAGCCAAACAAACACGAGTGAAGCCTGTGATGGAGTTTTATCTCAGCCCTGATAGCTGATAGTTAAGAAAGACGTTGGACTTGGGCTAAAGGTTATGTTGACATTCTCACACTACGTCAGCCGAGATAATAAACAGAGCAGGCACATAGAGCTAGAGAGTGTGAAGAATCCCTACAAATAAGACTCGCAGTAATTAGGGAGTTTTCTGACCAATTTAAAAGGTTTCCTGTTGCCCTTGTGCATTGTCACCTTGGTGCAGTTTCCAGTCTAGAGGGCACTGTAAGATTGGGTAGAAAAGGAAGTGAGCAAGACCATCAAGAAGGTTGGGTCAGGATGAAGGTCTGCCACACAGTGCAAAATGACACGTGGGTTTCCTCCTGCATTTAGCAAATAATAGCTCAGATCAACAGCTCACCATGTGCTACAGTGTAAACTCATTAGCCAGAGCTGTAGAGATATTGGGATATTGCTTCTAGAACATGTCATCCTCTAGAAGGTGGCAAAATAAAACCAAGAAAGCAAGTCAAGTTTTTCCTTGCCTTTTGTAAAGCTCTCAAGGGTTTTTTTCCACTAGTTCTCATTAGAAATTACTCTGACATGGCCAAGAAATTTCTTTTTGTAGAAATTTCCTATGTGACTGGAGAATGACAAATCTCAAATAGGGAAAAAAACCCAAAAACCTAAACGAAAAAAATCCTAGCTGAGAATTACACATTTCTTAGTATACAGAAGTTGTTTCACACTGTTGCAAAGCACAGTTCTCCTTTTTGCCACTGACAATGTAATTTTTCCTGGGTAAATTCTTCTGTATCAGTGATTTTAAATCCCCTTTGTGAAGAAGACTAACCTATAACAACAAAATGGCATCCAGTGTATCAGTATCAATATATTAGTTTTAAGTAATTCCCCAAATCCCAATTTTTAACCATCACAAGAGTAATGGCAGAAGGGCTGAGTGAAAAGCAGGCCTCAGATAGCTCAGTGCTGAGTTAGTGGCACACCCAGCTCTGTTGAGGAAGGTCCTGGGGTGTAATTCCTGCCAGCTTTGAGCTCTGCACTGAAATCAAAGGAGTGGAACTTGTTCTTGTACGAGATAATTATCCCCAGGGATCAGGCCTTCACATTTTGTACCTGTACAAGGGCTAGCATGGAAGGGTTTTATGGAACTATCTCGTGTTGCCTGCTGAAGTGCTCGGGTGTGGTTTGTGTCTGGCTGTGTGACACATTAGACAGTTTGGAGAACTCCTACCCTGGAGCAGCAGGGTTCATTTTACAGCTGCCCTTGCCTCATGCTGGGTCGATCTCCATTTCAGCCCAGAGGTTCTGAGCGTTGAAGTCAAGGAAAAGGCAGCTTTGGCTTGAATGGGCAGAGCCTGTGAACCTGACAGCAGTTCTGTGTGCTGGGACAAAGCCAATTGCATTCAGAATTTCCCCCAGACAGTCTTGGCTTACGCCAACAACTTCCTGAGAGCAGAAAATTTGTTATTCCCCATTGGGCATGTGGAACAGAATAGGAAACTGGCTCTTCTGTCTGCAGATGAAGAGGCAGCACCTCTGTAAGGGGACACTGGGGTGCAGTTACCTGCTAAGTTGGCTCTGGCTTGTCACCACTGCAGGAAGCTGAAGTTGCCATTTCTGCAAGGCAATTTGCCACCTCCTTAGCAGTGTCAGTTCAGCTGTACTGTGAAATGAGCCTGGCTGCAAAGCCAAAAGAAGTTTTTTCTTCTTTGGAGGGTTATTTTTAAGCTGGATCATTCTGCTATCCCACTTAGAGCAGCACACAGGCAGCCACGGCAGCACAGTGTGGGGGAAGTGAGCCATGGCAGGTGGGAATGAAAAGCTGGAGCAGAAACTCCTCCAGCTGGTCTCACCTCCAAAGGACAAGTACTGCACAAGCCATCTGACAAGATCAGTAGGAATAATTACCTGGAGGTTGTGTTCCTGTCATTTTTGTCTTAATGAAGTAGTCTATGTCTGACTCTACAACACAGTTCTCCAAGCTGACCCGAACCTCTTCATACAGCTACAAAACAGAACCCAAGAGTTTAATTCAACTTTTAACATTTCACGTTGAATTAACAAACAATGCTCTTGGAGTAATTGTCCCCTTAAGAAAGACTTTATACTTGGTACATGTCTGACCTGGCTGATCTTTAGCCTGTCCCCTGTACCAATATTCTTGTAAACACACCTGTTGGTTTGTGCTCTGGATAGTCTTTAAAGAGAGCAGGACAAAGGCAGTCCAGGATTTTTAAACACAATAAAGAAACTAATAGCAGGGAGCAACCACTCAAAGTCAAATCCAGTGTATTCTTTACATCTTCCAGCATCGAGGCCATGACTGGATGCCTTTTTTGAAATTGTTTCAGAGCCCAAATATACTCAGCTGAGTGTTTTGGTAGCAGGAAGCGTTCCCCAGCAAAGCAAGGAGGACACACGTGAGTGCCACCAAGCGTGACACAGACTGTGTGCATCCACACCTGCATGTGGATGGCATCTAGAGAGAGCAGCAGGGAGACACTGCCCTGGGGGCAGGGCAGGGTGACTGATGTACCTCATCATCCTTCACACACTGCAGGGACAGCTGGTTGCAGTGCACCCACAGCGAGTTCCTCAGGATCGTGATGCGGTCGCACTCCTGCAGCTGGAACACCTAAAGCCAAACGGGAAACGTGATGGAGCCTCGTGCTGTTATTTGCTTTGCAGGCTGGGACAGGGCTGGGGATGCAAACCTATTCAAAGGATGTTTTTTCAATTGGTGAGGAGCTACATCCACTGTTTTGTGCTCAAAAATGTGTTCTAATTGGTTGCACCAAATTAAAATTATATTTAGAGACAAAAAGCAGGAGAGAAGAATGCAGCTCTGGATTTCACTGCTACCTCTGCTGTTGAGGATTTCAGAGTCAGGGTCCTGTCTGCCCATCACACTGAAATCTTGATGTTTAGCAGATCAGTAGAGTACTGGCATGAATGGGTTGTATTTATGTTACAGGTAAAGCCCAAACTATCCACCTCTGCCATCTAAAATGCCTCTCTAAACTTTTCCCTTCTGAAGGTACTTGAGGCATTCTCTGCATATCAAAAGTTATTTTTGTGGTAAAGACAAGGCATTTTTCTCTCTTCGGAATTACTCCCTTCATCTGTCTGGCTTCCTCATGTTGCTGCACTGCTTAGGAAGAATGAAGGGGGCAGAGAGAGAAGTGTGAACCAATTTGGGAGAAGAGGCAGATAAGCTCTTTCTTTAAAAACTTTTTAAAAACCAAATCACCCTGATCTCTACGTTGTACTGTTAAAAGTAGAACAAAAAGTAGAACAAGGTTTCGGTTTTTCTATGAGGTGTGAAAATCTCAGATGCTTCCAGCCATCTGTCTCCATCTCTATTTGCTAGTAATTATGTCCAGAACACCACAAATGTATACAGCATTCAGCAGAACACTCAGTTGGGTATGCTGCTTGCCATCTAATAACTTACTGATTAAAAAAAACCCAGAAAAAGAATCTGTCAAGGGAGTAAGCTGCTGTAGGGACTGGTTTCTGAGAGTAAAAGCTCTTAAAGAGAAAGTGCAAGGTGGAGAAGGAGTGTTTCAATACTGGTTCTGAACAGAAAGCCTCTGGCCCTCAAGGCTGCTCAAACAGCACCAGAGCCAAAGGGGAATTTTCCAGGTCAGTGGTGTCCTGTCAAGAAATGCAGTTAATCCAAGAGGGAAGTGTGGTGACTCTGGGCTTTTAACCCTTGTCAGCACCCAGGAAAGCACAGCTGGGTGTTGTGTTTGCCACATCCCTGGTGCTGCTGGAGAACCAGGGCATTCCATGCCAATGTGGCACAGTCCCCACATGTGACAAAGGCCAGCCCAGTGCTGCCACTTGCCATCCAACACTTTCAGGCTGTGGTTGTCCAGCACTCAGTTAAAGATCCAAGCAACCCCAGCACTTCCAGATTCCCCACTATGCAGCCACAAGTGTAGGATTTTAAGCTGCTTTTCGTAGTAATTGCTAGTTTTCAAAAACCCCAAAGAGTATCAGTTCTTCTCTCTACAAGCACTTTTAAAAGAAGGCATTAAAGATGCCCTTCCTTTATGAATGGCTGTTTGGATTAAGCAGTGGGCAGGTCAGGATTTAGTCATATTGGACGAAAAAGAGTGTGAGATTGTGGAATGCTTCACTGGTTTGTTGGCTTTCTAAAAAGGGAGAAAATATGCATCTTTGGAAGGCTGAGGCTTGGCATAATATCTGTGGAAATGTTTGTGCCAGTTGTGGGGCTTTTCAGTCCTCTCAGGTAGGGAAAGTTTAAGAGGAAGCAGAGAACTGGAAAAATATCCTCCTGGCATTTTATTTTTTGTGGAAATAAAGCCTGCAACAAGTAAATATACCAAAATCAAACTTTAGCAGATGGGCAAATGTACTTGAAGGATTACTGTGATCAAATGTGTGGCTGATTCGGATGCCAACCAGTTCTTGTAAATTGTTGTGCAAAACTTAATAGCCAAGTGCAAATCTCCTTGTCCATCCTCAGTAAAATGGAGACAGAGACTTCTCTACCACCACCTTTCAGCTGAAAGATAATTTCATGGCAGAGGACAAATATTCTTGCAGGTGAATTTAAAGTGCTATGAAACATAAGGAGTGACTGGGGTATGTAGAGTTCATATATTGCTCCACCTCTCCCACCTCTGCACTTATTCCCCTCCTTTATTTTTACATAGCTGTGCTGACCAGGCAAGGAGAGTGTCAGTGAGATAGAAGCAGCTATGTCTAAATAAGCTCCAGTTTTTGCAGTAATTTTGCAGAGACATCTGCTGAGACTCCACATAAAGCAAACAGCAAAACCCTTGGGATGGTATTTCAGGCCTTAGACTGAAATCTTCCAATCGGATAAAATAAAGAGTGGGCAAACATGGCTGCAAAAGTCAATGTTTACCTCGCAGGTTTTGATGTGTTCCTGTTCCCACTCTGTCCTGACCTTATCCAGCTGCTCGATGTTCTGTTTGTACACGTTCTCTGTAAACACAGAACAGAAACCCAACAGTCAGGGGAAGAGTGATACAGCCTTTCTCTCTTTCCTCCTATTAGGCCTTTCCTGTGATTCCTACACGTCAGGCTTGTGGTTTGCTTGAGAATCACAAGAATGTGTGAGCTTGCAACTGGTGGGGCACAATAATTATTGGGTTTTTTTCTTTGTAGCTATGTACTAGAGTAAGGATTCTCTCTGTATGGTTTGTATTTTATGGTAGGGATAATACAATTCAGAGATGAAGAGCCTGGACTGAGCATGCTTAGGCCCTTCCCAAGGCAGCCAGGTGAGCCATGTGATTTAGTGTCAGCTGTTCCATGAGTTGGGAGGGACAGGCCTGAGCTCCTGAGCCAGCTCAGGTGTGTGCTGGCCTGTCCTTCTGGGCATACACGTTTGTGGCTGGAGATCACTGCTGTGCTCATGCATGTGGGTGTGGGGGATCTGATTTGGGCTGTCTTGGGGCAATTTAAGTGTCTGCTGTGCTTTCAAACTTGCTTCAGGAAGAGCTTTTCTTCCCTGGGTGAAGTCCCTAAAGGAAGTCTTTTGTAAATTCTTTAATACAAGCAGGACACTGGCATTTCCACAAAGGGGAGTGAATGCCAATGACTGTCAGGTTCTTTAGGCTGCTCTTTAGAGGCTTCTTCATTAATCTTTGGGTAGGTGGCTTTGGGAGCCCTGGCAGCCTGGGTGATTTGGATGTGTTCTGTCCAAATCCTGTGCTGGCAGACCTTTGCTGAGAAGAATCATAGTTCAGCTGCAAACAGCATCACCTGCTTCATTTGCTGCATCTCTGCATTGCTTGGCTTTGTTCTGGCTCTGAAACAGGAAAAGAAACACCCCAAATTAATTTCTGACATATTTTTGCTTCTGCCTCAGTTTTTTGTGCTGCCTGCTCTCTTCCCCTTAGGGGGAAGGTTCTAACTTCCTGGCTGTCCCCTCCTTTATGCACTGGCTGCTGAATGTGTGCTGTGGAACAGGGACCACAATTTCCCAGGTGCAGCCAAAAGTCCAGTGACTTCAAGGGAAAGCTTTCCATTCAGACATCTCTGCCAGAGGAGCTCAGAGCCAGCATGATCCAGCCTGAAGCTGTGCCTGCTGGCTGAGTTGTTTTTTCTCAATTGTTTGATGTGCTTTTCTAGTAGATATTTATAAGCAGAAATAAATGGCAGTTCAAATTCTTCATCTTTCAAGCTCCTCATGTAATACTCAGATGAAAAGCACACAGCTTTTAAAATACTTTGCAAATGCCAGATTATTTCCCATAACAACTCAGAAGTCTAAAAGCAAAATTACTCTAAGTAGAAGTTCTCTGTTTTAAAAAGCTGCAGCTTTTAGCAAATGAGAAAGCAGCCATCATTGACAGGTCTGTACTCGCAGGTCCTTCTGCACAGATGGTGATGACAGCACAGTAATGCACTGCTCTAGACATCAGTGTAATACATTCTTCCATCCTGCCCTTGAAGACAAGGCTCAGGTAGGGGTTCTTATGATCATATTCCTCATCACAGCTGGCTGGGAAACGTGTAGTAAGCTGGGAACAGAAGCTTCCTTCTTATTTGTTTCCTGGCCCAAACTGTTTGCAAATGCTGAGCAGAATTAAACAGCTCGTGAGCTGCCTCTGTGCATTCCCAACGTGCTGGCACGTGTGGGGAAGAATTGGCAATGGAGCACCCTGGGATCGTTCTGCATGAAAAGGAGCTGGGTCAGCTTTAGCTGCCATTGAAGCTGTGAAATGTTCTGGTGTCATTTCGGCAGGGCTGGGATTCCATCCCCTCTTTGCAGCTAAGCTGCAGGGCTTTGCTCATCAAAGATTAGGGAGTGCTGGAAATAAAATGTAAAGTTCTGATGCTGTTTTTAGAGTCTCCACACCACCCCCCCCCACAATCTCCTTGAGATGATTTTTGATCCTTTTTGCTTACACTGCACTGATTTTTATCGAGCCAAAGGGAGTTCATTTATTTTGTTTTCTCCATCTGTTTCACTGTAAAATGTTCCCATTAAAAGTTAGTGAATTGTCAGCTACAAGTATCAAGACGATGCAATGAAGGACTGCAGTGCCTTAATTTCCAACGATTTATTTTTGAGTCTGTAGATTTAGTTGAAATTAAACTCACCATAAGGAGAAAAACGTTGAGGAAAAATATGCATTTTAATGTAAGATGCTGTGCCTACTAAGTGTAAGACACCAAAAGGCAAAACTAACTGCATGACATATTTTTGACTTGTTTCTTTTTCTTAATGAATAATTTCAGAGAAAATTCTCATTCAGTTTCCTTTCAGGATTCATAAACCAATTGGATCACAGCCTGGGATAAATTAATTAGATAACTTAGTCCCTTCCCAGAGGATTCTTTGGGGTTAATTTGAAGACAAAGCCCCTGGCACCCAGTAGAATGGGCTGGTGAATTGTATTCTGTTGTACCTTGAGAAGACAAACCCCAGTTTCTGTGTGCATGGCACTGGCACCTCGGGTACCTTTTCTGTTTGCTTTGGGTTGCCTGCAGCGCTGGTGCGTTCCAGGGACAGCTCGGCCTCGTCCGCCTCGCGGCACTTCTGCTCGTACGTCTTCTTGGACTGGGGGAGTGAAAGCAAACGTGAGGCTCTGGGGGAAACATGGCTGGGATCCCCCTCACTCATGTTCCACCACTTTCTCTTTTTGCAGTTTGGGGGAGCAAATCAGTTTGCCCGGTTTGGGCAATAGAAAAAATCCCAGTGACACTGTAAGGAGGTAAAAAATAGAACTGGAACATTGGAGTAGGGGCCAATAGCATAAATGGTATCCTTTTCTTGCAGCCCTGAAATTGTCTGCTCTGTACCACTGCAACTCCCTGAGGGGTCAGGGACGCACAGGCTGCTCTGCCACCACTGGTGCGTCAGACATCTGCCCAAGCAACCATGGAAAGATGGAATTGAGAGCCCAGGTTCCTGGGGTGGCCCTGGGGTGGCTTGTCATCTGTTGCCTTGGCCATTGCTCTAAGCTGTGAGGCAGAGCCAGCACCCCTGAGGCAACAGTGTTGGTGTAGTTCTCAGAAGCAAGAGAAATCTTTATTTGCATCAAAACATCACTCTATCTTAGATATACACTTAGAACAACCACATTTCGAAAATAAATTGTTAGTACACTTTCAGCTGTAGCACTGACAGGCCTGCAACTACTTTCCTTTAGAGGCAGTTGCCCATTGGAAACCAAAGCCAGCTGCCTGTAGTTTCTGTGCCTGCAAGCTTTCCAGCTGGAGAGGATTCCTCCTGCCTACAAGATTCCCTTACTGTTCTTAAAATTGTACTTACACACACTGAGAAATTATATATACTCCTACAAGTACCCTTGCCTAGAAAGAATGAAATCCTATTTGACCTGGGGCACTGTTCATCCTGTGTTAACCTTCTGGAGCCTTTTCAGTGGGTGCAGCAGGGAACATCAGCTTTGTCCTCACAGCAGGAATGACATCTTCCCTCCCTCACACACTCTTGCACACTCACACAGCTTTGACCTTTCTTTAAATAGAGGTACATGTGACAGAGATTTTACTGGAGCCAGTTTGCATCAGGAAACCTGCCCAAGCCCTCCCTGCTTACCTCCATGGTTTTCTTATAATGGGACAGTTTGCTCTTTTGCATCCGCTCCATTGCAGATTCGTACTGTAAGAAACACACACAGCTCAGCATTTCTTGCTTTGCACTTCTCCCTCCCCTTTCCAGCAGCAGGATTAGGAGAACCATAGGCAGGGCCTTTCTACAAGCCACCTCCCTGTGGGCAAAATTACTTCACTCTGCTTTTATAAATGACAGGTTTCTAAGTGATGCAGAGAGCATCAAAATGCCAGGTAAAAAAAATAATCCCAGATAATTCTGCTTCGGTGGTTTCCATTAATAGCAGAGAGGATCTTCATTTTCTTCCTGCCTTTTTTTTTTTTAAGGAGATGAAATACTGCAACACTCAGCCACAGTGGGCTCTATCAGCAGGGCTCCTTTGCTGGTGCTAGAGCTTGATCCCACATCTCTGCAGACCAAACCACTCTCTCATCCACATGAGCACAGGTCGTTGTCCATTTTCAATCCAAACAATTCCTGTTTCTTTTATATTCCACTGCTTCTGGCAACTTTATGCTCAGTGTGATTCGATTTCCATGCTGGAGTCATCTGGGCAGTGTTGGAAGGGCAGTGCTGGATTCTGTTTCATGGCTTTAGTTGTGATATGCCCAGCTTTATGTGACAATGAGATATGCTCCTACTGGCAGGGGATGGATTTCTTCAGGGGGACTTTTGTCCTTTAATCTTTACATTCTGCTCAAGCAAAACTCTCTCCAGGGCTACCCAGCTGCTTGTTTCACATTGGGCACAATCCTGAGACAGCTATAGTACAAGACAAATCACAGCATTTTGGGAGGCTACCAAAACTGCTGACACCATCCAGCATGTCTAATGTTGGCTTCCTCACAGCCACATGCTGGACAGACAAAAAAGCTTATCTAAGACTCCAAAGCAGTTTTTCCTTTTCGTTTTTTCCCAGGTCCCTCTAACTGTTCCCAGTCGAGTTACAGGCTTACAGTTCTCAACAGGAGGGAGCCTCTCTGCACATCCCAGTGACAAAGGGAAAGGGGGACAAACACTGATGAACGTGGTGCCCACTGTCTGCCTTTTAATGCCTTATTTGCTTCAGCAGATCACTGCCAATCTCAAATCTCAGTAGCAGCACTGGTTTCACCCACTTTCATATTCAGAATTCTTTGTTATTCCGAGTTTCTGTGTGTCGGGGCTTGTAGACAAACTATTTTTGTGGCACTGGATACTGGTTATATACATTTTCACCTGTTTAAAATTAGCAAAGAAAGGAATATTTCTTTTACTCCTCCATCACTCAGTGCTGTCAGAGTGAAGGGATGGTCCTGTCTTTGCCTTCAACCCCATGGACCCAAAGAAGGTGTGAGACTGCTGTCTCTATTGAGCTATTTTTCAAGAAAATTAGGGCTTGATAAGGTCATAGGGGATGAAATGGCCTTAAATATACTCAAGCTTTTTATTATACAACATCAACTAAATGCTACTTATTCCATGTATTTGGAATTCAGCATGTATTGGTGTTGCATTCAGCATGACATTCATTTGCTTTCATGTTTTTAAATGTTTGTGTTACGGCTTTATTTACTGCGTGTTGGAGATTGTGCAGGTTCATATCAAAGAAACCCATTAGCAAGGGTATAAAAAAGAGAAAAGGAAGGATTAAGTTCTTACAGAAATTATAATAACAGCATCTGCAGTTACACCAGAGAGTGTAAAAGGGACTAAAGCCTCTGGCTCCTGAGTTCAGAGCACTACTTTATTTCCAGCTGGGATCAGAAAGAGATTTTTGTTCCACAGTCTCGTCTATAGAGGGAATAGGGCATGCTGGTAATGCTTTATCATCTTTTACAGAATTCCCAGCCTATGGCTGGAGACAGGGCACCAGCATGGACCATTGACCCAATCTGTTTCAACATTTCTCTAGTTTCTCACCTTTTTTCTTTGCTCCTTCTGCCTTTCTCGGAACTCCTCTATTCCTTTCAGTTCTTCCTTCAGCATTACTGCCAGCTGGATATGAGAGTTTCCAACACTTTCAATTTCTAAAGCAAATCAGAATTCATATTCAGTCAGTGGGAAAGTCTTTAAAGATAAAGTCACATTTTTTAGGAGATGTTTCTGTGATGTGGCTGCCCCATGAGTTGTCACAAGCAGGGCAGCCTTTAAAAATGTCTCCCTTGTGTTTCTGCATGCACTGACATTGCTGAGGGCTCAAGAACAGAGTGTGTTTCTTTATGGCCCCATTTACCCCAGCTGCTCCCCTTCCTTTGGGACTGAGGGTCTGTGGTGCAGAGGGAGGGAAGGGGCTCTGGCCTCCATCACCCCTGTGTGTGCTTTGTCCTGGCCGTGCTGCTGGGCTGTCACTGCCAGCACTGCCAGTCATTACATGAGGTTGCACACTGAGAATTTCCAAGGATCAGCTAGGATGGATTGAATTTCAGAGCACCTGGCTGGTGCTGTTTGAAATGGCTGGGAACTGCTCTGCATTTGTCAGCTTCAGTGCCTCTGAAATGGAACCCTGCATTTTCCAGAAATGCTGAGCTCCCCTCCCCAGGCCCTAAAAATACCTCAGTGCAGCAGCTGCTTTTCAAGAGGGAGTTTTGGTGTAAACAGAGGTGCCAGTGACCAGGTACAGTGTCCTATTGGTTCTCATGGTGCTGCCGTTTGTGTGTGTGAAGGGGTTTCATTGTGCCTTGGGCACATTCAGGCAGCTGGTTTGGTGTCAGTGGTTTGCAGAAGAGGGAACAGAGTTCATATCGTCTGACTTGACCCAGATAAAATTTACTTGAAGAAAAAGCCATTTTCTTTGCCACTAAATTGAGTAGGCATCCATTTTCTCCCCTCTTTACATCACAGGATGTGAAAGAAAAGCTGGGAATGGTGTGGGGAACAGGATGAACACATTGGGTGCCTGTGTTTCCCAGGTCAGAAGGGAACAGGGAAATACTTACGTTGCTTGAGCATCTCAAATGCTGCCTTCAGTGTGCTGTGGGGCAGAAACAAGACACTTTATTAGTGGCTTCTAAGGGTGGGTTGTGAATCCAGGGAAAAAACTTTCCCTCAGAACCTTAGAGATAAAACCCTTAATGGCCTCGTAATAAAAGCTGACCATGCTAACAAGCACAATAGCATCAATCTGTTACCATCAGGAAACGCAATAAAACGCTCCATGAAGCAGGGAATTGCACCACTCCTTCTGTGCACCCTCCTCCTCCGCCGCACTGTCGTTGTGACCGTGAGTGTTTACAGCCGTTTCTCTCGTCTGCCACCTTGCAGGTAGATACGAGTGAAACGCTGCTGCCGGCCGGGGGGAATTGGGCTTCTTGGAGCAGTAGCCTGAAGGGTGGAGCGAAACCTGAATGGTGAAGTAACCGCAGCAGCGCCTGCCGAGCACCCCCGTGCGGCTCCGCTCCTGCCGGGCATCCCGCACACCATCCCAGCCCTGCCGGGCATCCCGCACACCATCCCAGCCCTGCCGAGCATCCCGCACACCATCCCAGCCCTGCCGAGCATCCCGCACACCATCCCAGCCCTGCCGGGCATCCCGCACACAAACCCAGCCCTGCCGAGCATCCCGCACACCATCCCAGCCCTGCCGAGCATCCCGCACACCATCCCGGCCCTGCCGGGCATCCCGCACACCATCCCAGCCCTGCCGGGCATCCCGCACACAAACCCAGCCCTGCCGAGCATCCCGCACACAAACCCAGCCCTGCCGGGCATCCCGCACACAAACCCAGCCCTGCCGGGCATCCCGCACACCATCCCGGCCCTGCCGAGCATCCCGCACACCATCCCGGCCCTGCCGAGCATCCCGCACACCATCCCAGCCCTGCCGGGCATCCCGCACACCATCCCGGCCCTATCGCACCCCCCAGCACAGCAGGAGGACCAAGGGGAGGCCCGGGCGCGCTGCCCAGCTCGGAGCTGCTGGATGCAGCCACACACTGATGTCCTGGCTTTGGCCAGGGCAGGGTCCCGTTCTGGAAGGCACCAGCGATATCAGCACAGATGTGATGAGAGAGCACAAAGTGTGTAAAAGGCATTTTCAACTTAATAAATCCCTCTAGCTCTGAATGTGCAGGCTGGCAGGGCATTTGCATAGCCAGAAGCCAGGCTGGGGTGTGACTTGGAAGCTTTTCAGATCTAGAAATGATCTCCTGAAACTCCAGAGTGTGCCGTTCCTGGAAGGAATCAGTTCTGGCTCTCTATGGAGCCCCAGGCAGAGCCCAGGGAGGAGCTGGTGAATGAAGAGCCCCAAATCTCCCCGGAGAGCCCAGGAGAGGCTGCTGGCACTTCCCAGCCATGAGCACCCCCAGGGTGGGCAGGGAAATCTGCATCTCTTGGGCCATTTCGGGAGCCTCCGAGGCACAGGAAGGATCCTTATTGGCCTGTGTTAATTTAGGCTGGACATCTGTTTGCTGATCAAAGCCTGCTCTCCCAGCAGTGAGGCTGCCTTGCCAGGCTTGAGAAAAATGCACAAGCGAGGGGAAAGGCTGGGCCTGTCCTCAGCAAAAACTGCCTGGAAACCCATCCCAGATCTAAGGCTGTAGAAATACAAGGAAAAGGCTTTCAGACAGAAAAGAAGAGCTGCTTGATTCTTTTTTTTTCATATTTCAATTAGACTGTGGTGAATCTCCTGAGATAAGCCAGGGAGAACATTCTAGATGTTCTAGATTCTATCTTTAAAGTGTTTTCCTAACAATACTTATACATTTGAAGGTTTATTTTGTAAAAAGTTAGGCTGGTGTGAAATTTTGATGGAAACTAAATTTTCACACCACGAAGGAAACAAGCAGTATTAGTTTCAGCTAATTAAAAGCGTGACATTAAAAGACAACTTGAATATCAGCAGCAGAGATAGCTTTTTTCTCATCTAGAAGATCCAATGGATATTTTGAAAAATTAAATATATACAAGGAATAAAATTTTCTTTTCCAGTCAGTAATTTCCCATAGGAGGTAGGGAATGTGCTAACAACTTCATGTTTGAAACAGGTAAATACTGGAATTTAAAAAATAGAGGGCACTTGCTAACTGGGCATACTGTTTGCATTCTGTGTTGATTTATCTTTCTCAGATATTTTTTTCCCTTTGTTGTTGGTGATTCAAGTTATGCAAAAACTGGCAAAAATTGCTGTAGTGGATAATGAAAAATAGCACTTTCTCAGTATATAGCAAGGACAAAAGCAATTTGCTGCTTTTTTGGTTTCCAGGCACCTGAGCTGCCATGGCCACAAGCCACCCCTGGAGCTGCTGTCCTTTTGCTGGCCCTCTGTAAGGCCAGGGGGGTCTCTGGTGCAATAATGCATCTGCCTGTGAGCCAAAGAGGGATCCATTTGTCCCTGCATGGTCTCTAATGGCCTTTTCTCCTTGCATGAAGGATTTGTCCAGCCAATTCCATAGCTGCTGACTGGTGCAAGTAGATTGAAATAGACTCAAGCCATTTCTTTCTTTATTTTTATAATAATTTTCTAAAATCAGTGAATTGGATCCTTACATCCTTACAGGGCTTAAGGGGACAGCAAATATGTCATCATGCCATGTTATACACGTGGGAGAGAATAAATCAATCAAATTTTGACCTGTGGATCCATCAGGACTCCCTTTATGATTCCTGGGCTGCAGCAGCAGTGCCAGAGATTTGCTCCTGGATGTTCTGATTATATGAGTGAAATATTTCAGTGCTTCCCAGGGTTTAATGGAAGTGATTTCTGGAGCTGATACACAGATGAGTTTTAATTCTGTGTGTGCTGCTGTGGATGTACAGCACCTCTTACCTATTGCTTCTGGGTGGGTTTGGCTTTCTAGTGGGATTGATATGGGCTTTACTCTAAGGCATCCAAAATGAGGATGAGTCACTCTCCTGGGCACTCTCAAACAGTATTTTACCCTCAGTAGATGCTGCTGCTTAGCATTCTGGTAATAATTTATTTTTTTGTGTTTGTCCTGTGGCTAAATTAGAAAACCTAGGGTTGGAAACAATTCAAACAGCACTGAAAATTTCACCTTTTTTTTTTTTTTTTAATATATTCTGGAAGACCGTTAAACAGCTCTGGCTAAAGACAGCTTCAAATTCCCTTTGGGCACCCTCACATGGAGAATCCCGCAGGTGTCTCCTTGAAAATAAGGCTGCACACAATTTTACTCTGTGTGTTTGTTAAACGACTCCCTATTGTACATTTAAAGATTCAATTTGTCAAAATTCATTCTGGGTGGAAACAGGAGTGCTGGCCCTGGAGTAAGAGGGAACAGCCAGAGCTTGTCAAGAGCCACCGCAGCAATTTCGAGGGGGGTTTGCCATCTAGTGGCTACAATATTCTCACCGCCTTGGTAAGAATAAAAGCTTTTTATGCTTTTTCCTGCTTTGTCTCTCTTTGGTTTTGGGCCTTGTTTTTGCTGAAACACTGAGCTGTGCTGGGCAATCCTCTGTGCCACGGCGACCATCAGGAATTGCTCTGTCTGCTTCACAGCCATCAAAAGCTGCATTTCGTGGCACCAGAGATGTAATTAGCAGAGCCCTGTCAGTGGCAGTGCTTTGGTGACAGCTATTCTCACCACGTACACTGCTGCCCCACACTCTTTTGTCTGTTTAAATTTTTTCAGCCTCAAGCTTGATCGTTTGGGCATTTTTTCCCAGTCCTTTGCCTTTAGACACTGGGCTGAGTAATTCAGAGAGTCCCTTTATATCTTGCACACAGGAAGGTAAAACAGGTTCTTCTAACCGGAAAACCACAGATCGTTTTTAATTTTCTTTCTTTTCTACCTTTGCTTGGTGAATAGAAATGTGAAATAACCCCACCTTCCTTTCTGCTGGGTTTCTATTTTGACATTGGTACTCTCTACAATGTTCAGTTGTTCTTGTGATTTTTAAAAATACCTTTTGTGAAACTGAGAGAAGTCTGTGCCAGATGAACCCTACAGACAGGTCCCAGCAGTCCTGGCCGCCCTCAGCCTTGGGTAACGTGGATCCCAAAGGCAGAGTGGTGAGACCCCTGCAGTGACAGTCCCCTCTGAGGCCACCCTCAACATCTGCCTTTCCTCCTGGCACACAGGGGACACCCAGCGTGGTTTTACCAGCAATTCCTGCTGTGAAGCCCAGTGGTGGTAGCAAAGTGTGGGGAGACGTGTCCAAAATCATCTGGTCTCAAATAATTCACACCTGGGCTTGTGTCTGCGTGGCAAAAGAGAAATGAAGGGGGAGGAGTTGTGCTCTTTTAACAGGGAGGTGACAGTCACCACCCAGGCACACAGCAGTGTCTGACTTTCTTTAGTGGGCATGTGGCTAAAACACTGAAGAATGAATTTTGTCAGGATGTTTTCTTGTTGTCAGAGGAGCTACAAACAGAAAGGCAGCAGCTCTCGGTGCAGCCCTCAGTGGAAGGGTTTGTGTCCAGGTGATGTGCAATTGTCAGATTTGCTGCTGCACAGGCTGCACTGTGCACCAGCCCGGGCTCAGTGACAGCTTTGGGATTGTGTGGTTTCATGGAAGCAGCAGCCTGTGTGCAGTGTTCCTGTCGTGCCGTGGGGTGTTCACATCCACGTTCTGCTGCTTGGGTATTTGCAGGTGTGAACCAGGAGTGGCAGCAGCCCCGAGCTGAGGGGAAGGGGCTGTGTCATCACTCCAGGGCTGCTCACTGGGAGCACAGATACATCACCCCAGACTTCACTGGAGCAGGGGAACAAACTGGAAGACATCTCCATGTTACCTCTCCTCCCTGTCAATCTATGCCCATAAACAACAAATTAGATCCCTTGTGGCTCCAGAAGGAGCTGTGCCATCCAAATCAAAGGTTAAAACAGTCAAAATAAATTTTGTACTTTTAACAAAAACCTAAATTTCCTCACATCTCTCAGAAAAAGAGCAGCACTGCTCAGAAATGCCTGTCCTCATCACCAGTAGAGCTTATCTAGATTGAATTTAATGGGGACTGAGCAGAGGCTTAGGTCCATTTTCAGAATCCTGAAAGTTCAAAGTACTAGTGTATAAATTCTGTGTGGGTTCAGAACATTTGGGTGGAGAATAAGCAACCATGGAAGGATGTGACCTTCCAAACTGTCTTTTAGCTTCAGTTCAAAAATGCCTGCTTTATGTGGAATAATACAGAGGATTCTGTATATTAAGTGACAGATGCACTATTTTTATCCACAGGAAGCAGCAATTGGCATTTCATTTCAGATGCCCTCACCTCACACTCACTGAAATGTTCTATTTCAGGCATTGCACAGAAGAGCAGAGCACACATGGGCTTGAAGGAACTACCCTTTCCCGAGGTCCTAAGGAGATGGTAATGGGGAAAAGGGATGAAAAATGTAGGAAATCATATACATGAGAAGAGACAAGCAGAGCAAATGACAAAAATAGCTGTTGTCAGCCTAGGCAGAATTTAACCAGCTAGTGTGTGTTTACATCAGTTATTTTACAGAAGACCAGAGCTCCCAGAGACCCTGGTTTGGCTGAAGCTGAGCATGCAGCTGAGAACTGGGCTCTGCAGCATATTCTGCTCTCGTGTTGCTGTGCTGAAGAGTTGCCCAAAGCCACTGCATGGAAATTCCCAGGCACCTTGCACAGAAAGGTTTTTCCTCTTAAAGGCACAAGCTCTGCTGAGAATCATCTCCAGTGTGAGAGGCATCGTTGCTGTGCACACTCCCAGCAAACAGCTGCAACTGTGATCTCAGTCTGTAACTTGGCTGAAAATCCCAGTTTCTGTACATCCTCTCCCATGTGTGCACCACAGAGAGTACAAATACTGCAGTTTAAACTTCAAAACCTGTAGCTCTTTCTCCCCTGCTGGACATGAATGTAAGCTGTCATTTGCCAAGAAAACATGGCTGTAGGTTTGTCATCACCTTTTAATAATTTCTTTTCTGAGTAGAGACTAGGAAATGGTGATGCAGATTTAATTTTTTTAGTTTAAAAAGTGGGATGACAGGCATACATTGCTTTACCTATTGACTCAGTGGATGCTAAAATGTTTCAGGGTTTTAAATAAGAATAAGAAGAAAACATTGGAGGCTATTCCATAGAAAGCTGCTGCTCGTGTGGCATCCTGTGAACTTATTGATTGTAATGGCTAGAAGATAATTTAGAAGAAATATCTTCATATGTTTGCCCTGCTGTTCTACCCTGCCCTTGGGATCTAGTGCTGGGGACAGAATATGAAGCTGAAGGGGTTAGTCTGAGCCTGTGTGATCCTTCTTGCAGTGTTAGATTGAAGTGTGAGCATCCTTCTGTGCATTGCCATGGGCTTGCCAAGGCCTGTAGCAGCTGCTGAGTGAGAGCTGTGCCATGGGTTGGGCAGAGGAAGCTCCCCTCCCTATGGAAGGATTTGTTCCAGCTGCAGTGCTTTAGGCAAGGACAAGCAGCTGGACCATGGAGTGATGGTGTCCTCTGGCTCTTAGCACTTGGAGGGAACTTCTATTTCTTGAGCTGGAAGCTGGCATGTTGGCCTGCTCTCTCAGTGCTACCCAGCAGCAGCTTCTTTTAGAAAGCCCATCCTGGGTTTTTTTACAAACAAGGAAAGGTGCAGGGTGTGTGCCTTGCTGGTTTTGGTGCTGTCAGACCCACTGTGGGCTCCCCAGAGCCTGCTGTGCACAGAGCACCAGGCCCTGGCTGTCAGTCACACCCCAGCACTCAGACCTTGGGCCCTGGCAGCCCTGAGGTCAGGGTGGGTCTCACGTTCCTGGCCTGGGGAATCCCCAGGGGACACACCACGAGTCTGTCACCGGTCACTGATGTCCCTGAAGTGCCCTTCAGTGTGTGCCTGGCCTGGAGCTGTCCCTGCCAGCCTTGGGACAGAGCTCTCCAGCAGAGGAGCTGGAGCCATGTTAGGGAGCAGCTAGGGATACAGGATGGCATCCTGATGGCTGCTGTCACCTAGAGTTTTCTCAGATCAAGAGACAGTGGTCCCACAGTTGTTGTTACATTCCAGTAAGCCTTCCCTACAATCTTTTGAGTCAGCAGCATATTCCTTCATCTGTGTCTTCAGTGAACAAAAAAGGGCAGTAGAACCTATTTATACATTTAGCTGAGTTCAGCAAGTTGCTCCAGCTGAAGCAGAATTTGGGAGGAGAAGGAGCAAGCCTGAAAAAATGTTGAAATTGTTCTTTTCTTTGATTCAAAAATAACAGCTTTTAAAATATAGGGGAGCCTTGGGAGAGAGCTGTTTTCTGCAGCAATGGCCACTACCTGGTGCAGTGCCATCACCTTCTCCAGGCTGCCCTGGTGCTTGGCATTTCCTCATCGTGCCTATTCCCTGCACCTTGTTTTGTGGTAAAATCCTGATGTGCTGAAATATCAACCCTGGCCTTGCAGTTGCTTCTCTCAAGTTCTTCTGGGAATTTTCTCATACAGGGTGTTTGTTGTGGAAGCATTTTTTATGTTCTTTTTATTGATTTTTTGAAAGGGTATCAGGTACCCTCCTGATATTGGGAACTACTGGAGTGTGAAGTAATTTCCCAGAAGGGACAGAAAGCCTTAGTATCTGAGATATTTAAAAGGTGGCTAAATTTAAGACTAGAGGATAACAATTTTGCAAGAAAATGACTGAGTGATTTAAAATTAGTAATTCCTGCTCCTCTGCCATGCATAGCACAGCACAAGAAGGTCTGCAAAATGTTCTGCAAAAAAAAAAGAAAAACGGAAGCTACTTTTTTTCTGATGATTGTCAGATGGAAGTTTTAGGTGCAAATTCATTAGACTTTAAGAAATACCCAAAGCTGCATTTGAAGATGTGAACAGCCCTGTTCAGCCTGTCAAGTATTTGTAATTCTATTAGGACCTAGTATGCTAGATGATAATAGGGAGTCCTATAAAGAGGAAACACTTGGAAAAATGCACCGGGACAGTTGCAGCATTGTCCTTTCAAGCTTTTCTTATTATAGACAGTACATGGATTCCCTCCCTCAAGTCTCTCTGAAGGACTGACCTTGGGGGCAGAACTGCTGCCAGCAATCAATGTCATATAAACAAACAGAAACTTCACACCGAGGAGAACACACAGACACGGAAAATTCAACGATTTTAAGGCATCAAAACCAAACACTGCATTTTCTTGTGTTGTTCCAACCCTGGACAAACTTTAGTTTTCTCTGATTTTTTTGTTTGCCCTGGACAAATGCCCTTCACTGTCAGTGTAATTCCTTAAACAATCAGAGGGTGCTGGATAAGAGAGAGCTAAGTGTCCTCTCTGCTTCAGAACAGGCACAGTGAGAGACCTGCTCTGATAAAAACATCAGTGCAGAGCTGGTCTCTCCCTGGCCAGGTGTGGGTTATGGAAACACAGTAAATCAGCTCTGCAGCACAGCTTTGTTCCTGTATTCAGCCTTCCCAGCTACAAAATTGGATCAAAGTGGAGCTGGGCCCAAGTCCAAACCTCCCCCAACTTGAGGGGAATTTGGATCCATATCCCAACGCTGAGACTTGGCTCTGCTTCTAAATCAAGCTCTCAAAATCTCTTGGGGAAAGGCAGACCCATGAATTACCCACTGAGTTACTGAAGGGCAGCCAAAGCTGCTTGCTCTGAACACATTTGCTCTGCCTGCCCTGTATTGCAGTAAAGGAGCTGAGGTGAAGCCTGTCTTTAATCCTGGAATGCTGATCTTAGCCTTTGGGTTGAGAAGAACCCATCCATCCTTAATCTGATGTTTTAATTTCAGAATATTTGTTCTTCTCCTCCCTTTTCACCCACTAGGTGAGTGAACTGAGGCAGCAGGAAGGCAGAAGCCATCTCCCAGGGCTGTGGGATCCCTGGCTGCTGCTCAGGGGTCAGGCAGGGCTGGAGCCCTGGCAGGGAAAGCCTTGCACGTTCTCCTGGCATGAGCCAGCAGTTGGGTGAGCACAGCAGTGTCTGTGCCAGCCTGGCTGTGCCACCACCGAGGCACAGTGGTGACACAGCTCCGGGGTCACTGGCACCTGCCTGCCAGGGCAGGGCAAGGCTTTGGGGTCAGGCTTCCCCATAAAATATGGACAGGAAACCACTTGCACTGGGAGTGATAAATCAATGTGGAAAGGAGACTGCAATTAAGAAATGAGAGATGGGATGGAGGAGGGGAGCAGGCCCCAGGGATCAATAGAGCTGCTTTGTGTTTAGATTGAGGTCTTCTTTTTCAGGATTGTCTTCTGTGACCCCACATCTCCATCCTCTGCCACCTTATTACTGTATTATTACTTCTTCCAATAATGACAAAATGTCTCACTAAAGCTGCTGCCATCAATAATAGCAGCAGTTTATCAGCAGTGTTTATTAAGTTAAATTCCATACCAACATCTATCTTCCTCTCCCAACACAATTTATACATAATTTAAGATAGTAATGGAGGAGACAGAGAAAAATATATGTCATCTTAGTGTATTTCAGTAGTTCCATTGAATTATTTCAAATTAGGTCCCTTCAAAGAGAT
This sequence comes from Acridotheres tristis, assembly GCA_037013685.1. Classification (NCBI taxonomy): domain Eukaryota; kingdom Metazoa; phylum Chordata; class Aves; order Passeriformes; family Sturnidae; genus Acridotheres; species Acridotheres tristis. Next base: position 17,904,853 of record CM072897.1, on the reverse strand, counting down.
TTACATTTTGTATTCCTAAGCTAAGCTTTTCCTGCAGAAGCTGATTTTTGGGGTCTTTGTATTTGTTCTGTCACAGTCTCAGTGTTCACTAGCTTTCCAGACTCGTCAAGCCACCATCCTAAACATTTCACAAGCTTTTCCTTTCTCTTTTTTCCCCATCACTTAGTCTGCTTTTGGAAGCAAATATTAATTATTACGAATCTTGAAATAAAAAAAAACATTTCTCAGGAAAGGAGCTACTGGCAGTTTCCAAATAGAGACTTTGTGAATCCCACTGTGAAGGACTGTGGTGTTTCCCCACTTGCCCTGTACATTGTGAAGAGCTGTGCAATGCACTGAAGTGAGTGCTTGTGACCCCATCCACAGGCAAAACACAGGAATGTGACATTTCTTCCAAACCCATTTTGTTTGCAGTAATAATAAAAGAATTCCTTACTTGATTTCTGTTTGTCCTCCTGCTTTTCGGGCGATTTGAACCAGCTCTTTCCCATATCTCTCTTCTGCTTGTGCTCTGTTAAAAGAAAAACTTACTCAATTTCTCTTAGTGGTACCTGAATCACATTTACACAAATCTTCCAATTGTATCTGAGGTGCAAAACATCAGAAACGCAACTTTTAAAATTTCTCCATCTCCTCAATCCTAGTGCTGTTAGTTACCATCTGAAATATTTTGGGTAACTTATTTCTGGAAGAAATGAGATGGGAATGAAGCCCATCTTTATGGCTTTGATTACTGTGGAATGCTAAGTGCAGCTCTGCCCCCAAAACGTGGATTCATGGGAAGAAGGAGGTGACCAGAGATGAGATGAAGGTGTTCAGAACACAGCAAAAGGAACCTAAAAATGACAACTGACTCCATCCATAAATCACTGGCTGTGAGGGGAGTGAAGGGTAGGTTCCAAAGGATCCATTCAAGAGATGTTGAGGATAAGTGGGAGCCAGGGGCAGCAGGAATATTTCTATCCATTAGAAAGATGAGGCACTGCTGGAAGAGCTGCCCTGGAGCTGAGGGCAAGGAGCCCTGGTGGTCGTGTGGTGATGCTGGGGCAGCTTTGTGGAAGGGACAATTTGTGGCATCTCACCTAATGGGGAACTCTAACTAGTAACTCAGGAAAGTGGTTCTGTTTCTATGGTTAATAAAGAAACACAAATCTTCCTTTGCTGTTTGCCTTTCCCCCAGCACTGCAGGAAACTTCTATTCTTTTTTTAAAAAAGTATTTGTACTAAATGTGTTACTTCCTTTCTCCTGCAAGACCAGGGTGGAAACAAGTTGTCAGCCTTTGAGTAGTTGCTAAAAACTATTGAATGATCAATAATAATTAATGAACAGATAGCCTGGTGCTACTCCCACTAGGGTAAGTCCAGTTCCCAAAAGCAGTTTCTCAAAGCATTTCAAACCGTTTTGGCTTGAAATTTGGCATGTTAGAAAAATGTACTCTTTGTTCAAGAAACGAATTTGATGTGGGTGCAAGGCCCTACAACTCTGCTGGGTTTTAGTCCCGTCAGTGTTCCCACTTGGCCAGGAGGTGCTTTGTATGTCTTTGCTGAGTTCCAGCAGTCTGAGGGCTGCTCTTGCAGTTTTGCCCCAGGGCAGCTGTTGGGGTGGGTTCCTGAGAATCTCCCACCCCCCCCCATCCTGCTGCCCCTGGGCCCTGGGAGCCCCTGGCCCTGTAGCCAAGGTGCTGTGGTGCAAATCCCCCAATCTCCTGGGACCTGGGGCAGGCTCATCCCGGGACTCTGCCCAGCCCAAGCAGATCAGTCAGGCTGCTGGAGCAGCAGTGCTGGCCCTGCAGCAGGAGCAGAGAGTGTTCCTGGCCCTGTCCATGGCTGCCATGTGTGGAATGCTCTTTGTGCTGCCCTCCTGCACTCAGAACTGCTGTGTTTTAGTGGGGTGTTCCTACAGCACTGCTCTGGCATTCTTGCTAGAGAAACAAGGCAAAATATGGTGACAGGCCATGCAAAGACATCACTTCTTTTTCATGTTGGATAAATTACATTTCATCAAAATGCAAATACACTCCAGACACATAATGCTGCAGAAGAAGAATAGATTAATTTTCTTCTGATTTCAGTATCCAGAAACACTTCTGTGTCAGAGGCTTTGCTTAGAGCCAGTGCCTGTGCAGCAGTGAGGATGACTCCAGTGCTGCAGTCCCACTTTGCTTGCTCAGTACACAAGTACATAATGGGAAAAACCATGGCCAGCTTTTAATCCAGTCTCAGCTCCTGAAACCTCAGCATGGATGGGACTGGACTAGCCCAGGGTCAGAGGAATTTGACAGGAGGCTGATACCATCTCCTCACATCTGTGTGCTGCTTTTCCCACTTTCCAGTACTCTGCATATGGCTTCTAAGTTTCCCTGCAGCCATCTAGAGATGGAACATACTTTGTGTTTTAACCCTGGGCTTTGTTCTGGAGTACAATTGCTTTCTCACTCCCAAACCTCTTAGGCCCTTCTCTGGGCCAGTTAGGGGGATTTGTGGTTGGAAAACTGATGGAGTGTTAGTGTGGCCAGGGCCAGGGCAGCTGGTTTCAGGACTGCAGGAGTCCTTGTTGAAATTCCAGTGTCAACCACGTGGTATGGGCAGCCTCTAGGAAGAGAGATTCATCCCATCCTTTGATCTTCTGCTGGGTCATTCCTGTGAATGATGTGAGGGCGAGCTGAAACAACCATCTGCCAGCAATAAACTGGAAATCACATCTTTGACTCAGTGCCCACTTCTCATCTCCTTTTTGTCCCCCCCAACAGGCACGTACACACACAGGCACACACAAGTACACACTGCAATGTCCTGGGGGTGTAAAAACCTCATGGAAACATTTGCAAAATGACTGTACATGTATTTTTTCTTCTTTATGGAAAGAACTTTGTGTCTCCACCACAAACCAGGAAAAACCTCATCCTGCAACTTTCAGAAGGCTCTGCAATGTTTTGGAAGGAACACAGGCGTGTGCAGCATCCGATGCAGAATTGCACTGCCCGAGGCCTGCAGTGCAGCTCTGATCTCTGTGAGTTCTGAGGCACAAAGGAGCTATTTTAAACAGTGGCAGCTAAGCTGCCATCAGGCAGATGTGACTTCAGGACTGTGTGATGTGTGCCAATATAACAGGCTTCCACTGGTGGTCGAGAAAAGCAACTTAAATAGCTGCAGGTTTTGATGGGAGATGTCACATGCTGTGAAACAGCCACCTTGGAGTCTGACAGCTCACACCCCCTTCAAAATCTCGGGGCTCTAAAATCAGCCTTCAGAAAACCACCCTAAACCTAAAAAAACTAGATGTGGACAGTATGGGAAGAAAAAGCAGGAAAGCAGAGCAATATTCATAAGGTGACAGTGCTGAGATGGGGTGCTCTGGGATTGCCTGCTGGATATATAATCCATATTTGTGTGGTCTTTCCTACATGTCAAGCCTGAGCAAGCGTGTGCTTCATGCTACATGCTGAAACTGCTGAAGCCCCTTCAAAACAGAACCAAATTTCAGAGCTGTTTTTCGAAGTCACAACTACAAAAATGAATAGCTAAGGAGCCAGAGCAGCAGTGTGATACATATTTTCTCACCCACAAAATTGTCAGCTGTCCATAGTTGCTGTTGAGAAGCACCAAGAAGGACATAATCAGGAACATAAACTACAACATCGTTACTCAAAGCCTGCTAAGGCTGGTGAACAACAGGAGCTGGTTTGGGCATCTGGGTAAGGCTTTAGGTAGCATTTTATGTAGCTTTGTATTTGAAAAATGTCTCATTTTTGGTACTGGCAGGAAGCTGAAACAGTGCCTGCGGCAACAGCGTGTTCAAAGAGAAACAAAAATGTGCAAGTCATTTTTGCCCTGCAAAAGGGGAAACTTAGAAATGCTACCTGTGTATGTAGGTGCTACTGTGTGATTCTGGTCCCATAATGAGGTATTTTAGTGGAACTCTGGGTTTCTGACTCTTTCAACCTTCTCTTCCCTTCTCAAGTCTTTGAGATTTCTATTTATCTACCTTCATATCACAAGACTGGGATTCAAATCACTCAGGCTTTTCTTTGTAAGCTCATAACATACCAAACTGAGAAACAGCCTGCTAGTCCCTTCCAGACACCAAATGAGACAAAAAAGGAGGCTGTTCACACTTTTTCCACTCTGATTTTCATACCTCTGCTTGAGCAAATCCTCCACATCTTTGCACATCTTCTTCCCCTCCAGCAGCCGCTGTACGAGCACCTCGTAGCCGGTGTGGAAGGTGAACTCCTTGCACTGAAGACAGAAAGAAAAAGTAATAGCTGTTAAGAACATCAGTTCCTCTTACCTTAATTCTAATTCTTATTTCTTAATTCCTCTTAGCATATTTCTAAAAAAAGAAAGGTCAGAGTCAGCTCAGTACAAATATCAACCTGTGGGGCAGTGACTGTGCCACCTGGTCAGTGGTGGTGTTTTCATGGGAGGGTTCATAGCACAGGGACACAGGATTTCTGTGTTCTGCTCCTGGTCCTCCCACTGCCTCACAACAGGATCAGGAGAAGCCATTTTCCCATGGAGAGCCTGAGTTAACCAGTACATAGTGATAACATTATTGAAAGTGTAGTGGTGAATGTTTTCTGAGCTTTATGTTACAGCATTATGGTAAAACCACGGGCTGTGAAACCGTAAAGAGAATGAGCGTGTTCCTTCCCTCGAGCACTTTATCTACAATACAAGCCCTTATATATGAACTGAATGCAGTTTATACATCCCTCCACTGTCCCCTAAGCAGTTACCATTTAATAAATGGGTTACTTTATTGCTTTCCACCACCACTGTGAAGAAGACAGCTGTTTGAGTTTTGCTACTTGGAAAAGATCCTCTGGCAAGAAACTGCTGGGCACTTGAGCTTGTGCCTTTGCTTCCTTGTCACTGGGACTTGATGCTGGAGCAGGGGAGCTCCGGGGATGAATGGTGGTGGTTGATGGCAGCCTCAGTGCTGCTCACACAAGCCTTGGGGCTTCTGTGGAGATTTGCAGATTTAGGAACAGGTTTTTTTGGTTCTTCAAGAGTTAGGATAAATTTCTGCAGACAAACTCTGTAAACCTACAGGCTGTAGTAACATTTCCAGTGCTACAGTTCATTGTAAAAGCCATCACCCCTGAAGAAACAGGATCTCAAGCCCAAAACATTCATTTTCCTAATGTTTCCAAGGGCAATTTACACACACATCACAGGGAGGGATCCTGCTGTGAAATAAATGAGAAGCAGCAAGTTTTGTCATTCAGACAGAAAAGTAGGAAAGGTTCTTGATAATACCCTGGCAATGGACTTAGCACTTCCCCCCCCCTCTCTTTTTTTTTTGAGGACATTCCAATGGCAGAAGGCATCACTGCTGTAAAAAAATCACTATAAATGGCTCCCTCTGCCTGGCAGAAACTCTTGTCAGATGCTCCACAACCAACTCACACCCTCAGCATTTTAACTGTATATTTTCATGTGCAATCAGCTATATCCCATAGTTTTCTTGTCCCAGAAATGCTGCCCATGAGGCAAGTGAAAATATCCTGTGTTTGAAAATGCTGTTCATAAGGTAAATGAAAAAAATATACCTGTTGGTATCACCCCAGCAGTCAGCCACTGCCACAGACAACAAAGGCAGAGTGATAAGCTCAGTGTGGAGTAAGTTTCCCTTTCTGTTCAACATCTCCCTTTGTTCAGTAATTACTAAAACTCACTTGGTGTCTTTCCCCACCTCTTTTAAACTGGCATAGTTGTTACACTGAAAGGATGACAAATTCTTTATGTCCAAGAGAACACTTATTAAATTCCCTAAACAGAGAATGCAACCCCAACCTGTTAACCCAAAAGCACACACAAACAGCAGTGTGCTGGGCCAGCCTGATGGCCTGAGTCCATGGGGCAGTGTCACCAGGCCCCTGCAATCATCACTGCCTGCCAGGTTCCTCTAGGGGTTGTTCCTCTGGGGTTTGTTCCTCTGGCTGGCCTTTCTAGAGAGATTTGGCTCCTAAGATGGACTCCTACCACAAACACTCATTTAACCTATCTTCATTCTGGGGAGCATTCATCTCAAAGTTTGCTTTCTTCTCCTCCTCTGTGCTCCTGAAGGATGTGGAGGCCCTGTTTCAGAAACGGCAGGGTCAGAAATCCAAACCAGGGCTGGCAGGCAGCAGCTCTGGCTGTGCTCTCAACAGCTCGTGCCACCTGCCCAGGCTGCAGAGGGAGGGAGAGGAAACACCACAGCCAGGCTGGGACGAGTGTGAGCTGCTCTGGTCACTCATCGTGCAGCACTGCTTCTTAATTTCCAACCACAAGAGAGCCATGAATCACTCAGGCCTCAGCTTACTTGCACAAAAGTTTCCCTTTCATTTCAACAGCTCTCTTTCTTCTTCCACGTTATACAACTGCATCCCCTCTGAACCTCTCCTTGCATCCAAACAAACCTCCTTTGCCCTTTCCTGACATTCTGCTTTTTCATCCCATTGATTCCCATGTGTTGTTATAGCACCTGTTCAAGGTTGAATAAATCCCTATTGGACAAGGATGATGCCTTACCACTCCAGCAAAGACTTAGTGATGCTTTGTACCATGGCATAAATATCAGCTCTCTAAGGAACACTTGTGGTCCATCAGAGGATTGTATTGGTCTTCTTCCACTATCAAATCATAGCAGTGGCACTTAAATGAGCCGTGATCTACACACATACCTGCAATTCTCTCCTTTCCTGCTATTTTATTCAACGATGTCCCAGAGTATATTGGATTTTTTACTACTGATCTCTTACTCCCATTTTGTACTTTGAAACTTTGATTTTTATCTGTTTTCTGTTATCCCAGACTTGAAGGTTATCAGATACCTCCTGTACAATATTTCATTCTACCTGTTTCTTTCAAGCACAGCTATTTCCAGCCCATTTGTCATGTTCTTATGGCAGGATCCAGCACCTCCCCCAGATCAGTGTGTTTGCCCACTTCAGAGTTCTTCCCCTGCTTTGTCTGTTCAGTCCTGTTTTGTTTTTATCTAGTGTCTTAAGGATTTCCTGTGTAGCACAGAACTGACCCCACATTTTCTTTGTCAAGACAATCAGACAGCGAGATTGGATCTCATTAAACAACCGTCTAGCCTTGCTAAGCTGGCTCGCCTCTATTCTATTTTCCATTTACCATTTTGTGTTATAATTAGCACCCACATTGAGTGGTTTTGCAAAAGCTGTTAAGCTGCACTACTCAGACAGTGCTTGGTACTTCTCAGAAAGGATTTTGTGATGATTCTAAGAACTAATGAATAGTCAAAGAACTATTTAATTTTTTTTAGAAATTAGAAAAAAAGCTTTAATTAGATAATAAATATAGTCATTAAATGTGTAAAACATCATTTGCTTATACTAAAATCTGGTTGCTTGGAAGAGAGCAATTTGACTCACCACCAGTAATTTCTCTCATTGCCAAGAAAGAGATTCTGCTTAGTCAAAGCGTGTGTGGCTGTGAAAGAGGATTTGATCCTGTTACTAAAAAAGATTAGTTATTCCTTGTTGTCCAACAGGCCTATAATCACCAACAAGAAAGTGCTTGACAGGGATTTCAGTGCTGTGAGCAGAGTTGTGTTGTCCTGAAATTTACCCCCTAGCTCTGCATGTGTGCTTTGCTCTCTGCCTGGGGATTTTCTTCTTGTTTTCTTCTTGAAAATCTCAGGTAAAGGAGGGGCAGCTTTTCTTCTCCCCTGCCCAGTGACACAAGTTGCTTCCCTCCAGGGCAATGAGCAGCACTGCTCCTTCAGAGACAAAAGGAACGTGGAGGGGAATATATGACTGAAACCCACAACTTCTGTGCTCTAGTTTAAGCAGAACAGCTTTTCCTAGAACACTTGAAAGGAGGCATGGAAGCCTGCAAGCAGAGGTGATGACAGTGAGCACGCTGGGATATCCATTCTTCTTTCCATTTCTTTTTCCCTCTGAGGATTACCAATGCTGCTCCCTCCCATCAGCACTTTCCTGTGAGATCTGTGCCTTGGGACTGTCCCTCCTGGTACAGGTTTCTCCATGGGTAATCACGCAGGCAAATGCCAGGAGCTAATTGTGGGAGAGATTATTCAGGGCTGGCTCTGAGCTGGTTCCTGCAGCCATCAGGGAGAGGATCCCAGGATTTTGCTTTGGTAATGAAGGCTGCAAGGGAAGACTGGGAGTGTCACTTGCCTGCCCAGAGGGTAGAAAGTACCAGGATTGCTGGGGGGGGGGTGGCATAATTTCTTCTTACCTTCTCGTGGCACCAAGCTGAGTAACCTTGTGTCTTTAACAACTCACTGAGAATCAGCCTTATTCCAGAGCATACTCCTCGTGCTGCTGGCTGCCCAGAGGGAACTGTGAGGCTTTTTGAAGTGACAAGGCTACTATTGCAATGATATCAAGGAGGAAAGACTAAAATGCTGTGCTCATTCCTGAAGCAGCTTTCAGTAAATAGCTTTTCCAATGGACTGGACTGGAGCAAAACCATCCAAGCTCCTGTACAAAGCACTCACTCCATGGTGCACCCTGCACGTGATGGTCACAGTGATGTGAGCTCACAGGTCATTGTGGCTGTGCCCTGGCAGCTCTGGCCTTTTCTGCTGTGCCTGCTTTCCTTGGAGCATTTCTAACCATGCTGGCACCTGCCTTGCCCATCCAGGACTTTGTTTAGGGGCAGTTTACATAGCAGAGCTCAGACCTCTCCCTGCTCCTGCAGGATGAGCTGGCTTGGCAGCACCTTAGCTTCTCCCCCGGGGCAGCCTCTGCTGCTGAAGCCGTGTGTCCTGTCTGGGGAGTGCCAGAGCTGCAGCTGGGCTGACTGCAGGGCTCTGGGACTGCAGGGCTCTGGGACTGCAGGGCTCTGGGGCTGCAGGGCTGCAGGGCTCTGGGGCTGCAGGGCTCTGGGGCTGCAGGGCTCTGGGACTGCAGGGCTCTGGGGCTGCAGGGCTCTGGGGCTGCAGGGCTGCAGGGCTCTGGGGCTGCAGGGCTCTGGGGCTGCAGGGCTCTGGGGCTGCAGGGCTGCAGGGCTCTGGGGCTGCAGGGCTCTGGGGCTGCAGGGCTGCAGGGCTCTGGGGCTGCAGGGCTGCAGGGCTGCAGGGCTCTGGGGATGCAGGGCTGCAGGGCTCTGGGGATGCAGGGCTGCAGGGCTGCAGGGCTCTGGGGATGCAGGGCTGCAGGGCTCTGGGGATGCAGGGCTGCAGGGCTGCAGGGCTCTGGGGATGCAGGGCTGCAGGGCTCTGGGGCTGCAGGGCTCTGGAGCTGCTGCTGTGCCTCTCAGCAGGACAGGCTCATCCCAGCATCTCCAGCTGCAGCCCTGCTCACCCACTCTCTGTAAGGAGCCGTGTCCAGCTGTGAACAGGGACAGTAACCCCAGGTACAGCAGGGCAGTGGCACCACCCTGATGGGGAGTAAGGGCTGAAAAAGGAAAATCTCCCCAGCAGACACTGTGTGCATTGCTCAGTACCCAGCAGGACAGTGCTGAGCTGTTGTGATAAACACAGCACCAAAATCCACACATGGTACCTGCTCTGCACCTCTCAGGGGGTCTGGCTGCCACGGCAGAGCTCCCAGGGCTTCCTTCTGCCTAATCTGCCCTCATTTAGGAATTATTTGAAATGTATTGTCTGCTAATATTGAAAAAAATCTTTTAAAACCCCCACACTTCCTCTTAAGTTTGAAATTATTCAGTTAGAAAAGTTCATTCCTTGTCTTGGTTCCTAATGGTAATTTTCCAAAGCTTGTATCAGAAGTGTTCTCACATGGTTTTGGGCTGCTACCTGATCCAAATAAACTATTAATACAGATTTTCAAAGAGAAAAATAATTGAAACTGAATCTGCTACGGGTATCTTTGGAATTTTTCTCTAAATCAAACTTTTTTTTGCATTCATATCTTGTTTTAGTTTAGGTTGGCTTGTAACAGTTTTAGTAAAATAAAAACTGAAAATCCACTTTTCCAGAGTTAAAAAGGAAATAACTACTGGTGTGAGGAGGAAGTTGAGAGAGAACAAGGCACAATGAAGTTTTGAACAAGCATCATTTTGACAGTATCTTTTTCAACTGTCAGAAAGAAATCCTTTCAATCCACAGTGGTATCACACATGATATCTCAGTCCTGGACTGAAAGTAAGTTGTTCTGACTGAGTTAAATCAATTAATTGTATTCTTGCTTCATACCACTGGGTACTGGCCCTGAGTGTTTCAAATCTTGTTCCCATGATCTGCCAGTCTCCTTGTCAAGTGCTCCGCCAAGACCTTCATACGTGTAGATGAGCAGCAAACAGACCTACCAGCCAAACATGACTTAGAATCCCCAAGTACTTTGGACTGGATATTTCCTGCCATGCCATGGCCTTTCACTGTCATTCAATCACTTGCTTTATGTTTCATGGTTTCTTCCCTGGTACACTTTAAAATTTCCTAGTGTTTCTGAAATACATCCCTGATACAAAGTGTTTTGGGAAGTGTACTGCTGTCTTTCTGCACTGCTCACACTCTCCTGGAATAAACAGGCCAGCAGTGAGCACCAGTGCTCTGTGTGTGCTGAAAGGAAAGTTTACTGCTGTCTTTGTGCTCTCCTGGAATAAAGAGGCCAGCAGTGAGCACCAGTGCTCTGTGTGTGCTGAAATGGGGTGCCTGGTGTGGCCCTGCTGCGATAAGAGCTGGTTTGCTGCTGTTTCCTGTTCCACGGCTGCTCTCCCAGCTCTGCTCCACCACAGGGGCACATGAAAGAGCCCTTTTTCAAAACCAACCCCAGCTTTTCAGCCTGGCCCCTCCACTGCCTGGCTGCCAGCTCAGCAACCCCATTCTGAGCTGAGCACACACATGGGGGAAGGTCACCATGCCCAGAACAGAGCAGTGTCACATCAGAGACCTCTGACCAAAATGTTCTCCCCTGACCAGGGCTGGGTGTCATATGAGTCCTTTTCCACACCTGCTCATGTCTCAATCAACTGCTTAGTGGGTTGAAAAGCATTTGCTCATGCTGTACTGTGTAAGAGCTCCTTTTTCCTACTGGCTGAAATCAGTTGGAATGGATGGGAATGTGATGGTTGCTTGTGCTTTTCAAGATTGACTACAGAATTTATACGAGCTTAAAAAATCCATTTTTTAAAAAGTATTGACTTTTTCCCCCACATAAGCAGAAAAAGCAAGGAAGAGTGGATGGGTTGAGGCTGGCTGTATAAGATTTCTGTCACTTCTCGTAAATTCACTCTTCATGTATCAGAAATATAAAGGTTTGCTCAGGATGTAGGTAGGGACATTTTGGTGATAATTCCAGGAGCTGACTTGGGCATTTTCCACAGGAGGCTTAGTTTGCAGTTTTGCTTGTTACCTAAACCTGACATGCAGGACCTTTCATGGGGAGCAAATTGTATTTATGGCCAGGCAATAGCATAGAGGTGAACCTTGAATGGGACTTTCAAAAATCAGAAGGGAAAAAGCACTGCCTCTGCAGCATTCCAATTGCTGGGCTGCTGGACTGCCTCTACCACTGCCCTTAAAGCGAGACTCTCATCAGGCTTCAAAGCTGCAGCAGCGAGGATAGCAGAGAGAAAACTGAAATTGAGATTCACAAACTGCAATAGCACAGCAAATGACACTGAGCAGAACAGGAGCTCCCCAGTGGTCTTTTGCTCTTGCCCCTGGGGGTTTTCTCTGAGAAGGAAATGGTTGATTTAGAGTTCTGCTGACAGAGGAATTTGCTCCTCAGCTTCCTGAGCCCTCGCCCTCCTCACTGGCATCCCAGAGTGCTCATGTGCCATGTATTAGGCATTCTTACAGTCACAGCATATTGTTTGGCTCTCTTCATGTTTTAATCACGCCCTGATTTGCACAGCTCCAAGGTGATGGCTGCACCAAAGCCTGCCTCACTTTTGCAGGTGGTTTGCTGGCTGGCAGACTCATGGCACACAGGGGACAACCTTGCAAAGTCTCAATTCCAGTCTACAAACAGGACTCTGCTTGTGCTTATTATCTGTTTTAGGTTGTCTTCTGAATCGTTTGATTAAACATTATTCTGAGTGCAGCTCAGAGCCCCAGTGCTCCTGTGCTAACAGGAGGAGAAAGGAACCAGCAGACAGATATGCATCACAACAAAAAGCATGACAAAAAACTAGGAATCCATTCAGAAAATCCATATGGAAGAAACTTCTGGAACACCTCTGTGATGGGGATAGTAAGAAATGGGACAGGAGGTAGCAGAATTCCTGACCAGTTTTAAATGGGAGCTTGATGTGGCTGCATGACACAGGTTTGAGGTGGCAGCATTCCTTTGTATTTTCTCCATATGACTTCAGACAACAGCTAAATCCATAAATTAAAGTGGCTTCTCCCTGGGAGCCAACAGAGAGGCCAGAAGTGAAGATTTACACCTGTCTTTTAGAAGGCACAGCACTGTTGCCACGGCTCTTCTGAAACATGACAGATAAACGTGTCAATGGTGAAATCAGCTGTTCCTTCAGTCTCCTACTAAGTAACATTAGCTACACATGAGAAACTGGAAGTAAAATAAGGAGAAATAGAATCTTACAAGTAGAGGATACTTCTGTTTTACACAAAATAATGGTCAGAGATTACTTTTGTTTCTATTCCTCTTTAGTTCATCCGCTTCCAGTTTCCTTCTCTGTTATAAGAGGGCTCCTCTCCTTCTACAAGCACTGTGGGCTCAGTCCCAGACCATAATGAGTTAAACAATCTGAAGCAGCCCTGACTTGCTCAAGCACAGAGACAATTGTCCACCAGGTCTTACAGAGCCGATGGAACCAGACCTGCTTAGTTAGTACATTAATTTATTAAAAAAACTATGTGTCTTTCTTCTTGTTTTAAAATGCTTAGAATTGTTTCCTGTCAGTCCTGAAAACGCCACTTCATAAAAGCCACTGCTGAACCCATGCTCTCTTTGTTACTGGTGTCTCCTGGCACATGGGGAAGGGTAAAACCTCAGGAAATATTCCCAGGGTCTTGCTGTACATGGGAAATTAATTAAAGATTTACTTCAGTTCTTAGTAAAGATTATTTCAATAGCTACATGTTACCAATTCCATTTCACAAGAGGCCTCTGCCACCTAAATAATCATTTTCAACATATCCGATTACTCAATATGACGCAAGGTTCTTACACTCCATGAGAGTCTGATTGAGACACCCCTGCCACAGCTGCCACAGCACCCCCCACGTGCAGCCTGGACAGGGAAGGGGAATTTCATCTGAACCTCTTTCTCCAGCTGTTTTATGTGGGAAGTGGCAGGAGGGAAGGCGTGCCTGGACTGCAGGCTGCAGGCAGTGGCTGTGGGTAAGGAAAGCTCCAGTTCCTGTTCCAGAATGTGCCCTCCCCCACAGAGCTCCCAGAACCACAGAGGGCTTGTACGAGCCTGGTCTCCTCCTCTTTGGTTAGCAAGTGCACCTTAATTCTCCATCTGCACAGAAAGCCTTTACCAGGTGTGAACTTCTTCAAAGCCCAGCCTTATCTTCCAAAACAGCAGCCCTACTTCCAGTAAAACTGTGGTTTAGCACATGAAAGATTCTGTCAGAAACCCAAGTCCTAACCAAATGTGCATCCAGGGTCTTTCAGTGGCAGGGCCCTCCTTTCCTTCTCCTGATGCTCCTGGGGATTTCCATCCCACTGTTTGTCAGTCCTGACTTGTTAATAACCCTTCATTAATTACAGCACCTACTGCAAGGAGCATGAAGTGATGAGACTCGGACCCCAGGGCTGCTGACCACCTATGTTCCCTTTTATCTTTATCTCTACCCTTTATATTTTATTTTTCTTTCATATGAGGAATACATTAGGCCTGGACAAATTTAGAGCAGCATGAAATAGCTTCTTGATTTGAAAAGCTCTTACATTAAAGGAAAAAAGCTTGTGTTTATTAATTTATTTGCTCTGAAAGGAACCACAGGAGTTGGTATCTCTAAGCTAGCCTGCACTGGTACATTTTCACTTAATTCCCAAGACTGTTGGCTTTCATTTCAAGCAAAGATAAAGTTGCATGAGGAACTATGGAACTTTTCAATTCCTCAGTCTTGTTCAGTGACATTTTTCCACCACTCTAAACAAGTACTAAACTCCATGTACAGTAAGGGAATAATTCTCTGGGGAACTGAAAAGCTGTTGAGATACAGATGCATATTTCCAATGTGAATTTTTTTTTCACCTTGACACCCTGAGCAAGGCTGAGTGATCTCCATGCAGAGCTGCTCTCCCAGCCCTCCCCTCATCCCAGCCTCAGGTCCCCAAACTCTTACTGAACAACACAGTGAACTTTGTACATTATTGAACTGTGGATCCTAAGAAAAGTTTATTACAGAACCTAGATTAAACTGGAGATGAAACTCCAGTGTTTTCTGTGCTATCTGCCCACTGGAATCTACCTTGCTGTGGCAAAGTAGGCAAATGAAATCAGAAAAAGGTCTTGAGCTAAAGGAGCTGAAATACAACTAAGCAGCCTAACTTGCCTTCTATACAAGCATGAAATGAGTGTTACTGGATGGAAATTCCAGATGTTCCCCTGTGCCTATGAAGCAGCACAAGTTCAGTGTCCCCAGCCAGTGGCTGAAGAAAGAGAGGCAGCTCTGCTGCATTGCACGAGTGTCAGCCTTGAGGGAGGAAAGGGACGGGCTGTGAATCACCCAGTCCTGCCAGGAAAACAATCTGTTGAGATGAGATTGGTAGGGACACTCTGAGAAGCTGTGCTGGGAGGAGAGGCTGAGGGCTGGCCCTGCTGGCTGTGTATAAATCCCTGCGGGAGGGAGCGGGGCACACGGAGCCAGGGCTTCGCAGGGGCACTCAGGGACAGGGCAAGGGGCAATGCCTGTGGAAATCCAAGAAGTCCCGTTTAAGCACAGGAAGGATTTTGCCGAGGGGGCGGTGAGACACAGTATCAGTTTGCCCAGAGAGGCTGTTGGAGGCTCCATCAGTGGAGGCCGTGAGCTCTGTGCTGGGACTGCCCTGTGCTGGCCGAGGGCTGGCTGGAGATGTCCAGGGGCCTCTTCCAACCTCGGCTCTTTTGTGACTCTGCCTCAGAAAATGTACCACTGCTCCAGCAAGCCACAGGACACCCTCTTTGATCTCTGTGTGAGGCTCCATTTCAAGCTGTGTGTGACAAACACTCTTTAAGTGGTGTTGGTTAGACGTGGCTGTGTACATGTGGGTGAAGAGTCCATGACTCACCTATTCCATATTTAAAATACAGACTTATGGCACACTTAAAATTGGCAGAAATAAGAATTCTCCCCTCTCTGAGCCAAGCAAAACCAACCAACTTTTGCAGAGCAGGATGGATCAAAACAAACCAGATACAACTGTGTAAAAATATTAAGAGAGTTGTCACAGTGACTTACTTCATCAATCACCAATTTTAATAGTCAAACCCCTCAACTGCAACGTGGTCATTGGAAAATTGTAGTAAAGTCTATTTAACTGTCTAATTATTTCAGTCACTGACCCAAAATGAACTCTCTATAAATCCATTCATCTAGTGTTAGTTCATCTGAGCTTCATTTTAGCTGTTGTTCATTTCAGCTGTTGTGCTCTGCTCAGGAGTGACTTGTGAAGCACCAGTGTTTCCATAGCCACAATGACTGCTGAGGTTTCCAACTTGTGATGTCTCTGGTTTCAATGAGTGTTGAGATTGCTCCCCCCCACCCTCCACAGGTGCTTCTCCTTGCCTCAGTGAGCCAAGTGTCCTTCCCAGAGCAGCTGGGGGAATGGAGGAAGAAATCACATGTCAAAAAAGAGTAGAGCAGCCTCTTCTGTGGAGATGGAGTTGACTTCACAACAAACACAGACATCAGCTGGGCAACCAGTTCAACTTTTCCAAGCTGGTTCCCCCTTTATTCCCCATTTCCACACATGCCCTGCAGCAATGACTTGGCTTGGATGTGATCAGGGCTGTGGCCATGCCTCTGCCTCTGGAGCTCAGGGGGAGGCAGGACATGCTGGCAGCAGAGCCTATCTGTGTGCTGTTATGCAGGGAGATATTTATCTTAATCTGCCTGGTGTCAGTAGGGTCAGATGCAACTGGTGCCATGCCATTCAAATTAAACTCAGTGGGACCCACTTGCCAAGCTGAGATGCCAGGCTGGAAGGTTTGCCAGCCTCATCCCTGCCTGCCCAAGCTCAGCCTGGGGGTGCTGGGCTGGAAGGAGCCTCCCCAGCTCCAGTTCCTCCCAACAAACCTGGCCAGTCTCACTTCCTCCTCACAGACCTGCTGCAAAACAGCAGGTCCTGCAAAGCTCAACCTCTACAGGAAAGCAGGGTAGCTCCTGGTATAAAAAAAACTTCCTATTTTGAGTAAAAAAATTGATGTTGTATTTCCTCAGCACGTTGCCTAATAAGTTTAGGAAATAACTTTACTGTGACTTTTATCACCACAGAGCTCTTGTTCCACAGTTAAGAGTCTCATTAGAAGCTAAATTATTTGTTAGCTAATGACATCTTTTTTTGGCATATATAACAGACCATTATGTGAAACAGCTACGGTAGAAGTTGAGAGAGAGGCTCACCTCTCACAAAGTCAACTTTGCACTGAACCTGAGGTTGAACATAGCCTCAAGTCAAAGCAAGAGACATGAAGCATCTTTGCAACAGTCCCTGTTCCTGAGCACTTCCATGGCTCCCACTGCTGCAGTGTGTGAGCACAGCCATGGTTCCAAGGCAGGGATGTGGGCAGGGCCAGCCCACAGCAGGCCAGGGGAGCAAATCCTGCCAGCTCATGTTCAAGGCCTGCTTCACATTTGCTGGCCTGCATCTCCCCCACACTTCTAAATGTGAGCTGTGAGAATCCACAAACCCCAAGCTCATCCCACAGCTGAGAAGGAACAAGCATTTCACACTTCAAGCATTTATTTTTAAATCCTAAGTACCTTAGGAGCCCATGACACATTTTCAGAATTGACTTGGCTGCTTGAGTTTGATTCAAAGCTGTCTGAGGGAATAGATTTGCTCCCCCTCAGCTCTGGGCACTTTGGAGCCTGCCCCAAATCCAACCAGCTCCTTTGAAAGTCTTCCTCATTCCCTGTTCCCAGGTGGGTATGGTAAAGCCAGGAAGTGGTGTTGGTACCTTCCTACCTCTTGGCCAGAAATTGCTGCATTTCAGGGGCTGCAGCTGCACTTTTGAGCAGCAGGTTGGAGGCAGATGAAATAGAAGAAAAAGGCAATGACAGGAATTGCAAAGGAAAAACAACAGTAAGTGCAAGAACACAGAAACACTGTGACTGAGGGGGAAAGATTTTCTTGGATAGAGGTTTTGGTAACAAAAAAAAATTACTGTTGCTCTGTGTGTTAACATAACTTTAACATGGAACTCAGCTGGTGCCACACACCACTCCCCACTAACATGGGAATTTCCCTTCCTGTTTCATATGATGCCAGAGAAGACAGGTAACATCTGTCAGGCTTGTACAGCAGCCCAGCAGAACATTCATCCATCAGCAACTGCCCTGTGCTGGCTATCAATCTGAATTTTCACCTCACTAACATTCTCCAAAAAATATTATCAGAGGATAGAAAACTTCTGTTAAGAAGCACATTTGAGTGCAGACTTTGAGCAACTGTCTCTTAAACCATTACAGAGTGTGTGGAAATAAAAATTGCAATTAAAAAATACACATGCTTTTGCTCATGCTACAGAAAAAAAATGAACTAAGTGTGGAAGTTTTAGTATAGTACTATCACTGCTACATTTATTTGGAAAAGAGAGGATAAAACTTAAACCTGTTATCAGGAATAATTTGCATTTTCCTGAAAGACAGCACACCCTGTTCTTACAAAATCTGGAGAACTCTGGAGAGAAATGAATGCTGCTCTTTCTCTGCTAGTTGGGGGAGATCTCCTGCTTTTAGGGTTTCTTTACATATTTGACTTTGAAGTAGGTCCTGAGGAAACCCCTGCTTACCCAAAAGTTTCCTGATGGTGGAGCAGGGAGCTGTTGCTCAGGGACACCTCCGGGGGAAGTACAGGGAGAGGGTGCAGCAATCAGAGATCAGGGCTCTGTGTTGAGGCACCCACCATGGGGCAAACACCTTTTGGGTGGCAATCAGAAAGGCAGTTCCTGTTCAGTGTTCACCCACTAAATACAGGAGATAAAAGGCCGCTGAAGCAAACCACATGAACATATTTTCCTCTCACAACAGAACCTTATGAATGCAAAAATAATTGCTGATCTTGTGATCTGGGGGGAAAGCTGTACACTTGTGGGGTGTTGTGCAATATCCTGTAAGTTTTCACTTTAAAAGACTTACTGCACAGCTAAAGCTTCCATCCTGCAACCACATCTATTCCTGCCCTTTTAATCAAGCTGGGCAATACATTTCCAGCCAAAAATATGAAATCCAAAGAGGCCTTCCTTTATATAAGGTGTTGGCTTCAAAGCTAAGCAAGGATTTGAGTCATGGTAATGTGACTAAGCACAGGAGAGAAGTTTAGGGAAGAAGAGCCATGAAGAACCAGCCAGGCCAGATCGTCAGCTGGCATTAATCACCCTCACACTACTCCCATAGCTTCATTTATTCTCCCTAAACATTGAGGAATTGAACAGTACCTCTACCAAATGTACCAGCCCTACAAGTCAGCCAGTCTAAAAGTGCCTTGTTTTCCAAGCAAGTTCAGCAGTGCAAGGGCTGCAGCTCCCAGGGTAGCCCTGGCCCCCAGCCGTGTGCCAGCCTGGGCACTGCCCTGGGCACTGCCCTGTGCAGTCAGTGGCTGCACAAACGAGAATCTCACTTAGGTGTGGTCATGCACAGTTAGTCCTAACACCAACCCTGACTTTCGTGTTTCCTCATTGTATTTTTATTCTTTTTAACTGTTCAAATCTAGTACTGCAGTGGGGGTGGGGAGGGCTTCCTGGAAGTGCCCAGAGGATGGTGGTTCACTGAAATGTGTTTTTGCCTATGCTCTTTTGTTTTCTACCAAGAGAGGGTTTACCCTGAAGCGTGGGTGGAGAGAAAGAGAGCACAAGCAGAAAGAACAGCCAGGCAATGGCAGGAAGAATTCATATGGCTTCATGTCTTTCTTTAAGTCAGTTCTAGATGCTGGATAAATGATTGCCCAGAAAAGAGGCAGCACATAACATAACATAACATCCTGTTTACTCAACTTTACAATGTTAGAATTTTGATTTTGAACTTTCATTCTCCAATTGCAAGAGAACCTCAGATTACTAAAACGAAATTACTTTTACCTCGTAACTACAGGGAAAGAGCTTGAAAACAGGAGACCAAAAGGATTTTCAAACAAAAGTCAACTAACAGGCATGGAGCAGATCTCCTCATTTCAGTGTTTGCTGGTTTTAGGTCAGCTGTGAGTGTTTGGGCTTAGCTGTGAGTGTCTCTGCTGGTCCTTTCTAACCTGTGCTGCCTCACAGCTCCTGGGCTCTGCATGCCTGGGAATGCTCCTGGCAGCAGGGTGGGAGCCTGCAGGGAGCTGAGCTGGAGCATTTCACTGCAGCTGCTGGCTCTGCTCTTCACTAAACAGGAGGGAATTCAGCCTATAATTAGCAACAGCTCACCTGCTCTGGGAGCCACTGGTAGAGCTGAGGACACTCACTGCAAGCAGGTTCTGAGCACTGTGAGACAGACTAATCCATGGCCCTTTCAAAAGCAGTTTCTGGTCCTAGCACAGGAACTGGGAATGTCACAGGTTTTGTGGGGACTGGATATACTCTTTACACTGCATCCTTCTGCCCAAGATCAAACACTTAACACTACCAAACACTACGTTTTTGCTTGGAGAAAAATTTGGATTTTTACTAAACTAAATTTAGAACACGGAACAACATTAAATTAGTTTTAAACTATATATAGAACCAAGCTGAATTTTAAAAGATTTTAAAATACAGATAGATTGAATATAGGAAACACATAGTAAATTCTCACTTACCCAAAAAGCATCTTTAAACTGCAGCTGGGTCATTATTATTGCTCTGTGGAGGAGTAGGAATCCTTCAGCAGGTCGGTTGTGGGGTGAGAACGGCAGCAGGCACAGCTCTGAGCTTTGTCACTGCACCCCAGCCCAAGCAGAGAGTGCAGCACATCCACAGACCTGTCCTTCCTGAAGTCAGGCTGGTGCCAATAGCACGGGGCTGTTCCAGGCAGCTCAGAGAAATGACCTGTGGCTGCAAGGGACAGAGGGCAAAAGAGCTGTTGCTCACACACAGAGACAGGCAAGTGCTCAGCACCCGCACCCCAAACCTGTTTCTCTTCTGGTAAACAGTTAATATTGAAATGAGGAAGCAAGGAGATGTCAAATGGTGTCAGGCTGCTCCTTGCCTTGGGTGCGTCTGAGCGGACAGGAAAAAAATAGAGGGGAAAAAATAAAAAGGCATTAAGTTCAGTGATATGATTTGATCAGCTGCGGGAGGAGAGAGAACAATTACAGTGCAAAGGAAACCAGCAAAATACAAAGAGATAAGCTATTTTCTAATGCTGCGTCTTGCAAAGGAAAAGAAGCAAAAGGAACATAGGTGCCCCATTTCTGCAGCACCTTCTGGGGCTGGCAGAGCCCAGGCCTTTGCACAGGAATCTTAGCTCAAAGCTGCATTTTGCAGCTGAAAAGGCTTTTCAGGACTCGGGTTAAATTAAGAACCCTGAGAAGTGCAGGTGTCTGCACACATTTAGATACCTGAATGTCGATGTAGAGAACACTCCTGATTTGCATGCCCTCATATAAATGTTCATATGAATATGCAAGATATGTGAAATTTAGAAGTAAAATTCAGTCTTGAAGAGCTAAGAATTTGTTAGCAGCAGGACTTGAGTCAAGCCTCACAGACCTGTGAAGCAGCAGCACCAGACCACACCTAGTTGACACCAGGTATTTCAGGCAGCTCCCCACATCAGCTCCTCCAGTTGTTATAACACAGCTGCAAATACCTGAGCACAGGGAAACACTTCTAAAGCTTCCCTGAAACTCTCTCCAAAGTACCTGTCCTCCAGGTGAGGCTGCCTCTGTTTACCTCCTTAGGATGTTTCAAGCATTCTTAAATATCTGTTTTTAAATACTCGCTGGCATTTTTGGGGTGGAGGAAAAAAAAATTTAAAAAAAATAGTCCTGTGGTGGTTGTCTATGCAAAAGCTGTCTGTCCACACCAAGGACACATCAGGATTTAGTGATCTCCAAGCGACTGAGTGCTCTGGGTGTTGCTGTTTTCCTGCTGTCCCACAGCAGCAGATCTGCCCCTCAGGCACATCATCCCCCAGTGGGGAAGTCTCACAACTTCCCTGGGCTCCAGCGGCACTCGGGGCTCTGCTCAGAGAGTTCTGCAGCAGCTGGGGCTGCACTTACCCCTAATCTGCATGGGCAACTTGGAGCTGGTGCTTTAAGGAATTTGCAAGGTTCCTTCCTGATGGTGTGAAGAAGACAGGGAGTGTGCAGGAACTTTGTGAGGGAAAACGAAGTGCAAGCAGAGGAAGGCAAATGAGAGTCTGGAGGATCAGAGGTGCAGCAGGAAAAAGCATCAGTGCAGTGAGAGTGGGAGAAGGAGAAACGTGAGGATTCACTTGCAGACAGTGTTGAGGAGAAAGGAGTGAAGATTTCTTCCAGAAGGGAAAATTCCTTGAAAAAATGTATTTTGAGGGCATGGGCACTAGTCATACTTGATGTGTATGCAAAAAAGGGCAAAAAAGGGTCTTTTTTTAGTGCTTTATCTCAGTTCTTCCAAATCTAAATGTTTCCTGTTACTATTTCAAAGTTACAGCTGTGTTTTGAAACCATCTTTGCTGCTGTTGGGGTTCATAAAAATGCACTGAGTGCGTTTTAGCCCTCTGAAACATGCTACTTTCCTGTTATTTTTAGTTTGGCCTCCAGCCACAAAGCCAATTATTTGAGTGAACCTCAGGCTGGGCTCTGTGCCTGCAGAGGTACCAGTGCCAGAGGTACCTGTGCCTCCATCCTACCCAAGAGCTCTGGTGTAGCACAGTCACCTCCCCAGCAGCTCCCAGGGATGCTCTCATCAGCACGGGCAGTTTGCTCTGTGCTCTGGCTGAGTTTCTCAGAACAGCCCAGAGCAGGTCTCCAGTCCTGGGGTACTTTGATGAGCTGTCAGAGTAGCTGGTGTGAGTCCCAGCCCTGGCTCTGATGAAGCAGATTTGGGTGGGTTTGGCTCCCTGCTGCCAGGTCCTGCTGGTGCTGGGTTATGTTCATAGGGCACAGTGCCATGCAGGGGTAGCCAGGCTTTGCAGGGCTTTAGAGGAGGGACACAATTCCCTATTCCCTCTGCTCTGAATAGGAACAGGACATCAAGGCCTCCAGTTCTGAAATGCTCTGTCTCAGGACTGGGTGAATATCTTGATGTGTGTGGCTAGAGTTCTATGAAGGGTGGGAAGGCTGAGCCTGGGAGGGAGCTCTGTGGGGCTGAGACAGGGAGCAAAATCACTGAACCTCACCAGGCTGTGAATGCTGTGATGCCATCTGCTGAAACCTCCCGAGCCTCCTGCAACTCCCCCTGCAAGTGATGTCAGTACCTTCGAGCCAAGAAGCAGCATTTTAGTGGGCAAGGAAGGGGCTGAGACTTGTCAGGATGCTTTGGACACCTGCAGGGCCTTTCAGCTGCCCTTTCTCCCTCTTTTAAAAGGGATTTTAGCCCGACCTGACAGGCTCACTCAGAAATTCAGCAGTGCAAACAGGGAGACTTAAGTGGGACTCCTTCCTGACAGCCACTGCATCTCCTTCCACCACTGCTCTTAGAAGTTAAAAATCAGCTGTTCTGTTTGGTAAGGCCAAGAACACACTTTCTGAGGTTTTTTTTCCCCCAGTAATTAAATTGTTTGGCAGCAGAATGTACCATTTGAATCCATTCTATAGTAAAAAGTGAGGATAAGTCTGATTTAAAAAAAAAACTGTTTTAAAAGCCCTCAAATTTTCTCATTCTTTAGAATGGAAGTTTTATTTAATTTTTAACTATATACTACTTTGAGCAAAGCTTTTTATCAGGGATTTGGGTGGCAGGTTTGGATTTGACAGTAGGCAAAATATGAAAACAGCATCTACAAACATTTTTGTGCTCATCCAAGATGCCAAGCGAGACATTCTTCAGAGGAAATGGTTCTGATTTTGGGGAGTCTGATCAAGCAGACAGCAAACATTTTATTCTACACAGCAAGAGGATGAGGGAGTCAATGAAAAGAATTAAGGCATAATATAAGAAATGCTGAACACTCAGATAATCCCGGTGTTGAGCTGGTTGTAGCTTTCAGAAGTGCTTGGGTATATTGTGGTCCCTTGGAATGGTGTTTGGGAAATGCCAATGGAGACTGGAAGGCACTGGTGCAGTCCTTCCCAGCCTCCAGAACTGTTACAGCTGACATATGGCTTCCAAACAAGTGCTGCAGTGCAGCCACGTCCAAACTCCAAGAGCCCAGCCTCGGGTGTGTACCTCAGCCCCAGGCCTGGGGACAGCAGCAGCAAGGAAGCCACTGCCAGAGGAGAACCCTGGCTAAAACAGACACAGCTCAGCTGCTCAGCTGTGCCTGCTCTTCTAATCCCATATGAATTTCCATGCAGGAAATGCCAGGGGCTTGCAAATTGTCCCCAGCCATACCCATTAAGAATGTTGCAATCACCTTGCCTTCTCTGAGAGCTGGTCTCTGTTCCCATGGAAACAGAAGCTGCAGCCTCTGAACACCTGGCTTGCAGTGTTCCAGCTGCTCTGGGCCAGCCAGGCTGTGGCTGGAGGCTGCTTCAGCACGGCCCACGCCCCACACCAGGGCCCTGCTCAGCTCTCAGACTCAACTCCCTCTGCTCCTCTTACAGGGAACTGCTGCAACAGCCTTCCAAAAGCAGCCTCACCCTGCAACACAGTCCTGCTAGCGTTCTGCTTCAGTAAAATCCATAATTAATATAAAGATTAATTGCACAGGCTCTCTTCTTACCTCTAATATTTCATAGCAGTTTCTAATAGAGGCCATCACTGAAAGGTGGACCCTGTTCTGCTGTTTTACCCAAGATCAGCCTTTGCTATAGTCATAAAGAACAAGAATGGACTTCCTCTAGAATTGACACCGTGATACTTTGTATGTCATAAAATTGTTTGTTTCATAGAAATGTGGGGTCTTTCTGTGCTTGGTATGTGGTTAAACTATCCTGACCCCCGAAAACGTTCCAAAGATAAAAAAAGGAAAAAGAGAACTGTGGAAAAGTGCAATGTCATTGGGGCCTTGACTAGCACAAACAGGATCGGGTTGTTCTTGGGAGAAAAGTAGAAGTACTTTGGGAAAGAGAAAATTAAATTATTTGGGTTTTTATCCCCCCTCTTCTTGTCATAAATTCAGGTATCTGCTGAAATATGTTTTTAATTTCTCTGACACCTCTTGAATGCTTTATCAATACACTGGCTTCCTCCATGTCTTAATTCAAAGCAAATCACTACTCATTTGCAAGTTCTGCACATCCATTGGCCAAGCAGGAAATGCTGGTGCTGCTGAGGAGGTTTCTGCATCTCAAAAGCACCCCTGGATCTGTATCCCAAACTCATCATCTGCAGCAGGTCTGCCTCTGCACCAAATGTCCCTTCTTCAGCAGTGGTGACTTGTTTAGCATCATGGGAGGCAACACTTTAGCTTCCTTCAGCATTTTTTAGCCAATTCTCAGCACATGTGCTCACTTGGAAACATCACCAGTCAGTTTATAGTATTTTTAAATTTGTTTTAATATTCCTGGGTACACTGGATTTATTAGACTTTTTTTATTTTTTTAAATCAGATCACACCACTACTATGGCAAAAGCTGTACTCATATTCCCAAGGAACTGACATAAAAAAACGCGGGTAGAAAAAAATCCAACCACTAAAATTGAAAAAGTGTTTTGAATTTCTATTACTATGATATCTAAAAATATCGTGTACGTGGTTTTGCTCTGAATCAAAATTTCTAACCTACTACTGATGACACATCAGCACTTACCCCAAAAGGAATTCCATTTATTCTGAGCATAATTAAGAGGTGGTATCCTGGGAAAAAAGCAAGGCAGAACTAGCTGCTTTTCCTCAGCAGAGCTGGCAGGAAGGAAAACATTAGTCAAGGAGAACACTGTGAGAGCATTACAAGAGTTATTTATGTAGGAATTAAAAAACCCTAACACACTCCACACAAGCTGTTCTGGGAGGCTCTGTCTTTGTCTGGAATACTCAGCTCATTTCTTTCCAGGAGACAGAAGTGAATACTTGGACCTTCCTACACTGACCCTGTAGTACCATTAACCCTTCAGACTATTTCAAATAATGACAAAATGGGAAGCACTCACTTGTGGAGCTTTCAGCTGAGGTTAACTTTTAGAGGTTATTACTACAAATATTATTTATGTAATGTTTTGATGCTTTAGCCTTCCATACACCACAAATCAAAAAACAAACAGAATTGCTTTTGCAAACTTGTCCAGGAAATGCTAAATGCACACCTTGCTCTTTTTGAATCTTCTTTAGCAGTCAGATAAGATGACACATCTCTGGTTGATATAGCCAAGAATATTGCCACTGGACACTATGCACATTGCTCACATCTCCAGGAGCTGCTATGGGTGACCCAGGGTGAGAAATAAATGTACAAAACACAAAAAGATAGAACATTTTAAGTTTTAATCCAACAAATGAAGAGGGTGTCGACACAGTAAAATACCACTGTATTGCTAATGCTCTACAACTGTACATTAAAAATAATTCTTGTCTATAGATGTAAAAATAGCAAGTTTTATGATAGAGTAAAACATAGTATAGAAACCATTCAAAATCAAGTAGAAACCTCTTAAACAACTGAGGCATTTATGTAAGTATTTTTCCAAAGGTATTAAACAAAACACAGTTAATACTAAATCTAAATATCCCCCCACCTTCCCCACACTCTGCCCTAATTTAATTGATTAGAAAAATAGTAGTCTCAGTTACTATATTTTGCATTCTTTCAGAACCATCTAGATTCTCCATTTTCTTCAAGTACAGTAGAACAACTCTTCACAATACAGTACTACCCTGAAGTAATTTATTTCCCAACACTACAGAATTTTGATAGCAAGTATTTCAGATTAATTTTGAAGGCTCAAAGAGGCTCAGGAAGTTTGCAGGAGGGCAATTAAATTTTGAATGCAAATTATTTACACAAACATTAGTGTACTGTAATTACAGCATAAAACTTGCAATGCAGCTGATGAGTGCTTTTAACAAAAGCTCCAAATGAAAGAAAGGGAAGAAAAAAAGATTACAAAATAAATAATCTAAAGTTCTTCATGGTAGAAACGTTCATCATGAAGCTGCCTACCATAATCTGTTGCTTCACTGTTAAGAAACAAATCCTGGTTCTTAAGAATTTCTGCTTCAGAAAGTTTTTTATCATCATTCAAATCCATCTCTTCAATGAGGTGCAGAGCCTGTAAAAGAAACAGACCACCACAGGCACCAAGTTAAAACAATTCTGATTTTTGCTTATTTATCTATCATAAAAAGAGGGAAGTTTAGTAGTAAAATGAAGAACCAATTGCAGAATATTTGACTTGCAGCTTGTTCACCAGTATTTCATAGCTCAAAGCTAACAGGCTGTGCAGCAGCTCTACTGCACCTCTTATTTCTGAGAAATAGGAGTCCTGCTATTACAGGGGCTTTGTTTTCATTTGTGAACATCTACAGATACCATGATTTAGAGAATCCTTCTGTTGCTACTTTTCCTGATTGGTTTGGCTCAATGTAACTGAGCCAAAAATAACGGGGACTAACGTCAGCCAAGGGGATTTTAAAAGCACTCTGCATGGCAAAAGCTGAAAGATTAATATGACAAACATCTTGGCCAACACATGTCAATTCCTGAAAATGGAAGAGACAGTAATTCTTCTATTTTTATGTTATTTAGCTACTGTTAGGGTTTCTTATGTCATTTTGAAATGCTGAAATGGAAGTGTGATACTCTGACTTCAAACAGCAGTTTGTGACTGAAATCAATGCTACCTTCTCTTTAGGACAGGTGACTTTGCTAAGCCTTTATATTGCCCAAAGGAAAAAACTAGCACATTAGAGAAACAACTAAAACAAATTAACAGCTGCAGAATTGAGCTATGACTACAGCATGGCCTTGCTGCAAGCCAAAATTAGAAAGCTAAGAAGAGCTAAAAAATCCCTAAACCAAGGAAGGCAACACAGGTATGAACAGAGTGAGCAGCACACAGAGCTCATATCACAGCAGAGCTATTTCTGTGAACTGAGAAGTGAGCACAGCCAGAACAGGCCGTGCAGAGGCTCACACATCCCCATTTACAGCCACACTCCCAGAACAGCTCAGTGTCTCACCAAGTCCCACACAGCAGCATGCAGGGCTGCTGCTGTCCCTGTCCCCAGAGCCCAGCTGGCAGGAGCACCTGGGCTGTGTGTCTCACACAGGGAGGTGCCTCTCTTCCCCAGGAACATGGTGCCATGGGAAGACCTGGTGTTCCTGCCATTCTGAACACCAAAATCCTCCAGGGTAAAGCAAAGACATGGAGAATTTAGCTGAGAAGTTACTAGAAGAAAGGCAGAAGTCCTCTCTGCCACAGTCAGGGACTGGAAACTGCCACAAAAAAATAAACTAAAATGAGAATCCACTTAAAAGCTATTATGCTGTTCCACCCCTGATTAAACCATTTTAATTAGCATCATCAAAGTTGGCTTTACACCATCTTGAATCACAGAGTACTTCCATTTTCTTGTACTTAAAACAAGTTTTTAGTTCTACAAATTATGATGATTTATCCAGTTAGAAGAATTACAATCAATTTCTTATTTCAAAATTATGCAGCTTCTTTTGGTAGTGCATCTCATTAGATTTACCTACAACTAAAAACTTACTTATTAAAATTCTGTACCCTTGAGTCAAAGCAGATAAGCTATTTAAACATGTACAAAAGCACTTTGTTAATTTACAAACATTTACACAATTAATAGGAACTTCACATTTGCCTAATGCAGTTAAAGGATCTGCATTCCTTGTCAAAGTGAAAAGAAGTTAAAAATATATGCAAAAATATGCTACTGATACTCCTTTCCAATAACTAAGACACGATAAATCTGAATGCTTCTCTCATTTTGCTGTGATCCTTCAAAATTCTCCAGTAATTTAAACCTGACCAGCAGTCAAACCACGAACCTCCTCTTGTGCAATGCCCTGATTGTTGGGTACTATCCAGGACAGCAGCTCCTGAGGGTTGAGTTTTCCATCATGATCCTTGTCATAGTCATTCACAAACCGGTCCTTCTCAACCAGAATCCATTCTGGATCTTCCCTTGCAGCTAGTAAGACACAAATGTCAAGTTTAAAGCCATTCTTCACTTCAAAGCAGAGGTTTTCATCTTTTCTCCTTGGCAAATTCACTTATTCTCATAAAACATAACCTTAAAATGGTGTCACTAAACAAAAACAAACCTCAACAGGCAGAGGAAAGTAGGGAAAGCAATTCCATTGACTGTCAGTATTTATTTGCACACCTGTTTCATACTTACCCAATGTACAGGTACTGCAGCCTACAGCAATCTTAGACTTGTCCTTAACTCTTCAAGGAAGTGAGAAGTAATTCATCAAAATAATAAAAACTGCAGACAAGCATGAACTGGCTTTCTAAGCCTCATGAAAGTCAGAAGTAGCAGATATCACAGGAAGGTATGTAACAGTTTAAAAATAATTACAATTCCATTATTAAAGAAGAAAAAATGAAGTCTCTCCTTCCTTTCTAACATTTGATTTTGCAAGGAGATTTTCCCTTTATGTCACAATTCAGTATACACTGTTGCCCCAAACCACGAGCTAATTATGAAATCAGAGCCCCCATGCAGCCTATTAGTCATTTCAAAGAGTGCTGCAGGAACACTGTCTGCAGGAGAGAAAAGCTGAAGTAGTTTGTACAATCACAGCTGATTCTCAAGTCTTGCTAACAAGCTGAAATGACAAAGCTGTTATCTTCTCTATTACTGCAACAATTTCACTCCTTTCCAACAACTTTTTATAGACTGGCTTGGAAAAGCTTGCTTTCATGTTAAAGCAGGAAAAAGATAAAGAACCCTGTAGTTGCATCAGAGATCTGTTGTTTTTACTGGCTCTGACAAACAAAGATGGTTATAAAACATGAAGTTCCAGGTGGCTGATTAGAGGGAAGAAAAACAGATTATTCCCCTGGTTCTCCATATCCTCATGTGGCTTACACAATTCTCTAGGATGCTCAGAATTAGCACTCCTTTGGGCCAGGCAGACTTTCCACAAAACTGAAGTTACTAGGCTTTTTGGAATGGGAAAAATTATTTGCCCTAGCTTTTAGCAAATCAAATACAGCGTGTAAAACATTCATTTAGAAATATTGATAAGCACCAGTTAAGTGGCCATCTTCTTGTTAAAGAATGAATAGATCAAGTTTAAGGAAAGGCAAGACTGGAAAAAAACCAAACCCAAGCAAACCAAAGAGTGAAGGCAGCAATCAGGCTTCTGATACCTGGAACAGGGAAGTGACTCCTCACACTTGCCCTCCATCCCTCTCCCAACACACAGGGCTCAGCTCAGCCCTTCCAAAGCAAGGCTGCAGCTGCCTGCTCAGGCTCATCAAGGCCAGGGCAGTTTACCCTCACATTCCTGCTAGCTGCATCTGCAGATGTGTTCAGCTGGCAAATATGGCTGCACCTTGTTGCAGCTTCATCCTTTGTGGTCAGGACTTCGCTTCAGTCTTTCAGAAAACAAAAAGCAACTTGCAAGGAAACTCTGGAACGGGCTACACACAAACCACCACCAAATATGCACGGGGCAGACTGAAATAAGGAGTCTACCATGGCCAGTTCCAGAAAACAGAATTATCTTTCTCAGAATCTGTAGGTTTAAGTGTGAAAAGCTGAAAATAAAGGTGCATCCAATTCTCCCCATTCCAAAATCTGTTGAGAGTTCCCTCTTTCATGCCCCTTCCCTTTTTTCCTTACTTGGGTCTCTTCTGTAATCACCGAGGAATTCTTCCAGGCTAACAAATCCATCACCATCTTTATCATGTTCTTCTAAAGCCTCCTGAATGACAAAGTCCTTTTGTATACATACAAAGAACAAAATTAGCAACTCATGATCAAGAGAAACAGCACTGAACCATTTTAGAGCAATGACGTATTCCTTAAATGAAAAGACTCCCTCATTTCAAATCTCTTTTTGTGTTTTATGCAGACTAGTGCAGTAATTGCTTCCTGTGTAATAAAACAGATCTGTCCTTAGGAGTTTAGAATGTCAGATTTCATGAAAACCAAATCTGAAAGGTGCCCATACAGCTGGAGTTCTTCAACACAATTGAAAACTGCAAAAGCAGCTGAGAAACATGAATATGTACAGAGCTCTACCATCGAATGTCACTTTTCTTATTTGGTGGATTCACTAATTTGCATTTTTGCAACCTAATTGAATTGCTAGGAGAATTGGTTGGTCTTTTGTCCACCAGAGAGCCAAAACAGAAAGCTAAAATCTCACTGATGGATTTGCAGCCTAAAAGAGCTGAGAGGTGGCTAAGTCAGTTCAGTCCCCAAAGCTGGGGATACTTATGCAACGCTAGTTCTTAGAACAGATTTCAAAGAAAAGCACTGATCTCCTGCTCCAGCTCCTGCCCCCCAGCACTGGATGCACACGACATTAACTGATTTTTAATTTGGGCTGTCCAAGCCATATCCATAACTGCTGCACTTGCTGTGGTACTGGGGCTAAGGACACACACTGAAAAGATCTACACACCCAGGCTGATGAAGATGCTCCCCTAAATCTTACCATCATGTACTCCACTTCTTCAGGATGTTCAAATGCAATGTATTCATCCACATTCAGAGCAGGAACATCATCTCGATTAGCTTTCTCAAAACGTTTCTTCTCCTTTAAATGAAGCTTAGAAAATAGATTTAGTTAGAGCCCTTACTGGAAAGGACAAACAACATAATAGTAGCTGTCTGTAAGCTCATTAGGATATTAACTGTTTCACATTACCTACTCATATTATACTGATGTTAAATTTTCACTAATAACAGCTCATTGAGAGCGATAAGAACAACACTTTTAATTGGGGTGGTTTTATTCTAAGAATCGCAAAACCCCCTGCTTTTTCCAATTTAAGAAGCCATTTAAAACACACTAAAGAGAGATAATAAAAATACCAAGAATTCTTATTTTCATGTGCACATCCCCTTCTAAAAGTCACCAATTCCCAAAATAACAAAGTGGAGTACAATGATTATGATTAATGGCAGCTATTGCAAATTCCAAAATTTACATTTTAAGGACACTTAACCTTCTGGATCTACATCTTATTTATGTCAAGGGCTGTCTGTAGTTCAGAGAAGGTCTTGAAAGATCATGTATGTAAAATGTCTTTTCTGAAGCCATTTCAAGGCCAGATTCCTTTACTACAGGACTGCTGTCCATTACACGTGATCATTTTAAACAGAAGTCACTTCTCTAACCTGTTTTAAGTATACATATTAGCATGCCTTTAAAAAAGAAATAATATCTGATATAAGCAGGCAAGTTCTTATTTCTGATTGTCTTGCACGTCGTATTTCTGTCTTCCAGAGATTGTGCAAAGCTTTCCCATCTTTTTCTTGCTTTATTTTGTACAATCTCTTTAGACAAAATGCAGACCTTCACCATTGACAACTGACCTCTGCTCGAACTGCACATGGTGTGAACTACAAAAATCTTAGAATCCCATCCTTAGGTGTGCTGTGCTATCAGTGTGAGTGATCTGGGTACGGGAGCAGCCAGCAAATCAGAGATCATAAACACTTTCCACGTAACCATTTGAAATTGTACTTCTGGTTTATATCCTACCTATTGACACTTCACTCAAAATCAGGCTAACCTGATCAACACAGAGCATAACACACAACAAATAAAGTGTAAGATCTTCACTATTCTGCAACACAGTTAAATGTTCTCTTACAGAAAAGCTGACTTTAGCTGGGAGTTTAACTAGGAAGGCAGTCCAGAAGGATTACAGAAACTACTATACTGCAATGTAAGCTTGAACCATTGAGGGAGAAAGTAAGTTTTCCAGTGTTTTTTGGGAAGTCATGAACAAGGCCGCCACCTTCTGGTAAATTCCTGTCAATTCTGAACTGTATCTTACTCTACCATCTTGAGCAGAGCAGGAGCACTAATTTGAAAACGTAAGGAAAATGCTGAAGGTGGCTGACCTGTGCTGCTTGTGCAATGCTGCTCATTTACAATGCACCTTGGAGAAGTCAGCCAGCAGTTCTATCCCAGCTTACACATCTATAGCTCTCTATGTGTATCTGTGGTGGCAATGTCTCAAACATGGTATCAATATTTTGACTGGAAGTTCTTCTGGAAGTCTTGTGGTATTTAAAAGCTATGTAGTTATTCAGTTATGTGACATTCCAAGCTTTACAGTTTGTTTCTTCACCGTGTAAAATCCTCTGTTCACTACATTAGTTTCACTTCTACTAACATCCTATATTATCTACTACTACTTTACTAAAAGTAGAAAAAGTAATCCTCACAGGAAAAATAAACCTCTGGCCAGAATAGTCTAAAAACACACTTATTCTCTTTCTGGGAAACATTTAC
This sequence comes from Acridotheres tristis, assembly GCA_037013685.1. Lineage (NCBI taxonomy): Eukaryota > Metazoa > Chordata > Aves > Passeriformes > Sturnidae > Acridotheres > Acridotheres tristis. The sequence continues at coordinate 17,872,349 of CM072897.1, read as the reverse complement.
ATGTACTTATAAATGTAGAATTTGAAAGGAAACAGTTTTTGCTATGTGGTGGTTCTTGGTGAACCTTTTCTCCCTGCCTCTCTTGCCTCTTTCCCCACTTAAGCATCTGCTTTCATAGACGTGACTCACACACAACTTCTGTGTTTAAACATCCATTTTTAGCTGTGGGAGTTGCATTTTCATTGCTTAAAACTGTTTGAAATTGCTATTGCAGTTTCTCTGTGGGTCTCTAATGGACAGGCAATACTGACAGCCCCCACTAAGTGCTCGAGCAGTAACTGAAAGAATGGCTGGAACAGTGCAACCAAGGGGTTAAAGAGCTTCCTTCTGCTCCAGCCCCAGTGCTGCTGGCCCCTGCTGAGGGGAGGACCCTGCTGAGCTGCAGAGCTCACTCAGTGGATTGCAGCCTGGGTTTAAGATGGTGGCTGGAGACCATGCTCTGCTGTAAGACTGTCAATAGACACAAGCTCCACTCAGCCAGCAAAATACACCCAGGAGGCACCATTTCACTGTGTCTTTATTTTGTCAGTAGCAGCTCTAATACTCCACTACTTTCCTTTAATTACTCCCCTATCTCAGAGAGCACGAAGTGTTAACCATATTCCAGCTGCTCTGCTTCCTCTACCCATCTTGTTCCAGCACAATAAACAAATATTGCTGTCTTTGGCCAAAGGCTCACAGGAGCTGCTGCTGAAACATTTTACCTGGCGAAATGATTCTTCTTCTTGATCCTCCAGGACAGTGCTCTCATCAAAATCAATTACACGATCATACATTTGCAAGTTATACTCCTTCCAAGACACCAATCCATCACCATCTTTGTCATAGTCACTGAAGTGCTGCTTAGCTTCTTGTGTAACATAATGCTTAAAAGACTGCTGTATCCAGGAGCTCAGCTCATCTGTGAAAAACATTAAAAATATAATAAAATACAGAAAATCAGAATCATCTGCACCGTAAACATTGTGAAGATCCCACAGATCTATTCTGTCTGGAATAGACTTTGCAATTCAGATGAAAGCATATAGGCAAGAGATTACTTAAAGCAAACCAGTCTGTTTGCTCCATGCTGTGGTTTTTTCCGAGGTAACTGAATGAGAGAACAGATCACAGCTACAGACTTCAGGGGGTTTGTTAATGGTTATGTGACCTTGTCTTTCCAAATCTGAAGGAAATCAGCACTATAGGATAATTTATTTTTTCTCCAGAGCCTTATGAAACTGATGCTGAGTATGGTTTAGATGGACAACTCTAAATGTAATCTGGTGCTCCAAAAAATATTGGTCCCATCACTCTGGGGCTTCTTTTGAAAAATCCACAAACTGAAATAAAATTTAATTTAGTACGAGTGCCTTAATTACCCAAAATAAAATATTAACTATCTATGTAGAACTATTTTCCCTTTACTTGGGGCTGAAACCAAGCCTCACATACTTTTTTTTAGCTGCTTGTTTTTATAGAAATGTAGCTAAAAGAAATAAAACTTAATATACCAGTGAACTGACAGAAATACATTAAAGTTACTTCATTTAGAGAAGATTGGGAGAACATATTCTCCCAGTATCTCTCAGTTATTTTCAGGTGCCTGGAAGGGAAAAACATCTTACTCTGCATTGCAAAAATTATACATCCTAATCAACTCAACTGAAATCCCTCTCTGAAGAGTCACGATGACTAATAAAGAGTCCTATAGAAATCACTACTTTGACGTAGAAAAATCTGACAGCATTTTTTAAATACTGAAGTATCTTATCCTGTCCTTCTTGGCACAGGCATCAATACAACTTTATTAGGTCTATTTAAATATCCTTGAAAAGCAACAAGGGATTTTTTAAAATACATTTTGAGTACTGAATTTGTATTAGCAAAGGGACCAGCTTGCTAACAGACTCTGTGAATTGACTGAACACGCAGAGGTGTGTGTGCCAGCATGGCTTGTGCACAAACCAGCACTGCCTTACAAGAAACTGCAACATGATTTCTTAAAGATGGGCACCATTAATAGTTTATTTTCCAGCATCTGAGGTGTGAGGAAAGCCACGTGACCACATAATGTCCAGTGCCATGAATCAGAAATATGTAACACTCCAACATTAGAGAAGCAGCATTAATATAGTTCACCTCCTCTCACTGACAGCCTCCAAATGGAGGTGCCACTAATAAGGAAAATGTTCTCAAGAGTTTTGAAATACACTGAGGAATAACTCAAAATGCTTAAGTACTGTAAGTTTCTTAGTGTAAAAACACATTCCACTGTGAGTTTTACCTTTGGGAAACGAAAGGAAGGCAAGTTTTCATTAGACTGAGAATCAGATGCAATCATGGTGTAGACATACACCATGAGGATGGTGTATAGGTGGGATTCCTAAACTTTATATGGAGTTTTTCCCCTAAAGCCTTCCTGTTGTGAGCTGCCTGTGGTATATGACAGGGATTAGCCATCCCACTGAAGCTACAGACTATCTCACCTCTACAGAGCCCATGCAGGAACACTGAAATCAGGGTGCAGTTGATTAAATTCAGCGTGAAAGGCATAAACTGAAGGGCATTCAAAAGACAGTTGATCTTGTCTTTAAAACAGCATTTTGTCCTCTCACCTAGAAAGCTTCCTGCATGTTTAGTATAATTTTAATGAAATATTACTGTTCTGGCATTTGACCAAGGATTCTGCTTGCTTTGTGTGCACACATGAGAGATTTTTTTTGTCAAAATCACAGCAGAACAAAAAGAAAGTTCATAATGAGGTTTAAAATTAAATTATCATAATGATGTACTGAAAGAAAGTGCCTGAGTTTACCATGGAGTTCCTAAGTCTGACAAAAGCCTGTCTGTGAAGAGCCATTTGATACTGTATTATGATGACATATGATCCCTCAATGTCACTTGGTGTCACCAGGTACTGAAGCACACCTAAGTAGTATTATGGCTGCAGTACTTCTTTCCATCTTAAACTTGCTCTCTGATTTGCACGTAACAGGACTACGAAACCCACTTGATTCCAAGTAGCTTCAGACATGCAAGCAGCAGGTACAAGTGGAAAGGAGGTACCTTCCACTTGATACTGCTCTGACCTGCACTAACTCTTGCTGGCCACGCTCCTGGGTCAGGTTGGAAGCGACCACAGTGGGTCACCTGGTCCAACCTCCCTGCTGAAGCAGGGTCATCCCAGAGCACATGGCACACGATTGTGTCCTGTACTCCACAACCTCTCTGGGCAATCTGTGCCAATGTGCAATCTCTGCACAGGAAAGAAGCTCTTCCTCATTTCAAGTGGAATCTCATGAGCACGAGTTTCTGTTCATTGCCTCCTGTCCAAGCAGCTGGTACCACGAGCTGAACCTGGCTCCATCCTCTTGGGACCCTTTCTTTAGGTATTTATACACATCAGTGAGGTCCCCTCTCGGTGGTCTCTTCTTGAGTCAAACAGAAATCTTAGGCACTGAGATAGCCTCTGTATGAGCCTGCCAGTGTTTCTAACTCACTGTGCAAGGGATCGTGATGTCGTTCATGGGGATTCTCCCCACCACAAGAGCCGCAGGCTGTGTCACGGGTAGAGCGCCTTTTCCTCCCGGAGCAGCCCGGCCCGCCCGGCCCCCGCCGTTACCCTCGCTGAGCAGCCCGTCCGAGTCTGCGTCGATCTTCTTCACGATGTTCCTCAGCCGTCGCTGCTGCTCCTCCGGGCTGAGCCGCGCGTACTCCTCCGCCTCCTCCTGCGGAACAGCAACGGCAACGCGCCCCGTCAGCGGCCCGGCCCGGCCCGGCCCGGGGAGCCCCGCGGCCTCGCTGGAGCGGCGGCCGGTCCCGCCCGCCCCCGGCCCACCTGCCCGCCGAGCAGCGCCTCCCGGTCGTACTCGGCGCGGTGCTGCCCGCTCGCCGCTCCCAGCGCCAGCGCCAGGCCCAGCGCCAGCAGCAGCGGCCGCATCGCGCCGCCCGCCCAGAGCGACCCGCGGCGAGGGGCGGGGAGAGGCCCGGGGGCGGGCGGGGGGCGCGGCGGAGGGTCGGGCCCGCAGGGGAGGGGTCGGGCCCGCGGGCGGAGGAGGGTCGGGCCGCGGTCGCAGTCCGCCGGCGGTGTCGCTGGCCCGCAGCGCTCGCCATTTGGGAATGGGAACGGACCTCTCTCGCCCAGGTCTTTCTGGTCAACCAGCGGAAGGCACCAAATACCGTCAGGGTATATTGACAATCAGTGAGGCCTGGCAGACTGAAGTGACTTACCACAGGCTGACTGAGTTCGAGGAACGTTTGACGTGGTAGGAGCGACTCTTCGAGATGCCCTGCACAAGACAAAGAGTTGGGCTGGATGATCCTGATGGGTCCCCTCCAACTCGGCATATTCTGTGATGCTGTGATTACCAGAATTTTAGGCAAGCATCAACAAACCCTGCAAGGGGAAGTTGATCAGGAAACAAGGTGTGCAAAAGGTTTATACCAAAAAGGAAAAAGCATTAGTCTTGCTTAAGGGCGCAATTCACAAGTAATGCTTCTGAGGCAAAGAGAAAGGGAAGCGAGGTTTTGTAAGAGTTATTAATAAGGTGGATCAATACAAGTTTTAATAACTGTTCAACACAGATAATAGAAAGCTGTAAAATAAATTTAACCTCATTGACCACTCAGACAAACTGCAAATACATCGAGTAAATGAGCAGGAGCCACCCCAGGAATATCATTCCTACCAGCTGTCACATGAAATTGGGATTGCTGTGATCCTGACCCCACTGCGGTCAAATTAATCATTGATACTGGGTTGAGATTTATGTAGGGCCATCGTTAGATTTGTTATTTCTCCTTTCAATACAGGAGGATTTTCAAGATTCCTCCTTTAACCAGAAAGAAGTGAGGTTAACCTACCTGTGTTTCCACAAACACAATGGTTCAGACAGAGCCCCCAGGTAATGGAAGTTACTGCACTGCCCAGTCCCTTCCGTGGTGACAGCGATGCACTGCTCCTGGTTCACCTCCAATTCTATTAACTGTGAAGAGCTACGACAGTTCATTTTGAAGATCCAAGAGTAAAATATTACAATAAATCAGTAAACGTGTTATTGCAATTTCCTGCCTATATAAGAAATGTCTTTCCATTAAAAAATCTAATAGTGAGTTAAGTCTAATACCTTTTATTGGTTTAAATGTCAAATTTCCCATCAGTATTTAATAAATCACATATACAAAATGTGAATTAAGTCCTACTACTTGTGGCATGTGTAGACAAAGCAAATCCTATGAGCAATCAAAACAGAAATAAGATTTTATTCGTTTCTGAAATGGCGCTCGAGATGCTTTGTTTTCTTTGTCTGAAACTAACACGGTAAAAAACCTCTGCTGCATATCTCAAGGACTGACAAGTGCATCAGATTAGACATTTCAGTGCCTACACAACTTGCAAGACCACATTTATTATTATGAAATTCATTATATCCTATACATAAGGAAAAAAATCTCAGCAAGAGGTAAAACAGATGGAATCATATTCTTCTCCGTGTCAAAATACAATCCAGACCCTCCCAGCACACAGGTAAACCAGTTGTGTCATAAAATTCAAGATCATTCTGGTATGAATGTAGGGAGGAAAAAAGAGAGAGGCTTTTCTGTTCCCTCCATTATTTTAACCACGTGCATAGCAAATGCATCACTATTCTAAGTTAAAAGGGAGTATCAGTGAAGCTATTTTAAAATCAGAATACAAATCATGTTTTTATGTAGTCAACTTCCCGACTTTTCTGGAAAATCTGCCCTTCCCTCAAGCCAAATCACATGCAGTGTGTCACAAATCTATTTGGAGCCATTCTTTTGGTCACAAAAAAAAAGCATGTTAGAAGGTCATGTTCAACACAACTTCTTCTGTGTGAGATCTGCAAGTGTAAATCAGGTCTGTTGGACTGTCAGCATGAGAACAGTTGTCCAGCAGCACAAACACCAGTTCCTGAGCAGTTATTTCTAACAAGTCAAGTTATCCATCTGGTGTTCCCTGTAAGTTTTTGACATTTCTATATTTCAGTTTTATAAATCACTGCCCGACTTGAATAAGCCTTAATTTGTTTTATTCTAATTCGTGTCATTTATACACTGTCAAAATAAATGGATTGACAGTAGCTTTATTTAGATAGGCTTCCATTTTGACATATTCTCCTTATTTTATTGTTATCACATGTCAACATTTTAAGCTGCATATAACACTGTTTATCTAAGACCTGCATGCAAAGATTTTCCTTCCTTTTTCCATTACAAAAGGTGTTGATTTTGGCACACAGATTTAAGTAAGGGAAAAAACTGAGCAGCAATTTATTTATAAAGACCATCACATTTAAAACCCCGTGTTTGGATTTCAAAGTGACAGTCATTTGCTTTAGTAGTACCCAAATATGATTTCTTGAGTGTTCTAATTGTTTCATAAGACTTTGCAGAAAGTACTTTATACTCTGCAGACATTACTGACCTGTTTTTCTAGTTCTTTGCATTTTGTGCAGTTATTAATATCTGAGGAAATAGGTTATAAAAGGAGATTCTTCTGATGCTGTGTCTGATTTGGCATCAAACCACAACAGCAGCATTTGATGCAACACAGTATCAGGGCACTCGGCTCAGCCACACTGAGGAGGCAGCTGTGGGAACGCTGACTGATAAATAATAAACAAGTGCATTATCAAAGGATGGCAGTGTGAGGGATTTGGATGGGACCTTCATGGCTCAGCTCTCTGCTCTGAACCACGGGTGAGTGATGTATCATTTCTGAGAGATGTTGTCACTGCTGCAGATCCAACTGAAGCATGTATGATCTCCCAAGCCATCTATTCCCATCCTTGCAGGAGTTTTAATGTTTTAGAGCTGACAACCTGAGCTGTCCAGACTATCATTTAGGTCTCTTTGTTCTCACAGTTCCTGTCACACTGAGGAAAAGGGATTATTCTCTTCACATTATGCTTTCACATGCTTGAACACTCCTACTACATCCCCTTTTGTCTTCTTTTGGCTTAATAGAGTCCAGTTGTCCTGTGTTTCCTCACAAATCATATTTCCTAGGCCTCAGACCCCATGAGGAAGGCTGGCCTCTTCACAAGCCCCACCTGTCCCCAGGTGCGGTGGGCAGGCTGGATGCAGTAGCCCAAATCACACCTCAGTGTTACACCCCAGGATTAGGTGCCTGTATTATACCTACACCCCATGTATTGCACACCATTATTGACTGCTCCCTTTTTCCCAGCTCCCAGCAATGGGGAAGGGCTGAGGGGCTGACTGCCATGACCTCAGTGATCACACTGGCACAGGAAGCCACATCAGGCTGACAGCAGCTGAACATGAGCCCAGGTGGGCAGGAAGGCTGATGGCACCTGGGCTGTCCCAGCAATGGTGTGGCAGCAGGACCGGGGCAGTGATCATCTGTGGGCACTGCTGAGGCCACACCTCAAACCCTGGGGGCAGCTTTGGGCCCCTCACAAGGGAGCCATGGAGGAGCTGAAGTGTGTCCAGAGGAGGGAACGGAGCTGGGGAAGGGTCTGGAGCACCAGGAGCAGCCGAGGGAGCTGCAGGGGCTCAGCCCGGAGGAAAGGAGGCTCAGGAGAGACTGTCTCACTCTCCACAACTTACCGACAGGAGGTAAGGGTGGGTTTCTTCTCCCAGGCAATGGTAACAGGATGAGAGGGAATGGCCTCAAACTGCACCAGGGAAAATTTGGGTTGGATATCTGGAGGAATTTCTTCACAGAAACAGTGATTAAACATTGGAACAGGCTGCCCAGGGAGGTGGTGGAGTCACTGTCCCTGGACGTGTTGAAGGAAAGACTAGACATGGCGCTTGGTGCCATGGTCTAGGTGACAAGGTGGTGTTCAGTCCTAGGTGGGACTCGATGATCTCAGAGGCCTTTTCCAATCGAATTGATTCTGTGACCGCGCCCCAGCGTTTCCTCAGGGGCTGTGGGCAGTCCCGAGCTGGCCCTGCCCGAGGAGCCGCGGGAATCGCCTCAGCAGACCCCTCAGGGTGAGGCGAAGCGCGGGCGAAATGAGGGCACCATCTCACCGGCGGGAACCGGGCATGAGCCGAGGCGGGGCGGGTGGAAGGTGTGGGGCAGGTGAGGGCACCATCTCACCGGCGGGAACCGGGCATGAGCCGAGGTGAGGTGGGTGGAAGGTGCGGGGCATGTGAGGGCGAGCTGAGGGCACGGCCTCACCGGCGGGAGCCGCGCGTGCGCGGGCCGGCCGGGCGGGGGCGGGGCCGGGGCGGTGGCGCCGGGCGGCGGGGGCCAGCTGTGTGCGATGACGTCAGCGCGGCGGGACGCGCGCGGGCGGGACGGCGCGGCGCGGCGGAGAGCGTGAGTGGCCGGCGCGCGGGCCCGGCGCGAGCGGGCAGCGCGCGGCAGACGCGGGCAAGATGGCGGCGGGCCGGCCTCACCCCCCCTCAGCCCCACAGCTCCGGGCACTGCCCCGGCGGGCGGCTCCGCCACACGGCCCGGCGAGACGGGGCAGGGACAGCCTGGTTGCTACAGGCGACCGGGAGCGGTGGGTGTGGGTCAGGCCGTGCCGTGAGGGGGAAACGGGCTGTCCGTCTGAAGCAGCCCCTACCGCCGTTCCCGCAGTGCCGGTGGGGAGACTCGGGCTCGGCCTGAGGGGGATCCCGGTGCCTGTGACCCCGCCGGTCCTTCAGGCTGTGCAGGCCCACCCGTCCAGAGCGGGAGTTATGTGAGGGAGGGGAGAGGCAGCCGCGCTGAGGGTGAACTCACTGTGAACTTGTGTAAAATGCCACATGGTGTATGACTGTTTGCATCATAGAAACTGCTAATGTCGTTCCTGGTATAAATCCGTGCTCTTCCTGTGCTGTCTGAGACAAAATCACGGCTGACAGCACTGATGGTCTCGCTGTGTACTCAGGGTCTGTCTTCTCTGCAGTTCTCTAAAGAGAGATTCTTGGTTTTGCATTATTTCCAAGGGCATTGCATTACTGGGGAAATATGTAGATCCTCATGTTTATTCCTCAGATATATATGTCAGTTTAATGAGCTTTTATTATCCCTCCTTTACAATCAAGTCAGCTTGGTGTACAAAAGATGTTTTCTAAGACGCTTCAGTGTTTGAAGGCTCAGTGATGTCTGTTCTGATGGCTGAAGTGATGCAGAATTACAATATTTGTTTTGAAAAACTTCCTTCATCCAACTGCAGAACATTTTGGTTTGTATGGGTTTAGTAGGTTGTCTTAAGGCATACAGACACCTGTGGGCTTGTTGGCACAGATTGGGCTATATCCTTTTAGAAAATTCAGCCATTTATGTAACGAGAGAACAGATGAACAGTCTGCTTAAAGCAGAGTCATTCATGGTAAAGGCCAACAAAATCTGACTGGATCTGGTTAAAGGTCAGTCTTGGTTTTTTACCGAATTTTGGATAATTGAGAAATGTCTTTAATTTCCATTTAGTATCTGGTTCTTCAGACAAGTCAGATTAGACTGTTGGCACTCAAATCAGCAGTTGTTTAGAATTTACCAACCTTGAAGCCAAGGGTTTAACTTCATTTCAGAATTGTTAATGTTGTTACTGGAAATTCTTGATAAACCTATAACCTGTGTACTTTGTTCATTTGTGGCAATGGTTCTGTGTTACAGTCACATAAAATGCTCACTTTGTAAGAGCTGATTTGTACAGGAGCCCTCACATCTTACAGTTAAATGAGAACAAAGGTTTCAGTTTTATTTTGCTTCATCAGTAATTAGCTGATGCTGATTGTTAGTGCATCTCTGATTTATTTTTCTTTTTGAACTGATAACCAACTTGCCCAGTTCTCTGTCACAGGAAAGATTATTCAGCTTGCATTACTATTCTGAAGCAGTCCATGCAATGATTTGTTTGAAAGTTTTGATAGTGTTTGTACTACTTACTGTCTGAACACATAAAAAATTCAGTTTTCCTGTAGTGTCACTCTTTTTGTTTTCTCCTTGGGCTTTTGGCTGTTTTTAGTAAGGAGGAATGCAAACACAAATATAATTATCCTCTGACAGCCTTACTGTGTTCATCTGATGTCCATGACCTAAATGCTGTCAGCAAGCTAGAAGTAGTTTTATAAGTGGTTTAAGGTAAAAAAATTAATTGCATTTATTTTGATACAGGTATGAAAACTCAATGGGGTCGTCCAAAAATCTAATAAGTGAGCCTGTTGATGCAGAGGAAGGCTATAACGTGATGGTAAGACATTCAGTAGCTATAACACTATATGGTATTTTTTCAAGAGAAACGAATTTTTCAGGTTGGGATTCATTCATGATTCAGTTCATTTGTACCTTCTATGAAAGTTTTAATTCTAGGAGGGTTAGTAAGTGTTATTTATTGACACTGTAGAGAGGAACCTTCTGAAAGGAATTCCAAGGTAGAATAAATGTGAGTATTTCTTCAGTTTTACATGGATGTAATGTATGTTATTTGCTCTGCTTCCCAGAACTTCACAGATACAGCAGTGCTGTTTTTTTTCTTGTGTTGTGTTGCCTGGTTGTGTCTCTGGGCAGGTCTGTGAAGCACTAGATGGCACACTGTGACTTCCAAACAGGCAACTGAAGACATCTGGATGAGAGAAACACAAGTTAAAAACTATTAGATTAGCATTAAAGTAAAAGGAGTTTCTTGTTTGTATTGTGTTTCCTGCTCCCTTAATAAATTCTAGCCACTCATCAAAAAAGATATTTTTTAGTGTAATTTTACTGTATTTTCTTTCTAAAGATGTAGAAGTGATTACATACAGGCTTGACCTGTATGATGGTAAGAAAAAAAGAGGAAAAATGTACCTCCTGATTAGTCCTATAGAAAATTAGTCTGTGCCTCAAATAATACTTAGGTTTATTTAACTTCTTTATGGTTAAGTTTGCCAGTGTTTAAAGCTAATGTGGTCAGCAGTTTTGTGCTATCACAGTACATAAGTTTATCATCACCATACTTAGTTTGGCTTTATTGCAAATTATTTTCTGAAGATGAACTTTCCTGCACTGTGGAAGAGGCAAGATTTTATCTGATTGACATCTGTCAGTGGATACAAATACTTCTTAATGCATTTGGTTTCAAATACCTTGTGGTGGTGCATTTTACAAGTGCAAAGAACTATGTTTATTAGGTAAACAAAGTGCATCTCTGGTGTCTCTAATGCTGTCTTTGAGTGGTTGCAGCTTTGTAGTAACAGCCCATCACAGTTGCCAGGAAATACTTTCTCGGTTCAGCTGGGCTTTTATTCGTGATTCAGATGGTTCCTATACAGCTCATGTCTTTCTCCAGGCTCTCACCAATCAGCCAACACATATGTTTTGGTTCTGTGAAGCCTTTAGCTTGTATAATTAGTTCTAATTGACACAGGGTAATTAAAACATTTGTGAAGTCTGCTGTGATGCTCCAGCAGCTTTGACAAGCAATTAAATGAAAGTGATGTGGTCTAAATGTACCCATATTGAGGGCTGGCTAGTGACTCCCATGACATGCTGATGAATAAATCTGCTTCTATGCAGAAAGATGGGGATGAAAATGGATGCATACACCTGTTTCAGATATTTGAGGCAAATTCACCACCTGTGCACTCCACTTTGGATGGTGTAACCACATACTGGGTCAAATTAACATGTCAAACCAAAGATTTCTCTTTCTTGTGTGCCCATGCATGTGTTTGTTGTTTTCAGGCTTCTTTCCAGCGCTCTAACAGCCATGACAAAGTGAGGAGAATAGTGGCAGAGGAGGGACGGACAGCGAGGAACCTGATTGCATGGAGCGTCCCCCTGGAGAACAAGGAAGATGAAGGTACGTGTCCCGCAGTCTTCCCCCAGCTCTTTGCACTGCCATCCCTCTGGCAGCTGGAGTTGCTTATCTGGAAATACTCTCCTTATGTAGAATTTCTCTATTTAGCATACATAGTATGATTTAGAAGTTTTTTTCCAAAATGTGCCTTGCAGTTGGCAGATCACTTTATAAAACCTTCAAGTGTCAGATTAAAAACTGTTCTAATTCGTCTGCAATTAACATCTAAGACTCTTTTCTTCTGCTGATATTATTAAGATAGTTGTGTAACACAATGATGCTGTCCTGAAATGATCTCTTGTAAGTGGGGAATTCAGAATTGCGGGCATGACTTAGAACAATCTAACAAATTGTTCTCTGTATTCTAAAACAAAGAAATTTGGAAGTTTCTTTTGGGATCAGTTCAGCTTTGGCAAATGCCAATGAAGACTTTCTAAAGAAGAGGATATGTGGGGACAGCTTTCTGTAATGCAAGTCTTCAGAACAGTTTTATTACTGTTGTAATACTCTCTTGTGGTATGATGACTTAAGGAGCCAGGAATTGACTTTTATTTTTATCCTACTCAAGCTGTTCCAGATGTCTGAATGATGTTTTTGAGAGCTTCATCTCAAATATTTTTGTAGCTGCATGTCCCTGTCCAGGTGCTGCAGCTTTTGAGTGTCTAAAAGTAATTTTTTTTTCTGCTGTAAGGGTGGCTGACCATGGGAACCAGTTTCCTTGAAAATCTGTGGGCTTCATCTTCCTTGAAGATGCTTAAAACCTCCCTGGCCATAGCTCTGGGCAGCCTGGAGGTTCCTTCCAACCTCAGCTATTCTGTGATTCTGCCAGTGGAAAAGATATTTCTAAGAAATCTTAGGTCTTTAGTTGCAAGATAATTCACCCTATGTCTGATGCAAAGTTTAAACTGTCTTTAGGCAGAGTAGAATTGGGGCCCAAAGTATTTCCAGGTTGCAAGTTACACTTCTGAGGAAGGTAGAGGAACAGGCAGTGTATTTCTAGCAGTGTTTTTGAGGAACTTGTGGGTTGATTCACTTTCTGTGAAGAGCCCGGGTTTTTTTTAATGCTACCTTGCTTGTGATATTATTTTAGAAACTTTAAGACATTTTCCTTAAAAATGACTGAGTTGTAGATGAATGTTTGTTCTAACAATTTCTACTAAACCATGAATGTAGAAGTGAATTTTTAGCTTTCATTAAATAGTAGTTATGTACAGTAATTAAAATCCAAATAGCTGTGTTCATTTCCTTCTTTTGGTCATATTAGCCCCATTGTAATTTTTAAACTTTGTCAGTGGTGCTTTCTTTTTAAAATTTCTAAAAATTAAATTAAAGGCTGACCTTTTTGCACAATGCAAAGGATCTGATGATTATTGCCTGATGGAAAATTTCTCTGTGAAAAGGAACTTGTGGTTAGTGAAAGCCTGGCAGAGCCAGATCCTTTATCTCTTGACCCTTGCCTGGCATGGGGGGTGTTTGTGTCAGTGTCACTGAGCTCTGGTTCATTTTATGCTGATCCTTCCATATGTGCTGTGTCCCTGAGGGATGGTACAGCAATATTATGGATTAAGGGTTGTGTAAATCAGGCCAAAGGTTCAGGGTGCCTGAGCCAATCCTGCCACTCTTCTGGTACAGAGCAGAATTTTCTCTTTGGGCAGTTTCTTCTGCTCATAATGTTCAGAGGTATTGATTTGGCAGCACCAGTGTGTGATTTAACATTTTAAATTATATACTGTTATTCATGAGATTTTTTTTTCCAGACACAGTGAAGATATGATTAATTTTTTATTACTAGAGGTAGTGTTATAGAGGGTTGATTAATTAAAATGCTGAATTCACCTTTTCTATTTGTATCTTTTTTCCTATTCCTTTTAAAAATTGTGTGCTTGTGTTCTTCTTCCCATTTTTTCCTCTTCCTCTGAAAGATGTGTGTATTTTATGTAGCATACATAGATAAAAGAGAAATCCAAACCTTCTGGTTCCATTCTGTAAATGTCCACTTTCTGCCAGTAAGCAGTACTTCCTTAAAAAGGAGAAAGATTTCTGCAATGGCAGGTGATAAGTCTCTTGTGTGTTTTGGAGCAGTGTGCACCCCAGTCATGTCAGATCTGAAATTCCAATTATGAATGCAGACCAATGCCATGACTAAATCCCAGGTGTGGTGGTGGTGGTCTAGAAGAGACAGTGACTGTTAACACTTTGCAACCTTTGAAATTCAAATTCTCCTTCACAGAATTCAGTAGTACACAACAGATTCTGTTAGATAAACTAATCAACACTATGACTTGGTGTTTTAGGAGCCTGAGTCTTGAAACTGTGACAAATTGACTATTCTGATATTCTGTCTCCAGAATGGAATTTGCATTCCAAACCTGCAGTCACTTTGCTTTTGCCCACCTTGGAAAGCTGTGATCGTTCCAAGGGAGGGTTTCAGAATTTTTCCCTTTTTTTTAACCCCCTAATTATTTCACATGCCTAGAATGAAATTTTAGGCACTGAATGCAGGTAAGCAACTACACACAGATTTTATTACAAAATTATAGGTATTATTTTAGCAACAGTTAAAAAATGGCAGAGTCTTCATATTTCAATGTTAATAGATGATAAGATACCTTTGGAACTTTGAGATGTGTAGAAAAATTGGAAAATCTTGTATTTGTGACTGTTCCCTTCTCATTTCCTATTTGTTTAAAATCACCTGAGCTCTTGCCATATAGAATTCATTTGCAGATTTAGCATTTCAGGGTAAAGAAAATCTGTTTTATTGGTTGAAAGGTACCTGGCACACTCTGGGAGCCTGCAGCATATCCCACTGTTTTAGCAAGAGCTTGCTGCAGTAAATAAGTATTGTGGGATGTGATCAAAGTCATGAAATTTGGCTCTCTTGGGCCATGTGAGGAATTGTGAGAGTCCTGACTGCACACATTGTGTGTGAGCCCTTGCAGCACGGGTCCCATGGGAACTGGCAGAATGCAGTGTGAGGGGAAGGGCATTCTTGATGGCTCAGAAGTTTCAAACCTTGAATTTCACTGGAATGAATGGGGATCCACTCTAGTGCAGGTAGGTGAATACAGGGCCATTATGGATGAGACACTGACAGTAATTTATAAAGGTAGTTTTGTGCAAAATATATTGCTGTAATTCAAGCTGGAGGTGGGAAAACGTGGAGAATTTTGGTTATATCCATGCTTGAAGGCAGTCATTTCTCCAGATCCTTAGCACTGTGCAGTTAGAAAAATAGCATCTACTGCTGCTCTACCAACTTGTAAGAAGAGTTCATAATAGGATTAGAATCTTCAGTGTGCTTCCTCAATTGAAAATTGTAATTTCTGCTGAGGGTGGGATGATGAACAGTGTCGAAGAAATTAAAGACACGTGCAGTTGATCTCTGCCATAGCCAGGACAGAGGTGAAGGCTGCCATTAACTACTAAATGGAAAGGCAATTCCCACATTTCCCATACCAGTAAAACTATCCAAAAGAGAGAGATGAGCGGGATGGTTGTTGGGTAAAAGATAAAAGACTTTGAAAATAAGGTAATCACTGGGGGTTTTTGGCAGGTATTGGCACCTCAGCTTTTTGGACAGGAAGACTTCACAAATCATAAACCCTGTGTGCTTCATGTTTAAACACCAGACAGGGAGGAAATGGACTTCCAGTGTGAAATATGGCTGTAGCTCCTCCAATGCTGCAAAACTTTGATACTTTTTGTATTTCACATGAGCAACTTAATAGCTGAAGGAGATGATCTTCTTGGGTCACAATTGTTCTCTGCTTACAGTTCAGTAAATTGCTAGCAGGGGTGTCCTTCAGGTGTCACTGAAGTCTGTGCATCTCTTAGCAATGCCAGCATGGTGTAGCTACACACCAGTTACACATCAGTCACCCTGAACATACAAACTGCAATTGGACAGTGCTGCCACTGCTTGGGAGTATAGAGGGACAGAGGGAGAAATAACCTTCTAATTACCAGAGCCATTATTGCAAGGAAAGGAATAAGAAAGCTTGAAAATGTGGCTGCTGCTGAAATGCAGAGTTTTCTGGCCTACGTGCCTCAAGAAGAAGTCCTTGCCCCACTCTGCAAAAGCTACTATTTGCTTCTAATGTCTGCCCCATGTAGGAAGTGCCTGGAAACTTGCTTTTGTCTTTAGAAGCGACTTGTTCAGACTTTTCACAGATGTTAGACAATGGATTGTTATTCTGGATTTTATAGAATCTAAAGAGTCTGCAGCTTGATGTGTTCTGTTCCTCTGCACCTTTTTAATTTTAGTGTACCCATATTTGTGGAAAACCTTTTCACTCTATCAGTCCTGTATGCCATTGCCTTCAAAACCTTGTCTTTGCAGAATGTAAATCACATCAGAAGAGAGACTTGGGTGATTGAAATACTTCTGTTATCAGAAGTCTGCCATGGAACTATTCCCCAGTTCAAGCTTTTTAGTGACTAGGAAGCTTTTATGCATGCAGTAGCTGAATGATTTTTTTTTTTCCCTGAATGTTGCTGAATTGAGCTCAATATATTAGTTTATACCTATTTTTTGGCTAATGTAACATTTAAAAAATGAATTATCAAGCAAATAATTTTAAATTTGTTTTAAATTAAAAGCCTTGTTGCCTGGAATAGCCAGTGATCCAAACCAGCTGTGCAAAGCAGCTGTACAACTGCTTGATTAAGACAGGTTTGCAGCTGCTTTACATAACCAGAGCAATGTGAACCAGCTGGGCTGCATTTGGGAATATGGCCTCAGAACTGTTAAAACCTCATCTAGACAATTCTGAAATTCAAGAATGATCTCCATGGTCTAGGGAGGACCGTTTTCAACTAATGCATGGATTTGCTTGGCTTCATCCAACTAAATAATCTTGAAACTTCTCTTTGGATGTAATCTGTGCTGGAGAAAACTCTGGCCATAGTTACTGTTTTGTCTTAGCTTGCTTACATTTCTGGTAATTGGATCCTGTGATTTTCGTGTTGTGCAAGTTTAGATACTGGGAGGAATTTTTTTTTTTTTTACATTACCCCATAGCAAATCTCAAAGATTAAGTGCAAACAGATCACGTTGGTCTAGGCTAGCACAGATTTTTCTATGCAAAGGTGACTCTGAATCAGTTAATTGCCAGCACTGCAGCACTGAGACATGGAGTCACCCCTTCTGAGTGGGGGAATTTGAACTGATTTTGGAAGCATAGTTGCTAAAGTCACTTTGTATCAGCAGTGGAGGAAGACAGGTACGTTTGAGAAGGGATTTCAGGTCTTAAGGACACTGACTTGTCTTCTGTGAATGTTGTTCTCTCTTCCTTTAGCTGTCTAAATGTTGAGGAACTAAATCCTGACCTAAGTTCTGTTTTTTCCCATCTCTCCTAGCAGATCAGTTCTAGAAGAATGAAATAATTACATTTAGTTTTCCTAACAAATATATTTCTTGTTTTAATTCTGTAATAGCTGATTGAGCAGTCATTCAGAAGCAGACTTCTTAAAATTTATATAGAAAACTAGTATCATATTTGACATGTAGATTGTAATGATATTATTTTTAGAGGCACTGAGAACTCAAAGCTTACCTTTGTTTAATGAAGTCTGTATGTCTTGCCTTTCTTGTTTTTTTTTTTTCATTTTCCAGTGTTTTCTGGCATTATCCACATTCGAAATGGTGGAATATATATTTGGAATATAAAATTTGCCAAACCTCTTAACTCAGAAATTGTACCCCTCTCAGTACATTGCAAGATGAGATATGTGCATTTTAGAGTGCTCTATTTAATTAAAATCATTATTGTTGATTAAAGCAGTTGCTTCTCCCATAGGAAAATCAAAATGGCAATCTGGTGGAAAAACAAAAAGGGTGACTCAAGGAGCACACAAGACTGCAAAACAGGTATCTGCTCATTTTTTATTGTGACATAAAATTGATGACATAACACTGTTTTTCTGTGAGATCACTGATAGATTGTTGGCTGATTAATACTTCTCTAAAATACATTGTATTTTAAAAGCATATGAGTTTCAAAGTCAAGTATTCAGAATTTAGGTTATCTTCCTCAGCCTTTCCTTTTGGCACTTCCCAGCCTCTGCACACATGACTTATTGGCATTAAAGTTATTTTAAGGAAAGTGCTGTTCAATAAAATGATACAGGATATTCTTCCTATAAGTATGCTGCTTATACAAGGGCTGCCTTTTTTCCCCGTTTCTAATTAAAGGAAATATCTTGACCTCATGTGTTAGTGGCTCAAGTCAGTATATCTTAATTTGGAAAAAAGTCCAGGTGAGTAAAATTTCTAAGAGTTAGGACTGGAAAGCAAGTTTGAATGACAATTTTAAAGAAGAAACTGCTCCTGTTTTTAGTCAGTTTTTTTTTCCTCTGTGAATGACAACCTTTATTACATTAATAAAGAAATACCTCAATCTTTCCTCATGTTTAATATTTTTAACCACTGTTTTTCTTTGATTTATAGATTTAGCCATTAGTTAGTATAGCTTTAGCCATTTAATGTTTTGAGGCAGCCTGTCAGAATGTGGTAATCAAGCATATGGAAAATGTCATTTTTTGAAAAAAGAAAAAATGTTCTTCCACAGAGATGTATTTGCATCTTTTAAACCCAGTCAGCTAATTTGGCAGCTGTTACCCTCATGTTCTCTCCTCACACACTGCTGCTTTACAAACACACTGTGTACTGCTTCTGCTGGACTGGCACTGGTGTAGCTGGGGCTCCCTGGCAGGGTTTGCCCTGCAGAGCTGTGCCAGTTTGGGGCTGGGGCTCCCTGGCAGGGTTTGCCCTGCAGAGCTGTGCCAGTTTGGGTTGGGGCTGGGGCTCCCTGGCAGGGTTTGCCCTGCAGAGCAGTGTCAGTTTGGGTTTGGGGCTGGGGCTCCCTGGCAGGGTTTGCCCTGCAGAGCTGTGTCAGTTTGGGTTCTGTCTGACTTGGGATGATGTGAGCACTGATTTTCAGGAGAACTGTTGGTTGCCACTCAGTGTGGCATTGCTGTCCTAAAGCTTTTGTCCACACAGTGCATTCCTGATGGCTTCAGTGAAGGGCTGAACATTGCCGAGTGTCTGTGCATCTTGGCAAAATCTCAATTTGGCATTCAGCACCTCTATTTCTGCTGCTTTTCAGACACTGGATACTGCTGTAATTGGTGGCTTTCTTGGCTTAGTTTTGTTGAGCTATCACTTTTAATTATCCTTTACATATAAATGGGCCACTCATCTCAAGAAAATAAACTTACAAGAGCTGTTTCATATGATCTTACCAACTTCATCCTCCTTTCAGTAGGGTGCTGGCAAATACACATTCCATAAATTTTGGCATCCCGAGTGTATAAATATACATTGCATACTTTTCACAAGTCCAAGGCAAGTTACTGATACTATTTGGGGGGAAGAAAAGCAAATTAAAAAACACCAAGAGAGATTCAGTTTTAATGTTGCTTTCATCATCCATGCTGGGTTACTTGGGAGGTAAGAAGGGATATTCCCATAAGCTTTGCATCTTCTGCAGTTGAAGGTTTGAACTATCGATGTTTTTCTAATAACAAATCACCAACTTAATGCTTACCTGCTTGTGTGATAGAGTTTACAGGAAATCAGGTAGGTTAGAGGGTTTTATCCTTTCAAAGGTATTCTGCTGGAACATTGGTAGCTGTAAATGCTGCTTGGGTTTTACTGAGATCCTGAAAGTCTGCTTTCAGGATGATAATGGAACTGCTGTGACTTACAGAGCCTACACATGGTGTTTTCCTCATTAAAATATGGCTGACATATAGGAGAGGAGATAAACAGATGCCAAATACAGCAGATGGATAACATTTATTGTTAAATGTCAAAACATATTCCATGACATTGTCTTTTAAAGATAGGTTTGAAAATGTATCTTTCTAACAGTGTAAATTATGCATGTTTCCCATTCCAAAACAACTGATCCTTTATATTAACAGTAATATCTGAATGACTGTAAACCTAATTACTTTCCTGAGGTCACATTTTATAAGTACAACAGGTAGCATTGTTTTTTTAATGTAGCTATTTATGATTCTGTAGTTGTGCTTGTGACATTATAAACTGTAGTTTCAAGGAGTTATAAATTAGCCAGTATATAAGCCTTGCTTTAAATGTTTTTACACAAGACTTCAGCCTAGGAGCATCTTTTCTCCCAGCAGTTTGTTAAGAGGTGACTTATGTCATGGAAGAAAAAATATGAAACCCTTCTGAAATTGCTGTTCGTTGGTTGTTTATGCCATGCATCTTTCTGAGCATGACTCTCGTGCATACATTAACTGGGGTTCATCTGGAGTACACTTGGAGCACTTGGAGATATATGTAAGGGTAGCAGAGATGTTGGTGTGATTGTTGTAAATCAGGTGCCCATTCTTCTGCTTCTTGCAGAAAAATGAGCATCTCACCACACATGCAGGTAGAGCATAACCAATCTGGCAGCACTGTGCCTCCCTCCTGAAGGACAAAGTGGCATTTGTTTAATGATGTGTGGTACAGCACAAAAAGGCCTGAGTCCCAGCCAATTGTTTTGAAAATTGCACTGTTTCTAGTTAGTAATTAGATATTCTAGTTATAAATTGTATTGTCATATGTGGTGTTGGTTTTGGTTGTTGTTATTCAATCACCAAGTAGAGCAGTTAGAATGGGATTTTGCATTAAGCCCTGCAGGAGTACTCCAGTAAGAATTGATGTGCTGGAGATACATGCCTTGATGGACCAGTGCATCAAAACTGCTTTAAAGGTGCTATTAAATACATGAATGAAAAAAGCCAACCCAAAGCAGGCTACCTTAACAGGTAGCTAATACCTCCATCACAAAGCAGCACATAGTTGGGTGTCACTTGGTGTTTACTGGGGGTGCTTGTCCCCTGGCTGTAGAATGCACAAGCTTATAATAGCAGCATTTTACAGTTTGCTTTCTTCTGTGGGAGAGAATTCAGCTTTAATGAGGGCAGTGTCACATGACCAAGTGGTGATTTGGTATTTTTAGCCAAATAGGTGTGCTTCAGTACCCTTTGGAATATCCTGCACACCCTGTCCCATTTAGCATGTTGGCTGTCCCCTGCACCTGTGCAGCAGAGCAGTACTGGGCCAGTTAAATATGTTTAAGGTGGGCCACATCAGCATTTCACTGGCATTAACACGTATTAGCATGAGGGTTTGAAAACAATCATGTCACGTGTAATATCTTGGTAATAAAACTTCCCTGTGGTGGAGTATTGCTGGTATATTTATTGGCAAAATGCTGTTTTCACCTCTGGTTATACACACCTGTCAGAATAAGTAATCCAGGATATGTAATTAGAAGATGTATCTTTCCAGTGTGCTGGGAGGCAGAGGATCTCAGACTGTTGTGGAATGCAAATATTATAACTGTCAAATTAACACAATCTAGTTGAACATGAGTGCTGCCTATATTTAAGAAGAGTGTGTGTTAAAAGACTTAAGTCACTGCAATGATGTAGTTGTCTTCAGTGAAGAAGTTCTTGTTTACAGGTGTTTCAGTATGTTGACAAAAGTTGTGTTGCACAGAAACCCAACTCCTTACCATACTTCTGTTTGTTGTTCTTCATTCCAGAACACTGCCTTAGACTGTAAATTATCAGCAGCAGGAGCTGGAGACAAAAGCTTTGACAAAAGCCCAACCAAAAGCAGGCAGCCCCGAAAGGTGGATCTGCGGGCTCGGTACTGGGCGTTTCTGTTTGACAACCTCCGGCGGGCAGTGGATGAGATCTACGTCACGTGTGAATCAGATCAGAGTGTGGTGGAATGCAAGGTGAGGCTCCAGCTGGTCTTGGCCTATCTGGCTTCTATCTGAGGAATTAGAGCTTCAGAAACATGTTACTTTTTCGTTTGTATTTTGTGTAGGCTTTTAAATAGGAAAGCTGAGGATGTATGTATTCGAGTTTAAGAAACTGCTTTCATCTTGAGCAGGGACTCATTTTTGAAGAGTATAAAACTTGTCGTGTTATACATGATATTATTAGAGCTCAGTTTTTTGCTGAAATCATGTTTTGTTTATTAAGTTCTATTTTTGTTACTTTTGTGACTAAACACTGATTCCTTTTTCCTAGTAATGTCCTTTACTGTAGGTGGCACTGTTGCAGTTCAACCTTTTTCACATTCATTTGCTTCCTGTTCAGTGGCTTAATTACACACTGCTCCCTTTCTGCAGTGATAGTTATCACTCTCCTCATTCTCCCTTTGTTAGGAAAGTGATTGGTGGTCGAGTGTAAGCAATGTCTGGTTGGGATGTCGCTGTAAGACACTTGCCAGTTTCAAATAACCTGGATTTATAATAGCCTGTGCATCTGGTTCACATTTTATTGTGATTTTCTAGTAGATCTGTAGAAATACCCTTGTCATTTAATAAAAATCTCTCATGCTTTGGAAATGGAATTTATCGCAAGCATTAAGAGAAGTCAGAGTACATTATAAAAGAAATGTTAAAGGTATGACTTTGTTTTCATATTAAACATGGCTGGAAACTCAACACATTCTGGAAATGATTATCTAATCACTGTAAAAAAATTCATATATCAATTTAAGTCAACTTTTTTCTTATCCTATGCATCTCATTCTCCGCTGTAATCAGACACGGCCAAATTGCTTCTGAGATTAGCGTACAAATACACTTCATTGAAAGCAGCTTTGGGAACTGAACAGTAGCTCAGAGGCTTCCAAATCTCTGGTTGGTCTAACACAATTTAACATTTTGTTACTCAACTGTCTTCCTGCTCAGGAAACCTCTCTGTAGAATTTTTTGGTTTAAGAAAGTCAGCCAGCCCTGCGTTGTAATTAAATTAGCATTTTAAACTTTTGTGACTGAAAGAACAAAAGTGTATTTGTATCATTATCACGTATTTTGAGGGTTGGATATCCTTCAACATTTTAATCGGGCTACCTGATCTGCTTTTGGATGGGGATACAGCACAGCCCGAGTGAAAAGTCTTCATTTTAGCAGGCTCTTGACAATGATGTCTGTATCTGTGTGGATCAGGTTACTTGTTTGCAAAACAGAGGTGGAAAAAGCCAAAAATGAGCAACCAGGGCACTCTAGTGTCAAATGTTGTGAAACTTACGTAATGTTCGTGTTACTCTTCCCTTTCAAAAGATCTTTTTTTCTCAGCACAAAAGTGTGCCTTACCTGAGCAGCTGAAATATGTGTTTGTCCTATGGGATTTTCTTTCACAGGTTAAATGATGATTATTCTATTGATAAATTACTATCATTTCTGTTAATTAAGTTACGAAGTGTGAAACTGCTTAGTCTTGCAAATTAATTTTACTAATAATGCTTCTGTTCTATAAATTCTATTGTTTAAAATTTTATGGTGGTTTTGATGGATGCAGTCCAGTTTTGACTGCTGGACATTGGTGGGCAATAATTTTAAATAAGAAACCAAAATGGTCCTACTCCTAACCTTTCCTTCATTTTTTTCAAGTGGTATTTTGAAAAATTCTTACAATTAAGATAAATTCACATTATCAAAAGCTTCCTTAATTTTCACTTTTTAAACTTCTGTCTTGGTCAAATGGGCAGGTGCTGTTGTATTTAAACATTGTAGTTGTGTAGAGGTTGTCTTCTGAGAAAACCCACGTGAAAATGAAATATGACAACCTCTGGCATTTTACACCTTCTGTTTAACCTGGTATAAAAGTGTTAGTTGGGGTTTTCTTGGTATTTTGTGCCTTTTGCTCTCCTGTGTCCTTAGGAATTGTTGCAGTTTCATCGATTGCGTTGTCACTGAAGATGTTTGATGCTCCCCAGTGGGAAAGGGCTCTGGTGGCTCTTTGTGGTTGAAACTGCAGACAGAAGGGTTGTGGTGAGGATCCAAACAGTGGCAGTGTGTGTAAGAGGATCAGTGCTTGTGTGTATTTTCTCAGCTTTGGGCTCTGCTGAAGTTGGTATTCTGCTATTGATTTGGAATTGAGACCTCTCAAATCATGTATGTACATACATAGATATGGCTTGGATGCTTTGTGTGGAAAGGTGTAATGAACATGGTTAAAATATTCTGAAATAAATGAAGAGTTCTCAAGTTTAAGCATCATCTTACTGTACATAAATCAGCTTGTGCAATAGTGATAAAATTGATTAGGTATATCCTAGTGGATATGGCTAGAACCTTTGAAATGCAAGTTGTGTGGATATTCTGTATATTAGCTGGATTTCTGTGTGTCTGGTATTTATGTTTTCTAGATTTGAGTAGCAAGTGTAGGCAGTGAAGAAATAGTAATACCTTTAAATCTCCTGCTCTGTGATAAAAGATTTGTAGATGGGTGGAGGCAGATTCTGTGGTCAGTTTTGGTTAATGCAACAGGTGTCTTCAGCTGCTGTTTTTCTATGGCATTTTCAGGTGTCTCAGCAACTGAGTTTTTATTTATATATGTGTGTGTATTTATAAAAAGAAACATACACACTTATGTAAATCCTTTATTGATAGAGTTTGAGCAACTGGATCCAACAACTAATGATACAGCAAGTATAGAAGAATATCAAACTAGCTTTAATTTAATTTTGGAGGGGTTTTTTTGTCCTAGAATGAATTAACAGCTTCAACTGTTCCTTTCAAAAAAGCTGAATTTCATAACATAGAAATTGAGTTCGATATTCTTTTTACATTTTTGTTTAGCATTACTTAAAGCTCGTACAATCTCATTTTTTCACCTAACATTAGTTACTGGTGTAATTCTGGAAGGTTTTGGCAAGGGTAGGTTGTCTTGTTTCTAAAGCTTACAGCTACGTTCTTAAATCAGTCTGGTTCAGTGAAAACAGTTGAATTTTCCTTGAGATTCTTATTCCCTCTTATGAAATGGAAAATTCAGCAGTGGAGTTCTGTTGTTCTGCTTCTCACAAACAGCACAAGGTGAAGAGATGGGTAAGGACTCTCATTACAGGGTTAGACATGTTGCATGATGTTCCTCTGTGGAAAAACCAACTGCATCAGCTTCAGTGAAGGCCTTTGGGTCAGGGGATTTCTGTGAGAGGGTTCCAGCTGATTGAGTGCCCAGTGCACAAATCTCTGTGAGCATTCCTGCTGCCTCTTTTTGGACAGTTACCTTCTCATCGTTGCCATCTTCCATGGATGTGTCAACAGAAGGGCAGGAAAATGGGTTCATGATCAAGCATTCAGTCTTAAAGATAAAAAGGGATGAGGTTTTTCCAAGTGGTGATCCATTCTGAAAAGCCAGGATGTAGTTGCCAGTCTGGGTATCCCTGTCCCCGCCTCTCCATCCTTTGCATTAGACATATATGTGTGTATATATATATATTTATATGTCTATATATTTAAATATATATATATTGTGTGTGATTAAGGCCCTGCACGTGCCACTGCATTCATTCTCCTGGAGAAAATTTCCTTAGGAAATGGTTGTGGTCCTTTGGAGCACATCCTTGTCAGAGGTCAAAGGTGCATCAGTGAGGAGCAGCTGAGGCCAGGTGTGGTGCCTTTAACACTTGAGATGAAATCTAGGAGAGCATGTGCTTGCCTAAAATATTATTTGCCACATACTGAAGTTGATACAGGGAGAGTCCTTAGTCTGGAAGAGCTGCTCCCTTTCATCCTTTCCCAAAGCCCTAAGAATCACTTTGACAATCACGGTGGTTGAACCACCCCCAGAGCTGGCTTTAGTTATCCATAATTCAACTGTATGAAAAGGCTACAAGGAATTCTTTGAAGCAATTTTTGTGTCAAATTACTAAAACACCCAGTTAGTCTTGAAAACATGCACTTAAAAAAAGAAAGAAGGAACTTAGTTTGTGTGCTAAAGGCATGCTCCAGTAAAAAAAAAAAAAAGTGTTTATTTTGGTAAATACTAAAATATTCAGTAAAGATAATTAAACAGCATAAAGTAGGCATGGTTTGTAAAATAGAACCCATATTTCTAGCTTGGCTAATAAGCTAAAGTACAGATGTGGTGACTGAGTTAATTTCCCTGGTGCATGTGCTATTATTTTGGGTTGGAGTAACCTTAAAATCCTACTGTCTTCCATACTTCCCCGTCTGCCCCATCCTTGTTGGAGAATGAGAGAATAAATGCATGAAACGACATTTCAGAGTGGTTAAGGGATTTCTGAAGTGCATTTCTGTTCTGAAGGATTACAATGGGCCTATCTGGGACCAGAGTCTAACTGAGCATTGTTCTGATATAGCTGCTCTTGAATATCTTTGTTGATTACAAAGTAATTAATAGGGTCATCGAGGTGAAGAGACTAGAAGTCCAACTTTGAGATAAATACATAGCAGCCAGAGTGATCAATGAAAGCTGGAGAAAAGAAGGAAAAGCAAAAAATGACATGCAGAACTGGTGATGAGAGAAAAAGGTAACAGGAGTTACACTGTAGCTTGAGTTTGATGTCGCTGATTTTCCTTGCAGGGTTGTTTTTCAGCAGTATTGTTTCTTAGCTCAAACCGTCTCTTTACAAATGGGACGGGATGGATGTGACCTTGAGAAATAAGGAGATATAAAATTGTGACCTCGAGAAATAAGGAGATATAAAATAGTTGTGGCTCCGGTGCAGCCGCAGCGTGGCCCATAGAGGTTCCTTTTAGCCCGCAGCTTGTCGGGTGGTGCAGGCTTGGCCCGGCTCAGGCGCGGGCTCCGGGACTGCCGCAGGTAGAGCGGGATGGATCGGGAGCGCCGCCGGGATCCAGTGTCAGGGGACGAGGGGACAAAGGGACAAAGGGACGGCGCCGCCCGGCCTGCCCCGCGCCGGCCCCGGCTCCATTACAAACCAATCGAAGGCGCTGCAGCCGATCGCGGCACTAATTGGTAATTTTAGCTGGACATCTATATGGAGTTATCTGCATGCCCGCAACGGCGCTTTCAGAGCCACTTTTGTTCTGCTCCATCCTGCTTGACAAAATGGCCCTCATAGCTTTAGGGAGAGAGATGTGCATCAGTGAGTATGGGGCCGCTCCAGCTGCTTGTCTTGTTTGTATTCCCTTGTTCATAAAACATGGCTCGGGTTACAGCTGCATGGGTCTGCTCTGATCATTTCTGATAATGTGCAGCTAAACATTCCTTAAAATAGGTTAAACCATTTACTGCCTTTTTTTCCTGTGCTAACAAACTTCAGAAATATAACTCATATTCACATTAATTCTTTCTTTTTTTTTGCTGAGGAATATGTCAGTGGCTGACTTGAACAGTAAATGATTCAGAATTAAATTTTGCTTTCTATACTCTCATTGTTAGTAACAGTCAGCACAACTTAGTATGGGCTAGCCTAAATGGACATGAATTGGATTAGAAGGCTGAAATTTTATTAGTGGAACTGAAAAAAGAACTGGCTGAAACACTTGACTTGTTCATTTCTTGTAGCAGACTTTACTTAAGAATTATTTTGGTGCTGTAAACCAATTGCTTTGTAAGGAAGATTTCTGATAGCATTTTGGGGAATATTTCAAAACAAAAAGCAACTTCTGCCTCAGCAGTGGGATTCTGTTTGATTTCCCTGGTGTCTGACTTTGTGGTGCCTTTCCCTTACAGCAACCAGCCCATGCCCTGTATGTGTCATAAAGAGTCGTTAAAGAGATACTTAGGTCAAAACTGAAGCTGAATTTCAAAGTTTAAATGAATATTAATCCATATGATTTTATATGAAGAAACATTTTGCGAGTGTTAGAGGTCTTTTTTTGTTAAAAGGACACTTAAAAGTAAATATGTATGGGAGATGATGTCACAAAAATGTGCATTAGTTACCTGGACTGGTTTTGGTATCAAAGGTTTTACTGTTAAAATTTGTAGTTATACACTTAAGAATCAATGCCTTCTCATTTATAATTGTTACCCAAAATTTCTAAGTAATAATTATTTGCTTTGAGCAGAAAATTTATCTTATTACCAGTAGGAATGACTTTGGCATAGTAAAGAACTTGTGAAACGGCAACATTTTGTCATTAGTGTTTTTCCTTACACCATAAAATAATGTCTGTACTTTACATTCTGCATGTGAAGCTCATTTAAGTTTCATAGAATTCAAGCTTCATTCATGGATTTAGATTATTTTCAGCACATTGTCATGGCAGAGCACAGGACACATTTTTCTTGTGTCGGATTGAAAGCTGCTCTTCCTGGCTGGCCCGAGCTCAGGCTGTCCCTTACAAAGGCTTTGTTGGTGATAAGCAGCTTTGCTGAGGAGGTGCCTCACTTCTCTGGGTGTTTTGTCACGTTCAGTCCATGATTCCTGAGTTTTTATGTGGAATCCAAAGAATTGCTCCCTTGCCTGCCAGGGACAGTAGATAACTGTAGTTTGCTCAGGGAACACAACTGAGAGTTCCATTATATTGTGTGTTGCTCTGTTTTGCAATGAAAAACTGGTGCCATGAACTGAGTAGAGGCAACTTCCCTTGAATTTTTCATTGCTTCTGCATGTAATCTGACCTTACTGTAGGCACTACACTCAGGTTTGTGCCAACTGGGCATCACTAGACACAGTCAATAATTTCTCAAAGTTAAGGATGCTTTAATCAGAAACAAGTCTCTTCAGCCACTGCCATTTTTTCTGTGACTTTCTTCTTGGTGTAGTGTGAAGTTCATTTATATGTGTTTTTGTAACAGTTGATTTTATTTGTTAGAGACAAAAATGTGGTTCCAGATTCAAACTACTTCATCAAGATTTTGCATATTCTGAGTAAATCCCCAGCGTGCCCACATCATTTCTGACAGTGAAACAGAAACAGTGTGTGTTTAATCTCACCCAGGTTCTGATGCTGTTGCCTTTGTGCAGTTTTGTTTACTTTTACTTCACAGATTAATTGTGATATTTTTAGTCTTCCACAGACCTGTTGGGTTTTGTACAGTTTTGCCTTCTTGGTGATGTAAGTGCAGTGTATTTTAAAAGATAACTCTGGCCAGAAAAGGGGCATAAATGATGAAACAGGTATCCTTATGTGTGTTAAGAATTACTTTCTTGCAAATGTTACCATTTTGTCCTTACACATTGATGCTGACACAGATATTGTAGAATGTGCTTTTTTTTTTTTTTTTTTTTTTAGGATAAATGTCTTAATGATTGTTCACATAAAAATCTTAATTATCTGGACCTTCTTGTTTTCAGGGGTTTATTTTTAGTGAGAAAGCTAAATAGTAAATGTCCTTTCTTTTCGGTTCCTTTATTGGGGTGGAGGGTTGTTTTTAAAATAGAAAGATTGATGTGATGGTTGCTTTTCAGGAAGTCCTGATGATGCTTGATAACTATGTAAGGGACTTCAAAGCATTGATTGATTGGATACAGCTACAGGAGAAGCTAGAAAAAGCTGATGCTCAAAGCAGGTAATTAGATTTATATTTTTTTAATCTACAGTGAGAGTAAAGTTCACAGTAAACTTCATTTTCTAGCAGAGATTCAGCAAATAGAACCAATTTTCATTTTGGACAAAATGGGTGTGAGGACATTTTATGTGCATTGTCACTGTCACTTAGAAGTAGAGGGTATTTCCAGTCCTTCCCCCATATTTTCCTTTTAAATAGTTGCTTTGATGCTTTGCCCTCTACTGGAATTTGAAATAAGCATTGTAGTCTTGAGAAGAGGCATTGTTTTTGATATGGGTCTGGCTAATAGGGTTTGGAGTTGGTGTAGAAACAATTGCTAAAATGGATGATAGAATTCAGCAGGATTTGTTAATAACACTGAGTGTTTGTCAGTTCTAGTTGTGCTTTAGGGTGATAGAGGAAGAGTTGTTGTGAATTGTATTTTTAAACTTTTCTCTCCTGGGTTTGCAGACCTACTTCACTGGCTTGGGAAGTAAAGAAAATGTCTCCAGGACGCCACGTGATCCCCAGTCCATCCACAGATAGGATTAGTGTGACATCAAATGCTCGAAGGAGTTTGAATTTTGGGTATGAAACCAGCTAAGAAGTTTATTGAAGCTAAAACAAAGATTCATTCGAAGCAAAGCTTATGAATGCACTATTTTTCTGTAGTAACCAATGTGCTGTTCTGTTGTTTATTAAATAATATAAGCAATTATTTGCATTCCTAAAAGAAAAGCCCATGGTCTGTAAAGGAAAATCCTATCATGGACTTAGTTTTTCCTGACTTTGTAATATATTTAATTACTGGTCATTACAAAGACCTGAAGATAAAATACTGTTAGCATGTGATCTGTTTAGTACTCTCTTCTCTCTAAAAAACAAAGGTAAAAATGTCTGTAACTGCATTTTAAAATTGCCAGTGTGTGCAATGTGAATGGCCAGCTGAGTGAGCAGAAGTAAATACAGGTCAGAAAGAG
This sequence comes from Acridotheres tristis, assembly GCA_037013685.1. NCBI lineage: Eukaryota > Metazoa > Chordata > Aves > Passeriformes > Sturnidae > Acridotheres > Acridotheres tristis. The sequence continues at coordinate 17,842,375 of CM072897.1, read as the reverse complement.
TGAGTGTAAAGTGAGATTATGATTCTCATGTGTGGTGAAACTGATACTAGTTCAAATGTAGAGGATGTTCTATAATACAGTAAAGCATCTTGTACCTGTTGAAAGGAAAATGTCTGAAAACAGTTCAACAAAAATGTGCACAGATTGAGAGCAGCACTGTCTGGTGATGTCTCAGGCTGGAGAACACGGATGTGTCCAGTTGAAATCTTGCTCAGGCTGTGAGCTGTAGTTCCTTTGGCTGTGTTGGGATCTAGGGAACACACTGCCCAGTTTTCTGAGTGGTTGCAGTGTCCTCAGCAGAGATGTCATTCTGGACTGTTTGATCAGCACCTCTGAGGACTGAGCTCTCTGAAATTGTGCATATCAAATATTTCTACAGAAATACTGCAAAGTGTGCTGATGGAAAAACCAAAGTGTGTTTGGTGTAGGCCCTGTGTAGGTGAGTCTGTTGATGCCTACCTGACAACATGTGAGAGGTGCCTGCTGAAATGCCTGGTGCTGGGCAGAAAATGTGCACGAGCACTCAAATGAAACACTTGAATCTGGTGGAAATCAGTGCTCTTTTATTTTTATTAGAACATAACAGCTCAGCACAATTCTTGTTATTGGCTTATTTGGCTGTAATTACATGTTGCTGTTGCTGCTGGAGTTGTTTTATTGACAATCACAGGGCCATGATGAGCAGCTGTGTGTGTTAGAGCAGGGAACAGCCAGATGAGTTTTCTATCCTTCACACTTGCAAAATTTTTTCTTCTGTCTTAATTCACTTGTGTGTCTCAAAACAAGGCAAACCCAGAGAGCTACAATATTTTGTGTGTGAGAGAGAAAATAGGATGGAAAATAAGGGCTGAGACTTACTTGGTACTGCAGACATTTTTGGCAGAATGCTAGGAGTTACTAGGAAAAGAATAGGGGTAGAAGAGAAAGTAGTGGTGTACCTCTGTAGACATTAATGATTCATACCTGTAGTCACCCTCATGTCTTCCCCAAAGCAGTGTAGAAAAAGTAGGTAAAGTACAGAAACTAGAAACAGGGACAATCAGAGGTATCCAACAGTGCTGCTGCAAAAAGAGAAGAAATAATAAGAAGGATGTAAGATAAATAAAATCACTTATGTGGAAGATGAATAGGAAAATTCTGTTCATTGTTTTTAATTAAAAGGAATTGGGAGTACTAGATGTTTAAACACCAGGCTTAAAATATCTTTTTCAAGACTTAGTACATAGAATTTGTTATTATGTGTTGCTTTGGTTGCCAAAAACATTCATGCCTTCAGAAATTAGTATCACAAAGATTAAATTTCATCTTGTTTATTAAAAACAAAGATCTGCTGAGCAAATTACAACAACTTTTCAGTGTAAATTGCTGCAAGCTGGAGAGTTTGCCAAAGCAGGGGTAGTTGTGCATGGCACCGTTGTGATAGTCTCTGACAGACTCTGATAAAGCTTTGTAACAAACCCTTCTGTTACTTGATCAGACACTAAACAGAGCTGTGCCTTTCGTTTAGGAACCCTGCAGTGACAATTTCTGCAACACGCCTGGCTCCTTCTGGTGTAAGTTGGGCCGACAAGGTAAAAGCCAACCATGGAACTAAAGCTGCCAATGCCGAGCTGGCAACAGCACAAAGCTGTCTGGTACCCGCGGCACAGAAATCACTGCGGAAAAACGGCAAGTCCCCTCCCTCCCAGGCTTCGGTTATTGTCACAAACTCTGTGGTTCACAGTGAATTCAGAACGTGAGGACCTGCGTGCTGAGCAAAATTAAACCTTGTAAAATACAGTGATTAAATTCAATATAGAGACATAAAAGGTTAATGCAGCCTTACATTGCAATAGTTGAGACAAAAGTGTGTTTTCACGTGTAGGTAACGTTCTGTTGTATTTTCACTAATTAGAATTTGATCTGTTCAAATAGCAGTTTATAACATCCCAAGAAGCAGGTCACAAACTGCCTGTCTAACTGACTGCAAGTTGGGATGGCTTAACAATATGAAGAATAATGCATGTCCAGGAATCTGGGAAGGTCTCAAGATGGTTTTATATGTCCTAGGAGAACATGCTGTTAAATTGTGCTGAACTAATAATTGATGTTTTTTTCCTTGGAAGACAAGAGTTACCACATTTAGTTATGAATTGTTTCTCTAAAGATGCTTCTTGGAGAATGCTTGATTCAGGATCTTCTGTTCTAGAAGAGATTGATTTAGTTGCAGATGTAAAAAGCTACCATTTGGTTTTTAAAATTAGTTTCTTTGCACTGGATCCCTGAGATTGTCTTCAGAAATGCTTTTTAAAGAAAATTTATTTTCTTCATGTGTGGTCTCAGATGACTTTCTGCAAAACCATCAGGCAGGATGTAGAAATGGATATTCTGAACAAAAATTAAAAGTGCTTTTTTTTAAAGAAAAAAGTTCCAGGAAGTGCAATCAATTGAAGATAGTTGTATGTTCAACCTAGGAGCAGTAGAAGCCATGTGTGGTGGCTTGCAGACTTGCTGTTGCTGAAGTCCTTTATTAGGTGTTCTTGTGCCTATGGAAAATGTTATTAGCTACACAGGGTGTAAAAGTGATCTGTATGTCAATATGGATAACATATTTTAAGAGGCTAAAGGGGGAAAAAAAAGACATTATCCTTGTGTTACTTTCAGAGGCTTTTGGAGGGCTGAAGAATCAGTGTTGTGCTGTGTTTTATTGAATGTTCCTTGCAGCTGATGAGCTCCCAAAAAGAGAGAAGCTCCTTAGGTCCTGTAGTACTGGACTTAAAACATTTCATTTTAGGAAATAACAGTCATTCCTCTAGACTTTGTTTATTCTTAAGAATCTCTAATTGCTGACACTGAGCATTAGAGAATTTCAGTGATTTTTCTCGTGGCTGAATTGTTACGTTTTTAACAAATCAATTCTCTGTAGGAGCATGTTATCCTTTATGTGGGAGGTAAAATCACTTTGGTGAGATCCAATTATCCCCACTGCTGAAAGCATGAGAAAATCTGTGAAGATGATGTGAAGGGAGCCACAGGAGCTCTTCACATGCATTATTGAAGCAGCTCAGAGGCTCGTGTGTCACCTGCTGTGCCCCTTGCCCAGCTAATGCACTCCCAGCTCTTTGTGCCTGTGGGCCTTGGGGAAGGATTCCCCTGCTCCTCTAATGCTCCCCTGCCCACCCAAAGCCCAGCTGGACCTTACAGCCACAGGATTTCCCCAGACACCTTTTCTCCAGGGATTCCCAACAGCATTATCATTCGGTGTCACAATGGTTTTGTGATGTGGATGAGTGGGATGATACCATATCTGTTTCATGGTTGATGCAATTTCCAAATTTAACTAAGTAAGCCCTTAGGGAGAAAGAAAATGCATTATTTTTCCATATAGTTCTTTAATCTTTCCTTTTCTGGATGCATAATTAAATGAGGTTAAATCATCTAATCTGATTTCCCTCATTAAACTTACTGTTACCCTCAATATTTTAATGAATTTTTTAAAATTGTCTTTCATGCTTGAGTGTTTTTTACAATGTGAAATGTAGTCTGTTCTTGCTGTTTGAGCAGTTTCTGGTCAGGAATTCCCTAGTGCCTGTGGTAAAAAATGACATGGATTATAAGTTTAGAGTGCATTAGAAATAGAAATAGGTGTTTATAATTAAAATAATTATGACAGAATTTAGGACAAAGAGCAATCTAGAACTTCTCAGAAATACTAAATTTTTTTCTGTTGCCATTCTTGAAATCTGGCTGTTTTTATTGTTACTGCTGTTATTATCATTCTCACCTTTCTTGTATGAGTTGCTCATGTCCACAGCTGTGAATAGGAGTTCTCTGTCGTGTAGCTGAGACTGGAGACCTTGCAGGATGTCAAGCCCTCTCAGGCAGCTGTCCTGGCTCGGCTCACATGGGGCTGAGGTTTAACTATGTGGGGGTTTGGGCAGGATGTTAATGGCAGGGAAGTTTTTTAGAGGGGCCATGCATCTGCTGAGGTAGAACCCGCAGGAGTTTGCACACAGGTGCCTGCTTTTGTGTCTGTGGTGTTTCCAGTGAGCTCCAGTTCTTCCAGATGGAGCAGCTTCCCAGGAGCCTGGTGGCTGGGAGGGCCTGGAGATAACAGATGGCTTGTCACGTTCATGTAACACAAGAGCAGGCAGGGACAGCCAAGTTCACATGAAACTAGAGAATGATCAGTGTAGGGATATGAATTATTCATTTGCAAAGCTCTGGGAGTAATCAAACCCAGCATGTGATATGTAGCCTGTGGAGATGGCCACTGGGCTATGAGAATTCCAGGGGAAAAATATGGAGGGGGATTGGTGCCTTACTGAGTGTTAACTTTGTCTCTCATGAGATGTGAGCTCATGTCAATAAATGTATTAGCTTTGCAAACTCTTGGCTGAAAACGTGCCTGGAAGTGACTGAACCCTGAACTGCTTGGTGAGTGCAAATGAACAGAATCTTCTGGGGCACTGTCCTTGTCAGGTGCACCACACTGTGTGGTGGTTTGTAAAGGTTTTTAGAGATTTTTATTTGTCAAGACCTGGGTAGTTTATTTTGAACTTGATAAAGACTAATTAGTGTCAGATTTTTAATATTGAGACATTGTTATACCAGTGAGAAAGTTTGTATCTTTGTGAAACATGCATGCAAAGACAAAAGGCCCTATCTCACAGCAAAAAACTTCAAATTGCCAGACCAAACCCACTGCACACTGTTAAGCTGACTCCAGGTAGGTCAGGAGTCTGAATACACACATGCATTCGAAACTGTGTTTGTGTTTAAAGAAGTCACCACACAATATTCTTTCAAATGCAAGTATTCCTGGGCTATTAAAATGCTTGGTTGAGTCTTGGGTAATAAATATGAATCTGACAGGGAATAAATGCAGATTAAAAATTGAACATGTATGGCTTTTATGGAAAGATTAATTCTTACTTTAGTGAGTGTGATTATGGTTTTTCTGTGCTCTGAATAATTTTATTCTGATTAATTCTGTCATTTTAGACTACTAAGAAATATGCCATGAGACAGAACAACTAGGCAAGACAGGCAAGAATATTCTTTTTTGGTAGAATAAACTTTAGTAGATATTAGTAAAAGATATTAGTACAATTATTAAGATACATATATATGATTCATATAGCTTATCTAGATGTTAGTAAAACTATGCTTAGGTAGTAGATACTACAAAAGGGTATCTTCTGATCCTTTTAATGTAGAAAAGATGCTTTTATGTAAAAGATGACTTCCATTTTCAGAAGTGAAATGTTTAAATAATCTTGTTTTGTAAATGACAAGCAGAAGGAATTGCCACCCAAAAGTTGCTGCAGTAAAGCAGTGGTGGTTTTTTGGTTGGTTTTAGCAGTTCTTCTGAACAATCTCTGTGTGTTACTTGCCAGGGAAATTTCTTGGGCAGATTTTGTCCTAAGGCAGATAGAGCAGAGTCTTTGTGGTCCCACCAGTTACTGCAGTGGGTGGGGTGGCAGACAAGGGGCTGAGCAGTGCCTGTCCCATGCTGCCCAGGCTGTGAGCTTCCTGCAGTAAATCTGGTTAATTCCTGGGGAATTAAACCCTGTTCCCTGGAGAGTTGCCCTGAGAGGGCAATATGTACCCATCACTAGGTCCTGTAGGTAATATTTTTTCTAGATGAAGATGAAGAAACGAAAAGAAAGCCAGAGTTGCCTACAGGGGTCAAATGGGAAGTCTGTGGCAAAGGACAATGTAATTGGTTTTTTTTCTGACTGCTATTCCCATCTCTGGTCAGTGGGACACACTGAAATGTGTGCAAATGCACATGAGGGGAAGGCACACAGAAAGGCTTTTTGCAGCCTCTGCTACCAGCAGTGATCTAAAGAGAACAGCCATATTCATTCACACAGTTTGGGAATTTTGTTTACTTTGAAATACACAGGAATTTTTCTGGAGTGAAACAGTCTCAATAGTAAAATACCAAATTATTTGTTTGCATCTGACATTACCAATATCATTAAGGTTTGTGAGCAGTTCTATACTTACGTAAAAACAACTGTTGCATGAGCAGCTCAGTGGGGGTAAATTCCAGTCCTGTCAAATTCCCTGGTAACTCAGGATTTACACCTGAGCTGTTGGGCCAGGCTGCTGTGTTTCATCCTGAGATGTCAAAACAACCCAATAGTTAAATGAGCAGTGTTTGTAAAATGCTGAATGCCAAGGGCAGCAAAGGATGAAAGTGCCATTGGTTCTGGTTTTGGCTCATTCCCAGTTCCCTGGTTCCTGCTGCTGTTGGATATCAGTTCAAGTCCACCTACAGGCTCTTTATATATTCATATGTTAAACCTTAACGTTTGAGCTCCAGCTCTGCTCTTTATGCCTGAGCTACGTGACCATCTTTGTTAGTAAAAATGTTAGAAATACCCAGAGAATTAATTTTTTTATATAAGTGCCATTGTAGGTTATTACCCTCTGTAAAACAGTGTTGGGATTTTTTGCATCTCTGCTTCTAGAGGTAAAAGTCATCTCCTACACCCTTCTCCTCCTTTCACGTGAACAGTCTTAAAAGCAGCTTTAGCAAAAGTACACTATACAAAAAAGTACAATATACACTTAATTCTTGAGTTTTTTGCAAGGATTTTTGTTCAGCAAGTAGCCAGGCCTGAGCTTTCCTTTCACACTTACAGAATCACTTACAGTTGTTTCAAGATACATGGGAAATTACCTGCTGCTATTAATTGCTGACCATAAAAATGTTACTTATGGAGAAGGGGTTCACGTTGAAATCTAGAAATCTGGTCACACCTATGACCTGATGCTTCAGGCAGACAAATGTAACTTGAAATGGTTTTCAAGTATGTATCAATATCAGAGATCAGAAATGTTGATCAGAAAGTTATAGGTAACAGCTGTATAGAAATCAAAGTGAATTGAAGGAAATTGCTTTTCTCTTTTCTCCTTCAGTTTGCAGTCCCATTGTAGCAATATTTTGCTATTTCCTGGAATCCAGGAAAAACGAGTTTCTAATAGCTGGCACAAATTAGTGTATTTTTATTATCAGAGTGAAACAAATAGAAAAAGAAGTAAAGAAAGCACTGGCAGAATGGTAAGGGTAGTAAGCCACAATTCTGCTTTCCGTGCTAAGTCGTGCAATTGTGTCTGTACTTGCACTTTCACAAAAGGCCTCTAACATTACTGTTGCTGCAGAGAAGAGCAGATGTGCTTTCCTTGTTGTGCTTTACCATCTCCTGAAATAGCAAGGAAAAAGCATGGCAAGCTGAAGAGCACATTGCCATTTCCCACACCTTCACTGTGCAGGAACAGCACGTGTCCCAGGAATGGAGCTGTCCGGTGTCTGTAACACCAATAGCATTCCTTGAAGTAAAAAGCTTTGCTGAAGAATATTTCATTGATTTTTTTTTTTTGGTATTGATTTTTAAAGAGAACATTTTTTTCTCCCACAACTTGTGTAATACTGTAATAAAATAGTTGTTTCTAATGCTTCTATTTATAAGTGTTGCAGTCTGAGAACAGAGGGGGTGTTTTTTTTCACGTAGATCGAAAGGATGCAGAGGGCTGGGAAACTGTTCAGCGTGGAAGGCCCGTTCGATCTCGATCCACAGCCCTGGCAACAAAAGCTCCTGTAGCTGCAGAGTCACTCAAATCCAGAGGTGACAGTGACAAAGAAAATGGGATTTCACCACCAGCAGAAAACAAGCACGGGAGCTCAGCCATTGGCAGTGCTGTGTCTGAAAGCACCGAGCTGGTACAGAAGGATCCTTTGCATCCCTCTGAGGGTCCCCTTGCTGAAAGGACTCAGGTCAGTGCATCATTTTAAACTGTTTTCTAACCTCACATCTTGCAACTTTTTCTTTCAGAGCATTTTTTTATGAACTAACCAGATTGGAAAAAGCTTTTTAAAAAATGGTTATTTCAGTTACATTTATGGAAATGCAGTAAGATGTAAGCACAGATAGACTAATTAAAATGATGATGCTGTGGACAGCTTTTCCATGTTTCCCAAAAAGTCAGCATTCAGCACATCTTATACACAGGTTTCAGGTAGAAAGATCCAATTTTTGCAAGGTAATGAGCACCTGAAATAAATGAAGTTGTTTGCATCACTCACTGTTGTTGCCAGGTATTTCCTTAAAATTTGACTCTGACTTTAAAAATCAGTTTATTCCATTTTGTTAATTTTGCAAATGGCTCTTGTTAGTTCACAGCCTCGGAAGCCAATGGGAGCACTGGCACAGAGCTGCAAGGGCATTCCTTAGAACCAGCTCCTGAGATGGCTCCAGTTGTCACCAGTACAGACTGCAATTCAAAAACTCTGCACATGAATGAAGCCTCCCCCCAGAGCACTGACCCTACAGACTGGCATCAAACAGAAAAAGCTAAATCTGAAACTGAAATGGATCCCTCAGATATTTCAAATGTGAGTGCTGCCAGATTGGTAAGAAATCTTGTAAGATTTGTGAGTGAATAATAAATCTAAGCCTTTGTTTTCTCTGTCTGTGTTGCACAGTGTTTACTGTTAGCCTTATGTAAAAGTGTAGAAAAATCTGTGAGGTTTATTGCAGGAAAAATAAATTGTTGCAATACTTTTCATTATTTTATTATATTATATTACTATATTATTTCAGTCATCATTCAGACTGGAAACACGTGATATCAAAATTCTTTTAGAAGCAAAGTCAGACCTCTGCCTTCTAAAACTTGCTGGCTGCTCTGCTGGGTCTTCCTTTAAAACAAGCAATTTGGAGGAAGGCTATTCTTAAAGCAAAGACCCATGAAGTCAGTTTTCTGTTTTTATCTGGCTTCCCAAAAAGAGTGTCCTTTCCTGTCCAGAGAATTCTGCAGGTCTCAGGGAGTGTGTGCTTCACTGGGATTCTCTGAGTGTAGAGTTGTAGTAATGTTACATGAAATCCAGGTTATACTTTCAAGTGCTTTGTTCTGTTTTGGTTTTTAGGGATTTGTGTTTGTTTTGGTTTTAATTTGGTTTTATTTTGTCAGAAACTAGATTAAAATTCTGATTTGCAGAGGTTTTCATGTAAATCACTTTAACTTTTGCAAACTGGAGTCCTGCTAGATAATTTCTAAGCCAACTACCTGTTTGCTTTTAGAGCAGATTACAAGCATCTCAGCCACTAACCTTGTTTCAGATGCTTAGTTATTAGCAGTTCAGGATGCTGCCAGGTTGGTGGGATCTGTGTCTCTTGGAAGCATTTTACTGCTTTAAACACCAGTTTGTGTATTGTGGCACGTTGTTTGGTACTGGTGTGGAAGTGGACTGGTTAATGCTGGACACTAGAGAAGGAATAGACAATCAGCATATCAAGGCTCACATTTTTGCCTCACTCTTTTGTCATTCATGTTGGAAAACAATACAGCCTGAGATTCCATTGTATTAACTATGGTAAAGTTCCCAGATACAGTTCATGCAGATAATTTCCATCTTTAAATAATACTTTGGAGCACAGTTCCTTCTGTAGAGGTAACAGCATGGCATGCACTCATGTCTCAGTATGCCTTGCTTAGTTCCTAAGAGTAAATACTTAAAACAGTAATTACAGGAAAACTCTTTGTGCTTTAATGACAGTGTTTGTAGAATACATTTTGGAATTATGCGAATAATTAATTTCATAAGTGTTTCATGTTGTTATTAAATGAGTTAATAGTTGCTAACACCCTTAGTGGAGTTTATGTTTTCAGCTGCCTTCACAAAATACGTCATTAAAAAAACTATAAGTAAAGAGAAGTTGAACAAAATATCATGTTATTCATGTTAACTATGTGGAATCCTCCTTTTTGTGCCTGCTACTTGATGGGTTTTTTTCTGCTGTCATGTTTCCTCCAGTCCATGGCAGAAGTCCTTGCTAAGAAAGAAGAGTTGGCAGATCGGCTGGAGAAGGCAAATGAAGAAGCCATTGCCAGTGCAATTGCAGAGGAGGAGCAGTTAACCAGAGAGATTGAGGCAGAGGAAAACAATGACATTAACATCGAGACTGACAATGACAGTGACTTCTCTGTGAGTGTCCACTTCATTTTACTGTACCCAGACTCAAGCTCTGTTGTCAGTGGAGAACAAATACAGAATTTGTTAGTGTTTGTTTTGGCATTAACATAACCTGTTTGATGTGTGAAATAGTGCCATGGAATTATTATGCCATACTGAGGGATATTTAGTCTTACTAAACTCAGTCACTCAGTGTCCTGCTGCCTGTTTCTGGGTGCAATGCTAACAGGGCAAGCTGGGACTTGTTATGTTCATTGCTACTGTGGAAGAGTAGGTGAAGCAAAAGTCTTCATTTTTTACTGTCAGAGCAGGAACAGCATCTGCCTTTGGGGTGGCCAGTTCTGTTTGGAAGCATTGCTGAATATTGCTGAGTTGGCACTGTTTCGTGTGTGTGTCCACCAGTTAAGGTTTATGTTTTTACTGTCTGGTTCTTATTAAATTTCAGGCTAATATGGGCAATGGAAGCATATCCTTCTGTGGTTTGTCTATGGACTGGAATGATGTTCTGGCAGATTATGAAGGTAAATTTTTATATATTACTGTGCTTGTATGGAAATGACAGCAAAAATTGAGAAAAATGCCCATTTTATTCATGGCCAGTTAAGGTTTCAGAAGTTTGCCCAACATGTTCCAAGTTATGTTATTTGCTCTGTTGTTTTCTGAGGAAAGATGGACTTTGTGTTCAGACTGTCTCTGTGTCTATCTTTGTGTTCCTCAGTTCTTTTTCTGCATCTCTCTATTAGAATTTTACAGTTTTTAATCCTATATAAGTTCTATATTAACATCTGGATAAAAATGTAATAAAATCATTAAGCATTAAAAAAGGACAAGTGTTAAAGATGCTTCAGTCTGTATTTGCACCTAGGCCGGAGGAATCCCATCTGAGAGAGAACTGGACAAACGAATCCTTCTGATTGGCATTTCCCGTAGAAGAACGTGTTTAAACGATGCCCACCTTTGTTTTTGTGTGCACAGCTCGTGAGTCGTGGCGCCAGAGCAACTCGTGGGGAGACAGAGTGGAGGAAGAGCCCGCGCGGCCGCCCGGCCACGGCATCCACATGCACGAGAAACTCTCGTCCCCCTCACGCAAGAGGTGCTGCACTGCTTTCCTGCCTGGCCCAGCCAGGGAAAACAGGCAACCCGACTCGTGCCTAATGGAAACCCTTCCTAAATCTGCTCTCTTTAAGTCTCTGGGTGCAAAGTGCTATAGAAATCTTTCTGTATTTTTTCATGCTACATTGTCCGCTAACTAAAGAAGTCTAGAACAGTATTCACATTTACAGGAAATAATTGCCCTCCAGTGGCCTGTTTGTTTTCTCTTAGTGAAATGGCATAGAAATGTTTGCTACACTGGCAGTTAATATTGTCTAACTTACTTTTTCTCTTCTTTGGTTTTTATTAAAAGAACAATAGCAGAATCCAAAAAGAAGCATGAGGAGAAACAAATGAAAGCTCAACAGCTGAGAGAAAAGTTACGTGAAGAAAAGACACTGAAGCTTCAGAAATTAATGGAGAGGGTAAGCTTTCTGTTATATAAAGGGCTGCTCTGCTGCCTTTCAGAAAAGGATTTTTTCCCACATAGTAGAGATTCAAACTAGTGGTGAAATGAAGTTGTCTGAGTTTACATAGTTTTCACAGCTGACTTGTGCATCACAGCAATTAAAGAAGACATTATTTTAAATCGTGAACTTCTTGACTGTTTTATAGGAGACAATCTCAGATTCAGAGAAGGTATGACAAGAGTAGAAATGTATAGCTTGTATCCAACAGAACTGGTAAAGTCACCATTGAAGCTGTTAAACTTAAGACAGGCTTTGTGTAGGGCATGAAAATACTTTGTTGCCATGAAGAAAGCTTCAAGGATTAGAAAATCCTGAGAAAAACTTGGGCCCTGTTGTCAGATGCTGTGTTAGTAAGGAATGGACTCATTCTGTGTAGGAGAAAGATGTGAGGAAATGGAAAGAAGAATTGTTAGACCAAAGGCGCAGGATGATGGAGGAGAAGTTACTCCATGCAGAATTCAAACGTGAAGTGCAGCTACAAGCAATTGTGAAAAAAGCACAAGAGGAAGAAGCCAAGGTAAGAGATTTTTTCAAGAGGAACTATTTAATAGCTGTGCTTTTATAAATGTTGTACCTCAGAGTGCTCCTGAGTTGTTTGTGAAAGACAGTGTGGGTTAGATACGAGCACATGTGAGCCATGAAGCAGATAGATGCTGATGTCTAAATGATGCACTCTTTTCTAATATGACTTAAAATTAATTAGCTGTTTCTAGATATCATGGTGGGTTGGTGTGGAAGAAAAGATGGGTTGAAATAAAGAGTTGATTGTTACCTTGCTGCTTTTGTTCCTCACAGAGGGTGGCAGCATTTTTGGTGATTCCTAGTCCTCCTGGAAGGACTAGAAGATCTCATGATCAGTTCTGCTTTTCCAGCTCATTTTTCTTCTTCTTTGTTAAAAGGCCATTCCAGATGCAGCATTGTGTGTCCTTAAACAGTAGTTGTGTTGCTGTGTTTTGTACCACTAATGCTGTTGAGCAGCTGGGAATAGACAGAGACCTGCAGTTAGCAGTTATTCTGAATTAAGTATGTTTAGTGCACTTCTGACTTAATACAGAATTCCATAAGGCAATCACTAGATGGAAGCTTTTTGGTTTGCTTCATTCATACTACTTTGATATAAATGGTTTAACCCCAGTCAGCAACTAAGCACCACACAACCACACACTTATTCTGCCTCCTGTCCCATGGGATGGGGGGGAGAATCAGAAGTGTAAAGGTCAGAAATCTCATGGGTTGATAAAGAATCAGTGTAATACCTGGGTGGGGAAAAATCAGTTCTAAGAAAAAGGAAAATAACAAAAAGAAAGATAAATGATAAAGAAAGACATGTGGTGCAAAAGGAAGCAATTGCTAGTCCCTGAGCAGAGGCCCCACACCAACCTCCCCCAGTTTTGATGTGCTGTGGTCTGGAGTATCCCTTTGGTCCTTGGCTTTGATGCTGTGCAAGCCCTGCTCAACAGTAACTAAACATCCCTGTGTTGTCAGCAGCATTTCCAGCACAATCCTAGCTACTACAGGAGAGTTAACTCTATCCCAGGCAAAACCAGCATAAAAGCAATGAAGTATTTTATTTTAAAGGCTGCTTTTCCCAAGTGAAGATACATGCATCCCCTCAAAACTGTTCCATTCTATGATGAGCATGTATCTCAGCTGGGATGGATGCAGCTGTTCATTTGTGTTTCAAGATAAGCACAACAAAACTGATTGTGCTTTTTTCCTTAGTTGCTGTTTCTCTCTTGGATTAAAAGGATTTCTAGACTGCCTAATTCAGTCTGCTATACATTGATTACTATTCCACTACACCAGTGTGACTTCTGTAATTATATTAACTAGATTACACTCGCCATAGTTCTGCAGATAAACAGATGTTTCAAATATTGTGTGTGTTTAAGTGTGTGGGATCTGCTGCCTCATGAGGTCCTTGTGTCCTGGAAATCAAGGTTAATTGGGCCAGAAGGCTTTAGAGAAATAGCTGATGGGTAGGATAACTGCAGACCATGGTAACTGTTGCTGCCCAGTTGGTTATCTAAATTCCCAGTGCTTGCTTGTTTACTGACCTGTAAAATCCATTCTGTAGATGGATTGTAGTCAGTGAACAAAGTTACAAACATGATCCTACCTCCCTTTTTCATGATCTGTTTTAGTCTGTCCATATGTGTTCTCTTTACCTGTTTTATTTAGTGTATGCATTAAAGTTCTTTCAAGCTAACATTTTCTTATTATTTTTTTGTTCTTATATATTGCACTGTCCTGTGGTTGAAAAAAATAGCACATGTTCATGAAGCAGGCTATAGGGATAAGAAATATTACACATGAGCCTGTTTGGTTTTTTCTTATTCATGCTATGTATACTTTCACTTTTTTGATCAGTAAGTACACATGTATTTAAAGTTAGTTCAAAAGCCCTGTTAGATTCTATTAGCACTTGTGTATTTTACTGATTCAGCCATCTGGGTTTTAACATTACACATTTTGTGGCTGAGAGAATAGACTGATGAAATCTCAATGCTGATAGAATTGAGAAAATTTTTCTGCATTTTACTCAAAGTTTCTTGTTTTTCTGTTGCAATTGAAATTTTCTTTTTATATTCCGTGGGCTGTCTTGTTTAAAACAAACAAAACAATAAAAAATCATTACAAAACCTAACGACTTATTCTCAAGTGGGTGGTTTTCCAAACATTCTGGAGGAATGTCCCGCCAGTTTAATTATCAAGTGGATTATTTACAAATGGATGCAATTCCCTAAGGTGAAACCTATTTCAGCTTCTTGGGTCTTTTCTTATGCTTTCTGATTGTGTTCAGGTCAATGAAATAGCTTTTATAAACACCTTGGAAGCTCAGAACAAACGCCACGACGTGCTGAACAAGCTCAAGGAGTACGAGCAGCGCTTGAATGAGCTGCAGGAGGAGCGCCAGCGGAGGCAGGAGGAGAAACAGGCACGGGACGAGGCAGTGCAGGTATGAGGGCTCTGGACCTGCACACTGCAGTGCAGCTCGGGGTTTCTTCTTGGCTCTGCACGTGTTCAAGCAGTTTCTCTTAATTCCTGTGAGCTCCATTGGAAAAGAGCAGTGAGAATTGGCTTTTCCCCGGCTAGGAGCGCAAGAGAGCCCTGGAAGCCGAGCGGCAGGCCCGGGTGGAGGAGCTGCTGATGAAGAGGAAGGAGCAGGAGGCAAGGATTGAACAGCAGAGGCAAGAGAAGGAAAAAGCACGAGAAGATGCAGCACGGGAGAGGGCCAGGTAACTTTGCAGTCATTTCTTTGGTTCCCTTCACTGTTCTCCTCCCCAGCAAACTGCACCTTGTCTGTAGCAGCAGTACCTTCCTGCTTGTCATGAGTAAGGGTTCTTGATGAATGGCTTGAAAGGAGAAATCAGGTGAGTCACCAGAAATTCTGTAGTCTGTTTTTGTATTCCTTACATAAATGCATAATGTAAGTTGTATTTTATTATATTCATCTTAATTTCATTGCAGACAAGACCTTGTAATAATTTGCCTTTTTCATATTTCACTTTAGTTTTCAAAGGCAACAAGATTAATGTACCAATGTTCTCCATTTCCTCCACTCTCCAGAAACTTTGGGACTTACTGGCATCAATTTGATTTCACATTGTTGTAGACACCAAAGATTACATTTGTGAAGCACACAGCCAGGAAATCAGGCTTCATTAATTCTGCTGCATGTGAACTTCTTGGTTTATAGTTTTGCCCATAATTAAAAGTCATGAGGACTTCACATGGACTCTTCTCTCTCTTCCTTTTGAGCCAAACATGAGGTGCAGAGAGGATGAATGTTGGTGTGTGAGGCAGGTTTACTTTTCAGTCTGATACATTCTGCTTGTTTAATTTACCAAATTCTCTTTGTGTTTACCTCCTATTTCTCCTTCTTTTCCTGCAGTTCCCTTGCCACAAGCATTCCTTAAAACCTTGGTAAAAATTAGGAGTCTTTTCCTGTGATGGGTATTTACTAATGGTTCTGGATATGTTTTTAATGTCATGGCTTGTTTTCTTCAAAATTGTCATGAAGAGGATGTTTTTCCTTAAGCAAAATATTCAGAAATGTATTGATCACCTTTCATCTTCTGAAGTCCTGAGTGACATCATGGATTCAGCTTTCCATTAGATGTGTAATGAATTCTGGGCAGGATCTGTAGCCTTTCCTGGGGCTTCATGAACCTTTCCTCAGTGTATTGAGCCAAAATCTCAAGGAGAGAGTGAGCTGGAAGGGATCCTTCAGTATGTTATTCTCATTTGGAAGTACTCGAGGAAGATTAGGACTAATGGAGGATTTGGTTATGCTGTTTTGGGAAGATAGACCCTGCATGTGTAAGGCTTCTACATCTTTCTGAAACTTGAGGAAAGCCTCAAAGTAAGCAAATAGCCAATAATTGCCCTACTTGTCTTCTAAGACCTTCTACAGTTAGATCCTGTTGAAAATCTCCAAGCATATATTTCCTTGCTCTTTGAGTTTAATCAGAGTTAAATCTGCCCCATCCCTTTGTTGAACCCCATTCATTTCCTTATGACTTGTGAGGAGAAGCAGTTTCCATTTGCCTTCTGTTGCTATTGTGTGTCAGCAAATCTCCTCTGTGTTTGTTGCTCTAACACTCCATTTTCAAACCCTTTGTACTTGATATTGCAGTACCGTGCTTGCACTTGGTTTTCCTTTTTTCCCCTTTGCCAGATGTTGATTACATGAGAGATTTTTTCTTTTTTCTTTTCTCTTTTCCTTTTTTTTTTTTTAATTGATAATTCTGAGAAAGAGTAGGAAAGAATGTGTGTGGTGATTCTGTTGTGTCAGGGTCATTACATGTCCCTAATAACACTTCTGAGGTTTCTCTAACATAGCACAGTGAGGGGAGGACTCTGTGTCCTCAGGGGGGGATGAGCCTGACAGGACCCTGGCTGTCCTGTCCCTTGTCCTGGATTGCAGTGTGTTTTGGTGGAACATTGGGGGGTATCATTTAGTGTTTTGTTGGGCTTTTTCCTGCTGCTAGGATTTGGCTTGTACCCTGAAGATTTAATACTGGCTGGAATGAGCAATTTTTGCAGTACCTGCTTAAAGTTTCTTCAGTATAAGCTTTACTGTGTGCATCTGTTGGTGATTACAACATCTGTATGAATGGAATAATGTACATAAAATTTACTTTAAAAGCCCCTCTGCCCTTAATTTGTTCCCAGTAAATTTTTAGTTGTAATTTTAAAGTATTTTATATTCTGGAGTTGAAATCCACAATACAGAAAATGTTATTCTTGTCAGTAGAAATCATCAAACTGTATAAAGCACCCTAACCATGGAAAAAGAATGCTTTTCAGAAAGGCTTGTGCAGGAGTTGTATTGATGCTCTATAAATGGAAACCTGAGAATTTTGTTTCAAAGACAAAACATTATTAACCCAAAGTATGAAATGGTAATAATCTGTTGTAGTTTGTAACATTCAACAAATATGTAAAATAGCAAGCTGAAAGAAACAGCTAAATGAGCTTGTAGTTCAGTTTTCCTTTCCATACCTCAGGGACAATAACTCATAAAATGCCTAATGCTTCTCATCTATAATCTCCTCCTCACCCCTCCCATGCCCACAGTGATTGGAAGAGTTCGTTTTTTCTTTCTGAAAAAACAATTAGTGTTTTTAATTTGGTTTACTTCCTCTGCTGTCTTCTTTCCTATCCACTTTTATATTTTCTGTCACTTTTTGTTTTAAAAATGTTACTTTATCTGAGCCTGCTACATTTATGGAACTGATTTTGGTTTTTTCTATCCGATTTCTGTTTAAAAACCTAAACAAACAGGAATCTACATGTGATGAAATCCATTACAGTTTAGGTAATAGTCCTATGCCAGGCTCTCTAGTTTTGTCACTTGGGCTCCTTTAATTTTGCAACGCTTTTTGAAAAGCTGATGACTTTGATTGACTCCTTCATAGCTTAGTTTTACCCAGAGCCTTCATTATTTCTTTGGCACTTCAGAGCTGCCAGCCTTCTCTCCCATCACATTGTGCAAGTTTTGTTTGTATAAACAGCATGAGTAGCTGACTTCCTTCCCCTTCAGGATTGAATTGCTCCCTTGACTTACTGATCTCTAGGAAGTTGTTCTTGATGAAACTCTTACCTGTAGGTTTCTTTTCTGTGGGTTTTATGCTCGTGGTTACAAGTCAAGTTACACCCCTTGTTCTTTCCTCTGAAAAAAACCTAAATCTCTTCAACAAGGTGATGCTGTTGGTCAGTTTTATCTGGAGGTTTCATTATTTAAATTTGTACCAATGAACATTTTATAGAGCACTGCCCTCCGTGCTGCAAGGGGATTTTTTTGATTTGTTGTCTACTCCTCCCCATTGGTTCACTGACTGCAGCCCTTGGCTGAGGAATGCAAATGGTGACAGAGTTTCACATCATCACTCTTTTGTGGCATCTTCTTGACTGTCAGTGCTCTGATTGGGACTGAGGTGTGATCCACGTTCTGCTACAAAGGTTCAAGTGTCTCTTTGTCAAGTCATTCAAATTAAAATATCTGCATTCTCTGTTATCTGAGTTGCTTTTTGTTGCTTTTCTTTTTTTATTGAACAGCCTTCATTTTTGGGTTTTCTTGTTCTGCATTCCAAACATAAATGTGTTGGTATTATTCATGCTTTACATTGATACAAATTCTCCCTGTACTTATTATCTTTTGGTTAGAGATCGAGAAGAGAGGTTGGCAGCTCTTACTGCAGCTCAGCAAGAAGCCATGGAAGAACTGCAGAAGAAGATTCAGCTGAAGGTATAAAAGGATACATTAGTTGAAAAATATGTCAATATTTCTTTGCACAGTTCAATTGCATTTGCTGTCGTTCAATGTGTTTTGTCTTCCTTGCTTTGCTTGTTTTCCATCCAGCATGATGAAAGTATTAGAAGGCACATGGAACAAATTGAGCAGAGAAAAGAGAAAGCAGCAGAGCTGAGTAGTGGAAGACATGCTAACACTGACTATGCACCAAAGCTCACCCCCTATGAGCGGAAGAAGCAGTGCTCGTTGTGCAATGTCACGGTGAGTTGGGCAGAGACTGCTCGAGTTGCAAGACCAACCCAAGCCATGAAGCTGCAAGTTCTGCTTCATTCACTTGCACATTTACTGTATCCCTGCTCTGCTTTTGTAAAAAGTGCACGTAGATGTGAAAGAGCTGGAGAGTTGTGGGTAGCATGGAGACTGTGGGCAGTGCTCAGTTATTGGCTGTCTCTGCTGAGAGAAGCGAGAACTCGGGAGCATCAGGTGGAAGAAGGTAGTTAAAAAATAGATTTAAAGCAAAGTAAAGAATGTGGTCCTTTACACAGCAGGCAGCTGAGCTGGGAACACCTTGTTGTAAGATGCTGTAGATATTTGAATTTACTGTGAGTTCAGGGGCTGGTTGGTTAAGGGTTGTTGGACTGAAGTTCACAGAGAAACCACATCAAGCTCAAGAAGTTCTCGGATTGAGTTTGGTTGGACGCTTAGAAGTGTTGGACAGGAAAAGGAGTGTTCTCTTTGTCTCCTCTCTTCCCTTGGTGTTTGATTTTTTGGTAGCTGTTGGGAGCCAAGGACATTGCTTGGCAGAGGCCCAGCCTCAGCAGGGTCTCTCTGCCTGTGCCTGCCCTCCCTGTCCCAGGAATGGTGGGGGAGAGAAGCCACAGCCCCTGGGCCAGAGCTGAGAGATCTCGTACTGATAACTGTGTTCACTGCTTTGCAGAGACTCTGCATGACTGGAGCCTTATGTGCCACTGAGCATTATTTCTCTTTAATTGCTGCATTAAGCAAGATTGCATGGGATCACCTCGGGCAGTGCTGGAGCAGAACCTCGGGCTCAGCAGACTGGAGTCTTATGTACTCTCTGATCATGCATTTCAGAATGGAACTCCAATATATGAAATTAGATTGGAGTGAAAATGAGAGGAGAGCCTAACATTTTAATCTATTATTCCACTGCTGGCTAGCAAATCATTCTGTAATTTATTGTTAAGTCCTGCATAAAAGATGTTTATGTAAATTAGGTTTTATTACTGTGCTTGAATTTCTGAACATGCCCCTGACAAATTGGCATATTTTATATTACGGTTAAAGAACTGTTATTTATCCATGATGGAATTTGCAAAGGAAAAATAACTATGAAGCTGTTGTCATTACAGATTTCATCAGAAGTGTATCTTTTCAGCCACATTAAAGGGAAAAAACACCAGCAAGCTGTGCGAGAAAACAGTAGTATACAAGGACGAGAGCTTTCAGATGAAGAAGTGGTAAGTTTTGTAGAATTCTTCTATATTACTTCTGGTTTTAAATGCCATTCAGGTGCCTATGAAAGTCTTGAAAAAGGAGTTGAACAAGACTGTTGCTGTTAGCATGGGAATCACAGAGACTACCAATGAAAGGAACAGTGCATTCACGTACTGCAGGCAATTGCCATTTGAAGTTATTTTTTATAAAATGTGACTAATTGCTTTTCTGTTAATCTAAGGCATTTTTCATGTCACTGCATTTATCTTTTCATATTAAAAATCTTATACAATTGTCCCCATCCTGCTAGCTTCTTTGTTTCTTCTTGTTGCTTCAAATCCCTTGGTCCTTTTTAGGTGAGCAGATGTGCTGTCCTGTGCATCAAGGTCCATAATGCTGAAAACTGTAAGATTTGAAACATTTGGGTATTAATATTGCTAAGAAGAATAATGTTTTTTCAGTAGCTTCTTTAGAAGAGTTGGCATTTAGGGTGATTTTGAGGAAGCAGAGGACATTTTTTACTATACCAAGAGGCTACTCTCTTAATGTCTCATCTAATTTTTTCTGCTGCTGCCAGAATTCAACTACAGTATTAAATCAAGGCCTTTTCCATGAGAATTTGGGTTCTGCCCCATCCAAAAAAATCCATGAATGGCCCTGTATTATATCTGTCAGGTGTTAGGAGGAAATAGTGTGCAAGTCAGTTCTTCAGCACTGATTCAGATTGAACTTAATTGTGTTTGGAAATCTGTTTCCAACCAAGCTGATTCAGATGACATTGTCCAGTAGTTCTGATTATTTTACTTTCCTTCATAGTTCTTTTACTATTTTTATTTACTGAAATATTCTCTTTGTTTTCAGCTCCTTATATCTGGTTGTAACATGTTTTCCTTTTTAAACTTTGGAGGGCTAGGTCTCTGAAGTACTGAAATCCACAGAGGTGGTTATCACTAGAAAAGCAGGAAAAAGATAACTGGAGAGGCACAGTAGTCTGGAGGAAGAAATGTTTGTGGAGCTGCACCTTTCTGCCCCTTCTCAGATGTAATGAAACTACATAAACTGGTTTCTCAGTTTCTTTTTTCCTTTTGGACAGTGGTTAGTGGGAGTTGTGTGGTTTTGGATTTGCATTTTAGGTGCCAGGCTTACCATGTGAGAAATCTCCATACTGCACCTGTTTGCCTGGAAATAGCAGCTGTGAGATTTCCCAGAATCTGTCCTGTTGTGGGCACTCCCAGGTACTGATTGACATTTTCTTGGATCTCTCTGGCCTTTACTGGTACACTGGTGACTGAAGTGTGGGTCTTGCTGAGCAGCTGGCTCAGAGGAGTCTGGAGGAAAATTGTGAACTGGATTTCTTGGTGGCTGGGCATTACAGGCTCTCCACATCTAATCTGATAGCTGAACAATTCCAGTTCTTGGCAAATGGGAACGTGGAACTGGTTTCAGCAGCGTTTGCACCCAGCTGCTGAAAGAGAAGTTCCACTAGAGGGCACAAAGATCCTGATTTTTGTGCCTAAATCCAGGGCTTCTCAGCAAAACATTTTGATGAGAACATAAGACCTAGATGAAGGTTAAATGTATGTATTTCTTGAATAATGCTTAGTGGAGGAGATCAAGGAGATAACAATTTTAACTGAATGAACAGCTTGAGAGTTACTATAGCAGATTCCCATATCCTTAATCAAAGTGGTGCACAGTATTTGGCACACTGGCAATGTATGGATGCTTCCATTGTTAGGTATTTTATATATTATTTATGGCTATATTTCAGTTAGTCCAAGTGTAAAATTCTGAACTATGTTATCATAACCTGAAATTTCCTAGGTCTGAGGCTTTCTCTGCTTTTTATTGCTTCTTTTTTTTTTTTTTTTTTTTTTCAAAGAGCAGTAGTAAGACACATTGTAGATGTGGGCACTGTAAAGTAGGAAAGCAGTTTTACTAACCAGAGCAATCTGCTTTGTGGATCCCTTTATTCAGCATGCAGAGTTAATGCCAACCTCACAACTGAAGCATTCAGTAATGTCTCGAGTTTTGAAATACTTGTGAAAAAAATTCCCAAGTATTATGCAGAAGTGCACCCAGGGAAGCTTTGTAATAGTCATAGTTACTTATTTATCACTATTTTCAATTTTTCAGTCAATGAAGGTAACTCTAGTGAGAACACACTTGTGCTACTTAAAGTTATTACTTGTCATCTGTGATGTCTTTAGATTATATATGTCTTGTCTGTGACCCTTCTTTTTTGACATAAAAGATTTTATTTATATCACCTTTGACCTAATAAAATTTCACCTTTAACCTTGTGCACTTGACACCTCAGATAACTTACTCTTGATCTTTGACTCGTTTTGTGTTCAGCCTGTTCAGTATATTAGGTAGCTGCTTGGAAAGAGAGCTTTTATAAAATTCTAATCTGATCATAGACTTTCTTTACTATTACTTGAGAAATCACAGGATTTGAAGTACTTCAGTTTTGTCCATATTGGTACCTCAGATTTAGGTAAACGATTATATAATTTCTCTTCACACAGTAAGGATTTTTCTTGGTTGATTTGACTGAGCAAAAAGTGAAAAACTTCATAATGGTCATGGATACTGATTCCTCTGGGCTAGGTGGGTGGTAGGAGTTGATCTTGCCAGAAATAAAAAGAAGCTGATGTATTCTAAGGATTTTCTCTTTGCTGTAGTGTCTATGAATTCTGTAATTTTAGAGACATTTTCAGAGGTAAAAGCAGACTTCGTGTTGGAGCAATGTCCCACTGGTTTGGCATTAAGTGCTTATTGTGCTTAATTCCAGCATGTCTGGTGCAGGAGCTGACAGCTGGGATTAGACCATCAGGAAGGTGAATTCATTTGTGAATTCAACACAAATTGATGTGATGTGAATCACACAAAGGAAATAGTTTTGCTATGAATGAAGATACAAAAATGAAAAAACATGAAGTTCTTCCTCAGATTGTGTGGCAGCTTCATTGCACTTGGGGCTTTATTTAGTCTCCAGGTGAAACAGTTGTAGCTTTCTCTTACATCAAAGAGCTCTTGCTTTTCTAACAGTGGTTATCCTGTAAAAGCAAATTAAGTTCTGTTCACATTGGTCACTTCCTTTGTAACTTTGCTTTTGTCTGGCCTCTTATGGATACATTCAGTCACCTAGGTGGTGAAACTTGCAGCAGGCTAAAATTCATCTTCAGTGTATTTCTGCAGCTTTCAGTGCTCCCACTGCCCCACACCATTTCAGCATTATGTCCCGTGCAGTAAGAGCATCCTGCCTGCATTATCTGTGTGCTCAAGTGCCTGGCTGCTCCCATCAAAGCCTCAGCTTTGCCTGCTCTTGCACTGCCATTTTCTGTGCTATTGATTTCCCGTCCCCTCTCTCAACATCCACCTTGCTTTTAGTTCAGCAAAAGATGTAAACAGTGTAAGCAATTTGCTTTCATTGACTTCACTGGAATCAATTAGTATGTTGGTAGTCCTGACTAATTGCTTTGCTGAATTAAATAAAGCCTGTATGACACAAAGGCCTCACTGAAAAGGTGCCTGCAAAAGCCATAGGACAACACCTGGTGATTTCATTAGGCTGGGGAGTCTCTGCAAGGACCTTGTAGAGGTTTTCTCCCACTTGTAGCTCCTACAGATTCACTTTTATGCCCCTCTGCTTTCCCTTTTGTCTTTGCCTTTCTTGTCTCTCCTGGTTTGTTTGGAGAAATACACCCGAGAGCTCCCTTTGAACCGTTGTCCCAGCTCGCTCTGCATCTCCTGGTGTTTAAATGCCATGGTTTAAAGGGACTTTCAGAATATAAATCATGTCATTCCATGTGGTCTCTGAATGTTTCTAATAAGTGAAAAGCTCTTCTAAAAACCAGATGCAATAGATAACTTGGCAGGGCTTGGTTAATTTATATAAGGTGCATGCTACAATTTTATGTATTCCAAAGAAGGATGGAGGAATATTAATGAACTGTTGTTTGCCTATGTGGAAAATGTGCTTTTTTTTAAATCAGGAGAGAAAACTGATTCTATTGTCATTATATAAAGGCAACAAAGAACTTCTAAGAGGTGTATTTAGATCAAATGAAAACATAATCCCATGATGGAGCAGAGAGGTGATTGTTGTCTGAAGACTGACAGCGTTAAAATGTGAGGATTTATAGAAAGACCTGGTTGGGTGAGCCCACCCACGTTCCTTTAGAAAAAGCTGCTGTGGAGTGTGGCTGCCCAGCTGGGCACTGGGAGCCTGTCCTGGCCCAGCTCTGATTTCCAGAGGGCCTCCTGTGCTGGCAGCTGCCCCAGGTCCAGGCAGGGAGTGCTGGGAGCTGGGCTGGTACCTGTGCTGTGCCAGCCAGGTGAGCTGTACAGCCAGCACCACACACAGCCAGAGCTCGTGTTCTCTGCACTTGGAAGTTCTAAAAGGTTTCTAGATTTTTTTTTTCTGAAAGAAATCGAGCTGTTTTCCTAGAGGTGTGTGCTGCTTCCATTATTTCTTGCAGAGGAAATTACTGAGGGGAAAAGATGTGGGAATAGTTTAATGTGTGACCCTTGCTGCTCTTCATCTGTATTTACAAGGAGCTTTCTTGTCTAGACACATGGTGGTGCTGGGATTTTGCTAATTATAATTTTTTTAATAACTATGTTTTCATTACAATTCAATTATAACTATTGTTTTATTGCTTTAGCCTTTGTGGTATTGAAAAAATGCTTTTGCTTTCCTTTCCGAATCAGAGTGTTTGCAAATTCTTGTATTTAAATGAATAATGGTGTTTTATGAACTCCTTTGGTAGCCTGTCTAAAAGATATAATTAAGCAAAATTAAAAATAATACTAAGCATTGTCACATTTTTAGTTTCAGCTAATAGAGGAGTTTGAAGTGTTTATACCTGTGGGTATGTGGCTTTTCAAAATCATTATACACAATTAATTATTTTTTCTTAATTCTGGAACATTGATATGTATGTTACATGCCTACTTCATAGAATCAGACAGGTTTGGGGTGGAAGGGACCTTAGAGCTCCTCCATGCCCTGGGCAGGGACACCTTCCACCCTCCCAGGGTGCTCCAAGCCCTGTCCAGCCTGGCCTGGCACCTCCATGGGCAGCCCCAGCTCTGCCCAGTGTGTCCAGCCTTGCCCTTGCCCTGGTGTGTGCCCTTCATCTCCCCTGCCATTGCTGCACTGTGACCCTGAGCCAGCTCTGCTGGTGCTGCAGCCATTCCTGGGCAAATGCTGCTGCATGTGTTCTGGTCATATGTAGAACAATATTCCTGTTTGCTTTATCCACACACTTCACAGGAAATTCATTTCTTTTCTTGGCGTCTGATTCTAGTTCTCCAACAGTAGCCCATTTTTCTTCTCTGTTGTTGGGAAACAATCTGTAAATCACTTGCAAACAAGGTCTCCCCATCCCAGTAAAGCCTCAGGTTCTGGTTGAGTTGGCTTTAGTAATTTTTTTTTTTTCCTGAGGAAGGAAGGATTTTTTTTAGAGCAGAGTTGTGTGTTGCTAGAGGAGTGGAATTACACCAGGCATCTGGGGATATTTCATCCCTTGTGGATCCCTGTGGTCCTTTCAGCCCAGGAGCTCTGGCCATGTCATTCTGCTGTGAATGCTTCTGTCCTAGAAGACATTGTCATGAACAATCATAAAATGTAATCCATGTTGCAGCTTGCAGAAGGTCTCTCAGAACTCCATACATCAATTCTGGTTTTTTGTACTTTGCATAGCAATAGCTTCTTACCTTTAATTTATTATAAAGTGTTGTTTTTCTTGGCAAAAATGGACGTGATTAATTGTTTATTGGCTGTGTCTTTAATTTTGATAGATCACTGCCAGTAGCTGCACCCTTCCTATTTTTGGCTTGGATATCTTGAATATTCACAGCCAGTAAAAAGAAAAACTATTGCTGGCAGGCCCAAGTGCAGTGTGATCCCCTTTCCCTGAGCTGTCCTTGCAGGCAGATGATGATGCCAGTGCCTTCCAGCTTTCCTCCCTCATCTGCAGGGTTGTTTTCCATGGCCACGATGCAGAATTCTCACCCTCACACAAGAGACACCTTTACTTTGCCTTCTGTTCCCACATTCTGGAGTGACAAGTGGGCATGAGATTAAAAATCTGAAGAAATACTTAAAGCTCCTATTAAGAGTTTTATTTTTTATTTATCTTAGTGCCATTGAATCTATGGACAAGTAAGGTGGCTGAAAGTGCAGTCACTATTAGCAGTAAAAAAATAGTTTTTAGTTTGGGCATGCTAGAAAGCAGAATGAGTCCCTCATGGAAAAAAACCCTAAATCCCAGATGTCAAGAAAAACTAGTTATACAATTGAAAGGTCACTCTTCAGTTTTGAATGAATTATAAATTTTTTTCAATGCTCTCAACTCATCTTCTAAAGTACAGTCTAGCACAGAAATGTGAATAATTAAAATCTTGATTTTGAGAAAATAATATTTGAAAATTCATTGCATTATAACCTGTTTCTTATACATGAAGCACCTCTAGTAACACTTATTCATATTAATTAGGAATACATTCCTTTTTATGATTCTTCATATTTTGGAGTGGATCATCTCTTGTGGTCTTATAATAGTATTTGATCTCTTTATGATGAAAAACTACTGATCATTTGTGTTTCAGGCTGTCACTGTTTAAAATTGAAGTGGTTTTTCGATATAACTCATAGTCTGCTTCAGCATCTGTTTTCCATATTAAATATTGTCCTAGGTTTTGAAGAAAAAATAAAATAGTGAGGAGTTCTTTTGAAACAAGTAGTAAAATCATGAACAAATATTCCTGTGGTAACGTGATTTAAAACTGAACCTCAAAAACCCCTTCAAAATTTGGCAAATATATCCCATAAGTGATTATATGCCTAAGTAAGAGACCATTATTCCTGACATTGGTAATAAATAGTGAAAACATTTTTAAATTATATTCTGCAGTTTCAGGATATTGTTTATTTTGAAACAGGTAGAGATGTAAATCCAAAAGATTTAGGCTTCAGAATAGTTACCTATTGATTTGCTGGAATATATTCCTTATGTACCTTACCTTTGTGGAAAATCCTCAGTTTGACAATATAGTTTTTATATTGAAATGATAAATGAATGACAGCTATTATTATGTGATATAAGCTGCTACAAGTTTTCAAGTATTTCTTTATAGTCTTCCTCATGTTTATATTTAATGCTGATGGGAGAGGGCAAGTAACAACAAGTGTTTGGAGGTTCTGAAGACTGAATTTGGATAAATAGCTGGAGACAGATGTTCTTCAAGTTGCCTTGGTGTGCAGAATTGGGTTAGAACACTTAGGAGAATGCCTTTTCTTTCAGAACTTGGGGATTCAAGGTTGGAAAGAATACAAAAATAACAGAATAACCAGCCTTACAGTATTCTGGCATTTCTGCTTCAGTTCTGGCCAGAATCCAGAAATATAGAAGGGAATGAAAATGAAAAAATAACAGAGAAAAAAAAAACCTATAAACTCTTGAGATTCAGCAAGGTCATTTTGGCTTAAAGTCCACTGGGCAGAAGGTTTTGCCCTGCTGAGTTTAGAAATGATGCAGCACAGCTTAGGAGCCCTGGGTGGCCATGGCACTGCCAGCCTTGCCCTGCCCGTGCTGGGCACAGGATCCCCCTGCCCTGCTGCCCCCGATGCCCCCCTGCCTGTCTGGCTGCTGCTCCAAGGATTGCAGGGCTGTCCCTGCCTGTGCTGGGGGAGCTGTGCTGAGGAGAGCCAGGGATAACACAGGATCTGCAGCTGGGGCTGCCCTCACCACCACAGCCTGGCTCTCCTTCCCTTCTTGGCTTTGCTGCAGGATTGTCCTGCCCCAGGCAGAATTCATCAAAAGGCAACACTCACTTAAAAAAAAAGGAGCAGGAAATAAGTATTTCTGTTATGGTTACCTCTAATTTTAGAAGGAGGGAGTTTTGTTAGGAAGAATCCTGTTTGGCACACTTCACAATTTAATAAAGGTCCTATTAATATTTTCTGAGTAGTGAAATGAATAGTAGCTTATATGTAACAGAGGGAGCCAAGAAGTGTCATAGTCAAAAAGATGGGGTAGGAACATGATTTTTGCAGTTGTTTTCTGGTTTAAATAGATACATATCCAAGGTTTCATCTGCCAAGGACAGATCCATGGATGCTCTTGCTGTAATTAGGACATTAAATGGGGAGAGCTGCTGAAGAGTACTGGTCTTGTGAATGGCTATTGTATGAAGAGGATGTCAATTGGGAAATTTCTTGTCCAGCTGCTGTATTTTATACAGATTACTGAGGTTCAGAATCTGGTTTAAGGTATGGTTTTCCTCAGCCAAGCAGAAGTGGACCCTGCTCAGCTGTATAGCATTTCAGCACTTTGTAGCATTTGCTGCACTGTCCGTGGAAAACTTTGCAATTATGTTTGTTCTAGAGTCTGAAAAAAAATTGCTTTTGTTTCGGGGGATATTGATTATAATGCTGTTACCCTTGTAGTATAAACATGTCATATAAGAAACAGAGAAAACATGGGTTATAAGAAGTGCCTAGTCAACTAAAATTATCAACTTCAAGATATGAGATGAACAGGGTAGATTTTCTGGTTCAGGCAGTTGAAGGGGACTAGGCAATAACCAGCAGGAATGTGACTTCAGGAGTGACCTTATTAGCTTTAGCTTTAATGGTTTTGGCAACTCAATTTCTCATGTAGTTTGTAGATGAGGCCCATCTGTTGTATTTGGAAAGCTTCAGGATTCTCAGTGATTTGACTAAAAGACAGAAGAGTTGAGAATGGAGGGAGAAGGAAGGAATAGCAGAGACATTTTTTGTAAATAATCTAATTTCTGTCTGCTTTGCAATGACTGCAGTTTTACACGGGCATTTAATATTAGTCTTTATCATTTTGTTTGTAAATAAAGTACTGAAACTTTTACAGAAATTTATGTCAGTTGTTCTAAAAATTACTTGAGTGTTCTATAAATTTTAGATGTTCCATGTTGTTGTCCAATAACCACATGTGTCTGTACAAAATGCCATTAAATATCACGTGGTGGATGTTTACTACCTTACTTTACTTCATGGCTTTTCCAGCTGGAGACTGAGGGTCTCCCCTTGAGGCAGGTACAGGGTACCTTGGGATTTTTACCAGTGGTCCTTAGCTTTGGAGAATGCATGGAAATAACACAGGAGGGAAAGAGCAGGGGTATTTCTACTCTAATGATCACTGAGCCATCACATGAGCAGATACAGGTGATCCTGAAGAAATCCCTGTCAGCATTCAGTTCTTGTTCCTTTATTTTGCAGCTGTACATCCCAGCACAGAACAGATTCTGCCACCTTCACAAAAACTGAAACCTTATTTTGTGGTGTTCCTGACCTCAGCTGTGCAGCTCAGAGGATGGGTATCAAGTATGAAAAATGCTGGCAGAAATCTGATATGGAATGGCCATCGTAGCTGGCTCTGGTTTAATCCTGAGATAAAAGGTGTCTGGTAGGACAGAATCAGCAAAATTAGTATATTGTACATAACCCTTTAAAACTGAGCTTCAGAGAAATTGCACAGCTAAAATTGATATGGCTGAAACTGAAACCACACTGAACATTTTTGGTAGGGCTGAATACAGATCATAATGACAGCAGCTTCCATTAGAAAAGATCCTCTATTTAATTATGCTGTGCAATTATAATGGCCTGAATTCTCCAGAGTTCTGGTGGTATACCAATACCTGGTGATTTGGGGCCAGAATGTGCTCAGTGTAGCACAGGACCAGAGCAGTGGTGACCCTTCACGTTGCCATAAGAAGAAACCCAGAATGCTCTTAGGGAGAGGATAAATTAATTTAGTCTCAGAAATTATGACTGCACTTAGCATTTACTTACATAAAAATAATTTTTAAAAAGTGAAAAGCTTTCAGGAAGAAGTGTCCAGATTACCCAGTTATCCTGCATTACATTTACTAGAAATACACCCACCCCAAATTGATGAGTTTCATTCTTACTTAAATGAAAGGATGACAAAAGTTTGCTTTGAAAACCCTGCACTGGTCTCACTCCCTTTATGCTCTGATGGTTGTTATTTTTATGGTGTGTTCACCTGCCCTACTATGTCTGTGCAGGTAAAATTGCTTATGAATTTAATTATTTAAAGGATTGGACTCCGTGTACTTCAGTGTGACTCAGTGGATTCTAAAACCTTAATTTTTTCAGGTAACTGGTTGGAGCTTAAGAAAACACGGGGATAAATATTTTTTCCCCTGCTCTGGAGGGTGATGTAGCAGCAGCTCTCCTCAGGTGCCAGTTGTCACCCAATACCAAGCTATTTGTTATTCTTGTTTCACACCTGAATGGTGTCGATCTGCCCACGGTGATAATCCCAGGCTTTGATCTGTACCTTCAGAGAGCGATTGTTTTTGTGACACGAGCTGTTATTACTGTGGTGTGCCTTTAATGAGCTGTGTGGATGAAGTCTGATATTAATCCACGGTGCCCCGTGTGAAAGCTGAGAACGCTGAGAACCGTGGTGCACAGAGCTGCTCGAGTTCCTGTGAACAAATGTGTGCAGCCATCGTGGGTGCTCTCCTGGGCCACGAACGTGCCTGTTGAGCCCTGCAGCAGCCACACAGATGGTGATGACAAAAGCCATGAGTGTCTGTGCAGGGGCTGCAAAGCTTTGTCTCCTTGCTTTGTGCCCAGCACGAGAGTGAGCCCACGGTCACAGCTGTCCTGCTGTGGTGTGGTGACTGTCCCAGAGTGCAGTGGCACTTCACTCAGTCTGCTGTCACTTTGGAGCAGTGACAGTTTGAAGATGTGCAGAACCAGAATGCCAGCTGTGCTGTTGAAGGAAGATGTAGAAGTACAGTAGCAGCTCTGTTCTCAGTTTGGGGTGTCAGCAGTGAGCTAGGCTCCTGGAGCTGCTGGCCTGGGCCTTTGGGGATGTTCATCCCAAACCCCATGGGAATCACTCCGTTCTTTCTCAGTACATGTCACAGGGTCAGTACCCTGCAGCTTGGTAGCAGAGCAGCAGTGCCATGGTCTGCTCTGAGAAAGTCCTTTCCTTTGTTAACACTGTCACACTCCAACCCACCTGTAAACTGCAGTTTGAACCTAAAGACTGCATTTCTGGTTTTAAAGAGAAAATGAGTGGAAAAGGTGTTTTGAAGTGGCTGTTAAGGGATACATCTCTCTGAGGAGACAAAATTGAGCTGTGGGTTCATAACCAGGACAGGGATGGTTTCTTGTGCAGTGCAGCAGCTTGGTGGAGAAGAACTCATGGCAGTGCACTCCTGCTCCAAGGGCACAGCCTCTGCAGACACCCTGAGGTTTTCTCTAAAGAACTTCTTGCTAAAACTAAATGGAGACTCTGGAGGGCAGGAAAATGCCTGGAGAAGCTGTTACAATGACCTTACAATGACTGCAGCAGTCTCTAGCAATGTGTATGGTTTGAAGAACTTGGACAATTCATTGAGGAAAACTGTTCAGGTGTGCTGGCACTTAGCCAAGGTAGGCAGAGGAGCAAAGGGAAAGTCAACATTACCTTTAGAATTTGCTTAGAGGATAAATGTTGCATTTCTTATGTCCAGTACTCAGTAGAACTAGACCTACTAATTCAGTATTCATTTTGCATTCCTATGATTTAAATTAGGTATTTCATTTGCTGTTTCCACCAGATATATATTCCTAGGTTATAGCATGCAGCACTGCTTTCCAAAAACTAAATGGTCTTTTTCCAGGAAATTTCACTGAGATTTATTTTATTTGCAACAGGCACAGTATTGAATCAATGAAAGAAAATATAGGTTGTTTTCTGGAAAATATAAATTTTTGTAAAATATACAAATGTTATCTATAAATTTTGTCTATATCTTTTATCTAAATCTTTGTCTATAAATTTTTTTAGCACTTTACCTTTTACTTTGAATTTTAAGGGTACTTTACCAAAAGGGAAGGAATAACCACATCTGATTGTGGTCATAATAATTTTTAAGGATAAATTACCCTGATAAGCCATGTGACCTGTACTTCATAATAAGCTTGATATTTTGTAAGAAAACAGGTACAAGCCTCAGTATTTTAAAAATTGTGTAAATACATTTTAATAACTGATATTGAACTGGTTGTTTAGCATTTCTTCTTTGGGGAACTGGAATTTTACCAATATTTTTCTTAAATGCAAGTTTTTTAATGTGGGAGGAAAAGTAATAGTCCTATTAATAAATGGTAACATTGTAAGTAATGAATAATAAAATAGTAAACCATATTTCCATATATTTTAAGGATGCTTAAGACACGTTTAGATTTTGATGAGGAATGAATATAAAAACCAAAATTAACTTATTTAATGAGTTATGTAGGTAGGGCAGGTTTCTGTAGCTGTAAAAGGTAGCTTGGAGGACAGGGAGGATGTCAGCTTGCAGTCCATACTTGTTAGGTAACAATTCTCTTGACTAGAAGGCACAATATTTATTGTTCTTCTTTTAATAATTTTTCTCCCTTTTTAAAAAGCACACAGCTTGTTCTCTCCAGTGTGAAATAATCTCTTTGCCAAGATTTATGTTAAAATTTGGCTTCATTTACATAACCTTCAGTTAAATATTTACCACTTTTTTTTCCTGGGAAGACAATCTATGATTTCCATCACATACTATACCATTAAATATTATTTCAATACTTTCTACAGGAGCACCTGTCATTAAAGAAGTACATTGTGGACATTGTGATTGAGAGTTCTGTTCCTGTGGAACCATTAAAGGATGGAGAGGAGAAACAGAAAATTAAAAAGAAAGCCAAAAAGCTAAAAGCACGGATGAACTCCAGGTAGCACAAATTTTTATTTGTATTTTTTTTCCTCCAACTTTTGTTCTAAACTTTACCTTCTGTCCTCTAGTATGAGTGCAGTGGAAGGCTGAAAAAATTGTAAAATTATTTGCTTTGAGAGTGTCTTGAAAATAACACTGATGAGCCTAATTTATGGCCACTTTCTCTGATTGAGAAAGAAAACTGAATATCGATCTGCAGCCCTTGGTTTCACCTGTTAAGAGCTTTTCTCATAATTGGATGCCAGTGCCCTGCCAAAACTGTAGCCTCTTCTAGCATACAATAGCATGTTTAAATTTGTGTAAACCATGCCTATTTTTCTTTTTAGCTATTGATTTTTAAATGAAGTATCAAAGAAAATCAATAGTAATCAACAAATAGAAGTCAGCCTGCTGTAGTGTCAAATCCCATGACTAAATTTAATCATTTTTTGTTGCCTGTCACAACAAGAAGAAAGTTAAAAATATCTTCAAGTGGAAAGTGAGTTGTCAGACGTGTAATTTGTTCTTAGTCTAAAAAGTGACGTCTGCAAATGGGTGTGAGTGCAGGACACGATTACATCTGAACTGGCAGTGTCACTCTTCATGGCTGAATGGTCCCCAGCTCAGCGTGCTCAGCTGAATATTGCAGCTTAGTTTTGCATTTCTCTCTAAAAATACTTCTCAGCTAGGTAAGAGTCATTGTTACACGTTTTCTCTGCCTTTTGAAGCAAGAAGGGTTTCAAATAAGAGAGAAAAGCTCACACAGATTTTTAGAGCTGCAGTAGAAATGTTTTATTAACTCCTAGCACATCAGTCTTCAAAAACACAACACTCCTACAGTGTTTTACTCTTTGTGACTGCTCTCTTTGCATGAGCAGATCCACCAGCTGAATATCTCTGCTGCAACTGCATAATGTCCTTCAGGTTTGTGCTTGCTCAGGATGCACAGTTATTCATACGACCTGTTGATTTAATGCAGTTACTGGGTCCAGTTTTAATTATTTCTTCAGGGCTGCTTCTGTTGAATTTAGTCAAAGATTTGTCAGACCTTGGAATGCAAGTTGAAATAATAATTTATTGTTGGCACAAATAGGAGAAAAACTTTTTCAGAACATTTTGAGTTCGTATGTGTCAGACTGCTGAGTGAGTCAGCATATTCGTCATCAAAAATTGTGATTAAAACAGTAATAAAGGCCATCATTTTGCAACGGTGGTGTAGTAAAAAAATACAGTGAAAGTTTCAAAATCTAAGTTATATTGAGGAGACATGAATTCATGTTCATTGAGCTTGGTTTTACTTTTAAAGGGTGGCTAGAATTTCCAATGGCCTTGCTATCCTTGAAGATAACTCCCAGTTAAATAGAAGATTTTCTGATGTTAACACAAAACATTTATTAATAAAAATGTCCAGTAGCAACATAAAGCAGAGGTTTTTTGATGTTGCTCATTCAGAGTTTCATAGGTGTTAGCAGATGATCTACACAAGATGTTTTAGTACCTATTTACAAGTCTTCTCTAGGAAAATAAATAGTTACAACGAATGCCCTTGCACCTCAGCACTCGAAATGTCACATTCATTTCAGTTTCTAGGAAGCTGTGATATTTTAAACTGGAAAAAAATAAGAACTGCAACCAAATAGGTTCCTGTTACACTCCTGAGTTTCCAGATCTTAAATCACTCTTGCAGTATCAAAGCAATGAAGGGCAGAGGTGAATGAGGGGACAAATGGTGATCAATGGAATAGAAGATGTGTTGAGAAGTTTCGTTAGTCTTATTAATTACATTTATAACCCTAAGCCATTTAACTGGTGCTATCAGTAACAGCTGATATATAGGTAAGTAAATGATCTCAGGTTATCATGCATGTGCTGCTAGCAGGAGGATATTTGGATGCTCACACAGGAGAAACAGGGTTGGTGAAAGCTGAATGGAAGCATTAGAGCTGTGCTTAGCAGTGAGTTGGTCCAGGCTTTGCAGGGGATTTAAAACACTGCAGCCATGAGCATTTGGTAACAGGGTTCTGGGGTAATAATTCAGGTTTGACTGACTTGTCCTCACAGAAGCTGAAATGTGTTGTTTCTGGCTAAGAAGGCAAAAGGTTAATAAAGGAATCTCACCTTCATGTTTAATACTAAATTCAGCTGTGATTAATGGCTTTATTAATGACCCACAAATCAGAGCTGGTGGTGATGTAACAATATTTGTGTGGAGCATAAGTTGGAATGGTGAAGAAAATGAGAGGACAGAGTAGCTTTGGGAAACTTGAGCCATTTGGGTGAACAAAAAACATAAAGAGAAGTTTGGTCTGTGTATCTGAGAGAAATGTATCTGCATCACTGCAGGGCCTGGATCAGTTTTGCTTTGTGTGTGTGTTAGAAATGGGCACAGGATTGTCACTGTGGGTCCTGCCTTGCTCCAGGAAGGACTCGTGGTTTGCACTTGTTGGCACAGGCTGGCTGCACTGAAAACAAGCAGTGGAAAAAAGTCCTGTCTCCCTCTTCCTGCTTTTTGGCATATGGCCAGTGTAAACAAGACTTTTAGGGGACTAAAGAGGTCGTGTTTCTGTTTGCAGCAGTAAAGGAGTCATTGGTGGAGGTGTTTCTGTGCTATTTGCCTAACATTCATTATTGTTTGCCTAACATTCATTATGTTACACTACAGTCAATAGTTACATTAAAAAATGCTCCTGGACCTGCAAATACAATCAATTATTTGTAATCTCTGTGATGTACTAATCTGGTCTGCACTATGTGTCTAAGTCGTTAATATTTTATAGAATAATATTACTTATGTATTTTTATCATAATATTATATAGCATTATATCACTAATCATTTTATAATAGGCAGTAGATTACTACAGTTGTATGTATCACTTGTGAAATCTTCTACCGTTTGAAAAGTCAACTTAAAGACACCTTTTGTGTACTGATGTTATTCTAAAATAGTCATGTTAATCATAAATTGTTAATGGCCAATGGCCAGTAGGATTATGGATTGTGGCAGGGCAGCATTGACAGAAATGCTGTGCTTTACTGTGAAGTGGAAAACCCCAAAGGTTTGAACTCCCTTGCTCTCTTACATCCTGTACACTTTAGACAATAGTCAATAATAATGAATATTTTCTCCTCCAGGGCAAAGGAATATGAGAGCTTGATGGAAGCAAAAAATGCTGTGTCTGATTCCCCATTTAAAGCCAAGTAAGCATTTATCTCTCTATATTTTAGACATAACCTTTTTTCCCCTGTCTGTCACAGAAGTGCCCCTGAAATTTCTGGTGGAGCAGGTGTGGAAGGTTTCCCCTCAATATGGGGCATGTGGCCATCCTGACTTACACATCAGTGTCTGGTACAAAAGGTATCAGAGGTATAAACTTCAATAAATGCAGTTTTTTTTCTGAAGACACTGTAAATCTTAACCTGTGTAAGTTGCAGTAGTAAAGAGAATATATATTTATCTTTTTCTTACCTGGAAACAAGAAGGTTCCAGACTTAGATTTCAAGACTGATGGGTGAAAATTCAGCACTGGAATTCTGGGATTGGAAATCTTATGCTTGACCTCCATTTGGTCAGAAACAAGGGTTCTTGTAGAAACACAGGTGCTTTAATGCCCTGGTGTCTTAGACTGACACTGAGCTTTTTAAAGCATAGATGTTTTTTATTGTCAAGGATAAGGCACAGATGAAAACAGCTGGATAGTGGGATTAAAACAAGGTCTGTGATCACTGACAAATTCCTTCTGCTTAGTTTGAAAGTGAAAATTGCTCAGCTTTTGTTTTCTGAGTCCATTGAAACCAGTTGGGAAAAGATGCAAAATATTTGGATTTCCAAAATAATTTTGATAAGGTCTGTTACCTAAGATCTTAAAAGAAACTATACAGCTGTAGTTTAAGTGGAAAACAGTGAAGAAATTGAAAAGAAGTGGAATTTCACTGGTCCTTGGCAGAACAGGGAGGTTACCAGTAGAGTTCTGTAGTTCTGTGATGGTCAACATGTTCTCAAATGACTTGGGAAGAGAGGGCCAGCAGTGAGGGGACAGTGTGATGTTCATGCAGGGATTCAGGACAGTAGGGACAAGAACTGGTGCTGAATGATAATTTTGAAGGCAGTGAGTGAGCAGGCAGTAAAATGGCAGGTGAAATCCAGTGTATTCTGTGTGCTGCCCAATGGAGGGGAACGACAGAACTCAGTTTTATCTTCACATAAAAAGTGTGGGCCTTGCATTTGCAGATGGGATAGGTGGTTCCTGGAAAATATCAGCTCAGTACTCAGCAGCTCCTAAAAATCCTTTGTTAAAATTACTTAGAAATAAGGGACAACAGAACAAAGAATGCCATCAGGTACAAATACCCAGGTCATTTACATCTTTTGAATAGGATGTGGAGTTCTAGCTCTTTGTCTCTGAACAGATAAACTACAATTGCTAAAGGTTCAGAGATACCTGAAATCATGACATATTTCCCTTTCTGCTCTATCTTATGTATCAGGAAATAAGTGAACTAGTACTACTCCTGGAGGAAAATGGGATAATGGGAAGTTCTTGTGGGGTTATGTTGTAGAGCTCTACAATGTCACAAATGGCATGGAAAAGATGGATGGGGATTGCTTGCTGTCCTTGATAGCAGAATGAGGGAGCACAGGGGAGAGCTGGAGCCGGGTCCTGGAGAAACCAAACCCAAAGTCCTTAATGCAGCATGCAGGGAGATGTGGGGAACTCTGCCAGGATCCACACAGGTGCTCACTGACAGCTCACCTGCATTCCTGCAGCTCTAGGAAAGCACCAAGAGGCTCCTAAGCCAGAACTGGGGAAACAAACAGATTAGTGAAGAGGATTATAACAGCCTGGCCTGCTCTTAGTGTTGCTGAGACATCCATTCCCAGTGGGCAGATGGTGGGTGTGCCTCACTGCCAGCTGCTTTTAGGGGGTCTGTAGCATCAGTCAGGGGGCTGGGGGCTCTCAGGAGCTGGAGTCAAAAACCCTCATCCTAAAATTGCAACAGCTTTCCAGACTGGGGATATTTGTCTTCAGACTGAGGTAGTGACCTGTACCAGATCCTGTATCTTTTGTGGTTGTTCCCATCAGCCATCAGCTGCTGAGGAAGGTGGCACTTTGTCCAAGCTGCTGGTGGTTAAGCAGTTCAGATCCTTGCACTTACAGCTCTTTGATGTACATACAACTAGTCTGTATGCAAGTATCTTTTACACAGGCTTTTCAAAAGCTTGGAAACTGCTGCTGGATCTTAGATGTGTTTTAAAATAATAAAAATCCATCACTGAGGTTTGCCATAAGAAAATGACCCATCTCCAGCAGATGGCACACCTGCATAAACACATGGGAAGGAGTGGGCTTCATTTTGTGGTCATCAGCACTTCCATTTGCAAGATTAATTTCATGGTATATTGAGACTTCTAGTTTGTAGCTTTTCTGTTTTGCTTTTCTTTGCTTCTAGAAAATAAAAAATTAAGTTCTAGTCATCAGAAAGTAGAAGTGCATGCATTTGACTCTGAAGATATTAATGAACTCTAGTGTCTCAGTATTAAATTCTGAGATTATCAGTGATGGAACTTGGTCACTTCTGTCTCAAATGTAGCACGAGAGAAACTCAGATATTAGTTTTTTCTAAAAATGTTTTCAAATCTTTAGACTGATCCTGAATTTATAGTTTTCATTTCTCTTTATGTAATTAAGTGCTCATTTGCTCTCAGGCAGAATCTTCTGTTCCATCTGCTTCTTTAGTTTCTTCCTTTATTGCCTCCTTTAGGGCTGTACCCTTTTAGGTGTGAATAGTGATGGCCACTGTGTAGTTCACTTCCATCACAGATCTGGGAGGTCTCTTTGCAGTCTTCATGTAGAAACCTAGAGATCTATCAACTGCTTAAAACTAAATTTTTGAAATATAGTTTCAAGTACCATAGTTGTTGTTATTTCCTAAATTGCACAACTCTTTACCTGCTATGAGGACTTAAATATTTGTGATCTTCTTTGAAATCAAGGGGGTAAAAATGGAAACTCAAGTCTGAACTGGCTTTTTAAGTAGAGGAGTGTCTATGAGTCAACCAGAAACCCATTTATTTCTGTTAAAATGTGTTTACTTTGCACTACACATGTTACAAAATGGAAGAAGAATAGGGAAGTATTCTCTCTTTCTGTAACAGAAAGGATGAGAGAGCAAGAAATTTTATGAGGCAAGAGTTTTAGCTCAGACTGTATCTGTTTACATGGTACAACCTAGTCTTTATATAGAGAAAAATAATTGGAAAACCCAGAACTAAGTACAGGACCCTGCTTAAGCAGGAAGGGGAGGCAGCACAAAGAAATAAACAGTAGTGGGTGTGCAGCATTATTACCTTGGGAAGCTGTGCAAGCACTGCCTTCCCTGTGCTGCTCAGGGATTCTGGGCTGGGAGTCTGCACAGATCTCAGGACACCTGCACAGACACTGAGACAAGTCCCATCACACAGCAAAGGGGCTCCAACTCCTCCAGAGTGCTAAATGCAGGCTTGGGGTCAAAACAAATGTCAAGACTGTCTTTCCCAAGGGAAGGTTTGATGTACTCGGATTGGAGTGGAAGTATACCAGTGAACAGGAAATAGCTTCTGACTTAGTGGGCTGTGGAGCTTGAAAATGGAGAAGTTCCTTTTTAAATTCTATTTAAAATGGGACACAATTGGTAGGTTTATTTATTTGCTTAAGAGAAGCAATATGTTTTAGAATTAAATCAAGATCTCTTTCTTTTAGACTTCCTTGCTTATGCCACATTTCTTTATCCACTTCTCTACCCCCAAACTGAGAGTGTCTTCACAAACAACCAGAACCATTTATGGAATGCAACTTCTTATCTGATTTTAGTTCTTAGTCATGTTGTCAGTTGTTACAGAAGAAAGACAGAAACCAGAGTTAGTCTTTGGCAGGTAAAAAGCCTTTTTAGATCACCTTTAAGATTAGGCCACTTTAATATTATGAGACCACTGATTTCCTGATGCAACTGATAGACTGTTTCAGTGGTTCTTATTAGCTGAGGGTTTGCAGATTTATAAAACCTTTTACACTAAGGAAGCACTGATCCAAGTGCTCTCTGAGCTCTACACTGGTACTACACTAAGAGCAATGAGCAGACAGGCTTTTCTGTGCTGTGCTAGACAGTGTGCATCCCTTTTCCAGTGGCACACCACTGATTCATGTGACACTGTAAATGCCTCTGAGGAGTTCGTTCTTAGAAGTGACTTCTAAAAGATGGCTGACACAGTTGGGGTTTTTACTGTCTGTTTAAAAAAAAAAAATCATGTGCATTAGGAATTCCAAATACTGCCTTGTTTGGTAGGTATCTTGGTCTCTGAACTATTTCATGTGCCTGGAGGGACATTCAAGGAAAGGACTGTGGACATTGTCACCCAGAGCAGCCAGGTGTTGCTCCCTGCCTTTCTCAAGTGCATTTGCTGGTTGGTCCCTGGTGGCACTTAGGTAATTTTGTCAGTGCTGGTGGACTCTTGGTGGGTTTGTAGTATTAATTCATATTCTCTGGGAACTGATCTGAGTCATTATTTAGTGTCCAGTGTACTAGGATAACATGGCAAAAGGTATGTCAGAGCACATTTTGAAAAGGGAAGGAACACATTTTCACAAAATTAGAGGCTTATTTACATCTATTTACTGTCTTCTAATGCAGGGGGAGGCCCTGTATTTCAGTGTTAAATATCCAGGTAGTAAAGTATAATTGTCATCCTTCAATACAACAGGGAAACTAAAGTAATGAAAGATTGCCTTGTGCCTGAAGGGAATTAGCAGGTTTGCAAGAGGAAAAGTTAATCCCTTGGTCTAATATTTTATCTAGTCTCACCTCACATAACAAGGAATTGTTTTAATGTATTCTTTTTATTTACCTCTTTTTTTAACTGCAAAGGGATACTTCAGATAGTATGGAAATTGGAACCACTGTTCTCCTGGAAACAGACTGCAGCACAAAAAGAAGAGGTAGAAAAAGAAATATTATTTCCTGTAAGAGTCTGCTGCAGGGGATATGAGAATGTAGTGTGAGGTTTGTTCTTTCAGAAGCCCAAAGCTAAATGTCTGTACTGATACAGTCTTTTTTTCATTATGGTATATCAGTGTATTCACAGGATAAACTCATCTTGGAGATTTTCCTGCAGTGGTAGGCTTAGAGTACAGTTAGGCCAGTTATAAGATATTTTACCAAACTACTGATTACTGAGGAAAAAAAACAGACACTCTCTGAAACTAGAAGTACTTGTACAAAATTTCATTTCCAAAATGTTGTGGAAACTGTAGAAGAGCCAGAGCATAAATAAAATAAAATTCAGGTAAACTTTAAAACAAGATAAATACCAGGGATTTGATTGGGCAGGCAATGGATTTCCTCTTCAGAGAATGGCTAAAATATTCTAATGGGAATGCAAAGAAATATATTCAGAAAATAGAAATTCTAGGAATTGTTCACCATGTTTCAGATTTCCATTTCAAGGTGTATGGAGCTGCAGCTGGTTTGTGTCTGGCAGTGTTGGGGGCAGTGTCCAGCTGTGGGACACAGCTGGCACCCTGCAGAAGCCAGAGGGTGCCCTGTGTGCCAGACATGGATTGTAGTGCAAGGGTGGCACTGGGGACACGGGGAATGGGCAGGGGTGGCACTGGGGACACAGGGAATGTGCAGGGATGGCACTGGGGACACGGGGAATGGGCAGGGGTGGCACTGGGGACACAGGGAATGTGCAGGGATGGCACTGGGGACATGGATTGTTGGGCAGGGGTGGCACTGGGGACATGGATTGTTGGGCAGGGGTGGCACTGGGGACATGGATTGTTGGGCAGGGGTTGCACTGGGGACATGGATTGTAGGGCAGGGGTTGCACTGGGGACATGGATTGTAGGGCAGGGGTGGCACTGGGGACATGGATTGTAGGGCAGGGGTGGCACTGGGGACACTGGGAACAGGCAGGGGTGGCACTGGGGACATGGATTGTAGGGCAGGGGTGGCACTAGTGACACTGGGAACAGGCAGGGATGGCACTGGGGACACAGGGAATGTGGCATCCAGTAAAATCTACAAGCTGGGTACATTGATTCTGCTATTTCAAGGCTTTTTGGCTTTTTCTGGAGAGGAAATGTGGCCTAGGAATATTGACAGATCTTTTTCCTTTGGCCCATAAAATACATTAAACCTGCTAAAAATACTTAGCCCATGTTAGAAACCTTTGATATGAATATCCCTTGTTTTCCCATCTGCATTGCAAAAAGATCAGATACTGAATTTGTATTTGCTGAACACACAATTTATTGGTTTACATTATGGGAATGTTCCAAGACAAATCAGGCCCTTATGTCCTTCTGATATTTCTTCTGCATTCTGAATTATCCATTTGTGAGGAGTACTAAAACCTTAATAAGTGAGATGTAAATAAGGGGAAAAAACATTAACTTTCCCCTTTTATCCTGCACAGTAAAGTTTCAGTCATTTATCATTCCTGTATGGCTTAGTAAGCATTGGAGGAGTGAAAATTGGGGTAAAGAAGGAAGACTAATTAATTGTCTTGAAATGTTTGGACTTGGATTCAATGATATTTCCAGAGTGCCTTGATCAGGTGTGGATGCCATGTCCCAGTAATCCCCAGTGCATACCAAGAGTGTGCCAGGAGTCCAGTGTGTACAAAGAGCTCTCTTTTTCCAAATCCATTCATAGCAATGGCAAATTCTGCATCCAAGCACAAGTCCTCTTGCATAGACTTCTACTCCTTTGAAACAGTCCAAAAATTATTCTTATTTCTTTGACACGGCCAAGAAGTCAGTCTGAAGGATATTTAAATAATTTGTTCAAGGTTCACTGGGTGGGGGGAGGCAGTTTTTATTTCCTCTCTCTTCCCCATGTGATCACACAGCATCCCTTGACTGGTTTTGGCAGCAGACTCACCCTGCAGCAGGATATGAGGATGTGAGAGGTAATTCTTTAATGTGGCAGAATTGGAAATTCATTCTTTCAGGTTCTTACTCTGTGATGCTGAACACACTCTTAGGAAGTTTGAATTTTGGTACAAGTGTCCAGAAAGACTTTTAGAAGGAATGGAAAGCTGGAAGCTTTTCCTGGGGAGTTAGTACTGTCCAGGTTGTTTTGAAAGTGAGGACAGAAACTGAACGTGCTGTTTAACTTGTGGAGCATCTTAACAGACTGAAGAGAAAGACACTTGTGTGAGTTGTGTCTGCTGAAGGCTCAGGGTAGTGTAATTATGTTCTCTCTCAGTCCTTGTGAGCAGTGTTTTCATAAACCTTACACATTTTGTATGCTGATGCCTGATGGAGATTAGGGAAGTGCCTTTCTTCAGCCTCTGTGGTTAATCCTGGTGGAATTCCATTCCTGTGATGTTAAATGAAGCAAATGGAAACCTGTCTTGCTGTGTTTTGTCAGATGAAGTTACAATATAGGGTGGTGGGCTTTATATATGCTTTAATCATGGGATTTGGGTAGATATACCAAAGAAATGAAGTATTTTTTGCTTAATGTGCTAGGATATTGCCAAGGCAATAGCCATTCTAAATCCCACTCTGTGAGAACACTCTGCTTGTGGACTGCAGCAGTTCCACTTCTCATTGGTGCTGTGGTCTTTTGATTTACTGTCCAAGTCCTGCAGTTATTTGGGCTTTGGCTTTTAATTTTGTTTCCCATTTTAGCTTGTGGCTTATGGAGATAGACAGAGGTTTCCTCCAACCTCATTTTCCACAGAGGAAATAGCAGTGCAAAAAAATCTCATCAGGATATAATCTCGTTTTATTTTTCTTGTCATAGAAAAATCCTGGTTGTATATTAGTAGGCTCAGCTGACCAGATGATAAGAAGTCCAAGACTCAAAATTCTACAAATCATTTTTATTTGTACTTCAAGAACATATATGTTTCAGCATGTCTTGAAAGCTATTAATGAAGCTCCTAATTTTTTCAAAGAGAAGACACAGAGTACCTGTTGTCTCTTGATTAAGTGGAAACTCTCTATTTTTCCCCAAATCAGTATTCTGATATTGAGGATTATAAACTCGGAGTGTGTTTTGACTGCTGTATTTTGGACCTGAGGGTGAGAGAATTGTGCCCTGCACTGTGTATTTCCCCTCACTGGCCAGCAGGAGAGCACAGGTGAAGAGCCCAGGTGCAGGTGTGAAAATTGAATTGAAACCAAACCCATGTATGTGTGTGCATTGCTCCCACCTCTGCATTTTGGCTTCATTACTGATCCTTGTTAATCAAATGCCCTTTCTGAGTAGGCTGCAAAGCCACTGCTCTTCTCTTATTCAAATAACCCTGAAGAGCCATTTCTTTTATGATGCCTATAAGAAATCAGCCAAGTGGTCCTGCTGTTCCATTTCCCTTACTCATCTTAAATAGGGTGAAACCGTTTGAAAATGAGGATGGCAGGATAAGCTGGGGAAGGGGAATAGGGAAACAACAGAACCAAATGGAGCTCCTAAAGTGCCTTTATGGCTGTACTGTTCATTCTATGTCTGTGCTGCTTCCTTGGAAAAGTAGAGAGTGAAATGTCACTCGAAGCTGACTAGGATGTTTGGCATCCTGTTCAGAATAGATCATAGTAATGTTTAACATAGATTTTCATTATTCTTTCACTGTAACCAGAGGTTCATTACAAAGATGGAGGTTAAGAAGGGAGTTGTGGCTTTAACTGCTCTTTGGTTTTGTTTTCTGTTGAAGGTTACAGCGATTAGCTAAAGACCTTGTGAAGCACCTCCAAATGCAGGATAGCTGTTCCCTGGGCAACAACAAAGTCCCTGGGCTGGACAGGACTTTAGGAGAGATCTCTCGGATTCTGGAAAAAGAGGTATTGTGACATGATTGACCTAGAAATTGTTTTGCCCTCAAGTATCATCAGTTTGGATCTGGGAATGTTTCATGTGAGATTTTGAAGAATAAATGACCTCCATGTAACAAGCAGTGTCTGCCATTACACTTCTCACTTTTTTCCTCTGTATTTTCATGAGGGTTGTTTTCAGTCATTTCAATCATCTAGTTTGTAGTGCTTACCCACAAACAGCTTTTACAATAAAGGGCCAAAAAACTGGCAGAAAACAGAGGAAAGAACTGGATCCAGGTTTGCTGGAGCACCAGAGTTGAACAAGGTCAGTGTGTTTTTGCTGGAGGAGGAAGGTATGATGTGCATGTATGTGGGATATTTCTAGGTTTTTAACTTTTTTACAGTGATA
Source organism: Acridotheres tristis (assembly GCA_037013685.1). Classification (NCBI taxonomy): domain Eukaryota; kingdom Metazoa; phylum Chordata; class Aves; order Passeriformes; family Sturnidae; genus Acridotheres; species Acridotheres tristis. The sequence goes on along the minus strand of CM072897.1, from coordinate 17,797,661 downwards.
TGATTGTAGAGCATGTTTTGCTTTATGGTAAATGTTGGATTTTTTTTTTTAATAGCACTGCCTTTGCATCTTTTTTCCTATTTCCTCATGGTCAGTCAGTGCTTTGTGACTTGTAATGTGGTTTTTTGCTCCATTAGGACCATGATATTTGAGTTTTCATCTGGAACATTATGTTCTGTTCTCCCTTCAACCACTTGAAAATACTTCAGTTTCGTATCTATAATCAAGACATAATTAAAATTAGTTCTGGAAGAAACCAAATTAATGAAATCTGAGGAGGGGTTGCATCACTGTGGTTCAGAGTGGATGTTTGTGAAAATGAGAGCTCTGCTTGATGCTTTTCACAGCTTAGTCCATGTAGAGAACACAATTGTTAGTGGCACATGCTTTTAAACACTACAGGCTCCTCATGTGTGTTCTGCTGGTTCCTTGGAGCTGCTCATCAAGCTTAATAGTGTGTTTGAAAGAGTGGTGGCATTTTCAAATTCTACAGTGTTTCCATTAATTATTGAAAAATTCATTTTTTATTGATTTCAAAATACAGAAATCATGTTGTTGCATGACTACTATGAAAAAATGAATCTGTTTGGAAGTTACCTAAATAATCCTTGGAAACTCTTTGGAATGTGGAGTTGTATCCAGCCTTTTACTAATAGTCATCTGCTGAGATTTTTTTAAAATGAGATGTGAATTGCAGCTAAGTGTTACTCATTAATTGTTTACGTGGTGGTGTTGAGACTTCAGTGGGGAATTAAAAACTAAATTGGATGGGTTATTTTGTTGTTAATTTGGGGCTTTACCCCCAAAACATTACTGAAGGCCTGGAGGAGTGTTTTTGTCTCTGGGTGTGCTGATCAATAAGGTCAGGAAGCATTGCTGTCTGTAGCTGCTGCTGTGTTTACTGCACGGATCATACATGGCCGTTTGCAGCAGGGGATGGGAATTCTCTTGTTAACCTGGAGTGAGAAATCAGCAGACACATCTTACATGTCAGTGGGCACTGAAAAGAGCCCTGATGGTGTCACTCATGGGCTGAGAGGAGGAGACTAACACTGTTAATTGAATTTCCCTGGAGAGCATAAAAATATAACCTAATGTGGGGGGAGGAAGGGGGAGTGGGAACCACACAAGCTGTCAGTGTGTGTGAGCTGATAACATTGATTTACCCTTGCTAATGGCCTGGCTTGAATAAAGAATTGCCCTGAGGGAGGACAGGGTTCACTACAATAGATCCTTGCCACTTACTAGAAATTCTTCTTACTCACAAGAAGTCCTGCAAAACTATTACAAAATATAATTGATCCAAAACTCCTCTTTTCATTCATAGTGGGAAACATTGGATTTTTCTTTTGTTTATAGTTTACACTGCCTGAAAAATTTATGTATTCAGGCTCACCAGGGAAAAAAAAAGATTGGTTTTACAGATCATGAATTTATGCTGAGCTGGTGTTGGCAACAGTAAATAAGAAAAATATATACCATTAAATTTCTCAACAGAAGGGTTATTCAGCTCATTAGAAATTCCATGACTGTGCTAAAAGAGCCTGAAAGGGTGGGGTGTAATATTTATGCAAACTTGAATCACAAAAAAAGCCACACTCACAAGATTTGCAGCCCTGTCTCAATAGGATTTGCCTCCAGGTACAATCAGATCACACTAACAACAATTTCTGTTTGGACTTGGCCTTCATCTGATGTGTTCCACTGTACTGAATAAGGCTTTTTCTCACTTCTGAACCTCTCATGGTGTGAGAACATCCTAGGGTGCTGCATGCCTGCATGGTTATTGTGCTCACCCTTGCTCTTGTTTCTGCCTTCCTGCTCTGCTGGACACAGCCCGTTCTGCACCTGGGGCCAAGTCATTGCACTTGTACAGCAAGAAGTGCTTGTTTAATGCAGACTGAAAGGTTTAGATATCCTCTAGATACTCAGATTTGAGAAATCTCTCTCAGGCAAAGATGCATCTTAGCCAGTTTTGGAGTCCTGGCTGTTTATTGCAGCACCTTCCCTGCTCCTCATTCACTGCTGCTGGATCCCTGTGCAACACAGCATATTTTGAGTGCTAACAAATGAAAGAGATGTGCTTTGCTTTGCTTCAAGTGGTTGTTAGATCTCCAGACACTTACACTGGCTTGGTTGGATGAAGCTGTACAGAAGGTTGGAGCTTTGTGTCCAGTGCAGGAAAAGGATTTGTGAAGAATAAGCAAATTGAAGTGCAGGTTTTGAGGCTCTGGCTTGGAGCGTGGCCATTAGCTGCATGAACCATGTGGCTCACGTGTCTTTAAATTAATTATGCATGGGAGGTACTCTAAAGTCATAAACCACCATGTGGCTCCAGGCTTGTGCCCCTTGGGCCATGTTGGTAGGAGGCAAGGAGCACAAATCTCAATGTTGTGTACCTGGTGTGCTGTCCCCCAGGTGTGTCCAACAGGTACTGCTGCTGCTTTGGGTGTGCTCTGGATTATTGGAAGGAAGTCCTTGGGTTTGTGTATCTCACCCTTTCTGGCAGAAATCCTGGAAGGAAGCTGTATTCACTTTCACCTCTGCTTTGTTTAAAAGTCCATTAAGAAAACAAACACACACACAGAGCCACAACAGCACAATGCATGCGAATGTCACCAGAAAGCCCTGGCCTGAGGTTGGCAGATGTCATATGGGACTCTTCAAGCTCTTAATAAGATCTGATAACCCTCAGTTTAAGATCTCCTATGAATGGGCCTTTGATGCTAAAAGAAAATCTCTTAGAGAAGGCAGAGCTGATGTTTGAAGTGGCAGGGCTGGAGCACTTGTCCTGCCACAATTCTTTTGATTCTATGCATGTTCATTCCTTGATGGACCAATTTTACACATCTATCACCCAGGGCAACCGTGTGTTTCAGATGTGCAGGGAATCCCAAAGTAACTGGAGCACTCCCACAGAAATGTCCTGTAATGGGGAGCTCTTAGGAGCCAGGGCTTTGAGAGCACTGTATCCTGTCAGTGTGACTGCAGCTGCAGTTTGAACCTGCTTAGGCTTATCATCTGTTTCCCTGTTATGTAAAGTGGTGAGATTTGCTGATTAAAAACTTGCTGATTAAAAATCTACTGATTAAAAAACGTCTACTGCATAGACATTAGGTCCTAAGCTGACTGAAGTCCATACATTTCTAAGGTTGTGACCCTGGCCTGGGTCAGAGGTCACTGGCTCTCAGGTGGCCATCCTTACACCGGCTGACAGAACATCCCTTCCCTAAAGTTCTTCCTAACATTTGTTTGTAGAGAGTTGGGTTTGCCTTCAGGTTTCACATGTTAGGAGTGTCCTGTGTGGTTTTGGATAGGTGTGTGCTGGGCAGGGTTGGCAGACACTTACTCTGAGGGACGTGCAGGCTGTTGCCATTGTAAGGATGGTGACAGCAGCTGAGGCCAGTGGCCTTTTCACCTGGCTCAGCTGCAGCTGAAACACTGCAGTTAAATCACTGCAGTTAAATTTGTACAACACTTACATATGGCATTTAGACAAGCCCTTCATGTGTCTCTGGTCCATCTGACTGGGAATATGGCACAGAGATTCAGTGAGATTCTGAGGGAACCTCATGCTTTTGGAATTCAAGGCTGACAATGTGCTTAACTGGAATTGCTTTTATATGATGCTTCTTACGGATCACTAGTTTGAAAAAGATCTCCAGCACAACACAAGTGCCAAGGTTCCTGTAACTGAGTGGTTTGGCTGAAGCTCCTGCAGCTCTGCTCCTGAGGAGGGGGCTGCAGCAGCAGGATGCAGGTTTGATCTGTGACCCAGCACAAACAGTACAGCTCAGACACTCACAAAGTCCTACAAACAGGATTTCACTGCTTCTGCTCATAAAACTTACTAGGATTTTGGATGGGTTTGAGGATAGCTGTGTCCCTGATCTCCTTCAGGCTCCCTAGGTGCTGGAAAAATCTCAGTAAATAATAGCGAGTGCAAAATAAATTGTTAAACTGTGGAATTGAAATGGAACCACAAAATGAAACAGGAGGCTTTTAATAAATTGGGCCACAGTGCTTGCAGTTACTTACCAGCTCTCTTCATGCAAATCTAGAGCAGCTGCCTTTCAATAGGCTAAGTTTAAATATTGTTATTTACATTACTAATTCAGATTAGTATTCTAACTGGAAACAGATTTCAGGGGGAAAAGATACTTCTTAGAGAAGGGTATCATTTTGTAACTGAACAATGTGTGAATGTGAGCTAGTAATTGACTGCAGTGGTTGAATCCTTTTTCTGAAAAAAGGGTCTCAATGCTCATGATCTCTAAAACATGCTCTCTCAGTGACCATTAATGGTTTGTTTTGTGTCAGACAATGTTTTGGGGTTTGGGATTTTTAGAGAGATTTTTCAGCCTCCTGTTTGAGCAGCGGTGATGTCAGTTATTTACATTTCAGTAAAATGTTTGTCGTAGCTTTCAAATACATGGGGACTGTAGACAGACAGTGTTTATCCCATTGTAAAGACTGTCAGAAATGGCTGGCTCTAACAACACACTCAGGCCCTGTATTTATGTTTTATTCTCTAAACTGTTGGGCCCATTGGGGATGGTGACCATAGCCAGGGTGAAGGGGGACAGTCCCCCCAATAATACAAACTCTTCATCATCAGAAACAGAAACAATAAAATTAAAAACTGTTGGAGAAATAATGTATGGAACAAAAGCAGTGTTAAATGGAACATGTGATAAGTTTCTTCAAATATCTCTACGGAGATTTAAAATTGCCCTGTGTGTGTATATGTGTGAGTATGTGTATATAAATATATATATGACATATATATACAGACAAAATAGATTTTAGGAGCAAATACTCTGTTATAAAGACTCAGTGTTGTTGCTTAAAGTATATTCGAGAATACAGTGAGAATTGTGATTCCCAAAGTCTTGCACATTTAATTTTGGTGCTGCAGATATTTGCACCCAAGGAACTGTGTGTTCCTAGTGCAGCAGAGTGGTGTGGCCTTTAAGGAGAGAATTGCCAGCCTATGTGTCACCACCTTGCATTAGTCCAAAAAAGCATTATATATATGAAAAAGAGTCAAAATTACTGTCGTAGTGAATTTACCTAAATGATGAACCGGTGGCTTGACCCACAATGGATTTTGTGATTCCATGCAGGCACAGTGTCTGTATACAATTTAACATACATTATTCTCTGTAGCCTCACAGCAGATTCATTTCTTAGGCTACTGAAGCTTTCAAACGTTTACCTTGAAGCATTATTGTAGCAATGAAAAGCTTGGCCGGGATTGCAGACCTTGGCAGGCAGGTGTGTGAGTGGGAGCTGTTCCTGGCAGGGTGGCTCTGCATCAGCTCGTTCCTGTCCCTGCCGGCTCTCCACTAGAGGACACCACTGGCAGGAACAACAGCGCTCCTTTCAATCCTTGCGAGTCAGAAATCTGTTAGAAGTAGAGTTTTCTCTCTGACAACAGGTTCAGACAGCACTGTACTGGAAATCACGCAGCCCTTGCTCCTGTGAAGCTGCTCACAGCAGCTGTCCCCTGGTGTGGGTGCACAGGCACTTCCCTGGATAATCACTGGATCCTCACCAAACTTCAGCCTGGATCACACACAGAATTCTGCAGAAAAAATGCGAATATACACAGGCACAGCACTCATTTCAAAAGGAAACAGCCACGTGCCCAGAGCCCAGGAGGCACACTGATGGCCAGGGCTGCTGGGCTGTCCTGCAGGGGTCTGTGGGCACGCTGGGCTGGCTGCGTGCGTGTCTGCGTGTGTGTGTGTGGTGTGTGTGTGTGGTGTGTGTGTGTGTGTGTGTGTGTGTGTGTGTGTGTGGTGTGTGTGTGTGTGTGTGTGTGTGTGTGTGTGTGTGTGTGTGTGTGGGTGTGTGTGTGTGTGGGTGTGTGTGTGTGTGTGTGTGTGTGTGTGTGTGTGTGTGTGTGTGTGTGTGTGCAGCAGTGCCCGGGCTGTGTCACAGCTCAGGGCACAGCCATGGCGGGGTGAAGGCAGCGGCAGAGCCCCGAGCCTGCTCCTTGAGCTCCCCTGGCACGCCTCAGGGGCCCTGCAGAGCCCTTGGTGCTGCACGGGGCAGCCTCTGCCTTTCTGTCCCCTCTGCCTTTCTGTCCCCTCTGCCTTTCTGTCCCCTCTGCCTTTCTGTCCCCTCTGCCTTTCTGTCCCCTCTGCCTTTCTCTCCTGTGTCTTTTGGCTCTGGGACAGGTGAAGATTTTCATGCATACTGCACTGGTTTATACCCAAAAGCTTTCTTTTATATCAGGCAGTGGGCATTTCCTAGCCAAAGTTTTAAAAACCAAAATAAACACCCACGTGCCACCTTAACTGTGCTTTCATCCTTATGGGTTTTGTTCTCTGTGGAAGTAATTGCTACTCTTATTTGTTACAATGAGAAGTTTAAACTTTCAGGTTCATTTTAGCTAAACATATGATGTATTTCTCTGCAAATAGTGGTTTAATATTTTAATCCATCCATTAACTTTTCAACTCCAGATACCCCTGCAGTAGCCACTTCCAAAGCTACAGTGATGTCATATGAGGGGAAGTAATTAATTAAATGTAAAGCTGAATTATAACTGTTTAAAAACAATTCAAAGTTCAAAATCTAAACTTTAGGAAGGATATTGAATTACAAAACATAGAAATAAGTTTTAAAACATAGATTTTTGGGGTTTAGAAAGTAAAAAAATAGTAAGTTTAAACTAAAAAGTTTTACCAGCTAAAACTAGAATTTGGACCCTTGGAACTTTGCATACTGCCACTGAAAATATAATAATTTTGCCAACACAGAAAGTAACATAGGGAATTCTGTATTTATGCTTCCTTTGTTGCCAGTGTTAAGTACAGAACCCGAATCGGAGCACGAACTCCAGGAAGGATAAAGCAGATATAATTGTTGGAAAAGACAAAGTTCATTCACTTCCTTAAAGCCTGTAAAGTGAGAAGGAGAGAATTTGAATGTGCAGGTGCTGAGCACTGGCTCCAGTGCTGCACAGTGCCACTCAAGCACAGCTGGAGGAGGCTCAGCAGTGCTCCCAGCCTGCACCAGCAGCACTGCCCTGGAAATCCCAGTTGATCATGGGCCAAGCTGCTGCTGGAGAAGAAACATCCTCTTCTCTAGCAACTGCAGCAGCACATTTGATAGTCCCAGCACAGGGGCTGTGGGCAAACCCAGCTCTTTGGACAGCATTTCCCACCCCAACAGCCTTTTCCTGTCACTGCCTGGAAGGAGTCAACAGGTCAGGTGTGTGTTGTGTGCTGCAGCTTGGGCAAGGCAGCTTTAGCTCATCAATAATTCCTTTGCCCAGAGTTTCTGTAATCTGTGGATTAACCTTTTCCCTGAGATGAACATATAAATAGGAACTTGTTACTAGGGGTCAGTCACAGAATATTTTTTAACTTGTTTGCTGGAAATGGTATTAAAAGGCAAGTTGAGTTCACAGATAAGCTCTGCAGTGTTCTTATTCCAAGATTATTGGGAGGTTAATTTCTGTGCACAGTGAGTGCAGTTGAGAGCTGCTGCAGGATGTAATTAAATGCTGTCAGCTTCCAGTGTTGTACTAATTGTGCCTTTCTGCTGTCAGATCAGGCTTCTACGTCAGTTTAGAACTAATACATCATATCAGAGTGGATATAATGGATGTTTATACATTCCAGGATATGCAAAGTTCCTTCACTACAAGACAAGACATATGTTTTACTGTCATTAAAGCCCAGGCACTGATTTCTCAGTGAGGAGAGCTCCCTACCCAGGCACATTTGTGCCAATAGCAGAGCCCAGTTTAGAAATCACAATAAAGTAATGATTAGTATGGTTTCTAAAGAAATTGTTATTTAATTTGGTCTGATGGTATATATATACACACATATTTTCTTCAAAGTATTTTTAAGTTCAGCAGTGACTTGAGACCATCACTTGTGACTTGAGAACATATCACCCAGAGGCCTTCATGGTCTGTTCTGATGTTTGCAGCACCTCACAACCCACCCTGTTCCTGTGCCCCCAGTTCTTTGTGGACAAGACCATGTCATTTTGCTTTCTGTTTACCTGCTTAGGAACTTTTATTTGTGTGATTAATCAGAAAAAGTCAAATTGGCCTCAGCTAATGGAGCCATCTATGGAGATCCAGGAGCAGTTGTTCCTCTTCTTAAAGCTCTATTGTTGCTTTCTTCCTTTAATTGATGCACTTACTAGATGCCCTGTTATTTATAAATAGAGCAAACATTTATTTTTAATAAGCACAAGTGCTGCTATGCTCAGTGCTGTCTCTCAGGATATGTATGAGGATAATTCCTACTTTCCCAAGCAATACTGTGTGTTTCCTGTAATGCTGCTTGGCATGGCTGAAACAGAGAGCTTGGAATTCACTGGTTTACCTTTACCTGTCTTTCCTTTATGGCTTTCCCTGACTCTTGTGGCTTCACAGGTAGGACTGTGAGGGTCCTGTCCTTGTCAACAGAAGTACAGCATGGTGCCTCTCTGGGGCTTTGCTGCTGAACTGAAAAGCCACTGCAGAATCAGGAGATTGTGTAAATGAGGCTCATCCTGTTCAATTAGATCACACAGTGAGTCAGTAAGGAGTCCTATTGAATTTGGTTTGACCTGAAAATGTGGGCAGATGTTTGCAAGCAGAAAAATGAATTAAGATGGCATAGACAGAAATTAGGTTTATGTGCACAGGATGTTTAGTGTTTTCAGGCAGGACAGGCCTAAGAATCAGTTTTTTAGAATTGGTGTTTTCCCTAGGCCTTGAACAAATTTTAGGTTTCCTGTCAATAGTAGACTTTCAGAGATGATAGTCCAAAATGACTCATCTTCTTCTGTTTTTGATACAGTTAAAAAGTAAGGTAGGCCTCATTTTTATATTGCATTTGAATGCTGTATCAAGTGCTTGCTTTGTCACCCTTTCTGTTCTTGGGTATTTGTGTTCCTCTGTGCTGAATCCAGGCTGTGAAGCTGCAGTTGGCATAGCTGAGCTGTGGAGGTGGAAAGCCAGCATTACCCAGAGGGCTCAGGAGGCAGAGACACCTTTCCCTGGGCTCAGCAGGTGTCAAACACCTTCCCCAGGTACAGGGAGCCTCTGCTCCTACCTGAGCACACACACAGAGCAGCTGCTTTTCCTTTCAGGCTTCCAAATCACCTCCCAGGCTTCAGAATCTGCACTTTGCTGAGCAGGACCAGGTGGGATGGAGCATTTCTCAAGGTCTCCTTTCTGGGGCTTGAAGCCACGAGCAGGGCAGGAGGAGGAAATGAATACAAATCCCTGAGAGATATTCCTTGATGTGAATGAATGCCTCCCTCCAATTCAAACAACACCTAGCCAGTTCTGGCTCATGTTTTAATCCTAAACAAGTTTTCCATTAATATTCAGTGGTCGAAATTTTATTGGGGATGAATTCACTCATGTTTGAAAACCAGTTTGAGGTTTTCACATGGAGGGGGGGATTATTGTAACAATAATTTCACTGAAGAGAAGTGTTGCAGGGAGAAAAACTGCCTGTTTTAATAGAAAATACTACTTTGGTGTACTCTGCAGGGATTTTCACTGTATAAAGTCTGGAGAACTACTCAAAGAATGTAGATTTTCTACAGTCACAAATGTGTCCATGGGTTTGTATGTGCATGTAGATATACTTGTATATTTATTTAAAGGGAGAGGAAAGGTAAAAAAAAAGGAGAAGCCAGCCCAATATTCAGTTGTCTGGTTTGTTTTTCTAAGCAAGCTTTGAACTGCATTTCTTAGCCCCTGGCATTTTAGATAGAATCTTCAAACACTAGATAAAAGGAAAGAAAAAAATTCTTAAGATGGATTTCAGCTATATTTCACTAATTAGTTATTATTTCTTCCATCAATGAATTAGAATAGAGTTGCACAAGTTTGTTCCTTCAGAAATAGAAGTCAGCATGTTTGGAAGTATTTGGGTTCCATTCAGAAATAATTCCTTCTGAAATAATTTAGTTCCTGAGTCTGTTCAAACGGGCTTTCCAGATGAGCTTCTGATTTGGACATTCTGCAGGACCAGCAGAAGACATTCTTTAGGTTAATGAAAGAAAAATAATTGCTCTAAATTTCCTTTTTAGTCTACATGAAAATATTTATTTTGGAGGTTTATCTTTGAGGGGGGGTCTACACCAGAGTATTTCAGTTAGTTCAAAAATATTTCAAACAGTCGAAATGGGCTAAAGTCACATAGAGAAGAGGTAGCAAAGCTGACATTAAATCATTTCAGCTGTTAAAGCTCAGCATTATTTCTGATTCTGCTCTACTTATTAACTAATAATAATACTTTAACAGGAGAAATGTATGGAAGTGAGTACTTTGGTGTCCAGGACATTGGATTTCACCCAATATCTCTTGCACCAAATTAATAAATTATGATTTAACTGGGATCATATTTTTCTAGGAGATAATCAGGTTTGATTTAAAAACTTGAAATGATTGAGAGTCGACTATATGTGCTAAGTATATTATGCTCATCATTAATTACTCTTGGCATTAAAAAACCCCCATTTTATTCTCACCTGAATTCATTTGGTTTCAGTTTCCAGATATTAGCTGTTCCTCCCATTCAGGTCCTTCCACACTGTCATCCCAGCATGTTTTTACTGTCCCCAGCATAAAGTGAGTGACACTTGTGTCGTGCCTGCTGGTGCCACAGCTGTGTGTGCCCTGTGCTGCAGTTTGGCAGAGCCCTGTGCAGAGGGAGGGCAGCAGCTCTCCTGCAATATTGACCACACAACCCAAAAGCTGCTGCAAAGCAGTGCTGCCTTTATTTCCTTCTGTGTTACTTCGTGTTACCCACTGACTTGTATCAATTCAGCAGCGTTTTCCCCCAGTTTGGTTTTATCTCTGGAGCACACAGCTCACATTGTGTGCCTGCTTTAATGAGTGCACCAAAAGCCAGCAGAGTACCAGCACAGGCCAGTTGGCCTTTTCATGTGTTCCTTTGTTGGCCACGTTGGGTAGCATGGGGCATATGTGTAAATCTCTCTTTTTGAGTTGTGTGTATTTTTCTGTACCAAATGTCAGATAATGAGATGAAAACATTATATTGAACTTTCTATTTAGTGTGCTCATTTTCGAATTTGCCAAACATACTTGTGTCCTCGGGTAAGTGGTGCTTCCGAGGGTGCCACAGATGCCAAGCCCTGATAAAATCTACCCTATCTTGTTAATGAACACACAAACAGTTGTTCCCCATCTGCTGCCTCTGTCTGAAAGGTTAGGAAGCCCTTCCTTCTTGATCACAAAGGACATGATTATTGTAGAGGAGTCAAGTACAAAGACAGTCCATCCAGTCTGACTGCTCCTACACTGCAGGCCACCAAAGATTAACAGCTGCTTCTCCTTTGATTAGGTTAGGTAATAACAGTTACTTTAGTTAATAATTGGATGGATTCCCAGGCCATGTAATTCAGGTTTAGGCTGTCATTTTTTGCTGGCATGTAGCTGAGCTGTATTATTGGAACAGAGCCTGTAATCCTATTAGTCAGTTGTCACTCAAGCCATCGGAGAGAAGGGAAATTCAGAGCCATTAAGGTGTTGTAACAGGTAGGTAAATAAGCCAGCCATGCTTGTCCACTGTGCAGGGAGCTGTCCTGATTGTTTGACCTTCTTTTAAGGATTAATTTTAAGTTTTTTAATATGTTTAATTCATAATTAATTCATAAAATGGTTACATGGTTTGTCTCATTTATCATTGTTTCTGTTTACTGTGCCACATGCATTAAGTGTACACACACTTCCCACTGAGTTACTTGATTCATGCAGTGCTCTGCCTAAATTAGTGGCTGTGTGCTTCAAATGACAAATTTATAATGGTCCAGAGATTAAATACCTGCTTCCTGTCACATCAGCTGGGTTGGCTTTCCTCCTGTGCAAACATGACCACTGTAGTTCCCAACGATGGGCTTGGGAGGAATAAGGAAAACAGACTTTTCATGGCTGGGGTTTGAGTGCTGTGTCTGCTGCTCTGAGGAACTGCATCTCTGTTTGTGTTTTCCTCGTGTTTAAGACATATCTAGGTAGCATCCCCAAGGTCTTTGTGCCTCCCTATCTCTGTTAAAAAATGCAGAGATGACAGTAATAATTTTTGCCTATTTACTCATTTGTCTCTGCTCTCCTGTGTCACCAGGTAAATTCAAGAGCATAGAAATCTCGTGTTTAAAAATGTTATTTGAATAGTTGTGAATTTCTGAAAATACAGATTAGCAAATCAAATTTTTACACATTGTTTAAAAACAATGCATAAAAACATGTTTATATATTTTCTATTGTTCAAGGAACATGAATCCCATGATATTGCAGAATAATCCTCTCAATCTAAATGTGCAGCTACTCAAAGAACAGTTCCTACAATGAAATTACAGAACAGATAAAAATAAACAGGAGAGCTAATGAATTTGAGAGGCCAGGTTAGAAGTCTGGAGGTTCCTTTTGAGCAGCAAAAACATGCAATGCTGATTTATGCTCATTTCAAATAGAGATTTAATATTTATTCCTCGTAGGATATAGCATTTTTCATACTTACATGATGTCTAATCTACTCAGAGTTTGGGTGTCCCCCGAGTAAAAGTTGTAGTTACCTGAAAAGGTCTTTCATTCTGACACAGGTTCAGGCAGGGATCAATTTAAATAAGTAAAGTATGTGAGCAAGGGCTCTGAATAACTGAGATGCCTCAGTCCCCTTCTTTTGAATTCCTGTTACAATAACTATCAGCTAATGTCAAGCTTGAGCACTACAGGACATGATATTTTCAAGGGTATTAGTTCATTTTTGAGAGAAAGACAAATTGAATAAAATGTCTTGCTCACGTATTCTTATGATCCAGGAAAGATTTCTTTAGATGAATATAAAAATACTTAAAATTTGAAAATTGCCTCAAGTAGGAATTAATTCAGACATATTTTAAAATGATCTGGTGTGATTTGGCTGCTTCAGAGGTAGAATGACAATGTTTTAGCACTGGGGTAATTTCTTTGTTACAGCTCACCAGCACGAGGCCTTGGCATGGGCAGCTGAGGGACAATTCCTTTTTGCAGTGTTCCCCCAGTCCCCCAGTGTTCACCCTGCAAACATCAGCAGTGCAGTGTTCAAGTGACTCCTCTGCTCCTTTGTGGCCAGGGAATATTTTCCTTTCATCTCCCATGGCCAAGCTCCAGGGGCTGTGCCTGATCCTGGCATTCCTGAGAGCTGGACACGGCTGGGGACCGAGGGCATCCACACATGGCAGGTACCAGCAGCTGCTCCAGCATCAACACTGCCTTCCAGCACATGGACTGGAAGCCATGGGACTTCTCCATCTTCAAAAGTCACTGGAGATACATAAATTAAATGTGTCCCTACAGGGCAGCTTTACAGACCTGTGTGAGCACAGGTAACAAATACTGTGCTCACGGATCTGCCTCAGCTTTGCTGTGGTTGTACCTTCCTTTTACTGGAGCTTTTCCCTCTCTTCCATGTACATCATTAGGGATTTATTTTCATTCATAAGCATCAAAATGCTAATGAATTTTTATGAGTAATCTAGAAAGAAGAGTGATAGGACATGTAACTAAATCACATAAAATTAGAAGAAATTACAGACTCCCCTCTACTTGGTAGAAAGCTGTAATACTAACAGAAGTTTTTCGAATACAAATTTGTGTTTTGACAAGTAGACTTGTGTTTTAGTGAAGGATTAGACAAAAATGAACCAGGCACTCTGTAAAAAGTCTGTCTATAAAGCAAGTGATGCTCCAGATTGAAATGGAAGGAGAGCACATAGGAAATGAAACAGCTTCAAAAGATTTATATATTTTTAAAATAGATACATGAAAAGCTCCCCTCAGAATAGGGAGACATTGCTTCTTTCAGTGTGGCTCTAGTGACTGATTTGGAATAGGGGCAAATTCCTTTCTGGACACTTCATTACCAGGTATTTTTGGAGAAAAGAGGAGTTCTGGAAAAAAACTGCAGATAAGAAAAGTTCACGTGAAAAAATATAAAAGGTGGAGTTTAGCATTGAAGAGAACATAGAGTTGAGGAACAAGGCAAGTAGGAAAAGGAAGCAGTGTATGAGTTCAAGAATTGCTGAAGGGACAAACAAAATGAATGCAATAAATCAGATAAACTCTGAGTAATGGGATGAAATAGAGAAAGGGCATATTTGGTCTGAATGACAGGAAAGACTTCTTGCCACAAGAGCTAAGAGGTTGTGGCATGATCTCCCATGAGAAATAGGGAAAGTGAGAAGTGGCAAGTGCTGGGCACATTTGGAGCTGGAGGAGCACTGGCAGATAAATCAGCAGTGTCACAGCCCTGCCCTGAGCTCCCCAAGTGCTCCTGCTCTGCCCTGCCAGGCTGTCCCATTCCCAGGGAAAGGCACTGCAGAAACCATCTCTGTACCCCTGGGGGGCTCTCAGTCCACTCTGAGCTCCTGCTCTGCCCTGCCAGGCTGTCCCATTCCCAGGGAAAGGCACTGCAGAAACCATTTCTGTACCCCTGGGGGGCCCTGAGCTCCCCAAGTGCTCCTGCTCTGCCCTGCCAGGCTGTCCCATTCCCAGGGAAAGGCACTCTGCACAGCACAGATCTCTCTGTACACCTGGGGGCTCTGAGCTGAGGCCAGCAGGGAAGGGACAGGCAGGCCTGGGCTCTGTCTGGGGGTGCTGCAGCACCGGGGGACCAGGGCAGGAGGAGCTTGGAGAGCTGTGGCTGTGAGCCAAGGTGCTCAAATAAAGTCAATAATGATGATTTATGACAGAACTGTTTCTGTGCTGTTTGGGTCTTTTCTTTATGGCTCTACCAGGAGTTGGTGGAAAGTGTTATTGGGAGCCAAGGGGGCTTAGGAGGCAGGGGTTGGAGAATTTTTTTAGATGGGAGGAAGAGAAAGCAACTCAAAAATAACTCTACTGTTAAGGCACACTTAGTGGGCTCACTGGGCTCAAATTAACTGCTAGAAATTCTACTTATCAACTAGCCTGTAGGAAATCACTGGTTGATTCTTAACTGCTGGCTGAGTTGGCACACGGATTTCCACTCATTTGAGGCCAAATATTCCTTGGAAGATAAATCTTTCTGTTGTCTAAAAATCTAAATGCAGTTCATATTAATTGTGGAAAATGCTTCCTTTTTGAATATGTGACTTCTGTGAGCAGCTTTTCTGTAGCTCGTGAATTAAAAACAATATAGCTGAAACCTAATGGAGAGAAAGTTGCATGATTTAAATAAAAAGTAAGAGATGTACTTCTGTGTGTAATGCCTGATATCACTGGAAAAATGTTGCCTATGTAAATCATATTACAGCTGCTTAATTATTTTTGTAGTTGTTCAGATAAATATTTTATTGTCAGAGTCATTAGGAGTTTTTTTTCTGTTATGCAGTCTGTTACAGTAGAATACATTCTTTACAGACTAATAATAATGGTGTTTATAGAGGATTTCCCATTTTTTCTCCATATGTGAAGTACTGGCAATGCTGGGAGGAAAAAAGAAGAAATTATTTCTTATTAGCTACAGTATCCTCTTCATAGACAGAATAAAGATGATATGCCAATAAACTACACAAAATTAGCAGCTTAGAAGTAGAGAATAATATCTTTCTTGCTTCGTAAATGGAGGAGATTAAACCAATTTTACAGGAATGGAAAAGAGTGTAAGTTCTAAAATACTGGATGTGCTGCAGCAAAACCCCAGTCATTTGCAAACTATGAGAATAATAACAGGATGGTATTTAAGTGTAAAATTCTGCCATGTGCAAGTTCCAAGTGAATACCTCAAGAAAAGGGATCTGCCTGAGCTGTTTTATGCATATTTATAAACCAAGCCTGGAGCTTGTCTTCTGTTGGAGAAGTTTGTAAAAATGAAGTACCCATCTAGAGATTGTCTGTATTTTTAAAATCATACAAAGCAGCATATCTCCAAAGATAATAGCAACAGATAAAGGTGAACTTTAATAAAGTCCCTATAATTGTATGTCCTTACAGAAAATATGGTGTTCAAGTGTATTGCCTATGTAGGACTGGATATGTACATGTGATAATTGAAAAAAATAACACCTGAGAGTTTCAACTCCTGCTCTAGGAAGCCTCTTCCATGTGCATGAGCAGTGAAAGGCTCTTTTTCAAAGGTGTCCAACATGATAAATAAATGTATTAAGGACTTTCTACATTGACAGAATCCATAACTGTCAGATACACCTTTTATTGAGACATTTCTTTAATGTTGGTTCTGTTCTTTATGTTTCTTCAGAACACAGCAGATAAAATGGCATTCCGGGCTGCAGGAGGACTGACTGCTCTTGAGAATGTTCTTCACATGGTGACTTCTGCCACCAACCTGAATGCAGCTGCCAGGGTTCCCTTGAAGTGAGTATGCTGGGTCCTTCAGCTGCACTTAGAGTCACTGGAATATTCATCCCACATCTGCTGCTTCTTCTCCTAGTCCTGTGTTGGACTTAAAGCAAAAAAACCCTGCTGTTCTCTGTGCCACAGGAGGTGAAAGATGTTTCCACTCAGCCTCTGGTTTCCTAACCTGGTGGTTTTATTTTGAGCTGTGATATGAATGGGCAGCAGCTAATTGTATAAAAAGAGAAAAGATGGAACTGTGTTAACAGAGGAGGAGATGCATACTGTCTGAAGTTAGTCTGCAGAGATCTCTAGTGGGAAACAGGGGAATTTTTTTAAGGGTTGTAATTCACTGGAATCTGTCTGCTTTTAAAATTAAGTAGTTGTAAGATACTGCTAGCTGAAAGGGCTCCTACAAACAGGTAAATCAAAATTCTTGTGGATTAGAGAAATTCCTCTTTACAGAACGGAAGAATGGAAGGGTTTAAATGTCTAATCCCTAAAAAAGAAGGCGGTGACTAAGCAGAATTCCTGCAAAAGCTGGTAACTCAAAAGCATGCTCTTTTCCCTAATCTCTAACTGTAGGTTTTATAGAGTAAAAAACAAATAGGTGCTTTCAGAGCAGAGCTAGGCATGGTTGCAGTACAAACCCAAGGTGTCCTGGTATATACCATTGCCATGGTTTGTTTGTAGATAATTTGAGATATTGGCACAATTGTAATTTAGGCACTAGAGCATGAGAGTTTGGATTAAAATGGCCAATAATATGTTATGGGACATAAATGTGAATGCTGGGGAAGAGCACTAAGGAAAAACCATTCTTTTAATATCTCGACTTTGCACTTCTAAGAGAATAAATAAAATTCCTGCCTTTGCAGTCTTGCCAAATGCTCTTGGTGCAAGTCCAGCCAGCTCCACACTGTGAGCCATCCTGAGTTGGGCTGATGGTGAGCAGCTCAGGGACAGCCTTGGGGCTGCTGCATTTGTACATTCTCTAATTTTGAGTGATCTCATCAATGTGGGATAAACTTCACAAGGGACAGGATTGCACTGTGTACCCACATAAAGCTTAGTTTAAATTGAGCTTTAAATTCTTAGGATGTACACAATCCATACATCTTTGATTTTTGTTCTTTCTTTTTAAGAGCAGTCTTGCTTTGGTAACTTTTGATGAGAAGGTTTGAGAACATTGTGTTTGCATTACTGAAAACATTGTGTTTGAAGTTTGTGAGGCATTTTGAGGATGGTCTCGAAGGAGTTTGTGTGCTGATGAACAAAGCCCCGTGTCAGCCACATCTGTGCAACAGAAATCACATCCAAAGAGCTGATCAGAGGTTCTCCTCTCTCTGCCAGTCACTATCTCATACCCCTTTCAGACCAGTGGTTGCTCAAATTCCTGAGCCTGTTCATGACTGAACTATAAAAAGAGTTTTTGCATCTTTGAAAAATTCTCTAAACATTGTTTCATTAGCACAGGATTTCCACTAGCAGTATTTCCAAAGGAAATACGGGGGCAGAAGGGAGATGAATATAAACTGTTCTGACAGCATTGTATGTTAAAAACATCTTCTGAAGAGCTTTGCTCCACTCCTGAAATACAGCATTTCATTCAAGTTCACAGCAAATTGCAGTCTCCAGTTTGTAGGCACCTGGAAGGATGGAAGTTGGGAAGTTATCCATCAGCTTGCACGTCATTTGACACAGGATCCTGCTCTCTAAAGCAAACTGCTCGTGCAGGGCTGGTCTGCAGAGCCTGGCTTTGAGAGCCTGGAGTCTGCTGGAAGTGGCCCAAGGAACTTGGTGTGGCTGCATGGGATGCACAGCCTCCTCTCTTGGTATTTCTGTGGCCTTTTTGGTGGAGAAGAATGTTCTGTGCAGAATCTGCAACTCCACTGCGAGAGCAAGCAATAGTTCCAGAGGGTGGGACTTTCTGTGAGCAGTCTGAACCAGGCACAAACCATATTCATGGGTATTGGTATGGTCCCACTGAAGGGATATAAGAAATTTTTCACATACAGTGTTTGAGGGGGGTTCAAAACCAAGGGCAGTCATGGAATATATTTAATTTTTTAGGTGAGGAAGAAAATTCAGATCACATTTCTCATGTAATGTTGAAACAAGTTTGAAGCTACTTTTCTTTCTTTTGTGCAAATGTCATTTACATCCTGATTTCTTGAACTTTGAATCTAGTGAAGCAGCAGTTTCCTCTGTTCAAAGACAAAGCAAAGCCCTGTGGAGAGAAGTTGAATGAAGACCTTTCATGAATTGCCCTCCAGTCTTCCCCCAGCCAAATATGCTTTGCTAAAGGACACTACTGAACTTCAAATTGTTTGTGGGTTCTTGCAGTGTTTAACCATTTGTACTCATCTTAAATTGGGAATTTGTCTGTTGCTTTGTGATGAGGATAAGCTATTTACAAGTAGGTGAGGAGATTACATGGGCTATTATCTACATCTCTCTTTCCCCAAAATCCTGGCTGTGTGGTGCAGCTCAGAACTTTAATCCCGTGTCTACAAGATAAAGCTTTATTATCAGAAGATTTAACAATATGCCTGTTGTTTTGGACCACTGTCCAGCTCAGTAGTCAGAGCAGGAGGATGGGAAATGCTGTGAGGAAGAGGTGACATTTAGGAGACAGATGATACATTTGGTGTTGGGGCAATTTTTCTCCCTGTCAAATAAATCACTAGAAAAGGGAAAGAGAACGCAGTAGGTTATAATAAGTTTTCTTTTTGGTGTTAACATAAAAATTAATGTCTAACCATGCTATTTCTCAAAGCAACATTTTGTAGTTTTCTAGAATTTGTCCACTTCTCCACAAAACAAGACACAGGCAGCAGAATTTGTGAAGGTTTCAGAGCCCTGTGATATTCTTCCATTTGTACAGAAAAGCAGAGGGGAGCTGCACAGCAGAGCAAGGCAGTGCCTTCAGCTGAGGAGCAGGAGAGGGGTCTCATCCCCTGGGCTGCCTTGCAATGTGCAGCTCATTTTCCATGACATGTTGGTAACAAACCTGCTAACAAACGAGGCTTGTAGGGTCTGTTGAATGAACATTTGGGAAATGCTTTGACTTCCTTGAGTGATGGGTATTTTAGAAGAGAAATTGGCAGTAGTTGTGTAAGGAGCAAAGCTGGACTTTTGCTACAAGTTAAGATGGGATTGAAGTTAAGTTTAATGTATCTTCTGTTTTCATACAGTTTATTGCATCATTTATTTAAAGGAAATATTATTAGGATAAAAAAGCTCACACCATAATTACATACATAAAAAGAAGAAATTATTGCCCTTATAATATTTTGGATAGCATTGATACAAATGACATCTTTCAGTAAGAACCATTTTGAACTGAGAGCTGATTTTATAGCTTGTTCTCTGTAATTTTTATTTGGGTTTAGGAGCATACACTTCTTAAGCTACAGTGTTGCTGTTCATGCAGTTTTGTTGTTGTTTCAGTCCATACTCTTACCTTGATGGTTCCTTACCCATTCCAATCTGCAACCATTCTGTGCAGCATTTTCAGTAAAATTTCACCTCCCACTTCTTTGCAACTCAGCAGATAATTACCAGTACTGATCCCCTTCCCCATCAGACTGCTGCATAATATTCAGACTGGTTAAAAATGAGCAGTCTTCTACTGAATTAACACATCCTAGATTGGATAGTGTTTAGTTTTGTATTATTGCACTGCCAAATGGAGCTTTTAGGGTTATTCATTGATAATCAAAGTGCATTCATTTGTAGCATCAGGAGTTGTAAGAATAGGGAAAAGCTTTACACTTGAAGCAGTGACTTGTTGTATGTTGATGATGCCCTGGTTTTTGTAAAGCAAACATTGAGTTCTTGCCTCTGTGTCCTGGTGCACTATCATGGATTAATTTTCCATGGTTGCATACTGTTAATGCCTCAGTATTTTTTATATAAGTCAGAGTTTGTCCACTTGTTTTTATCAGGCAAATTGAGGAAATGAAGATGAGCTAACATTAAAAAAATAACCACATGCAGACATATAAACTATTGAGATCTAGCTTGATGAAAATGAATCCTCTTCTTCTCCTCCACACTCATGTAAAATAAACATAATGTACAGATGCGTATTTTTGTCTCGTTTAAAGACAGATTTCTTTTTTGGGTCCAAGCTTGTGCACCATAAGGAGGTTTTTATAATTGGATTTACCCTGGAGGAAAGCCTTGCAGCCTGGCCGTGGGGTGGAGTGAAGGTGCTGGGGCCAGAGCTGGAAATCTGATTTGTGGGTGTGATACAAAGTTTAGAGCACATTGGTGATCAATAACCACCTGCTTTGCAGAGCCTCCTGCTTCAGCCCTTCAGCTGCCTGGGGGGTCTCTGGACATTACACCTTTGGAATTCTGAGCTGTTCTTTTCTTCCAAAAGGGAAGAGAATGGTGGGAAATGCATTGGGTTTTTCATCCCAGCGAGGGGAAGGTGTGCTTAAATCAAGTTGTGGCTGTGCCTCGCTGGTCTCGTGGCCTCGTGCAGAAATGGTGACAGTTGACAGCTGTTGTTCTCTTAATAAGATTAAAGCAAAGAAATTAGTTGTGCTGTCTCTAATCTGCCATTTAACACTGCCAACCACCTGGGGACACTTCTGTGCTGACACTCCTGGTGCTGGATTGCAGTCAGGCCGTGGAGCCCAGGCAGAGCCGTGATCAGAATGTGTTCAGACGAGCTGCTGTTAGCAAGCTTATGGTATCAATTAAATGAAGCCTCTTTATTGTTGTGAAAAATTCATTTGACATCCATTTGCTTCCAGCACCTTTTCAAAAGCATTATCAGAGTGTCTGGAAGCACCAGCACTCTTTGTGACGTGAGGTTCACTTGGGAAATGCAAAAGCGTGATGCATTCTTACACTGGAATTTGGTCTTTAGATAAAGTGGGAAGTTTCTGTGTTTTCAAGTGCAAAATAAATGATCCTCTTAGGAGTTAGGAATCCCATATATCAAAAAGCAGTTATTGCAGTGAATTAACTAAATCACGTCAGGACTCTGAAATGTTGTCAGAATTAACCTACAAGTTCATATTTGACACTTTGGATGAATTATAATGTTTATATTTAAATAGAATTGATCTTTATTTTAGAATAGCTGATAAAATGACAGAAACTGATTTAAAGCATCTTCTCAACAGAAAATAGAGACTACCAATACAGTTTCTTCTCTCTCCCCCTCTAAACATACCTACACGAGGAAAAAATCTTCATGAAAAGTAGAAGGAGGTGCCTAATGAAAATATTTTTCAGCATTACTGAGAGAAGGGAACTAAACCCCCTTATATAATCAGGAGAGGAAGAGAGAGGAGTGTTGCAAGACAGATTTGTACAAATGCTCCTTCAATTATCTCTAGCTGTTTATCCTTGTAGGGTAAAAATTAGGTGAGCTAGATGAAAATTAACCTGCTTTGGTCAATTAGTAATTATTCAATATTGTTTTCATGTCATGCAGATTGATTTAATTCGGCACTAGAGTAAAATTAATTACTAGTAGAGATGAATTAATATAACTGGTGATATGGTGATACTCAGAAAAGGAGGGAAAGTATAAATGTTCATTCACTTCTATTCTAAATTCTCCAGCTGAAGAGAGGACAATCCAGCCATACAAATGGAAAAATTTTCCTCCACTTTTTCTGGCCTCTGAGCATTTCCAGCTTTCCTTTGCTTGACAAATACAATGTATGTATGTATGTATGTATGTGTGTGTATGTGAGAGGCTTCCAGTTCAGCTTTGAGGAGCCAGGCTAAAGGACCAGATGCCTCAGCAATGAGCCCAGCATCAGTAAAGCCACAGTCCTTATTGTGTAAATAATTTTGTTGTTCCAAAAAGTATTTTAGGAGAAAGATAAAGGGTAAAACTCAGCTCCAGAAGTATGTTGAATTAGTCTTCAGCTTGTTCTGTTAAATTCCAGCTTTGATGATTTCGGTGCAGTAACTTAGTGTTTGTTGCAGTCCTACTTTTGTGTGACCTTTCAACAGTGCCTATAATTTATTTTCTTCTTTGGAGCTTATTTGAACTTAGTCACATTTTTTCACATGTCGAGAAAAACTCAACAAAGTAAAAGTTCTTTTTATTTTGGTTTACTTTAGAGAAACAGCTTGACTGTCTAGCCATCTGTATTTATTATTGGATGTATTTATGGTGCATTTGTGTTGTGTGTGTGTTTGTGAAGTAACAGTGATGGCTTTTGTAGTAAGCAAAGCTCGGGAAACAAACTTTTTGTTGATTCTGGAGTAGGGTTCTCTTTGGTAAGATTGATTTTCTCTGTGACAATATTCTCCAGGACTGGTCCCAGCTTCCCTGCAAGGCCTGTCTGGAGGAGAACACTTGAATTGGAGCAGATGGAAATGGCTGCCCGTGGTGCAAGGAGCAGTTGTGCATGTGCCTGCATTTTGTGTTGCTCCCATTGCAAAGCTGTCCCCTCTCCCCCAGCACAGCTGGAGCTGCACATCAGCACTGCAGGCTCTGTGAGGAGAGGGGGAATGTGGCACCACAACTTTGGTGCCTGCTGCCTCTGCCCTGTTCCTTGTGCAGGACACAGAGCCTGCCCTGCTGTCCTGGGAATTGCTGTCACATACTTCTCTCAGGGCTTGGAGGTCCTGCCAGGAGAGAGTTCAGTGTGTGCTGTAGCTGTAAGCCCCACACAGAGAGTGTTACCTGTCCAGGTGATAGAATTGCCTGGTACTCCGTGTCAGTTTTGGATACAGCAGAGTCCAGAACACTGAGTGTGGGGCTTCTCATCAGTACTGCCTTGCTGTTTTGAAGTTACTTAATTGATTTCATGTAAGTTATCAGTTCTGTTTGGAATCCTGAGTTAAAGAAAATGAATGTGAATTCCTGCAAGCTTGTTTTTTGATGTGCTGCCATTTATTTGCTTTTAATTTACTGAAGAAAGTAAAATTCTAATTTTTCTTCCCTTTTGACTTTTTAGGTCACTGTGCAGTACAGTAAATGTTTACAGTCTCACCTGCAGCAACTGCATAGAAAACTGCACCTATGTTCTCTTTAGTAATAAGATCACTTTTCTGATGGACCTGTTGATACACCAGTTTACGGTAGGTAAAATAACTTCTTTAATTTTGAAATTTTTTTGCGTGCTCCACAAACATGTTAAAGTGTTTAGAGTATAAGAACACCTGGAGGTAGATAAGAATAAAGGCATGAAAGAATAGAATTCATTTGTTGTTTGTATTTGGTGGCTGTATCTATATACTATATACCATATACTATACTATGTCTATATACTATATACTCTGCAGAAATTGATGTATCTGCTTCTGCTAATAACTTCTGCAAAAACAAATGTTCCAGGAACCCTGTGAGTGGATCTTATTCTATCTCTTTCTGAGGTTGTTTTCTTTAACATTTACCCTATAGGAATATTTAAAGTATGGACTATAATGAGTTGTCTCTGTGTGTTTGATTCTTACTTGTTTCGGTGTCAGGAATCTAAGTCAGGTCAATACATTGCCAGAGTCTGATTTGCTGAAGTGCTTAAATAGGACTCTTTAGCAATAAAAGTTTTAATTTTCCAATGTTTCATTTAATTTGAAATGTCATTAAATATTTTATTTGAAAACTCATTTTTAATTCATAGTGCCCTGCTCATCATAAGATATTTAGTCCTGGTTTTTTACTTATAAATCGTGTGTATGTATTTTCATGAGCCAAGCAGTTTGTTAATTGAAAAGTTATGTACATACTTTTAATAATTTAAGTGGTGCTGTTAGAATCAACAAGCCCTAGGACTGTAGATGAACACTTGAGGAGGAGAGTCCGAGTTGTGGGACACAAAGAAAGCCCGAGCTGTGCTGTGCTGTGAGCAGCTGCTGATGTCTCCGAGAGGATGGCAGCTCTTAGCTGGCAGTGTCCCTGCAAGGTGTGCTGGGGAATTGTCCTGGGAATGTCCTGCAGCCCTGAGCAGGCTGGCTGCTGCCAGAGCCCTGCCCTGCCATTTCCTGCAGGAGCACACAGGGCATTTCTCAGGCAGAGCTGCCCACCTAGAGCTCACGGATGCTACAGAAGGAAAATTTACTGCACTTAGAGCTCTTCTCAGGCTGTTGCCAAATCCTACCCTGGAATTGCAGCACAACTGTAATTAAAGCTTAATGTTTCCCATGATCCACAGTGGACTTTTCTTTGCTGTACAGAAAGTCTCTTATGTTCTCTTCATGCAGAATTGGCCCTTAAACTGAGATATCTTCAGAGTTCCATGAAGTGCATATTTGAGTACAAAACCCAAAAACAGTGCTGCTTTTCTAACCCTGATTTTTCTCTCTTGAAAATATAATAAATCAGATCAAGTTTGAATTTTTCTTTTTTTTTTTACAAAAAAAGAGTACAAACTGAGAGCAGCTCTGAATACCGAAACACTAAAATATACCCCCAGAGACTTTTAACTGCTTCCACTTTTCCTGGTTGGATGAGCTGTGTGATGCAGCCTTTGCCCATGTCATTTGTATTTCCACTTACTGTTGGAAAATAAAGCACAAAGTAATACCAAGAGTTATAAATGAGAATGTATATTTGCAAGGTTTTAACAAATTATTAAACAAGTACACCAATATTTGCTGAACACAGAAACAGTACTGTTTTGAGAAGCATTTCAATATAATCTTGAATACATCCAGTATGAACCTTATTTCCAACCAGTTTCATGTGGATTTAGCTTTGGTTTGGTTTTTTGTTTTTTTTTCTTGTGTGTGACACCCAGCCTGTCCAGGTTAATAGTTTGAAGTGTCCTGTTTCAACCTTTCTTTACCTCCTGCCTGAAGGGACCAGTAGGAAACCTTCTGTAGCCTGACTTAGCCTGTCACCTTCCTCAGCCTCCTTAGCTCAGGTAATGCCTGAATCAGTGTCTGCTGAGGACAGCAGGGCTGTTTCCTGATTTCCATGATTAATGGCTCAAACCTGCCCACCTACATTCATATAGGTCTTGTGCTAGCTTTATTTACTGCTGTCTCTGCTCTTCTTTGTCTACTGTAGCCAGAAGATAGCTGCAGAATATTTTTCTAATTGTCTGTTTTGCCAACAAAACCAAGTAATTAATGGAGCTCTAAGTATGTTTCGTATTTTGGGGGTTTTATTTCCAGTGAAATGGCAGCTGTCATGTACTTACCCAAAGATATCTGAGAAACCATACACCTAAACCATACCTGTCTGTGTGATATCATGACAGATCACTGGGATGGTTTTTTAAGGCAGTCTTTAAATGCATAGTATATGAAAATTCTAAGTAAGACATGATTAGTGAATGTGCAATGGACATTAGGTAAAGTAGCCATCAAACAAATGTAGAGATCAAAACCCAGGTGTTGGTTACTTTTTTCTTCTCCAAAATACAGTGCTTAAATTTGGACATATTTTAGGTAAGTGGCCTATGAAATTTTACTGGGTTTAAGTTAATCTGACTATCTAGGCACAGAAAAGTAATTTTTCTCCTCCACTTCTTGCCTGGAATGTGCTGCCATTTAATTTGGGCTCTTCAGAAAGACAGTAAGCATCCCTTTGCAGTTTCTTCACCATTTGTGGTCAATTTTGTAAATCTTCTGTGCTGCATCAAAGAAGGCAGCTCCATGTTAGCACTGATGATGACAGGAACTGTGGAATCCAAGGCACATCTGTGCTGCTGGGCTCTTCTAGTCCATTTTGAAATTCCATCTGTCTGCAGGGGGTTCAGCTGTGTGGCACTGACAATTCCTCAGGCCCTAATAACGAGCCCATGTGGGGAGTAGTAAATCCTGAAAGCAGGGCTGGACTAGAAGAGGTAATGACATGCTGAAGTGTTTAGGGGTAGGGAATTTAAAATTGAAATCTTCACCTGCACCATCTCAAGCCCATGCACTTCCTGAGCCATTTCCATTTCTTTGGTTCACTAGTTGCTACGTGGAAAGTCTGACTTCCTACTGAGACTTCTGAGATATATTTTTCAGAATATTTTTGAGGCAAACCCAATGGCTACACATGCAGAAAGCACAAAATCACTATTATAGTAGTAATGGGAGAATGATCTGAAATAATTAACCAAATGAAGAGAAACTTTGTGCTTCTAAAGGTCTGAAGACTTTCCTTTTAGGTTTACCAAGTTTGCATTTTAAATTCTTCATGGCTGTGGAGGACTATGCCTTTTATGAAATCAAAATATGAATCAGTTGTCAGTGCTAGACCTCTGTGTTGCTAACTGGAAATTGTTTGGTGTGTTTTGTTGGCACAGCAGGAGAACATGCTCTGATCTGCAGAGGTATTTTGGTGACATGAGTCAGAAGAGAGGAGCATTTTCAGCTATATTAAATGTGTGCCTAAGTGCTTTACTGGATTGGGGCCATATTGTGCAGCATCTTACAGGATTAAGCCCAAGATGCTGGGCAGAGCTGAAGAGCTTATGGCAGCTCTGCACAAGCATGGGAACCCCTGCACAGGGGGAATTCTCTAAGGAATAACTTGTCACTTGGATGGAGACTGCCCCAGAGCTGACAGTCAGCTCACCAGAGTGTTCCAGTTCAGAAACCAACTTAAAGAAAGGAGGAGTCTTGATTAGGCCCAGCAAAATCAGCCACCAGAAAAGCTAAAATGGCACTGAGATGTTGGATGGGTCAGATATTTGGACAATGGTTACATATTTCCTGATTTTCCGTTGTGATTTTAAAGTGTTTTATACCAATTACTCAAGAAATCAGTTGAAGTGTGTAATCACACCTGTAGATTTGTGTCATATAATCTGTTAAAGCTCAGGAATGTGGAATGTTGTTACATTTACCCATCCAAAGCCCATGTTCAATACATTTTCTCTCAATATCATTAACTCCTTGTGTAATCAACACAAAGAAACCAGAGCTTGAAAGCTTTCATAATGACACCATTAAATCTTAAGATTTCTTACCCCTTGCTTGATATAATCATCAACAAGCAAGCACCCCAATTAATTTTGCTTTTGCAAGCACACTGATTCATTCTGAGTATAAATCTCAACACACTTTCACACTATCCCATTAATTACTTCTTCAGTAAAAGAGCTGATCTGTTGTCACTCATTTGAGTTAGTATAAAAGGAAAATCTTGAAGGAATTGAGTTCAAATTTACCCATTTTCTGTCAAGCAGTATTTCTTCTATCTCTGTTGTTTTCTCCTATCTCTCGTTTGACATAACACTGTGTAAAAATCCACATTTATTTTCATTTTATATTAATTAGCCCACACATGTTTTCCCAAATATTTGAACATGAAAACTAAGCTCTGCAAGAAATGACTCCAGTAAGTGCCAGATCTATTTATTTGACAAATTAGGAAGAGCAGTTTTATTTTGAAGCATGAAAAGCTTTTGTAGCTAAGGACTGTATGCTTAGAATATCTATTTCTCCTATGTACACTGAACTGGAAGAAAAAAACAGACATTATCCACTCATAGTACTGTTCATTACAGCAAACCAAAGGCTCTGCTGCAATATAGTATTAAATCTTTTAAGAAATAGCACATACAATTTTTTATCTAAGGTGAAAAGCAGTAAATAGCATTTGCTGGCAATTTTGAAACTTAATGTTCTGAGCACAAAGTGGCCACATTGAAGTTGATTTACACATTGCAGAGCTCAATCCTTCTGTTTCAGTGAGCAATTGGTATCATTAGGCATGAATTATTTTAGTCAACAAATGTTACTGGAGCAACCTAGTATTGTTCTTCCTATTGAACTTGAATAAGCAGCTAAAGGCTTCTCACTTGCTCTCTTGGCTCAGCACCAGGAACAGACCATTACAGTGAGTTTAAAGTACCAGCACAAGGCTCAGAGCTAATGAATAATAAAGAAATGTGCATGTTGTTCTTTGTCACCAAGTGTTACCAAATCCCTCCTGATACCTATACGAGCAGCAATGCTTTTCTCTGGCCTTGCCTGCTTATACTGAGTGTAAATGAATTTAACCTGGAAGGAAAATGCCATTTCAGGCAGTATTGATCCCCACTGCCTGTGGCAGAGCAGAGGCTCCACAGAGGGATGTGGGGTTTGGCCCAGCAGTATCAGCCATGGGGATGTTCCAGGAGCCCTGACTGCTGCCAGTGTCTGCCTCGAGCACTGCAGGACTTCACACACACTCCACTTACTGTTTGATTGGAATAGGGCAGGATTTCAGCTGGATAAATCACCTTGGACTGCAGAAATGGAAACATTAAATGAATTTTTAAAAATTTATACTCTCCATGAGGATTTCCTTCCAGATCTGTAGCCTGCATATAGATTTGTCTTCAGATTTACATGTTGTACAGCTCAACTTCACCTTTTTAGGAATGGGCTGTAGTTAAATGATGTAGAAAAATGAGATTCCTCTGAGGTCTGCTCACAGAGAACTGGGTGTTGTGCTTCTGACATGATGGGCAAGTGGGTGACCTCTGATGGACAAATGCAGTGGTCACTGGTGATGCTGTATGCATAAGAACACAATCATACTAATGGCATACTCTGCTGCTGTCAGGCTTCCTTGGCTCTCAGATACTGCATTCTTTTGACTGGATTTATTCTGGTCCAGCTTGGATTATGTGCTTTACCTTATCTTGTACCTGAAATGGTTTGATGTCCATCAGCACTGCTAGAATGTTACTTTGTTATTACTTTTGGTGTAGGCCTATGGAAATTTGTAAATGTTTCTCTACAGACTTTAGTTGGTTTTACTGATTCCTGGTTGTGTTTTTTTCTCTTGACTTAGGTTAGTGTTCCAGATGACCATAACGCTACTGCAGGCAGAAGTGTAAATAAGCAGGTATTTGAAGGTTTAACAACAGGACTTCTGAGGGTGACTGCTGTGATTTTCAGATGTCTCATCTCCAGCTTCCCAGATGGCAACAACCACTCTACTGCACTGAAGATATTACAGGAAGTGAAGAGTAAATCCTCACAAATGGAAGCCTTCAGCAGCAGAGTCCAAGACGTAATCAGGTTTAAAAAAAGATAATGAAACTTTTCTAAGTATTCCTTACGAGACAGAAAGCAAATTGCACTGATTTAAGACAGGAACAAACAGCTTTAACCTTAATGCAGTGAGAGTAGTTTGTGTGGGTAGTCCAGAAGACTATTGAAATACTATATTCTCAATCAAAAATGTTCTTCAAAAAACTGCAGACAAAGAAACACAGAAACCCAAGATTCTTTTATTTTTGGATTTGTTTTTTGTGTCCTTTCCATTCGTTTTCTCTCCTGATTACCTAGGAGCCAGCTTCCATATATTTTCCTCTCGGTTCTCTCTGCCAACCGTGTGTTCCAATTGCCTGTGGTCTCTCATGTCATACCTGTATTCATATAAGCTTGTCATAAAATGCACATTTCCTATTACAAAAATCACCCACTCATTCCTAGAATCTGATCTTATCATGTAGCTGCATTTTATAGCTGAACCTAAATCTATTAGTACATACACAGTTAATATATATAAAACTAACATATATCCAGCAGTATATTAGACTTGATAAAAGTATATAGTTTTACTGGTAAACTATATCAATAGTTATCAATAAATTGTCATATAAATAGTTACCCAGTGTGTCTTCAGCCCTCTGAAGAAATGAAATTCTTCTTTATATGCTGCTGAAAACATGTCACAGTGAGCCTTCAGACGTTTCAAAGTCTGGTATGATGCTGGTGGAGACAAAGAGGACATCTGGAGGAGGAAAGCAAAACAAGTAGTTGTCATAGATACCAGTGACCTCTCAAACTTTGGTGTTCTCATGTAACTCTCCTTCTCCCCAAACAGGTTTTGATAGAGTGTGAAATTTCAGGATGTTGTATTCTGCCCACTTATGAATGGGAGGGTGGGAGGTCTGTGCTGAACAGACATCTGACACTGACTGGGCCCAGCACAGGCAGACCCTCGAGATAAGGAGAGACAGGAGAATCCGAGCAGGTCCCTCACCTGAGGCACTTTAGGGGATCTGGTTATAAATGGGGAATGAAAGGCATGATGACAAGGTAATGGTGCAATTAGGAAAAAAAGAGAGAGGGCATTTTAAAGCAGTCAAAAACAGACAAATTCTGTCATTAATGAGAATCTTTCACCTCCAGGTCATTGTATCATATGTCATGAGGAGTTGATTAAGTGAGAGTTTTGGGAAGATGGGGGAAGAAAGAGGAACACTGACATTTTTTTTTTTCTATTTGGGACTATTGGACCTGACGCATAAACACCAATTATCTATGTGCTGTCTGGGTATCAAAAGGGTGGCCAGGTTATTTCAGCTGTGCTCCTGTGGGTGAAAAGAGACGGAGGCAATAGATTAGAGAGCTTTGACATTCCACTTGCCTGTGTGCTCGATTCCTCAAGGAAAGGAGTGCTCCATGCATCTTGCTGTTGTCTCCGGATGCCAGTGAAGAATAGTCCCAGCAGACTGAAAGCTCTCATCCATTTCCTCTCTGCCAGAAGAGCAGCTGCTCTGTGCCCAGGTGTGGGTGGAAAGGAGGGGGACAGTGGACACAGTTTGCAGGTGTCACACTGTAGAGATGCTGCTGGGGAAGAGAATGTTGATGGGAAAGGCTGTGCCTTTTTGTGAGCCACCATCTATCAGTATTAGCTCTGTTTTATTTAGTCCTTCCTCTCCCCTCCGATTTCTCGGAGCTGTTTCCAGCACTCAGCATTTCTCTGTGACTGTGATGTATCTAACACCCAGCTATGTTCCTGGAATTATTCCACTAATAAAAGCAGGAGAACTTGTTTATCACCTGTGTGATCAGGTGGATTGCTTAGATCAAAATCTGCAAGAAACTTAATGCTAGTAACCTTTCACGTTGCTAAATAGAACAGACAAATTTACCTGCACAATGAGTGTGCAATTAATAACCTTTGTGCATCTTTAAGTGTTATTAACTGCTGTGCTTCAGCAGCTTTAAAAGTCTTCCGTGCAGCAGTTCGACTTCATGCTTTATATCCAATGTATTTTTATTCTTAATTCCTTCACTTCTTCCAAAAGCTTTGTGTCAGTAGGGTGGAAATTGGCAGAGGGCCTGGCTTCTGACCCTGAAGAGAAATCTGTCTTTGAGCAACAGCAGTGTCTGAAAAGGACAAGATTTTCTTCCCTATATGTCAAAGCCCCCTGTTCTTTCAAAATCAGACTTTAGACATGTTGTGAGGGAATAGTTATTTTCAATTAACAGTTGTGCTTTTATGAGAAGCATTATCTAATCAATAGTTTTATTTGCTCGAATCAATATTATTTAATAATATTCCCTATTGAGTCAAGTTTGGGTAGTCTAGTCATGGTGTAAACCTAAAGGCAGTGGTGTTCCCCTCTCTCTCAAGGAGCCTCTGTTCTAAAATCCATCTCTGCCAAGTGCATCTGAGGAGCAGCTGGTGGGACAGTGACCTCGGGAGCAGGAGGGTTGGTGAAGGCAGTCAGGGTTGGAACAGTGGGGTCATTTGTTGATGTCTGAAGGCAATTGCTTCCCCATGTCTTTTAAGTGAGGTGGAGGCACAGGATAAAACAGCAGTTCTCCTGATTCTGACTTTGCAAGAGTGGAGGAAAACACGAAGAAAATGAGAGGGGAAAGAAAGAGAGGTGATTACACTGGGACCTGTGTCCACAAAGAGAGCTGATCTCACCTAAGTCAGCAGAACAGGGTGGTTGAGATGGGCTAAAGTCTGAGAAGCTGGATGGTTGTGGTAGAAAAAGAAAGTAGCTGAAGTGAGGTGATATCAGCAAAGTGACATGGAAAAATGCCTCTGTTCATGGTTTAAGTGGAGTTGATCCAAGTTTGAGAGAACCTGCTGGAGACAGAGGGATCTTGGTGAAGATCTCTCTGGGTGAAGAGCAGAATTTTTGGACATATGCTTCCAAGCTATTAGAAATTCAAAGAGGGAACTTCAGCAGTTGTGATCTGAGGATCAGCAGTGTGATGATCTGGTCAACCCTAATATAAAAAAAAGGAGTTTTCAGTTTAAAAAAAAAGTCACCACATGGTTTTCTATATATTGAATTTGAGTCTTGAAGAGGTTTTTTGATCCTGATCATTCTGTACTGATGGTAGAATGTTGTTAATATTCTATTGGTCCCTGAACTCTTGGATATGTATTTATAAGAGGGGAACAAAGCCCAGCAATTGGGCAGTGGTTGCTGTCATGTATGTATTGCTATAAAACATTATCTGGGTAACATCATTGTCTTCTTGAATTAGTGTGTTCTGCAGAGTTTACCTCTTCATACTAAAAAGAAATTGTGCTGTTGCAGAGCTATCAAGATTATTATAAATCATCTAACTATGGCAAAATTCCATTGTCCTTCTAGCAGTATGCTAAAATAAACATTTACACTCATCTTTCTTGTACAGTATAATACAAATTATCCTACAGCTGACAGATCTTGTAACAAAAACTACTGATAGTCACAGAGAGCCAGATCTGAAGTTATTGTAATTGGAATTGTTTTACTGAACCCTTTCAGAAAGAGTATTTAAGTAATCACAGCCTGCTTTTTGAGTAGTTTGATAACTGAGAAGCAAAAATGACTTCTTTTGCAAAGTTACCAAAACTGTTGTGGAACTAATTTTTGTAATACGTTTTTTTCCTCTGTTTGTAGTTACGTGGTGAACATAGGCTTGGTGGACAAGCTGTGCTGCTGTTTCCTGTCTGTCCAAGGCCCTGTTGATGAGAACCCCAAAATAGCAAGTTTCCTGCAGAATGCCACAGCAGTGTTGCATGGGATTTGCCAGCTGTGTTTTGCTGTCAATGGAAGGTGAGTGCAGTGGCTCTGTCACCTCAAAACGTGCTGGGTGGGCAGTGCCCTCCTGCCCAGGCTGCCAGGCAGAGCTGGGGACACCCAGGGACAGAAGCAGTGCTGGGGATTCCCTCTGCTCATTTCCCTCTGCTCACCCTCTCACCCCCGAGCTGTAATGAGTTACCTGCACCCAGCTTGGTCCTTGCAAGTCATTTACCAGAATTGCAAACTTCTCCTCCTTCACTCATCATTCCACACAGACTTTTGGCACTGATAGTTTTAAGTGTCCAGTCTCAAGGACTTCAAGAGGCATTTTATTATCAGCTAAAATCAACTCTTGTTTGATTTGTTTCTATGATTTGTCTCTAGAGCAGCCTAATTCAGCTCTTGTTCTTTAAAATACCACTGCAAGTAAGGGAATTCTATTTTCCGTAAAGAAAGCTATTACTAGATTTGTCAGGGAATTTTCTAATGCACAATGCTTGTTGTTGTAACCTAAGCAAGGTTGTGGGAAGTGTGCATGAGGTATGTGCCTGCCAGCAAATCTGGACTTCTGTGGTCTGCAGTGACACTCATGTGAGAGTGAAAATTTCAGAGCTTTGGGCTGCACTTACTAGAGCCTACCACACCATTACTGTTACACATTTCAGGAAAAATCAAGGCTGGCAGAACTTCACAATGCATTCCTGAAGGGTAAAATGATGCTAGGGTTGAAAAACTAGAGCTAATAAAACATAGGATAAGAAACAAAGCTGTAGGTAAGAACTGTTGCTGGTAGCCAGGGACACAGACACATGGAAAAAGAACTGCAAGAAATATGAGCCCAAAGAGACCATCCCAACTTACTGAAATTTCCCTTTCTGAAAGCTGCCAACTTGGCATTTTAAATTCCAGCAGAGCACTGCCAGAAGTCAAATACTCACTAAATAAAATAATAAAAAAATCACCCCTCTGTTAGCGGAATAATAGTTCTAGCTCAGAGTGAGAAATACAATATTTGCAATTTCTGTAGCAGGCACACACTTCACCAACATATTCGAGATCCTTGCACCCCAAAACAGTACAGCACTGCACAAGTACATCCATCAAGAACATCTGCATTTTGTAGTACCAGAATAATTTGGAGGGGTTGAGTGTTTTTCTTCACAGTTACACCAAGAAGTATCTGATCCTACCACCCCCATGAACAGCAACGCTCTGGATTTTATCCAAAGGTGCTGGCTGGTCGTGATTTCCAGGTTAGATTGTTCATTTGAGCATGAAAAGAAATGAGAGGAATGAACCTGGAGATTTCAAAACTGTTGTCTTTCACTTTCAGATCAAAAGCTTTGATGTCACTGATTAGAAGGGCAGTTTAAATCACATGTCTTTCATCACCTGAGTCCACTGTCATTTAAGCACCGAATGCAGAGTGTAATTCTGTCGTGTTACAGAAGTCCTCAGTTTTGGAGGTGATTTAAATGGAAAAAGGTACTGCCAAACACAGATTAAGGTGGCAGAAACAGAGCTCAGATTTATTGAATTCTTAAATATGTCACACTACAGTAATACATGACGTGTGATACCTGATCTGCAGCACAAAAGGCAGCCCCTCTGTGAGAAATACAGATGCCTCTTTCATTCCTGCTGAATGGTGGTGGAGGCAATGCAGCCTTTCCACTCAGCTTTTCTCATTCTCCAGCACCAAACCAGCCTGCCTGTTACAGCCCTCTGTCCATCCCAGTCACCAGCCCCTCTGATCAGCCAAGGGCTGAGCTTCTTACTGAGATTTGAGAAGCCCAGGAAGTATTTCAAGTGCTCTGACACTGTAGCATGAAAAGAAGTTTTGCTAAATTAATGGCAGGGTTTCACCATTGTTGCAAGAGCAATTTTGAAATGTTCTTTTCGTATATCCTCCTATATAGGATGGTTCCAGGTTGGAAACTTCTTTATGCTCCTCGGTGGTAATTGGAGGATGAGGATATAAAATTAATCTGGTTTTTAGTAGAACTTTTTCAGGCTGTTATCTGCCATATAGAAAGTTATCATTCCATATTAAATTCATGGGAGCACTTTCATAGAGTGGTCTCTGCTCTGTGTGGGAAGCTGACACAGGACAGTAAATGTTGGCTGGGGTGCCAGGACCACCTCAGGGCTCAAAGCAGCCCAGCACAACAGGGAAACCCTGGGTGAGCTGGGGGATCCTTGTCCTGTGCCTTCACATCCCACCAGGTTGTTTGGAGCTGTACTGCAACTGGAATCTGCCTGTCTCCAGAGGCCAGGAGTTCTTGTTTCAAACTCAGGTTTTAAACAGTTAAAAGATCCTGTTCTGTGGGTACAAAGTATGTTGGGCCATTTCTGGAGCTCTGAGGTAGGAAGAGCTGCCAATGCAGACTTTCCTGCCTTCCTCAAAAGCACATCTCATAAAACTCCAAATTCAGCAGAACATTTCTAAACCAAGCTCTGAATTGATACTCAGTGTGTATTTGGACAGGTACTTCATGGAAATAATTCTGTAGGCAGTGAGGAGATCTCAGTGGAGTCCCTCTCTGCACTTACCTCTGCATCAGGCAAGCTGTCACAACAATCATGATTATTAGAGAATAGCCTCAAATTATTGGAGATATATATATATATAAATCAACATTATGTTTTAAATGAGGTCTATGGTTGATATAATGTAGATGGTAAAATTTTAAGACATGAATGAAGACAGTTCTTTTATTACTGTGGTAGACTTGTGGAAAAAAGTCCAAAATCATGGAGTTAGATACAGTAAAGTGTTACTAATGTAGAAACATAAATTGGAGGATTTTCAATTTTAAAATCATAAAATGTTATTGAAATAAGGGAATCTATTCTGAACATGTTATAAACATACCCTATTATAAGAGAGGGATTTTTTTTCCATTAATGATCAAGGTCTTTAAAAAAGGTTTAACTTTGATATTGATCTTACTTTTCAAATTATCATTTTTGATACTGGCTAATAAATGCTTGATTGATTCTTTTAATTGAAATTTTGCTGTGGATGGAATAGCACATTTTCCAAACACTGTGGAATACATATAAAAGTTCACTTGTTGAACACCTTAATAACTTGGTACCCCCTTTCAAGCTTGTTTTGATACTTTTTGTCCTCTTCTCTTACACAGCGAGAGTCATTGAGGCTGACTTGAGACCTCCAACTGGAAGTCTCATTTTTCTGATGCTGTATTGCATCTGTAGCTGACAGTGGAGGTGAGAGCTCCTTCTCTCTGATGAGTTAAAAGAAAAGGTGTATGAGAGCTGAAAACAGGGCATTGTCCCTTATTGTTTGTAGGGAGAAATCAGAAAATGCAGCATGTCTGAATATTGAGCTCTCTGCTGAGCACATGAACCTGACATTTGATACTTAGGCTTGAAAACTGTGGCCCTGGTAATGCTTAACTGGTTTTTACTCACCATTAGGAGTAACAGTAGCCAGAATTGAAAACAGAGACATTTTTATTAACCTGAAATAAAGCAAAATATTAAATACGCTTTATATGGAATAACTATGGGGTGTGTGTGTGGCCATATAGATCTCCTGAAATCTGTGGAATTGCAGATGTTCAGTAGCAGTGTTGAAGATGACAGCCCTGTTTGCCAGAGTGTATCACTGTAAGTGTGAGAGACACAAAGCCTATTTTGGGCCCTCAGGTCCTGACTACACATCTGGAATGTGCTTGGCTTGTACCCACAGGACAGAAAACAATGAGCAGGCTTGGAATGCAAGGAGCATTAATGAAGGCATGGCCAAGCTGCCTCAGCTCAGCCTTCCCCAGGAGCAGGAGGGAGCACTGAGTGACACTCTCCATGGCAGCTCCTTCAGCAGCACAGCAAAGGTTTTGTTTATGTTCCTGTCTTCTCCTGCACTGCCCAGTGTTCATCAAGCCTAGATCCCCCTTTTTTTTCCCTATTTCTCTCTGGACCTAAGGCTGCTGTCCTGGAGGTTTAGTTGTTGCTTTGTGGAGGGCTGGAGTTAATGCCTTGTTTCCCTTTTGCCCATGAGTTTGAGT